>NC_069423.1:10197926-10265426 GCF_026875155.1 Cherax quadricarinatus | reverse complement strand
CATTGTGTCTTGCATGCCAGCCCTTGGTTTTTGGAACAGTTTAAGACGATGTAGACCGTATTGGTCTGCTTGCACTTCGCCGCACATACACATATATTCTGTGTGAATTGGGGCAGCAAGGCACAGAGCCACTGCAATACGGAGGGTCTTAGGTCGAGTCGCGTTCCCATTGCCGATATGGGAACTGTTTGGAGGAAGTCCCCGGAGTGATGTGCACTCACAGCCTGTAGACGGGCAATCTCCCTATCTGATGTTGCAGCCCTGAGCATGTTGGCAAGCACCTTTTTCAGCAATTGGGCCATCCCAGCTTGACTGTTTGTGAGCCAGTGCTGCACTAGGGTTTGGTGCTGGAGCAGCAAGAGTCTCCATTCGGTGATGGCACTGGCATAGCTAGGGTCTTCTATTCCTGCTGAGTCACTGAGGTGCCAGGAAGAACTTGTCTTATCAACTCTTTGATGCAATGGAAGAGGATAGGAAAGCTGGTAGAGCAATCTGGAGGATCTGCGTACTCCTACCCTCCAAGCCTGACCGGAAGTGAGGCTTGCAAACCACTGTCCATTGTCAAGGGAAAGATTCAATACATACATATATATATATATATATATATATATATTATATATATATATATATATAATATATATATATATAAATATATATATATATATATATATATAATTATATATTAACAAGTCGGCTGTCTCCCAACGAGGCAGGGTGACACTAAAAGAAAGAAAATCTCCAAAAAGAAAATACTTTCATCATCATTCAACACTTTCACCACACTCGCACATAATCACTGTTTTTGTAGAGGTGCTCAGAACACAACAATTTAGAAGTATATACGTATAAAGATATACAACATATCCCTCCAAACTGCTAATATCCCAAACCCCTTCTTTAGAGTGCAGGCATTGTACTTCCCATTTCCAGGACTCAAGTCCGGCTATATGAAAATAACCGGTTTCCATGAATCCCTTCACTAAATATTACCCTGCTCACACTCCAACAGATCGTCAGGTCCCAAATACCATTCGTCTCCATTCACTCCTATCTAACACGCTCACACACGCTTGCTGGAAGCCCACAAAACCTCCTTTACTCCCTCCCTCCAACCTTTACGAGGACGACCCCTACCCCGCCTTCCTTCCCCTATAGATTTATATGCTTTCCATGTCATTCTACTTTGATCCATTCTCTCTAAATGACCAAACCACCTCAACAACCCCTCTTCAGCCCTCTGACTAATACTTTTATTAACTCCACACCTTTTCCTAATTTCCACACTCCGAATTTTCTGCATAATATTTACACCACAATTTGCCCTAGACAGGACATCTCCACTGCCTCCAACCGCCTCCTCGCTGCTGCATTCACAACCCAAGCTTCACACCCCATATAAAAGTGTTGGTACTACTATACTTTCATACATTCCCTTCTTTGCCTCCATAGATAACATTTTTTGACTCCACATATACTCAACGCACCACTCACCTTTTTTTTCCTCATCAATTCATGATTAACCTCATCCTTCATAAAATCCATCCACCGACATGTCAACTCCCAAGTATCTGAAAACATTCACTTCTTCCATACTCCTCCCCAAATTTGATATCCAATTTTTTCTTTACTAAATCATTTGATATCCTCATCACCTTACTCTTTCTATGTTCACTTTCAACTTTCTACCTTTACACACACCTCCCAACTCATCCACTAACCTTTGTCAATTTTTCTTTAGAATCTCCCATAAGCACAGTATCATCAGCAAAAAGTAACTGTGTCAATTCCCATTTTGTATTTGATTCCCCATAATTTAATCCCACCCCTCTCCCGAACACCCTAGCATTTACTTCTTTTACAACCCCATCTATAAATATATTAAACAACCATGGTGACATTACACATCCCTGTCTAAGACCTACTTTTACCGGGAAGTATTCTCCCTCTCTTCTACACACCCTAACCTGAGCCTCACTATCCTCATAAAAACTCTTTACAGCATTTAGTAACTTACCACCTATTCCATATACTTGCAACATCTGCCACATTGCTCCTCTATCCACTCTATCATATGCCTTTTCTAAATCCATAAATGCAATAAAAACTTCCCTACCTTTATCTAAATACTGTTCGCATATATGCTTCAATGTAAACACTTGATCTACACATCCCCTACCCACTCTGAAACTTCCTTGCTCGTCCGCAATCCTACATTCTGTCTTACCTCTAATTCTTTCAATTATAACCCTACCGTGCACTTTTCCTGGTATGCTCAGTAAACTTGTTCCTCTATAATTTTTGCCCTTTATATAAAGGAACTATACATGCTCTCTGCCAATCCATAGGTACCTTCCCCTCTTTCATACATTTATTAAACAAAAATACCAACCACTCAAACACTATATCTCCCCCTGGTTTTAACATTTCTGTCATGTCATTTCATGTCATGTCCCGTCAGTTTCAGCTGCTTTACCCCTTTCATTCTACGTAATGCCTCACGTACCTCCCCCACACTCATATCCTGTTCTTCTTCACTCCTAAAAGATGGTATACCTCCCTGACCAGTGCATGAAATTACCACCTCCCTTTCTTCGTCGACATTTAAAAGTTCCTCAAAATATTCTCGCCATCTACCCAAAACCTCCATCTCCCCATCTACTAACTCCCCTACTCTGTTTTTAACTGACAAATCCATATTTTCCCTAGGCTTTCTTAATTTGTTTAACTCACTCCAATTTTTTTTCTTATTTTCATTAAAATTTCTTGACAGTGCCTCTCCCACTCTATCATCTGCTCTCCTTTTGCACTCTCTCACCACTCTCTTCACCTTTCTTTTACTCTCCATATACTCTGCTCTTCTTATAACACTTCTGCTTTGTAAAAACCTCTCATAAGCTACCTTTTTCTCTTTTATCACACCCTTTACTTCATCATTCCACCAATCACTCCTCTTTCCTCCTGCCCCCACCCTCCTATAACCACAAACTTCTCGCCCCACATTCTAATACTGCATTTTTAAAACTATTCCAACCCTCTTCAACCCCCCCACTACTCATCTTTGCACTAGCCCACCTTTCTGCCAATAGTCGCTTATATCTCACCCGAACTTCCTCCTCCCTTAGTTTATACACTTTCACCTCCCTCTTACTTGTTGTTGCCACCTTCCTTTTTTCCCATCTACCTCTTACTCTAACTGTAGCTACAACTAAATAATGATCTGATATATCAGTTGCCCCTCTATAAACATGTACATCCTGGAGCCTACCCATCAACCTTTTATCCACCAATACATAATCTAACAAACTACTTTCATTACGTGCTACATCATACCTTGTATATTTATTTATCCTCTTTCATAAAATATGTATTACTTATTACCAAATCTCTTTCTACACACAGCTCAATTAAAGGCTCCCCATTTACATTTACCCCTGGCACCCTAAAATGTTATATATATACCTGGAGTTTACCTGGAGAGAGTTTCGGGTAAACTCCAGTATATATATAACATTTTAGGGTGCCAGGGTAAATGAAAATGGGGAGCCTTAATTGAGCTATGTGTAGAAAGAGGTTTGGTAATATATATATATATATATATATAATATATATATATATATATATATATATATAATATATATATATATATATATATATGTGTGTGTGTGTGTGTGTGTGTGTGTGTGTGTGTGTGTGTGTGTGTGTGTGTGTGTGTGTGTCGTGCCGAATATGTAAAACTGGTCAATTAGCAAGAAATCATTTAAAATTAAGTCCTTTCTAAAATTTTCTCTTATACGTTTAAAGATATATTTTTTTCATTAATGTTGATGTAAAAATTTTTAATTTTGCACCAAAAGAATCTTAGAAAACTTACCTAACCTTATTATAACAAGAGCAATTTATTTTAGCCTAACCCAACTAAATATATTTTAGACTTGCTTACAGTAATTTAATAATAAACAAACACAGTGAAATATATTTTTTTCGTTAGGTTCAGAATGATTTTGGCGAAATTATTGCATACACATTTTCACTTGTCCTATATGGCAAGATGAGCGTTGCATTTAAGCCAAGATCGCAAGTTCTGCCTATTCGGCACGACATATATATATATATATATATATATATATATATATATATATATATATAATTATATATATATATATATATTATATATTATATATAATATATATATATATATATATATATATTATATATATATATATATATATATATATAATATATATATATATATATATATATATATATATATAATATATATATATATATTATAATTTTATTATCACACCGGCCGATTCCCACCAAGGCAGGGTGGCCCGAAAAAGAAAAACTTTCACCATCATTCACTCCATCACTGTCTTGCCAGAAGGGTGCTTTACACTACAGTTTTTAAACTGCAACATTAACAACACCCTCCTTCAGAGTGCAGCACTGTACTTCCCATCTCCAGGACTCAAGTCCGGCCTGCCGGTTTCCCTGAATCCCTTCATAAATGTTACTTTGCTCACACTCCAACAGCACGTCAAGTATTAAAAACCATTTGTCTCCATTCACTCCTATCAAACACGCTCACGCATGCCTGCTGGAAGTCCAAGCCCCTCGCACACAAAACCTCCTTTACCCCCCTCCCTCCAACCCTTCCTAGGCCGACCCCTACCCCGCCTTCCTTCCACTACAGACTGATACACTCTTGAAGTCATTCTGTTTCGCTCCATTCTCTCTACATGTCCGAACCACCTCAACAACCCTTCCTCAGCCCTCTGGACAACAGTTTTGGTAATCCCGCACCTCCTCCTAACTTCCAAACTACGAATTCTCTGCATTATATTCACACCACACATTGCCCTCAGACATGACATCTCCACTGCCTCCAGCCTTCTCCTCGCTGCAACATTCATCACCCACGCTTCACACCCATATAAGAGCGTTGGTAAAACTATACTCTCATACATTCCCTCTTTGCCTCCAAGGACAAAGTTCTTTGTCTCCACAGACTCCTAAGTGCACCCCTCACTCTTTTTCCCTCATCAATTCTATGATTCACCTCATCTTTCATAGACCCATCCGCTGACACGTCCACTCCCAAATATCTGAATACGTTCACCTCCTCCATACTCTCTCCCCCCAATCTGATATTCAATCTTTCGTAAACCAAATCTTTTTGTTATCCTCATAACCTTACTCTTTCCTGTATTCACCTTTAATTTTCTTCTTTTGCACACCCTACCAAATTCATCCACCTATCTCGGGCAACTTCTCTTCAGAATCTCCCAAGAGCACAGTGTCATCAGAAAAGAGCAGCTGTGACAACTCCCACTTTGTGGTGATTCTTTATCTTTTAACTCCACGCCTCTTGCCAAGACCCTCGCATTTACTTCTCTTACAAAACCCCATCTATAAATATATTAAACAACCACGGTGACATCACACATCCTTGTCTAAGGCCCACTTTTACTGGGAAAAAATTCCCTCTTTCCTACATACTCTAACTTGAGCCTCACTATCCTCGTAAAAACTCTTTTACGCTTTCAGTAACCTACCTCCTACACCATACACTTGCAACATCTGCCACATTGCCCCCCCTATCCACCTTCATAACGTTTTTTCCCAAAATCCATAAATGCCACAAAGACCTCTTTACCCTTATCAAATACTGTTCACTTAATGTTTCACTGTAAAACCCCCGGTCCAACCCCCCCCTCCCTTTTCCAAAGCCTCCTTGTTCATCTGTATCCTATTCTCCGCTTCCCCTTTTAATTTTTTTCAATTATAACTCTCCATACACTTTACCGGGACACTCACAGACTTTCCCCCTATTTTTTTTGCACTCTCTTTTATCCCCTTTTGCCTTTTAAAAAGGAACATGACTCCTCCCAATCCTGGTACCTTACCCTCTTCCATACATTTATTAAATAATTGCACCAACCACTCCAAAACTATATCCCCACCTGTTTTTAAAACATTTCTATCTTTATCCCATAAAACCCCGGCTGCCTTCCCCCCTTTTCATTTTACCTACTGCCTCACGAACTTCCCCCACACTCACAACTGGGCTCTTCCCCCACTCCTACAAGATGTTATTCCCTCCTTGCCCTATACACGAAATCACAGTTTTCCCTATCTTCATCAACATTTAACAATTCCTCAAAATATTCCTTCCATCTTCCCAATACCTCTAACTCTCCATTTAATAACTCTCCTCTCCTTTTTTTTAACTGACAAAATCCATTTGTTCTCTAGGCTTTTTTAACTTGTTAATCTCACTCCAAAACTTTTTCTTATTTTCAACAAAATTTGTTGATAACATCTCACCCACTCTCCTTTGCTCTCTTTTTACATTGCTTCACCACTCTCTTAACTTCTCTCTTTTCCTCCATATACTCTTCCCCTCCTTGCATCACTTCTACTTTGTAAAAACTTCTTTATAGCTAACTTTTTCTCCCTTACTACTCTCTTTACATCATCATTCCACCAATCGCTCCTCTTCCCTCCTGCACCCACTTTCCTGTAACCACAAACTTCTGCTGAACACTCTAACACTACATTTTAAACCTACCCCATACCTCTTCGACCCCATTGCCTATGCTCTCATTAGCCCATCTATCCTCCAATAGCTGTTTATATCTTACCCTAACTGCCTCCTCTTTTAGTTTATAAACCTTCACCTCTCTCTCCCTGATGCTTCTATTCTCCTTGTATCCCATCTACCCTTTTACTCTCAGTGTAGCTACAACTAGAAAGTGATCTGATATATCTGTGGCCATCTTATAAACATGTACAAACATCCTAAGTCTACTCAACAGTCTTTATCTACACAAACATAATCCAACAAACTACTGTCATTGTCGCTCCTACATCAATCGTGTAACTTATTTATCCTCTTTTTCCTTAAAATATGTATTACCTATAACTAAAAACCCCTTTCTATACAAAGTATCAATCAAAGGGCTCCCATTATCATTTACCTCTGGCACCACCAAACTTACCTACCACACCCTCTCAAAAGTTTCTCCTACTTTAGCAACAATCCCCCACCACAATTACTCACCACTTTGGTTCAAAGGCTCCTATACATTCACAATTAACATCTCCCAAAATCTCTCTCTCTCCTCTGCATTCCTCTCTTCTCCAGGTGCATCACACCACATTATTATGACCCACTCTCGCATCCAACTTTACTTTAATCCACATAATTCTTGAATTTACACATTCATATTCTCTTCTCCTTCCATAACTGAATCATTTAACGATACTGGCTACCGCCTTCCCCTTTGCTCTAACTCTCTCAGAGACTCCAGATTTAATCCCATTTATTTTCCCCCCATCTGAAACTCTCACTAAACCCCTTCAGCTTTGTTTCGCTTAGGGCCCATGACATCCAACTTCTTTTCCATTCATAACATCAGTAAAATAAAAAAAAAAAAAAAAAAAAAAATAAAATCATCTGGTTTTTCTTGTCATCCGCACTACATCCCACGCACCATTTAAGCAACCCAGTTTTATAAAGTTTTTCTTCTTCTCTTTTTAGTAATTGTATAACAGGAGAAGGGTTACTAGCCATTGCTCCCGGCATTTTTAGTCGCCTCATACAACACGCATGGCTTACGGGAGGAAAGATTCTTTCTAACTTCCCATGGACAATAGAAAAATAAAAAAGAACAAGAGCTATTTAGAAAAAGGAGAAAAACCCAGATGTATGTATATATATATATGCATGTGCGTGTCTGTGAAGTGTGACCCAAAGAGTGTAAGTAGATTAGCAAGATATCCCTGTTATCTTAGCGGTTTATGAGACAGAAAAAGAAACCAGCAATCCTACCACATGCCAAAACTGTTACAGGTGTTTGTTTCACAAGTCATCTGCAGGACGGTAGTACTTCCTCTGGTGTTGCTGATACCAACCTACTAACCCTTATAGATATATATATATATAATTATATATATATATATATATATATATATATATATATATAATATATATATGATATATATATATATATAAAATATATATATATATATATATATATATATATAAATATATATATAAATATATATATATAATATAATATATATATATATATAATATAGATAAATAGATTTATATTTCTAAATATATAATGCTGTATTTATTTTGTCATATAGCATGAAGTCCTAAACCCGCGGGGGTCACACAGCGCATGGGGAATAGGAGGCAATGAGGTTTGATCTAAGGAAGAAAGGAAGGAGCCACTCCACTTTCTCGGATCAAGAGCACCTGCGGCGGCACTTCCCTGCTAAAATATGACTACAGAACAATCCCCGCGCGAATCTACATTAGTCGCCCGGCTGGACCGCCCCCCCCCCCCGGCCTCAACAGCCGGGAATGTTCCTCGCTTTTCTGTTGTCCAGGAGTGGAGTCTGGCTGTTATTTCGTGGCCAAGGTGTACATAGCGATGGTGGATGACCTTCAGGGAATGTAATTAAAATAGTGTGTAATAAAAAAAAAAAAAAAAAAAAAAAATTAAAAAAAAAAGAGAGAAAGTAGAAAAAAAACAAAAAAAAAAAAAAAAATAAAAATAAACTCTATATAGAGCTATTGGAAGAAGAAGGACTATGAAATTAAGGCAAAAAATAATCCTATATATTGCTTGATATTTGTAAAAGAATGGAGGTGTTTGTAGTGTGATGGCGGGCCTGGGAGGCGGTGAGAGGAGAGGAGGAGGTACACACTCACACATACTAAAATAATCATCCTTTATTTCTTAAAATGGTATAAAATACCGACAGGTTGTTAGATGACACAGATGCAACAGTTAGTGTACTTTATTTCGAAACGTTTTCGCCTGCACATAGGCTTCTTCAGTCGAGCAAGAAATGTAGATGAGAAGCAGAAGAGATTTTAAGACGATGTAATCAGTCCATCCCCCTTTAATTTTTTGAGGTGGTCATCCCTCAGTCGGGAGAAGACATTGTTCCATAGTCTGGAACAATATGGGGTTAAATTGATAGGTGGCCCCTTTATAGAGATGTAGGTCACGGAAGATAAAAATTTCGTTGGGTTTTTTAACCCGGGAGGACCCCCCGGAAACCCCAAAAAGTCAGTCGTCATCGAGGACTGTCTAACTTATTTCCTTTGGGGGTCCTTAATCTTGCCCCCCCGGGATGCGACCCACACCACCCCGACAACACCCAGGTCCTATTTGCTGCTAGGTAACGGGAAACAACGGGGTGAAAGGGAAAACGCGTCGAAATGTTTCCACCCCCCGGGGAATCAAACCCCGGGCCCCCCGTGTGGAAGCGGGTTTTTGGGCCACCGGGCCACCGGGTAAGAAGTAGAAGGGACCTGACCTCTCAAAGTTACATCCTTACCTCTACTAGGACCTACGCTCACCTCCTGGCGCTTATAAGGGTCCCTCCCATCACTTTAAATCCAATTGTTTCAGACTTTGAACAATGCCTTCTCCAACTGAGGGGGCCACCTAAAAAATTTAAGGGTGAGGACTGTTACATCGTCTTCAAGTCTCTTCTGCTTCCTCAACTTTTCTGTCTCGACTAAGAAGCCCACGTGTAGGGGAAACGTTTTTTTAAAATAAGATACCTAACTGTTTAAATGTGTCTTACCTAATAATCTTTATTTCTACAAGTACAAGTACAAGGTGTTGATAAATTAGACACATGTGCAACTCTTGGGTGTCTTTATTGAGGAAACGTTTCGCCACACAGTGGCTTCATCAGTCCATACAAAGGAGAATCTTGAATAATAGGAGGAGAAAGAGGTAATCAGTCCCTCAACCTTGAGTCGATGTGGTCAGTCCATCAATCTACAAGGTGTACACACCATAGCTGACATCAGTGATATACTATTATATAGAAGACCCCTTGTTATGTTGAGCATTTCGGGCAAATTGGGCTAATTTTGTCCCCAGGATGCGACCCACACCAGTCGATTAGCATAAGAACATGAGAAAGAAGGAACACTGCAACAGGCCTACTGGCCTATGATAGGCTAGTCCATTTCTCCCACCGGCTTAAGCCAATGCCCTGACCTAGTCAGGTCAGTCACGTCACTTAAGGGGGGAGCACTGCATCCGACCTGGTAGCACAAGCTAGTTAGGTCCAACTCACACCCACCCACACCCACTAATGTTTATAGATGAATGGTTCAGAGAACCGACACGTTGATAAATTAGACACATGTGCAACTCTTGGGTATCTTTATTGAGGAAACGTTTCGCCACACAGTGACTTCATCAGTCCATATATAGGAGAAAATTGAAGAACAGGAGGAGAATGAGGTAATCAATCCCTCAACCTTGAGGGACTGATTACCCAAGAGTTGCACATGTGTCTAATTTATCAACGTGTCGGTTCTCTGCACCATTCATCTACAATCCTTTTCAGACACTGCAACTTCTTTGGGATCTTAATACTTGGGACTTGGGCACGACCTACTTTTCCCCATTGGACAAATGTGACACCCCCCACGATGCTGCACCTCTCCTACCTACGGTTTATAAGCTACTTCTCCGCACATATGCTGTATTTTATTCAAGATTGATGGACTGACCACATCGACTCAAGGTTGAGGACTGATTGCCTCATTCTCCTCCCGTTCAAACAAGTTTATCCTTTGTATGAACTGATGAAACCACTGTGTGGGGGAAACGTTTCCTCAAAAAAGAAAAACCCCAAAAGTTTTCACAAAGAACATAAGAACGAAGGAACACTGCAGAAGGCCTACTGGCCCATGCGAGGCAGGCCAAGTCTCCTACCGGCTTAAGCCAATGCACCCAACCTAGTCAGGTCAAGTCACATTGACTTAAAGGGGGGAACACGGCAACCGACCTGGTAGCTCAAGCTATCAGGTCCAACTCACACCCACCCACATCCACTCATGTATTTAAACCAACCTATTTTAAAGCTACACAACGTTCTAATTTAACAAGGTACTGACTTGAAGTGCTGCACCAGCTCCTCACTACACCAAAATGGCTAAATTGAAATCCTTTGATGACTCAAGTTCAAAAATTTGGATTATGAAAGGTGTGGGAATAAGGATGAGTGTAGGATGACGTGAGGATGAGTGTAGGATGAGGCTGGAATGAGTGAGGTAGAGAGCAGGATGGTGTAAAACAAGGCAGGTCAGGTACAGGGTCTACAAGATAAGAGGATCCAGTCGTCACTTTTTTTTTGAAACATTATCCCCAGGTAATGGGTTTTTACGAGATAGTCACAAAGGGAAAATGGGAGGTAAAAGGGGTCAGGAAACGTCCCCATGTTCCCCGCAGCCAGCCGCCAACAGCACACAGTCCACCCCAGATGCCACCCACGAAAGACCTGCACCCCAGCAGCAACCGCACCAGCATCGCCAGCCGCCGCCGCCAGCACAGCAGAGGCTAATATAAAAACCAAACTGCAGTTTTCCGGTCGAATAATTTACTGACTACCACGTTTCGCCCACACCCGTGGGCTTTTTCCAGTCACCAAACCAGAAACCCTACATGGGGTGGAAGGAACGCGAGTATTTTCTTACGTACGGACGCCGCCGGTACGGTGAAGGACAGAATGCTGCCTCTGATGATGTCACCGAGTTGGGTTGTAGCGTCTAAACAATTGGGTAGCTTGGACAGGCGCTTGTGACAAGTTTGTGAGACAGACCTTCTACAGTGTCTTTGTGGGCTAGCCGATGTACCCGATCACACTCCCCCCCCAGTAGTCTTATGGAACGTGGGTGCTCGATATGTCCTATCGATGCCCTTTATTTCCAGCAGCAGACCGCCGCAGCAGCCGAAACAGCAAGCCCCCCCAGCCTAGCCGCACAACAGCCAACTCTGTAGTCGTTAGCAGCAGCAGCAGCTGCAGCAATCATACATGCCACAGCCAGCAGCCAGCCACCAGCATCTGTAGTGCAGTAGGCCCGCCGCACCAGCCCGCAGCAGCTCTCAGAAGCAGTAGCATCCGCCAGCACACAGCAACGTAGGGCCCCGCAGCACCTGCAGCACCCGCATACAGTTGCCGCAAGAAGCAAGCATCCAGCAACAGTCCGCCCGACAACCCCGACAGCAGACGGCCCCGCAACAGCAACCGTAGCAGCAGCAGCCGCTACAGCAGCAGCAGCCCCTGCAGGCCGTAGCCAGGTCAGCAGCCGAAGCCAACAACTCAACAACACCAGTAAGCAGCCACCAGCGTGACTGTGATTGCAGGCTGCGGCGACCTCACCCCTGACTAACCCTTACCAGTGTTGATGGTAGAATGTATGTACTACTCCCCGCATAATTCTCCCCTGAGTCTCTGTGTGACCTGACGCGGACCGTGTCGGCTGCATCGTTTTCTCTCTCACTGAATTGACTTTCTCTCTCTTTTCGGATATCTCATAACCTAACGAGTTGTGTCTCATGGACCAGTGTATAAAACTCAGAGCTATGTTGGTGTCACCGTGATCTACGCACATCGTCTGTATACCTCATTAATCCGGGATATTGCTCATTCCTCTACGATGATAATACACCCTAAGACCATAAGTAGCAGGGAACCCTGCAGCAGGCTACTGCGACCCCCAATGCCGAGGCAAGCGTCCAAGTTTACCCCAGGATTACAGCCGCTGCAACCCAACCTGTCAGGACAGGGTCACCTTCCTTAGGGATGGCAAACAACGGATACCTGACCAGCTCAGCAACAACTATTCCGTCCCACCCTCCACCAACCACCAAACACCATCATGTATTTATCTAACCTACTTTTCAAACTACACAACATACGTTTTAGGCCTCAATACCTGTTACTCGGGTGTTTGTTCATCCACGCACTCTCAAACAAACCACCTCATATTCACCACAACCCAGTGCCTTTCCTATCTCCTTCTGAATCTGAACTTTTTTTCAAACTACAAACATTGCCTGCGAGTCCTCTTGTGATTGCCGTAGATAGTTTTTTGCGCAAGCTATTTAAATCCACTTTATTTCTTCTTGTCTTCCCTATACAATCTCTTTTCCACCCTACTTCTAGCATTTTCTAGCAGAGTGCAGAGTCAGGGCCCCTCTACGTCTATCCTCATTTGGCGATGAATTTATGATACCTGGGACCAATCACAACTTTGTCCTCCTCCTATGTACGTTTTCAAGAGCTTTTCTCTCCATTCTGTTAATACAAAGTGACCTAAAATGTGCAGCAAACTCTATATGAGGCCTAAAAAGGATATTAGGGTCTATATCTATACCCCTCTTGTTGAGAAACAACCTGAGGGATCTACGAACGTCCCCCCTGTGTTCACCTTGGTGAGGTATAAGAGGAGGTGTTAAATTTATGCTGATACAATTAACTGAAACATTCAGTTGCATGTGTGTCCGTCTTAACTCTCATAGTCTTAAATCGATCCAGTGAGGAACCGGGGCCTCACCTCCACGCCTCCACTTACCTATGTCACCAATCATGTGTGTGTCCTCACTAGTTGTGGTTTGCCGGGGTACGAGTTACGCTACTGCCTCGTTTTTCTTTACTGGTTGCTCACTCAGGTCCCATCTTTCCCCTCTCAATGAAGCTTTCTCATACTTCTTCTTACAAGCTATGTCTGCAAGGATATGACTACCACTTACTCCCTACCCAGGTATATATCTTCAAACATTCCTGACAACTCTGTGGCTGAAAGCAATCCTTCTAACCTCCCTGTCGAATTCATCTGTGTCCTTTCACTTCACACTGTGATCCCCTTGTTGCTCTGTGTGTTGGTACTCACCTAGTTTGTCCTCCCCTCGTTAGAGGTTGCAGGGGGTCGAGTCCCAGCTCTGCGCCACAGCATATTCACTGGTACGCTAATCGGTCAATCTCCATGAACCATGGCTTGTTCATCGTACCTCTGCTTAACGCTAGAAGTCCCCCCACTCGCGCTCTCCAATCCGGACCCTCACTACATCGCTTCCAAAATATTCCACATTCATGACTCCTCTGTGTCGTGGTGCTGTTATCAATCGTTGAGGTTGCGGGGGTCGGGTCCGCGCTCCTGCCGCCTCTTCACTGCCTCGGCTAATAGGTTCCCACTCTCCCTGCGCCGTGAGCTTTATCCTACCTCTGCTTAATGCTATGTATGGCATCTGTACCTACCACTACATCCTTCCCAACTATTCCCCTTAGGATACTCCCTGTGGCTGAAGGAAGAAATTATTCCTAACACCTCCCTGTGGCTAATCTGTGTCGCGCAAGCAGCCTCCCCTCACGCGTGTCCCCTGTTATGTGTCCAATTCTTGGCCATCCTCGTCCTTTGTCCCCCTTGTAAATTCTCTCAGGTCTTTTTTATGTCGTTTATCCTGTCCCCCACCGCTGACTACTCCACCCCGCCGCCGCCCTAAAGTGTAGTTCGATTGATTTCCCTTCACACTCTACTAGTAGGGGGACATCCCTCATTCCGATCGCCCGCCGCGCTCCACTAGTACTCCTGCCTCGCGCACTTTCAGCAGCCGCGTCCACATACCTCACCCTCGCATCTCGTTTACTTTACGTGCTTGGCTCGGTGTGGGTTCAATACTGGTGCCGCTTCTCCAATTGGGCATAAAGTACACGGCTCCCAACCCCTGCCCACGCCTAACTGGGTCCTGCATGCTTCCTTCCTTCAAGATGTACGGCATGACTGTTCTGAGGTTTCGCTCGGCCGACAATCTGCTGACATAGCAGAGTATTGGTTGATGTGCGATTCAGGCGGGCGTGACTGGTGTTTATTCCTCTCCCAATGCTCTTTTTACTTGAGTCGCGGTTTGGTAGTCTCTGGCCACATAGAATGTACTCCGTCTTCTGCGGTCTTCTTTGCCCTTCCCCATTATTCATGTCTTCTGCACTTGGATCGCGGTTTTGAACTAAAGGCCGCCACTCTCTGATCGGACCACGGTCTGCAAGGCCTGTCCAGCTCCTATTGTAGTTTGCCCTGGTCTTCACGCCGAACGTGCTAGTCTTCTAATACACATTCACGCGACCTCTGATAACCGGACACCTCCGGAGTCTATTAACTTCAGTCATGTCGTTCTCACATACCCAGCAAAAGCTGCCCTGGTACCTTCCGGACTGCCACATGTGGGACCCCGTGGTCTGTCAGGTGACACTATACCCCCTCGCCAGTACCCTGGACTCGCTGCTGTCTTCCTGTAAGTATTGCCTGATTCCTTCTCGTCGTGCCTTCCATGTTTTTCCCTGCTTGGTCCTCCTGTTTTTGCACCAATCTCTTGTGAGTGGAACTGTGTCGCGTCCATCGCCCTTCTTGCCGTCCAAGAAACAATGAATCCTAAACCCACCTCTCGATTCTTGTCTTATGCTGTACAACCTGTAATAACGTCCTCCGAAGCCCCTGTAGGCTTTTGCTGGGAACACCAGGCTTTCCCGGTTCCCTGGAACACCATGTCTGGCTGCTGTTGATCGAGCTCGTTCCCTTTCAAGGTGTTACCCCACTCTTGTTACTCTTCTCAATGATGTGCTCGGTCGGTTCGTTCCCTTTTTGTAACTGCGGCACCTGTCGAATTGGACAATCGGTCCGTCTGATTGTGTGTGGTGTCGTGTGCATCGGTGTGTGTGTTACGTTCCTGTTTCTTTTAATAGGACTTTTCGATTTGGACACCCTGCCGTTGTGGGTCGTGTGTCCGTCGTGTCGCGCTGCTGTGTGTGCCTGTGTGTTGTGTGCAGGTGTTGTTGTGTGTGTTGTGTGTGTGTTGTGTGTGTCTTGTGTGGGTCTGTCGTGTGTATGTTGTGTGTTGTCCCTGCGTGTGCTGTGTTTCTACTGCGTGTGTTGTTAGTGTGTGGGCGGGCGAGGTCCCGTCTGCGTGTGTATAGCTGACTGCTACCATACACCTTAACAAGTACTTTGGGTCTTATACACAAGCGGCCTCTTCGCTTCTAGGGCTATATAACGTTCTCTTGAGTGTATAACCTTGTACTCACTGTTGTCCTCACCTAGTCTCCCGAGGCTTGACCGGCCCGCGCGCTAGCCCCACGCGCAAGCGCCCGAATGGCCCTCAACTCGTCACTGCCCTCGATACTATGTATATCACTCCATCAGCGCCCCCGCAGTGAGCTTTCTCCAATACCTCCTTGCGCTCCGATAAGATCCGGCCCCGCCTGCGGTCTCCAATGCCTCCATACATCGCTTCACACACAACATATTCAAATTATGACTCTCTGTGGCTGAGAATTCCTTCCTAACATCTCCTGTGGTCTTCTCTCTGTGTCTTCAGCCTCTCCCAACTGTGTCCACCCCTTGTTGCTGTGTACCACACTATCTGGAAAACCCTTCCTGTCATTTGTCCAATTGTCAATCTCTCTCAGTTCTTTTGTATGTCGCGTTATCATGTCCCCCTTATCTCTCATTTACTCCCAGTGTTCGTCAGGTCTGATTTCCCTTAACCTCTCTCGTACGGCACTCTTCCAACTCCTTAGCTCTGGGACTTAGGTCTTGTTCGAACACACCTTGGGCTACTTTTCTATTAGTTTTCTTCACGTGCTTGGCTATGTGTGGGTTCCAATTGTGCCGACATACTAACCAAATCTGGGCCCTCAGTTCCGGTTGTACAGGGTCCTGTCTTCGATATACTGCTTTTAAGATGTCGGTCTGCTGTTCTGAGGTTTGTCTAGGCGCCCATATGCTGCAGCTGTTAATTTGGGTTGATTTGTGCCAGTTCGGCCGCTGTTGCCTGGTGTTTATTATCACCCCACCACGCGATCTTTTTCTCTTGAGTGCGTGTTTTTGTCGCTATTGACCCCCATGGACTGTCTCCGTCTGTGGCACTACTTTGCCACTTCCCCAATCCTTTCAGGTATATTGCACTTAGGTGGATGATAATCAGGCGACAATGGCCACCCCGCGGAACACAGCCGTCCATGATGACATGTACATCCGCATACTCTCCCTCGCTCAGTTCATGCTGGTATTCCGGGTGTGTGTGTGTGTGTTGTGTGTGTGTGTGTGTGTGTGTGTGTGTGTGTGTGTCGTGTGTGTGTGTGTGTGTGTGTGGTGTGTCCGGCCTCGCGCCCGGCGCCCTGCGTGTCCGTGCGCCGGGGTGTTGGTGTGTCCCCCCGCTGTCCGCGCCCGCTCGCCCTCGTGGTCAACGCCCACACCACGCCTGCGGCTCCGCCGCTGGCATCGCGCCGGTCGCGCTTCCTAGCTCACTGGCCCCGCCTTCTTCCCGGTTGCTACTCGGCCCTTCTCTCCCCCGTCCATGCGCTTTATCAACCTCGTCTTCACCACTGTGTCTGGTTCTGACTACACTCCGTCCTTTTCCTAGGCTATCCACTGCCTTACACCTACATCTGACTGAAGACATCCCTTCCTTACCTATCTCTCTCGGATCCTTGTGTCTTTCCAGCCTCCACTTGTGGCCTTAGTGTTTCCTGGGTACCCTCCCCTCACCGCCCTACCTCCATGTCTTTGTCAACCTTGTCTATTCCGCTTAGCTCTTGTACGCCTGGTCCGTTATCATGTCCTCCCTGCCATCTGTCCGCCAGTGTCCGTCCAGGCGATTCCCTTCATCTTTATTCACCTAGGACCTCACTTATCGTCTGGACACTACCCTTGTGTCAACCCTTTGTCACCTACTGCATCTCCTGTACGTCCCACTTCGCCCCAGCTCGCCGGTTTACAGTGCGGGGTTCCAACCAGGTGCTGCATCCTCCAGTCTGGGCCCACTCGCCACGTCAAGCCGCGTGCTACCCAGTGTCTTGAATTGATTCCTTACTACGGTATTCGGAATAGCTGTTCTCAGGTTGCCAGGCGCCATTTGCTGCAGCAGTTCTCTGATTGATGTGTGTTCGGAGACATTTGCTCCCCGCGTGTCCTCTTACTCCTCCCAAGCTTCGCTTCCTCCTGGCGTGAGGTTTATGCCGTCTCTTGGGCCCCTAGCGATACTCTGTCAGTGGTCTTCTGTGCCCTTCCCTTCTTAATGCACTTTGCTTTTGCAGGTTAATTCGCGAGCGAAAAGCCATTTGTGGGCCAGGTGTCCCAGTCTGTCCAGGTCTTTGACGTCCTGCCTGGTCCTCATAGTTTATTCTCCTGTGTGTGTGTGTGTGTGTGTTGTGTGTGTGAGTGTGTGTGTTTGTGTGTGTGCTGTGTGTGTGTGTGTTTGTGTGAGTGTGTGTGTGTGTGTTATCCATATTTGTGCGCGGCCCGGCACGCGCGCGCCGCGCGCACGCCTGCGCAGCGCTGCGCCGCACAGGGCCCGCCTCCTACCCTGCTCTATACTCGGTCCCTCTCTTGCCTTTCTGAGCTTTGTCATCCTAGTCTTAAAAACTCTGTCGGTTCCTGCCCTCCCTCCAATACTCTGACTCCAGGACTATTACACTCTCTATGCGGGCACTTCTGTGATTGAAGCAGTCTTCTAAAGCTCTCGTGACTCGGTTTGTTCTGCATATGATCGTCGCATTATCACTACTCCGAGCGCTCCTCTTCCCTTAGCTTGGCACTCTCACTTTGTCCGCACCCTTTGCCACTTCTCTAATTTCTTGCGTGTGTGTGTGTGTGTCGTGCTGTTGTGATTCACTTCTACTGTGGTTCCTCCGTGGCCGGTCTCAGCTTTGGCCTCGCCTCTTCGCTGGTCGATACTCGAGGTCACTCTGGCTTCCCAAGAGCCATCTTTTCGTACCCTTTTCAGTGTGTATTGGGTGTCCTGCTTCTTCCACATTCCTCTACCGGTCGTTCCTATTTTCGGTCTAAGAGAGACATTCGAAGCTCGGCCCTTCACTAATTCCACGATGACTACTATGAACCACTCTTTACCGGTGACTCGTGTCTCGCAGCCCACCCCCCTCGCCACTCGCCTCGGCATCTCGCCGGCACGACAATGCCCTCGGCATGCTGCAGCATTTTTCTTTTGACATCCGCCCGCTCCCCTTCAATATTATACTTGCACATTGAAAAACTAATGCGCGCGCGCTCTCTCACTCCTCGCCTCCCTTCTATCATGTCAGATCACCCATTTCTCACCAACTTTAGTAAAGAAATCACCACACTTTGAATTTTGCATTTGAACTTCGAAAATGAAATTGCGTAATAAATCTCGTCCACCTTTGTACCCTTTGAATACCACCCTTTGATACAAGATAAGATTTTCGTTCGGCTTTGAACAAAACCCGGAGGGTTAGCCACAACCCTGGACCCCCCCCCCCGCTCACCCCACAATGTCCCCTTGCGCACGCTGAGTCATAGCAGGCCATGTCTAACCTTCTTTCATTGTGGTCCTTACTCTTGTTCCCCGGCTGCCGACCCACCCCCAGTAGGCTCATAACACCAAGCGTACCTACTTTCCGCCTGACTCGGTGCCACGGACCAACAGGTCGTAAGGAACGTGTCGAAATGTTTCCACCCGACGGGAATCGCACCGGCCCTTTGTGTGTGACGGCCGACGGAGCTTTAGCCCCAAGGCAACCGGTCACCACTCTACTCATAACCCCCATGGACGGAAGGACAACTCATCCTAACATAACATACGGCCACAGGAGGCAGATACCCCACCTTAACTCAATCCTACTAGACTCCGGACTGGACAACTGCAGACCTCCCAACCACCCAGCGCCGGACAGGCAACTCCATACTCCCACACACACAGAGCAGGAAGGACAACTCATCTCAACCCCACTGGGCCCGGGCAGGACACAAATCATCCATCCAACACACGCGCAGGCAAGGACAACTAATTCTCAAACACACCGTGCAGGATGGGTCACCAACTCATACTCCACCAAACTGGCGACAGGCAGGACAGCTCATACTCAAAACACCCCAAGCACGGGAAGAACACTCATCTCCACACCACCCAGTGCAGACCAGCAAGGGAAAACTCATCCTTCCAACCACACAGCGCAAGATGGCCAAATCATCCTCCTAACCCACTGGACAGGATGGACAGAGTACTCATCCTCCAACTAACTGGACAGGAAGGGACAAACCTCATCCTCCAACCCCCCACTGGACAGGACGGGAAAACATCATCCTTCCAACCACACGAGCAGGAAGAAGGCACAACTTTCTCACCCACTCAAGCGCAGGGAAGGACATCTCATCCTCCAACACCCTGGCAAAGGAAGGACAACTCCTCCTCCACCCTCCAAGCCGGACGGCCTATCTACTCACTTCAATACACCACAGGCAGGCAGGACAACTCATCCTCCCCTCACACGAGCACGAAGAAAACAATATCCTCACTCACAAAACACTGGACGCTCAGGACAACTCATCCCACCCCACAGCAGGAAGGCCAATCAATTCCTCCAAAACACCGCGCCGGAAGGACAACTCATCTCCAACACCCTGGACAGGAAACGCGTAAGCTCATACAATTATCTTCTCCACTCACGCGCGCCGGAACGAACAACTCCTCCTCCAACCATGGACAAGGCCCGGACCACTTCTTCCTCCAACCTACACCCCCCCCCCCCCCACAACAGAGCAGGCCCCAAGGGCCAACTCATCTCCAACAACACTGGACCGGAAGGACACCTCATGCTCCACAACCAGAGCCGGAGCGCGCCCACGACTCATCGCCAACACCCTGGAGGATGGGACCACCTCATCTCCCATCACACAGCGCAGGAATGGCACTCCCCTCATCTCCAACCCCCCCCATCGGAAGGCAAGGGGTAACCTCTCCATCCTCACAACCAAACCTGGGACAGGCAGGGACAAATCATTCCAACACACAGGCCAGGCAGGACCACTCATCTCAAACACACAGGGCAGGAGGATAACTAATCCTCCATCCAAAACGGGCCCGGATAGGATCACTCATCCTCCAACACACCGGGCAGGAAGGGACAACTCATCCTCCAACCCACGGGCAGGAAGGGACACCTCATCCTCCACCCACAGGGCAGGCAAAAGGACCATTCATCCTCAACCCATGTAGGTAGGACAACTCCTCCTCAACACTCTGGACAAGGCAGGGCCAACTCATCCTCAACAACACAGGGCAGTGAAGGACAACTCATCATAAACTCTACCTATCCGGGCAGGATCCGGCCTCACCCTCACTCTTCATCCACCAAATTGGAGTTCGGAAGGCCAATCATCCTCCCACACCCCACTGGCCAGGAAGGACCACTCATCCTCAACACAACTGGGGCAGGAGGACCATCATAATCGACACAAGGGAGGGCAAGGAAACTCCTCCTCACAACACATTGGGTAGGAAGGACACACTCATCTCTCACTAACTCACAGAGGCAGGGACGGACAACTCCTCCTCCCAAACACACAGGGCAGGAAGGACAACTCATGCTCCCACTCCCCCAGGACAGGAAGGACACCTCATCCTCCAACACACTGGGACAGGAAGGCCAACTCCATCCTCCATCACTACCAGCGCGGGACCAGACACCTCATCCTCCAACACACTGGACCAGGAACCCACGGCCCAAATATCTTCAACACAGATGGACAGAGCAGGCACTCATTCCTCCAAAACACCCAAAAACTGGAAGGGCACGGACAATCGTCTCCAACACACCGGACAGCAGGACACACTCCTCCTCCCGTAAACTGGACCGGTAGCGCCTACTACTATATTTTCTTTATACATTATATCTATATCATCCTATTTCTTTATCCTCCCCCCCTCACCTCTCCTACCACTTCCCTCTCTCCCTCTCTTCCCCCTCCCTGCCCCCATCTATATATACTAATCTATATATATATTGTCTATTAGTTTTTTATTTCCCCACGCACTCACCCTCCCTCGCTCTCCACACCAATGCTGTATTTAATTTTGTTCCTATAGCATGACGTCCTCAACCGCGCCCGGGGTCAACACCGCGCATGGGGCATAGGAGGCATGCGGTTTGATCTAAGGAAGAAACGGCAGGACAACTACATTTCTCGGATCAAGCGCCCCTTGCGGCGGCACTTCCCTGCTAAAAATCATGCCTCTAAGGACCATCCCGCGCGAATCCTCCCTTTAGTCGGACCGCCTGGCACGACAACCCCCCCCCCCCCCCCCGGCCTCCAACAGCCGGGACTGTTCATAGCTTTTCTGTTGTACAGAGTGGAAGTCTGGCTGTTATTTCGTGGCCCAGGCTGTACATCAGGTCTATGGTGCCCCTCCGGGCTGTAACAACATTAGGCAACTAATCCAATATTTTTTGCTTGATATATGTAACAGAATGGAGGTGGTGTCGTGTGGATGGCGGGTTTGGCGCGGCGGTGGAGGACCCGAGGAGGCGGTCCACCACTCCCCATAAATTCTAATACTCTTTACTTCTCTTTAAATCTGCGCTCTCAACTACCGGGACAGGTTGTTAGGGTAAGCCACCTATGCCACAGTTTCGGTATCTTTCTTTCGAACACGTTTCGCCTGCCCACTCACCGTCAAGCCCCGTATTTCAGTCGAGTACAGGAAATGTTGAATAGAAGCAGACAGAGAATTTCAGTAGCTGTCATTACTGCTCCACACTCTCATAAACTTCGTCGTTTTGAGGTGGTCCGTACCTTCCCGTCTGGCGTCCGCCGACCCCATCGCCGTTCCATCGAGTCCTGGAAAACAATATGGCGGTTGAATTGATAGGATTGGAGCCTTATATAGAGGCTGTCGTGTCCCTGGTACGATAAGCTTTCCGTTAGGATTTTTATCTCGAGGGTTAGCCACCCACGCGACTCACACAAGAAAATCAGTTGCGTTCATTCGAGGACTGTCTAACTTTTTTCCATTGGGGTCATTATCTTGTCCCACAGGATGCGACCCACACCCGTCGACTAACACCCACGGTAACTATTTTGATGCTAGGTGAACAGGACAACAGGTGTAAAGGTAACGAGTCGAAATGTTTCCACCGCGGAATCGTAACGGGCCCTCCGCCCCCCCCTGTGTGAGCGGGTGCTTTAGCCCACCAGGCCAACGGTAAGAATGTAGTGAGGGACCTTGACCCTCTCAACGTCTTCATCCTTACCTCTACTAGTGTCCTAAGTCTCACCTAATGGCGCTATATCATGGCTCCATCCCTATAACTTCACAACTCCATATTGTTTCAGACTTTGGAACAATGCTATTTCAGACTGAGGGGACTGACCACCTAAAAAATTCTAAGGCCGTGATGGTGATTTCAATTCCGTCTTCATGTCTCTTCTGCTTCCATTCAACTTTTCTGTACTCGAGAAGAGGCCTACTGTGTAGGAGAAAACGTTTCGAAAAGGCTCCCTACTGTTACATATGTTCTTACTATTACTCTTTATTTCTACAAGGTTACAAGTCAACTCCCCCCCCCCCCCCCCCCCCACCCCCCCCCCCCCCCCCCCCCCCCCCCCCCCCCCCCCCCCCCCCCCCCCCCCCCCCACCCCCCGGTGTCTTGATAAATTAGGACCGTGATGGCAACTCTTGGGTCTCTTTATTGAGGCAAGTTTTCGCCTCCCATTGGCTCTAATTCCAGTCCAAATAACTAGGGAATCTTGAAAGTATCAGGAGGCGAGTGAGGTAATCCGTCCCTACCCCTTGGTCGCTGTGGTCAGTCCTTCACTCTTGGAATCATAGAATACGGCAATATCGCGGAGACGCGAAGAACCAGAAGAAGCAGGCTTTTCACCCGTTGGAAGGACGCGGTGCCGAAGTCCTAGGTGCGTTGTACCCATTTGTTCCAGTCGTTGCACGTAGGGTCGTGCCAAGAATTAGGCAAGCGAGAATTCCCAAGAAATTCTCCTCATGTTCTTCACAGTTCTCATTTGTATGCTTGATGACGCCCCTGTGTGGCGCCAGTCTTCCTCCCAATAAAGGACTACCCAAGAGTTGCCCATGTGTCTACTTTATTCAACTTGTCGGTTCTCTGATCCCTTCATCTACAAACCTGTCAGACACTGCCTACTCCCCCCCTTTGGGATCTTAATCTTGGGACCATCTTATCCCTACGCCGCTGAATATTTCTTTGGGCAACGCCCCTAGCTCCAACATTGAACAATGTTACACGAACTCTGACTGCTGCCACCTCTCCTGCCAGGTTTACTACGCTCACTTCTCTGATAGTCTGCCGTATTCTATTCCAGATTGCTTGACTGCCACCTCGACTCCAGGTTGAGGGCCCTGATTCCCTCATTTCTCCTCCTGTTCTTCACAGATTCTTCCATTGTCTGGAATGAATGAAGCCACTGTGTGGCGACACGTTTCCTCAATAAAGATACCAAGAGTTGCGATTTGTGTCTAATTTTATCCCAAATTTGTCGGTTCTCCTGTACATTCAATATACACACTCTTGGGTGTCTTTCTTGAGGCTAACGTTTCGCCACAAAGTGCTTACTCAGTCCATATATAGGAGGAAATTGAAGAAAGGAGGAGTATAGGTAATTCAATCCCTAAACTATGCGGGGACTGATTACCAGAGTAGCACATGTGTCTCCTTTATCAACGGCGCCCGCACGGTTCTACCTGCTACTTCATTCCATACACTATGACTGTCAGGACATGCAACTTCTTGGGATCTTAATTACTTGGGCCTTGGGCACGACATCCCTAATTAATCATCTGACAATGTGACCCATACTAAGCCTGCTGCACCTTCCTGCACTACGGGTTTATACGATACTTTCTCAGCCTCAATATGCCGTATTTCTTTTACATGCTTGATGGGACGACCACATCGGCTCAAAGTTGAGGACTGATTTGCCTATTCTCCTCCTGTTCCTCAAGTTTATCCTTTGTCTGGACTGATGAAACCCCTGTGTGGCGACACGTTTCCTCAATACAGTTACAACAAGAGGTTGCACATATGACCATACGACGAAGGAACCCTGCAGAAGGCTACTAGGCCCTGCGAGGACGGTCCAGTCTCCTCCCGGCTTACGCCAATGAACCCAAACTAGTCCGGTCATGGCCTCACAACATTGGTTCTTAAGGGAGGAAACACAGGCATCTCACGCCCTGGTCGCTTCACGCATAACTCAGGTCCAACTCACACCCTCCCAACATTCAACTCAATTGGATTTATTCCAACTTATTTTTAAACGCCTACACACACGTTCTAATTTAACCAGTTACTGACTTGAAGTGCTGCACCCGCTCCCTCACTTCTACCACAGTTGGATAAATTGAAATCCTTTGATTGATCATGTTCAATTAATTAGGATTCCTTGACAGGCTGTGGGAAATAAGGATGAGTGTAGGATGACCGTTGAGGGATGAGTGTTAGGAGGAGGCTGAGAATGAGTGTCGGTAGAGAGAAGGCATGGTGTACAACTAAAGGCAGGTCAGTACAGGGTCGTACAAGATAAGCGGATCCGGTCGTCACTTTTAAACTGTCTACTTTATCATCCTGGGTACTGGTTTAATGACGATAGTGACACACTGGTACAGATGGTCGGTATGGTTTCAGGCTCGTCACTCATGGTAGAAAAAATCAAGTACGTTCCGTTCTGTGGGTCTCTCAGGTTACGTAAGTCTGAAGTATGAGAGTAAGACACTGATGCAACCTCTGGGTATCTTTATTGTAGAAGTTTCGCCATCCGTGGCTTTATCAATACCAACTTCTAGGACATAACATTGAAGACAGTCGACTATGTCCAGAAGCTGAGGTATTCAGTCCCTCAACTAGGAGTAGGTGTGAACCGCACCATAGTCGTGGCGATTCTGACGCAGAATGAAAACGGACTTCCTGGCAGATTTTAACGTATCCGTCCGTTGTTGCAAGACGTTACTATAATACGCGCCAGGATTCTTTACTCTGCTTCAGAATCTTCCTCCGCACTCTGGTGCTGCATTCGCACCTACTCCTAGGTTGAGGGACTGATTCACCTCATATTATGTACCTAGTTCTACTGTTTCAAGTTCTGTCCTATGAATTGTCTTGATTAAAGCCAGCTTGGATGCGAATCGTATACAATAACGATTTACCCAGATAGTTGCACATGTGTCTTACTCTCATCTTGTCCGGTATTTTATCAATTTCGTTACCCATATAACGTACGTATTACCAGGTATACGTAAGTTTACCAGGTCTACGTAAGTTACCAGGTATAACGTAAGTTTACCTGGGACCCTTGATTCTTCTGTGCAGAGACAGCAAGCGCAGCCCAGCAAAAGCCCAAACAGCGTAGCCCCAGCACAGCAGCAGAACCCCCAGAGCCAGAAGCAAGCCCAGCAGTAGCACGAAACACGATCACAAACTGACCGACGCTCGTCAGTAGCACCAGCACCGGCAGCAAGCACCACGCCCTGCCTGCAGCAGCCAGTAGCAAGTAGATACAGCAGCCACCAGCCGCAGCCGTTGCAGTAGAAATAAAGCACCAAGCCCACCAGCGCCCCCAGCAGCAGCAGTAAGAACCAGCCAACCGCACCACCAGCCGCAAACACCGCAGCCAGCAGCAACACACCGCATGCAGCAGCACCACCTGACCGCCCCTGCAACCCCAGCCCAGCAACGCAGTCCTGACTCACAGCACCACAAGCAGTCTCGCGAACGCCGCAGAAGCAGCAGGCACCCCAGCACCCGCAGCATGCATGATAGCAGTCACACACACAGCAACGCCGCAGTAGCAGCAGTACGCCGCACAAGCTGCAGCTAGCAAGCACGCTGGCTAGCAGCAGCAACCACACAACGCCACCCCCAGCAACAACCACCAGCAGCTGCCCCCCCCCCCCCCCCCCCACGCCCATAACCTCCGCCACTGCACCAGCAGCCACGGCAACAGCAGCAGTAGCACCAGCAAGCGCAGCAGTAGCAAGCCGTCCGCAACGCACTGCAGCCGCCGCAGCAACAGCAGCAGTAGCCGCAGTAGCAGCAGCAGCAGCGCAGACAGGCCGCCGCCAGCAGCAGAAAACCGCCCCGCACACCCGCAGGCTGCCGCAGCCACCTGACAAGCACCTGCAGCGCAGTAAAATCCACAGCAGCGCTGCCAGCAGCAGCAACACGCTCTCCCCAGCCCAACAGCAAAATCAGCACTCAAGTAGCAGACTAGTAGCCCCGCACCTAGCACGCAGCCAGACCCCAGCAAGCAGCAGCACACAGCAGAGCCAGCAGCAACAGCAGCGCCACAGCGTTCGCAGACACCGCAAGCAGCAACAGCAGCAGCACCAGCAGCAAGCAGGCACCAAATATCAAACTAAAAAAAAACGCAGCAACCAGCCCGCAGGCAACTGAACCCAAGCAGCAATAGCCCCCCCCCCCCTGCCTCGTACTGCTGCCGCAGCAGCCCGCAGCCGGCAACCGAATCAGAGCAGCCACAGCCATCAGCAGGCATCAGCAGCCGTCCCGCCCCCGAAGCCAGCAAAGCAAGATACCTGCTCAGCAAACCTGACCGCAGCAGCAGATCCCCCCCCTAACCCCCCCCCTCCCCCCCCCCCCCCCCCCCCCCCCCCCCCCCCCCATCTTCAGCCAGCAGTAGACAACCGCTGCAGCAGCACCCCCCCAGCCCAGCACCCAAGTTGAAAAGCCCAGAACGCAGCGTAGTAGCCAGCAGCTAGCACGCCGCACCTCCCAAGCAGCAGCAACGCAGCCGTAGCAAGCCCCCCCCGCAGCACCCGCAGCAGTCGCCAGCTCTTAGCACAACAGCCGCAGACGCAGGCAGCCGCCAGCCAGCACCAGCGCAGCCGCAGCACAAAGCCACAGCAACATCGTCCCCAAAGAAGCAGCAGCGCAGCCACAAGCACCAGTACCAGTGCCGCGCAGCCGGCAGAAACCGCTGCCAGTCGCCGTCCCCCAGACAGCACCCAGCACCTGCAGCCGCAAGCATCCCCGCAGCCAGCCGCCAACAGCACACAGTCCACCCCAGATGCCACCCACGAAAGACCTGCACCCCAGCAGCAACCGCACCAGCATCGCCAGCCGCCGCCGCCAGCACAGCAGAGGCTAATATAAAAACCAAACTGCAGTTTTCCGGTCGAATAATTTACTGACTACCACGTTTCGCCCACACCCGTGGGCTTTTTCCAGTCACCAAACCAGAAACCCTACATGGGGTGGAAGGAACGCGAGTATTTTCTTACGTACGGACGCCGCCGGTACGGTGAAGGACAGAATGCTGCCTCTGATGATGTCACCGAGTTGGGTTGTAGCGTCTAAACAATTGGGTAGCTTGGACAGGCGCTTGTGACAAGTTTGTGAGACAGACCTTCTACAGTGTCTTTGTGGGCTAGCCGATGTACCCGATCACACTCCCCCCCCAGTAGTCTTATGGAACGTGGGTGCTCGATATGTCCTATCGATGCCCTTTATTTCCAGCAGCAGACCGCCGCAGCAGCCGAAACAGCAAGCCCCCCCAGCCTAGCCGCACAACAGCCAACTCTGTAGTCGTTAGCAGCAGCAGCAGCTGCAGCAATCATACATGCCACAGCCAGCAGCCAGCCACCAGCATCTGTAGTGCAGTAGGCCCGCCGCACCAGCCCGCAGCAGCTCTCAGAAGCAGTAGCATCCGCCAGCACACAGCAACGTAGGGCCCCGCAGCACCTGCAGCACCCGCATACAGTTGCCGCAAGAAGCAAGCATCCAGCAACAGTCCGCCCGACAACCCCGACAGCAGACGGCCCCGCAACAGCAACCGTAGCAGCAGCAGCCGCTACAGCAGCAGCAGCCCCTGCAGGCCGTAGCCAGGTCAGCAGCCGAAGCCAACAACTCAACAACACCAGTAAGCAGCCACCAGCGTGACTGTGATTGCAGGCTGCGGCGACCTCACCCCTGACTAACCCTTACCAGTGTTGATGGTAGAATGTATGTACTACTCCCCGCATAATTCTCCCCTGAGTCTCTGTGTGACCTGACGCGGACCGTGTCGGCTGCATCGTTTTCTCTCTCACTGAATTGACTTTCTCTCTCTTTTCGGATATCTCATAACCTAACGAGTTGTGTCTCATGGACCAGTGTATAAAACTCAGAGCTATGTTGGTGTCACCGTGATCTACGCACATCGTCTGTATACCTCATTAATCCGGGATATTGCTCATTCCTCTACGATGATAATACACCCTAAGACCATAAGTAGCAGGGAACCCTGCAGCAGGCTACTGCGACCCCCAATGCCGAGGCAAGCGTCCAAGTTTACCCCAGGATTACAGCCGCTGCAACCCAACCTGTCAGGACAGGGTCACCTTCCTTAGGGATGGCAAACAACGGATACCTGACCAGCTCAGCAACAACTATTCCGTCCCACCCTCCACCAACCACCAAACACCATCATGTATTTATCTAACCTACTTTTCAAACTACACAACATACGTTTTAGGCCTCAATACCTGTTACTCGGGTGTTTGTTCATCCACGCACTCTCAAACAAACCACCTCATATTCACCACAACCCAGTGCCTTTCCTATCTCCTTCTGAATCTGAACTTTTTTTCAAACTACAAACATTGCCTGCGAGTCCTCTTGTGATTGCCGTAGATAGTTTTTTGCGCAAGCTATTTAAATCCACTTTATTTCTTCTTGTCTTCCCTATACAATCTCTTTTCCACCCTACTTCTAGCATTTTCTAGCAGAGTGCAGAGTCAGGGCCCCTCTACGTCTATCCTCATTTGGCGATGAATTTATGATACCTGGGACCAATCACAACTTTGTCCTCCTCCTATGTACGTTTTCAAGAGCTTTTCTCTCCATTCTGTTAATACAAAGTGACCTAAAATGTGCAGCAAACTCTATATGAGGCCTAAAAAGGATATTAGGGTCTATATCTATACCCCTCTTGTTGAGAAACAACCTGAGGGATCTACGAACGTCCCCCCTGTGTTCACCTTGGTGAGGTATAAGAGGAGGTGTTAAATTTATGCTGATACAATTAACTGAAACATTCAGTTGCATGTGTGTCCGTCTTAACTCTCATAGTCTTAAATCGATCCAGTGAGGAACCGGGGCCTCACCTCCACGCCTCCACTTACCTATGTCACCAATCATGTGTGTGTCCTCACTAGTTGTGGTTTGCCGGGGTACGAGTTACGCTACTGCCTCGTTTTTCTTTACTGGTTGCTCACTCAGGTCCCATCTTTCCCCTCTCAATGAAGCTTTCTCATACTTCTTCTTACAAGCTATGTCTGCAAGGATATGACTACCACTTACTCCCTACCCAGGTATATATCTTCAAACATTCCTGACAACTCTGTGGCTGAAAGCAATCCTTCTAACCTCCCTGTCGAATTCATCTGTGTCCTTTCACTTCACACTGTGATCCCCTTGTTGCTCTGTGTGTTGGTACTCACCTAGTTTGTCCTCCCCTCGTTAGAGGTTGCAGGGGGTCGAGTCCCAGCTCTGCGCCACAGCATATTCACTGGTACGCTAATCGGTCAATCTCCATGAACCATGGCTTGTTCATCGTACCTCTGCTTAACGCTAGAAGTCCCCCCACTCGCGCTCTCCAATCCGGACCCTCACTACATCGCTTCCAAAATATTCCACATTCATGACTCCTCTGTGTCGTGGTGCTGTTATCAATCGTTGAGGTTGCGGGGGTCGGGTCCGCGCTCCTGCCGCCTCTTCACTGCCTCGGCTAATAGGTTCCCACTCTCCCTGCGCCGTGAGCTTTATCCTACCTCTGCTTAATGCTATGTATGGCATCTGTACCTACCACTACATCCTTCCCAACTATTCCCCTTAGGATACTCCCTGTGGCTGAAGGAAGAAATTATTCCTAACACCTCCCTGTGGCTAATCTGTGTCGCGCAAGCAGCCTCCCCTCACGCGTGTCCCCTGTTATGTGTCCAATTCTTGGCCATCCTCGTCCTTTGTCCCCCTTGTAAATTCTCTCAGGTCTTTTTTATGTCGTTTATCCTGTCCCCCACCGCTGACTACTCCACCCCGCCGCCGCCCTAAAGTGTAGTTCGATTGATTTCCCTTCACACTCTACTAGTAGGGGGACATCCCTCATTCCGATCGCCCGCCGCGCTCCACTAGTACTCCTGCCTCGCGCACTTTCAGCAGCCGCGTCCACATACCTCACCCTCGCATCTCGTTTACTTTACGTGCTTGGCTCGGTGTGGGTTCAATACTGGTGCCGCTTCTCCAATTGGGCATAAAGTACACGGCTCCCAACCCCTGCCCACGCCTAACTGGGTCCTGCATGCTTCCTTCCTTCAAGATGTACGGCATGACTGTTCTGAGGTTTCGCTCGGCCGACAATCTGCTGACATAGCAGAGTATTGGTTGATGTGCGATTCAGGCGGGCGTGACTGGTGTTTATTCCTCTCCCAATGCTCTTTTTACTTGAGTCGCGGTTTGGTAGTCTCTGGCCACATAGAATGTACTCCGTCTTCTGCGGTCTTCTTTGCCCTTCCCCATTATTCATGTCTTCTGCACTTGGATCGCGGTTTTGAACTAAAGGCCGCCACTCTCTGATCGGACCACGGTCTGCAAGGCCTGTCCAGCTCCTATTGTAGTTTGCCCTGGTCTTCACGCCGAACGTGCTAGTCTTCTAATACACATTCACGCGACCTCTGATAACCGGACACCTCCGGAGTCTATTAACTTCAGTCATGTCGTTCTCACATACCCAGCAAAAGCTGCCCTGGTACCTTCCGGACTGCCACATGTGGGACCCCGTGGTCTGTCAGGTGACACTATACCCCCTCGCCAGTACCCTGGACTCGCTGCTGTCTTCCTGTAAGTATTGCCTGATTCCTTCTCGTCGTGCCTTCCATGTTTTTCCCTGCTTGGTCCTCCTGTTTTTGCACCAATCTCTTGTGAGTGGAACTGTGTCGCGTCCATCGCCCTTCTTGCCGTCCAAGAAACAATGAATCCTAAACCCACCTCTCGATTCTTGTCTTATGCTGTACAACCTGTAATAACGTCCTCCGAAGCCCCTGTAGGCTTTTGCTGGGAACACCAGGCTTTCCCGGTTCCCTGGAACACCATGTCTGGCTGCTGTTGATCGAGCTCGTTCCCTTTCAAGGTGTTACCCCACTCTTGTTACTCTTCTCAATGATGTGCTCGGTCGGTTCGTTCCCTTTTTGTAACTGCGGCACCTGTCGAATTGGACAATCGGTCCGTCTGATTGTGTGTGGTGTCGTGTGCATCGGTGTGTGTGTTACGTTCCTGTTTCTTTTAATAGGACTTTTCGATTTGGACACCCTGCCGTTGTGGGTCGTGTGTCCGTCGTGTCGCGCTGCTGTGTGTGCCTGTGTGTTGTGTGCAGGTGTTGTTGTGTGTGTTGTGTGTGTGTTGTGTGTGTCTTGTGTGGGTCTGTCGTGTGTATGTTGTGTGTTGTCCCTGCGTGTGCTGTGTTTCTACTGCGTGTGTTGTTAGTGTGTGGGCGGGCGAGGTCCCGTCTGCGTGTGTATAGCTGACTGCTACCATACACCTTAACAAGTACTTTGGGTCTTATACACAAGCGGCCTCTTCGCTTCTAGGGCTATATAACGTTCTCTTGAGTGTATAACCTTGTACTCACTGTTGTCCTCACCTAGTCTCCCGAGGCTTGACCGGCCCGCGCGCTAGCCCCACGCGCAAGCGCCCGAATGGCCCTCAACTCGTCACTGCCCTCGATACTATGTATATCACTCCATCAGCGCCCCCGCAGTGAGCTTTCTCCAATACCTCCTTGCGCTCCGATAAGATCCGGCCCCGCCTGCGGTCTCCAATGCCTCCATACATCGCTTCACACACAACATATTCAAATTATGACTCTCTGTGGCTGAGAATTCCTTCCTAACATCTCCTGTGGTCTTCTCTCTGTGTCTTCAGCCTCTCCCAACTGTGTCCACCCCTTGTTGCTGTGTACCACACTATCTGGAAAACCCTTCCTGTCATTTGTCCAATTGTCAATCTCTCTCAGTTCTTTTGTATGTCGCGTTATCATGTCCCCCTTATCTCTCATTTACTCCCAGTGTTCGTCAGGTCTGATTTCCCTTAACCTCTCTCGTACGGCACTCTTCCAACTCCTTAGCTCTGGGACTTAGGTCTTGTTCGAACACACCTTGGGCTACTTTTCTATTAGTTTTCTTCACGTGCTTGGCTATGTGTGGGTTCCAATTGTGCCGACATACTAACCAAATCTGGGCCCTCAGTTCCGGTTGTACAGGGTCCTGTCTTCGATATACTGCTTTTAAGATGTCGGTCTGCTGTTCTGAGGTTTGTCTAGGCGCCCATATGCTGCAGCTGTTAATTTGGGTTGATTTGTGCCAGTTCGGCCGCTGTTGCCTGGTGTTTATTATCACCCCACCACGCGATCTTTTTCTCTTGAGTGCGTGTTTTTGTCGCTATTGACCCCCATGGACTGTCTCCGTCTGTGGCACTACTTTGCCACTTCCCCAATCCTTTCAGGTATATTGCACTTAGGTGGATGATAATCAGGCGACAATGGCCACCCCGCGGAACACAGCCGTCCATGATGACATGTACATCCGCATACTCTCCCTCGCTCAGTTCATGCTGGTATTCCGGGTGTGTGTGTGTGTGTTGTGTGTGTGTGTGTGTGTGTGTGTGTGTGTGTGTGTCGTGTGTGTGTGTGTGTGTGTGTGGTGTGTCCGGCCTCGCGCCCGGCGCCCTGCGTGTCCGTGCGCCGGGGTGTTGGTGTGTCCCCCCGCTGTCCGCGCCCGCTCGCCCTCGTGGTCAACGCCCACACCACGCCTGCGGCTCCGCCGCTGGCATCGCGCCGGTCGCGCTTCCTAGCTCACTGGCCCCGCCTTCTTCCCGGTTGCTACTCGGCCCTTCTCTCCCCCGTCCATGCGCTTTATCAACCTCGTCTTCACCACTGTGTCTGGTTCTGACTACACTCCGTCCTTTTCCTAGGCTATCCACTGCCTTACACCTACATCTGACTGAAGACATCCCTTCCTTACCTATCTCTCTCGGATCCTTGTGTCTTTCCAGCCTCCACTTGTGGCCTTAGTGTTTCCTGGGTACCCTCCCCTCACCGCCCTACCTCCATGTCTTTGTCAACCTTGTCTATTCCGCTTAGCTCTTGTACGCCTGGTCCGTTATCATGTCCTCCCTGCCATCTGTCCGCCAGTGTCCGTCCAGGCGATTCCCTTCATCTTTATTCACCTAGGACCTCACTTATCGTCTGGACACTACCCTTGTGTCAACCCTTTGTCACCTACTGCATCTCCTGTACGTCCCACTTCGCCCCAGCTCGCCGGTTTACAGTGCGGGGTTCCAACCAGGTGCTGCATCCTCCAGTCTGGGCCCACTCGCCACGTCAAGCCGCGTGCTACCCAGTGTCTTGAATTGATTCCTTACTACGGTATTCGGAATAGCTGTTCTCAGGTTGCCAGGCGCCATTTGCTGCAGCAGTTCTCTGATTGATGTGTGTTCGGAGACATTTGCTCCCCGCGTGTCCTCTTACTCCTCCCAAGCTTCGCTTCCTCCTGGCGTGAGGTTTATGCCGTCTCTTGGGCCCCTAGCGATACTCTGTCAGTGGTCTTCTGTGCCCTTCCCTTCTTAATGCACTTTGCTTTTGCAGGTTAATTCGCGAGCGAAAAGCCATTTGTGGGCCAGGTGTCCCAGTCTGTCCAGGTCTTTGACGTCCTGCCTGGTCCTCATAGTTTATTCTCCTGTGTGTGTGTGTGTGTGTGTTGTGTGTGTGAGTGTGTGTGTTTGTGTGTGTGCTGTGTGTGTGTGTGTTTGTGTGAGTGTGTGTGTGTGTGTTATCCATATTTGTGCGCGGCCCGGCACGCGCGCGCCGCGCGCACGCCTGCGCAGCGCTGCGCCGCACAGGGCCCGCCTCCTACCCTGCTCTATACTCGGTCCCTCTCTTGCCTTTCTGAGCTTTGTCATCCTAGTCTTAAAAACTCTGTCGGTTCCTGCCCTCCCTCCAATACTCTGACTCCAGGACTATTACACTCTCTATGCGGGCACTTCTGTGATTGAAGCAGTCTTCTAAAGCTCTCGTGACTCGGTTTGTTCTGCATATGATCGTCGCATTATCACTACTCCGAGCGCTCCTCTTCCCTTAGCTTGGCACTCTCACTTTGTCCGCACCCTTTGCCACTTCTCTAATTTCTTGCGTGTGTGTGTGTGTGTCGTGCTGTTGTGATTCACTTCTACTGTGGTTCCTCCGTGGCCGGTCTCAGCTTTGGCCTCGCCTCTTCGCTGGTCGATACTCGAGGTCACTCTGGCTTCCCAAGAGCCATCTTTTCGTACCCTTTTCAGTGTGTATTGGGTGTCCTGCTTCTTCCACATTCCTCTACCGGTCGTTCCTATTTTCGGTCTAAGAGAGACATTCGAAGCTCGGCCCTTCACTAATTCCACGATGACTACTATGAACCACTCTTTACCGGTGACTCGTGTCTCGCAGCCCACCCCCCTCGCCACTCGCCTCGGCATCTCGCCGGCACGACAATGCCCTCGGCATGCTGCAGCATTTTTCTTTTGACATCCGCCCGCTCCCCTTCAATATTATACTTGCACATTGAAAAACTAATGCGCGCGCGCTCTCTCACTCCTCGCCTCCCTTCTATCATGTCAGATCACCCATTTCTCACCAACTTTAGTAAAGAAATCACCACACTTTGAATTTTGCATTTGAACTTCGAAAATGAAATTGCGTAATAAATCTCGTCCACCTTTGTACCCTTTGAATACCACCCTTTGATACAAGATAAGATTTTCGTTCGGCTTTGAACAAAACCCGGAGGGTTAGCCACAACCCTGGACCCCCCCCCCCGCTCACCCCACAATGTCCCCTTGCGCACGCTGAGTCATAGCAGGCCATGTCTAACCTTCTTTCATTGTGGTCCTTACTCTTGTTCCCCGGCTGCCGACCCACCCCCAGTAGGCTCATAACACCAAGCGTACCTACTTTCCGCCTGACTCGGTGCCACGGACCAACAGGTCGTAAGGAACGTGTCGAAATGTTTCCACCCGACGGGAATCGCACCGGCCCTTTGTGTGTGACGGCCGACGGAGCTTTAGCCCCAAGGCAACCGGTCACCACTCTACTCATAACCCCCATGGACGGAAGGACAACTCATCCTAACATAACATACGGCCACAGGAGGCAGATACCCCACCTTAACTCAATCCTACTAGACTCCGGACTGGACAACTGCAGACCTCCCAACCACCCAGCGCCGGACAGGCAACTCCATACTCCCACACACACAGAGCAGGAAGGACAACTCATCTCAACCCCACTGGGCCCGGGCAGGACACAAATCATCCATCCAACACACGCGCAGGCGGAAGGAAAACCCAAATTCCCAAAAAACAGGCAGGGGGGGCCCAACCCCATCCTCCAACACACTGGACGGGGAAAGGGAACAGCTCAATCCAACACAAAGGGCAGGAAAGAAAAATCATCCTCCAACACCCTGGACGGGAAAGGGACAACTCTTTCCCCAACAACGGGGAAAGGGGAACAATCATCCTCCAAACACTGGACGGGAAAGGAAAAATCATGCCCCCAACACACAGGCGGGGAAGGACAATTCATCCCCCAAACACACGGGAAACGGGAAAGGGGCCCAACTCATCCCCCAAACACACAGAGCGGGGAAAGGACAATTAAACCTCCAACACACTGGACGGGGAAGGGACAATCATCCCCCAAACACTGGACAGGAAGGACAATCATCCTCCAAAAAACCAGGCAGGAAGGACAATCATCCTCCAACACACGGGGGCGGGAAGGATAACTCATCCTCCAACACACAGGGCGGGAAAAAGGGGAAAATCATCCTCCAACACACAGGGCGGGAAAAGGCCCAAACTCATCCCCCAACACCGGGGCGGAAGGAAAAATCTTTCCCCAACCACAGGGCAGGAAGGAAATCATCCTCCAAAAAATTGGGTAGGGGGACAACTATCCCCAACACACTGGACGGAAGGAAAACTAATCCCCCAAAACACACAGGGCGGGAAAGGGAAACAATATCCCCCCAAACACACAGGGCAGGAAGGAAAAAATTTCATCCTCCAACACATTGGGTGGGAAGGACAATCATCCTCCCACACGGGAAACGGGAAAGGGGCAACTCACCCTCCAAACCAGGGGGGAAAGGACAACTCATCCCCCAACACACAGGGCGGGAAAGGGGCCAAATCATCCTCCAACACATTGGGTGGGAAAGGGGGAAAAATCATCCCCCAAAACACACAGGGCGGGAAAAGGAAAAATCATCCCCCAAAACCCCCCCCCCCCCCCCCCCCCGGGCGGGAAAGGGAAAAAACTCATGCCCCAAAAACCCACGGGAAAGGGAAGGAAACTCATCCCCCAACCCACACTGGACGGGAAAGGGAAACTCACCCTCCATCACCCCGGGCGAAAGGAAAAAACAATCTTTCCCCCAAACAATGGACAGGAAGGAAAAACTCATTTTCCCAAACACACTGGACGGAAGGAAAACTAAACTCCAACACACTGGACAGGAAGGACAATCGTCCCCCAAACACACGGGGCAGGAAGGACAACCCCAACCCCTCCAGTCCCACTGGACAGGAAGGAAAAACTCATCCCCCAAAACACGGGGCAGGAAGGAAACTTATCCTCAAAACACATGGCGGGAAAGGACCCTCATCCTCCAACAAAGGGGAGGAAGGACAAATTCATCCTCCAACACTTTGGGGTTTGGAAGGACAATCTCCCCAAACCACACTGGCCCAGGAAGGACAAACTCACCCTCCAAACACAGGGCGGGAAGGGGAAACTCATCCTCCAAAAAAACTGGACGGGGAAGGAAACTATCCCCCAACCACAGGGCGGAAGGAAAACCAACCCCCCACATATTGGGCAGAATTTTTTAAAATAAGATTTCGTTTTTTTTTTTTAACCCCCGGAGGGGTTAGCCACCCAGGAAAACCCCGGGAAAGGTTCAGTGCGTCATCAAAGGATGTCTAACTTATTTCCTTTGGGGGGTCCTTAATTTGTCCCCGGAGGGGGCCCACACCGTCGGCAAAAAAAAAACCAACCCAGGTCCCTTTTTGCTGCTAGGGGGAACGGGGCCCCAAACAGGTGTAAGGAAACGTGTCAAAATTTTTCCCCACCCGCGGGTTTCAAACCCGGGGGGCCCTTTCCGTTTTTGTTGAAGGGGGGAGCTTTAGCCACCGGGCCCACCGGGCCGTATCCCCCAAAAACCCCACGGGAAAGGGAAAGGAAAAACTCATCCCCCAACCACACTGGACGGGAAAGGAAAAACTATCCCCCAAACACACAGGGCATGAAGGAAAACCCTCATCCCCCCAACACATTGGGCGGAAGGCCCAAATCATTCTCCAAAACCGGGGGCAGGAAAAAACAAACTCACCCCCAAAAACACAGGGGGAGGAAGGACAACCCCTCCTCAAAACACACGGGGGACAGGAAGGAAAAATTCATCCCCCAACCCCCCCCCACTTGACGGGGAAGGGACAACTCACCCTCAAACCCCACTGGACAGGAAGGACAATTTCATCCTCCAACAAAAGGGGGACAGGAAAGGACAACTCACCTCAAAAAACACTGGACGGGAAAGGGACAATATTCTCCAACACTTTGGGCGGAAAAAAAAACCCCTCCTCCAACACATTGACGGAAGGACAACTCACCCTCCCCCACACGGGGACAGGAAGGAAAAACTCATCCCCAACACAATGCGGAAGGACAATCTTTCCCCCAACCCCATTGGGCGGGAAAGGGGACAACTCTTTTCCCCAAACCCTTTTGGGCGGGAAGAACAACTATCCCCCAAAAACCCCATTTGACAGGAAGGAAAAATCATCCTAAAAACACACTGGGACGGGAAAAGGGAAAACCCTCACCCTCCAACACACGGGGACAGGGCAACTCATCCCCCAAACCCAACTGGACAGGAAGGAAAAACTAAATCCCCAACCCACGGGCAAAAAGGGAAACTCACCCCCAAAACCACACTGGACAGGAAAAAAAAAAACTCATCCTCCAACACATTTGGACAAAAGGGAAAAACCCCATCCCCCAAACCACTAAGGGGAAAGGGAAAACTTTTCCTCCAAACCACGGGGGCGGGAAAGGGGACAATACCCTTTCCAACACACAGGGACGGAAGGACAACTCATCCCCCAAACACACGGGCGGGGAAGGCCCAAATCCCCTTTCCAACACCTGGGCAAAAAAGGCAATCATCCCCCAACCACTGGACAGGAAGGACAACTCATCCTCCAACACAAAGGGCAGGAAGGAAAAACGCATCCTCCAACACACGGAAGGAAGGAAAAACTCATCCCCCAACACACAGGGCGGGAAAAGGAAAAACTCACCCTTTCCAAACAAAAGGACGGAAGGAAAAACTCTTTCCTCCAACACACAGGGCGGGGAAGGAAAAATCATCCTCCAACAAAAGGACGGGGAAGGACAACTATCCCCCAACACAGGGAAAAGGAAGGACAACTCTTCCCCAATCACACTAAGCGGGAAAGGCCCAATCATCCCCCAAAACACACACCCCCGGAAGGACAACTCATCCCCAACACAATGACAGGAAGGCCCAAAATTTCTTTCCCCCAAACACACTGGGAAAGAAGGGACAACTCACCCTTTCCAAAACAAACAGGACGGGAAAAGGAAAAATTCACCCCCAAACCCACACAGGCCCAGGAAGGACAATTTCCCCAACAAAACGGGCAAGAAGAAAAACCCAATCTTTTCCCCCAAAACAGCGCGGGAAAGGACAATTCATCCCCAAACCCCAACGGGGCCCCAAGAAGGACAATCACCCTTTCCAAAAACACACTGGACGGGAAAGGGGAAAAATCATCCCCCAAAAACACGGGCGGGAAAAGGACAACTCTTCCCCCAAAAACCAACAGGACGGGAAAGGGGAAAACTCTTTCCTCAACCACGGGAAGGAAAGGAAAACTACCCTCCAAAACATGGGAAAGGGAAAAGGACAACTCATCCCCCAAACACACGGACAGGAAGGACAATCATCCTCCAAACCAATGGCGGGAAAGGGGAAAACATCCCCAAACACTGGCCCAGGAAGGAAAATCATCCTCCAACACACAGGACGGAAAGGGGACAACTCATCCTCCAACACACAGGCAGGAAGGAAACTCACCCTCCAACACACTGGGAAGAAGGACAACTATCCTCCAACACACGGACGGGAAAAGGAAAAAATAAACCCCCAAAACACGGGAAAAAGGAAGGGAAAAACTCATCCCCCAAAACACACAGGCGGGAAAGGAAAAACTCATCCCCCCAACTCACAGGACGGAAAGGACAACTCATCCCCCCAACACAGGGCAAAAAGGGAAAAAACTCATCCTCCAACACACTGGACAGGAAGGAAAAACTAAATCCCAACACATGGACAGGAAGGAAAACTTTTCCCCAACAACGGGGCGGAAAGGGGACAATCACCCCCCAACACACTGGACGGGGAAGGCCCAATTCATCCCCCAAACACATTAGTTTTGGGTCGAAGGCTTTAAACCTCAAAAAACCAAATGACTGACATTTATAAATTTAATCAAAAAAAAGTGATGAAAAACTTTTTAATCAGGTAAAAAAAAAAATCTAAATTTTTAAATTTGTTAAAAAATACTTTTTTTTTTTTGAAAGGGGGGGGGGGGGTTTAAAATTTAGAGCTACCCTTTAAAAAAACTGCAAAAAAATGAAATAATTTCATGAAAATTTAAAGCTTTTAAATTTTTTATAGAAGAAAATTTTTCTCTTTTGGACTAGTAATTTGGCTGAAAAATTTTGGGTTTTTTGAGTAAAAAGGTTTTTAATTATTGTGGATGATGTTGGAGGTTGACGCTGCTGGAGGGGGTTTTGATCCGCCCACCAGCGCCACATCATGGCCCCTTGACACCCCTATTTCCCCGTTTATCAAGGTTTGTCCCCTGGGTTACCTCTCAGGTTGGCCTGCAAAAAAAACCCCCCTTGCTTTACTTGTGCTTTTGGCTTTTTGTGGTGTTTCAGCAGTGTGTTTCATGATGATTTATGGAGTTTTAAATGTGTGTTTTTACACCTCTTGTCCCCTTTCTGTAAAATGTCAGGGGTTGAAGTTGTTTTTATCGAAATTTTTGTTTTGATGTTCTCGGAAAACCTTTTGTTTTGGGCCCAAAGTGGTGAGTTTTAAGCCCGGGGAGCTTTTCTTTCCTGGCTAACCTGCAAGATATGGGGCTTTGTAGAGTTTTTTGGCAGGTCCGTGTTTAGCCCTTGTGGTTTAGCGCTTCTTTTTGATTTTTAAATAATTGACAGGTCCCCAGTGGTATTTCCCGGGCCCGTTGTGCTCCCGGGAAAAATTTTTGACTAAATTTTAATTTACCAAAAATAATTACTGCGCATACAGACGTATGGCCCTTTGTGGGTTTAGCGTTTTCTTTTCTTTTTTTATAAAAAATTATTTTTAAAGTACATGTTACAATTTTATAAGAACCTAGTTGCCCTAAAGGGACATAATACTACATGGGAAAACCCCCTTTGGGTTATAAAAACTTTTTCTGGCAAATTAGGCCAGTTTTGCCCCAGGGATGCGCCCCACCCCCAGTCCACAAACCCCAGGTACCTATTTTATCGTAGGGGCTTTGGACAGCAGGTGTTTTTAAGGAAATGTGTCCTAATGTTTCCCCCCATACGGGGGAAAAACCCCCAGGATTCATTTGTGAGGTTGAATGTGCTTCGGGACTCACTACAGGACACCCGGCAATAACTCAGGAAAAATTGAAAATTAAAGCGTTCCCTTAAAATTTCCGAAAACATGGGAGGACCAAACCAAATGTCGGCAAAGACCTAAAATCGGGTTTCCCATGGCTTCTCTTGGGGTTTTGAAAAACCTACATCACTATTTTTGCACTTTGGGGCCCTTTTGTTAAGAAAAATTTTAAGGTTATTGTAAGTTACCCCTTTGGAAAAACCCATGGAAAACTGAAGAAGAATAAGGAGCCATGGATACGGGTTCCCACTGTATTTGAAAATTTGCAAATACCAGGGGAAATTTATTATTTTGGGAGATAGTTTAAAACATATATTTTTGTTGGCCCAGAAAGGTTTTTGGGCCCAATAAAAAGGTCAGTTTTGAATCATTTTTTGCGGCGGCCAAATTAAAAAAATTTTTAAAATCTACCGATAGGAAATTTTAATTTACTTTACTTTTTTTTTAAGTTGTTAGGTGTGTTTTTTTAGGGGGCTTTTTTTCCCATTTGCTAAAAAAGTTTTGAAATGAAAAAACCATTTTTGTATTATATAATTTAAAATATAATTTGAGCTACATGTTTAGTTTCTTCTCCCGAATATAAAATTATTAAATAATAAGTAATTTTTATTATTATTTAATAATTATTAAAATTCAGGGGGAAGCACTAAAAAATGTAGTCAATTAAAAGTTTGAATTTTATTAAAACAAAGATGGTTTTACATTACATACTTTGTTGAGCAAATGGTTTTAAAAAGGGAAAACCCAATGAAACACACCCAACAACTTAAAATAATTTAAAGTAAAATTAACTTTAAATGTTGCGTTTAAAAAAAATGTAGTTTTTTAAAACACCCCTTTTGGCCCAAAAAGTGTTGGGGGAAGGGTGGTGAAAATTTTTCTTTTTGGGCCACCCTGCCTTTGGGGAATTTTGGCCCCCGTGTGTTGTTAAAAAAATTAATTTAAAAAAAAATAAATTTAAAGTGACTTTCTTGAAATTTTGGTTTCTACTTTTATGTTGCTTTTAAAAAAATGTTCTGCTGCTTAAACGGGCTGTTTAGCCCTTGAGGGTTAGCGCTTCTTTTTGATTTTAAAATCTGCTGCCCTTTTCCATTTTTTTATGTCAAGTTTACGTTGCGAAATTTGCGGCAAAAATTTATACAGGCCCCCCATTGGGGGGGTACTGTATAATAACCCTAGTACAAATTTAAACTTTCGATTTCTTAATTTTTCTAGGAAATCTTGTACAAAAAAAACACATTTAAAAAAATGGGGTAAAAAGGGCAACCCGAGGTTTGGGCTGAAAAATTTAAAAGAGGACTTTATAGTTTTAAATTTTAAAAGTTGTGGCATTAAAAAGTTAAAAGAAACTCGGTTTTCTTTTTTTGGTCATCCAAGATGTTGGGTGGGGTTTTTTTATATATAAAAATTTAAAGGGGGGGGGTGCTTTTTTATCTCGGGTACCGGGGGTGGAAATTTGGGCGTAAAGCGGTGGTTTCATTTTTTAAAAAGGGTTTAACGGGATCCATTTCTCGGGAGCAAATGCGCTCCCTTTTCCGAACATTGCCCCGCACCGTTTTTTTCCCATAAAGGCAAAAAGTTTATCAAATCTTAATGTTAAAACATTGTAAAAGTTATTTTTCGATAAGGGGGCTTTATTTAAAGGTTTTTTAAGGGGTAATCTTGTTCTTTCATTTGCCGGCGTTGCCAACATCTGGGTTTTGCAGTAAACCCCAAAAAAAAGGGTTTAAAGCCTCGCAGGTTTTTCGGTTCCCCTTTTAAAAAGCTGGGGGTAAAACATGTATTTACTTTCAGTATTTTTGTTTAAAAGGTAGATGTTTTCTGTGTGTGTACTTTAATTTTGGTACAGGGAAAGTGTTTTACTGGGAAAGTGTGTACATGAATGTGTGTCTTGAATGGTGTTTCATAATGTGTGTGTACATGAATGTGTGTACATGAAAGGGTGTAAAAAATTTAATGTGTGTGTACATGGGTGTGTTGTTGGGGACATGAATGTGGTGTTTTACATTTAATGTGTGTGTTTTACATGAATGTGTGTGTGTTCCATGAATGTGGTGGGTTCATGAATTTTTGTGTGTACATGAATGTTTTGTGTGTCATGAATTTTGTGTGTGTACAGAATGTGTGTGTGTACATGGAAAAAAGTGTTTGTACATGAATGTGTGTGTGTTTCATGAAAAGTGTGTTGTTTCATGAATGTGTGTGTGTACAAAGAATGTGTGTGTAAAAAGAATGTGTGTGTGTACATGAAAGTGTGTTTCATGAATGGGGTGTGCACTGTGTGTGCACATGTGTGTGCCCCATGTGTGTTTCCCCATGTGTGTGCCCCATGTTGCACATGAAAGTGCGCACATGAACGTGCGCACATGAACGTTTCGCCCCAAAGAACGTGCGTTTCATGAACGTGCGTACATGAAACTTTTTTACATGGAAAGTTTTGTTCATGTACGTGTGTGTACATGTAGTGTGTGTGTACTCGTCCCAAATTTTGAAATTTCAGGGGGGGCGATACTCGGGTCCTGGCCCCCCCTCTTTACTGATTTCTACTAGGTCTCTCTCTCTCTTTTTCCTTTAGCTTTGTTTTTACCTCGTCTTAAAACTATGTAGGGTTCCTTTCCCCCCACTACATCACCTTTCCCAGGCTATTCTACCCCCCAAACGGCTCTGATGAAAAAAATACTTTTCCCAACATCCCCGCGACTCATCCGAGTCTTCAGCTTCCAATTGTGATCCTTGTTTCTGTTTTCCCCTTTTGGGGATCCTGTCTCTGCCCCCTTATCTATTCCCTCAGTTTTTTGTATGTCATTTTCATGTCCCCCCCGACCCTAAAGTCCTCCCAGTGCGTCAGGGATTTTCCTCAACCTTTCTTTGTAGGGGCATTCCCCTGAGCTCCAGAATTGTCTTGTTGGGAAACCCTTTTTACTTTTTTAATTTCTTGATGTGCTTGGGGGAAAAAACCCGGTTGGGGTTTCCAAAACTGGTGCTGCATACTCCAGTTGGGCCGACGTACACCGTGTACATGTCTTGAACGATTTCCCTTCTAAAGGTTTTCGGAAAGCTGTTTCAGGTTTTTCCAGGCCCCCTATGTGCAGCAGGTTTTCTGGGTTTTGGGCCCCCAGGACGTGCCGGTGGTTTTTGGTCCCCCCAAGGTCTTTTCCTTGAGGGAGGTTTGCGTCTTTGTCCCCCTTTGCCTATACTCTGTCTGTTTGGGCTTCTTTTCTTCCCCGTCTTCATGACGCATTTTTGGGAGGGTTAATTCGGGGGAAGACCCGGACAGGTGGACCCCCTGTCCCGCCTGTGGGTTCTTTTTAGTCCTGCCTGATCCAGTCTGTTTTAAATTTTTCTTATTAATTCACATCATCTGCGAACAGGGGGCACTTCGGTCTATTCTTTTTCCCTCATTATTAATATATCAAAAATTGCACTGGTCCTTGGATTCCCCCGTGGGGACCCGCTCATCACGGCGCCCCCCTGTGATACCGCATCAGTACCTTGGGCTCGTTGTTGCCTTCCCCGTTGGGTATTCTCTATTGCAGTGCCCCCCTTTCCCGTTAAATGCGCCCGGTCCTCCAGCTTTTGCCCCTAAAACTCGTGTGCGTGTGCGCCCCTTGGGGGGGTGGGGGGCCCCGCGGCTGTCATGTTTTGTGGGGTGTAATGTATACGTGTGTGTGTTCCGTATTTTTTTTTATTTTGATTTGCAGTATTTTTTTTATGTTAAAATTTTTAAAATCTTTAGCATTTTGATATCCCCCTTTTCAGGGCTATTTAATAAAACCCTTTTATGTTTAAAATTTTTCTGGTATTGGGTCTTTGGTTGTATGAAATTTTTTTCTCATGCCTTTTTGGCAGTTGAGTCTCTGATTTTTTTTTAATGGTTTTATGCCTTCCCAAATTATTAGTCACTTTCAGTGTCTCCCAAAAATTTGCTTTAGATTGTTTTTAATATTAAAAGTTTAAATTCAGCTGTCTTCCAATTTTACCAAAAAATGGGGTTTTTTCTTTAGGTGTTTTTTGATTTGCACTAGTCCCTTTATTGACACGTGACCTTCCCCGAACAAGTATTGTTTAAACTTTGGGAATGCAAGTTTCTAAAAATTTTGAACGTGTCTCATTCTAGTTTGGAAAGGATTTAAAAGGTAAGAAGCTCTGATACTACCAGTTCTGTTTGTAAGTTTTTTTCCATTTTTTTTTTCCAGCCTTACCAGGGGGGAACTTTTTACTCAAATTCTGCAAGTTGCACCATGCCATACCGTGTCAAATACCCCAGTTTTTACTTTTTAAAATTTTCCATCTGTCAATTGATATGAAAGTATGATGCCTTGCAAAATTGCTAATTTAAGCTCTCAAGCAAAAACTAGATTAATGTCTCCCAAAAATAACAGCCGCGGAAATTTCCCAAAAACAGCAGCAACTTGAAAGCTGGCAATAGGCCCGGGGGTTACAAGGGTTAAAAAAAAAAAAAAAAAAATTTGGGCACAGGTTTTATTACAGGGGCTTGGGAAAAATGAGAGAAATCTTGTATGCAAGGTATGTGTAAAATAGTTTTCTTTTCAGTGTGGGGTGAAGGTAATCTGTGGCATCCTCTGCAAAAAACCTTTAGTGGATGGTATTAGTGGCCCTTTTTGTTTTTTTAAGCTAAAATTACCGCTAAGCTCTTATGGTTAAAAAATTAAATAGTATGCAAAAGGGAAAATTAAATTTTTTATGTGCATCAGGGTTCGATTTTTCTCCCCTCTTGGGAAATTTGGGCATTTCTAATCTTTTTGGGTTTCCATTTTATGTTTTTCAACATGGGAAAAATTTTTTAAACACTGGGCCCAGTAAAATTTTTTTGCAGGGATTTTAAAATTAAAATTTTCCCCCTTCGGTGTGAGTAGTACTTTGGCAAGAAAACTGAAAAGAATGTAAAAAAAAAAACTTTGTACTTATCTATGGGAAATTTCTAGATGGTGAGTAATTAATTGAAAACAGTATTTGGATAGGGTCTATTTTACTTTGTTTCTTTGTTTGTTTTATTAAAGTTCAGATCTTTAAAACTAAAAATTTTAAAAATAAAATTTAAAGGGTTTTTTGTTCATTCCTAGAAAATTTTTTGGGAGATCATTGGTAAAAGGGGGGTTTCCCTTTTTCTATAGCACTACGCACTTTAGTTCAGTTTTTTGTATATTGTAATTTGTATATTGAATGATTTTTAGTTAATTTGAGCTCTAATTTTTATGCTTTTAACATTTTTGTTTTTTAAACTGGTAAATTCCCAATAAGAAAAAAAAATAAGGGGAAAATTCTGTTTTAAAATTTTTCCCCTTTGGGTTCCCCCTCTAAAACTTTTTGCGGGAAATTTGGGGCTCGGAGGCCCAAAATTCACCCTTTTATTTTTTCCAATTTCCCTGTGAAATTTACGTATTCATTTGGTTTGTGATACTTCAGTGATTTCCATGTGTGATTTCCTTTGAAAAATTTTCATTAATTTTCAGTTTTTGAAAAATTTAAAAATAGTTTTGAAAGTACAATGGCCTACTTTTCCAGTGGTGTGCTATTTTTTTGGTGTATGAAGGGGCAACATTTTAAAAATAAAAAAAAATGTGCTAAACTTAATCTTTCTTTTTAAAAACCCGCTGCCTAAACTAAAAAAACAAAACAGTATTTTGTTAGTTTCCCCCCCCCTCCCCCCTCTTATACTTTAATGCATTTTATGTAATATGCATTTCACATGTATACAAATCATATATGAAAATCAGCTTTTTTTTTTTTAATATGCTAGAGCTGGTGTAATTTAAGTATGTACCATTATAATTTGTTTATTAGTGTCTGTGATTTGTTTCATTAGGTCTTGTAGTAATACACTTTCCACGTTACAGAGATTCTGGACTTTGGGTATCCTCAGAACACAGACACAGGAGTTCTCAAGACATTCATTACTCAGCAGGGTATTAAGACAGCAAGCAAGGAGGAGCAGTCACAGATCACCTCTCAGGTATGCATTATTTTCTTGTTTAGTACTGTAGAGATATTAAAGTTTGGTTTGATGTGGTTTAGCTAGTATTGGTCTCATACTGTATGTAGTTTCATATACTGAAGTATTGTACAATCAGTATATTATCTAAGCAAAAAGCAAATACAGTATCAATAGAATTAGGATTAATTATAAGTATTTAAAAGATACAGAATTCCCTTGGAAAAAGTTGAATTTGTTAACATCCATGCCATTGATTTTTTTTTTTCTCTCCAACAAGTCGGCCATCTCCCACCGAGGCAGAGTGACACCCCCCCCCCAAAAAAAAAAAAAAAAAAAAATCCCAAAACTAAAATACTTTCATCATTCAGCACTTTCACCTCACTCATACATAATGACTGTCTTCTCAGAGGTGCCCAGATACAACAGTCTAGAAGCATATATAAAGATATACAGTATAACATACCCCTCCAAACTGCCAATATATCCCAGACCCCTCCTTTAAAGTGCAGGCATTGTACTTCCCATTTCCAGTACTCAAGTCTGGTTATATAAAAATGTATGTACAATAAATGATGAAACGATGGTAGGAAGTAAGAATTGAAGATAAGGACTACATATTATATTATGAAATGAGTAAAACATTCATTCTGATAGATATGGCATTGAAGTATGTCACTGAATAATGGTTAATTAGGATATCTGACATATACAATAAAACTGTTACACTATTGATATAGTATAGTGTAGCTGTGTGTGTGTGCACCTTGTTATAGATGAACCCAAAAAAATAGTTTGAGTGTACTAATGTTTATTTTGTATATTTTATGCAGTTGTATTTACAGCTTAAGAAATTTATTAACTTGTATGATGTTTACTGTACTCTGATTTTAGAATGGTTAAATGTTTTACAGGATGATCTGTTTATCTGGTGGCTGATTGTGGCACTTGTGTGGACTTAAAATTAATCTTAGCAGATATCAAGGTTTTACTGTAATTTGACAGCTAAATACTATTCTGATATCTGTGACAGGTCACTGGACAGATTGGGTGGCGGAGAGAAGGCATCAAATACAGACGCAATGAACTGTTCCTTGATGTTATTGAATATGTCAATTTGCTGATGTCTCCTCAAGGTATATAATTTATTATTCATTTTAAACTTTAATGCAAAACTTTTGAAAGTAAAATTATAAAAAATTGTGGTACTAGTGTGTAATTCTAGGTACATATGTATAGTTTATTAAGCAGTTTAACCACATCATATAAATTGTTAGGCTTGTGGTTCTTTTGAGATGGCTTTAATAGTGAGACATTATGTGTACAAGCACTTTGATGTATTAAAGTGGAAGAACAGTTACATTTTAATTAGGTATACAATAGTGCTCATGAAAAAGTTAATCTCTAAACTGCTTTTGGTAGTTTGGAGATTTTGATTTTGATCTAGTAGTCCTATAGTATCAAGATACTGTAGAACAAATCCCTTTGCACATATTGTTTTATTTCGGCAGCTGCTGGCCCAGCACACTCAGTGGCTCTAATCTCATCTGCAATCCAGGGATCTGATCCTCTTTTTTTTTTTTTTTTTTACATCTGTGTGAATTCTTGATCAGGTGACAGCTCAGCTAACTACTTTCAATATAACCTTCACTTCTACATGGCTCTGACCCACACCTACTTCTTTCTCTCCTACCTGGAGTATTTGTGTAGAATGAAATCCTCTGTGACTGAAAAAGCTCAGTACTATAAAGCAAAACGTCCACAGAAAAGGCTTGATCTGTATGCTTGTCTTTGTCCATATACCTGCTGGCTATCTATTGAGATCTTCAAAGGAATTTCTACCCTGTTCAGTCAACAGAGAAGCCATAACTCAAGCCAGGCAGTGAGAGTAGTTTGTAAATTATCATTTTCAGGTGTATTCTGGGGTAATAAATTTCAAAGATGACAAATAGATGTCTAAGTTCAAACTGATTTTACTGTTAAGCATTATTAGTATACCTTGCATAATAATTTTGTACAGAACTGTGTATAGCCATACTAAGTGTCCCAAAACTGATTATCACTTTTGTGCAGGTCAGGTGTTGTCTGCCCATGTGGCAGGCAAGGTGGTGATGAAAAGTTATCTCTCTGGGATGCCTGAGTGCAAGTTTGGCATCAATGACAAAATTGTTATGGATGCGAAGAGAGGTAAGTGGACCTCAGACCTTGTGGATTTTGATGTGTTATTTCTTCTTTCTTTCTTTCAACACACCGGCTGTATCCCACCAAGGCGGGGTGGCCCAAAAGGAAAAACGAAAGTTTCTCCTTTTACATTTAGTAATATATACAGGAGAAGAGGTTACTAGCCCCTTGCTCCCGGCATTTTAGTCGCCTCTTACAACACGCATGGCTTACGGAGGAAGAATTCTGTTCCACTTCCCCATGGAGATAAGAGGAAATAAACAAGAATAAGAACTAGAAAGAAAATAGAAGAAAACCCAGAGGGGTGTGTATATATGTGCTTGTACATGTATGTGTAGTGTGACCTAAGTGTAAGTAGAAGTAGCAAGACGTACCTGAAATCTTGCATGTTCATGAGACAGAAAAAAGGACACCAGCAATCCTACCATCATGTAAAACAATTACAGGCTTTCGTTTTACACTCACTTGGCAGGACGGTAGTACCTCCCTGGGCGGTTGCTGTCTACCAACCTACTACCTAGGGTGTTATTTCTTATAGTTGTTAAATTGTGATGTAATGACCTTTAGGTACAACACTATATACAATACTTGTGTAGTTCCTTTTATAAATTGTTTGCGGATATATCAAATAAGTACATCAAGGTAGGGACCTTGATCCTGTTGAAGGGCTCTTGATCTAAGGAACTGGAAGTAATCTTGTCTCCCTTGGATTGAACCTGAATGCCACTCATTCCCCAAAGCATTGTATGACCCCTACAGGTTTAGCACTTCACTGTGAATAAAATGATAAAAAAGTAATTACTGGCATCATCCCTCATTTATACCGTCTCTCATTGGGTAGGAAATGCTTCCTTGGAAGGACTGGAAAAGGTTTTTGGAGAATTTTAAGATACTATTCAGTTACATTCAGTCTTTTACGTAAATTTTAATATTGCTGTATTATGGAAATCTAGTAGTAGTACTACTAGCAAAATATCTGTAGTAGTATATACTGTAATAATAAAGATAATAAATTACTATTTATAATAAGAGTAATAAAATTGAATAGTATTGTTATATTGGATGTGGCAGGTTCATCAGACGAGTCTCAAAGGTCTGGGAAGACCAGCATTGCCATTGATGACTGTCAATTCCACCAGTGTGTGAAGCTCTCCAAGTTTGAGACTGAACACTCTATTTCATTTGTTCCTCCAGACGGTGAATTTGAGCTTATGAGGTAAGTAACAAAATTTACTGATTAAGTTAAAACAGAAAATTTCTTTACTAACAATTTTTTCAAATGAAACTGTTTACAGCCTGGATTATGTATTAGAAAAATAAACATCCCTCTTGTTAACTTCAAGGTAAAATATGATGTGCGTCTCACAGAGGACTGAAGTTTAACACACAAATTGAGATGGTATATACAACACTCTTAAAGGAAAGTTAAAATGACTGCTTCACTTATACAACTAGCTGTATGCATAAATATCTAAAGATAAGTGACAAAATATTTAGTATTAAACATGCTGCCCTTGTGGTTGATGCTTGAATTTCCTTCTCAAAGCTCCAGTGAGTAATTTTTAGTTATGTTTTACATTCAGTGGTCATGCTTCACATTCACACATCACTAGAACACATGGACACAACACTGGTGAGGTAGGGGCCCTCCTTGAAAAGGTTGGAGGGAGGGGGTAAAGGAGGTTTTGTGGGCAAGGGGCTTGGACTTCAAGCAAGCATGCATGAGCGTGTTAGATGAGAGTGAATGGAGACAAATGGTATTTGGGACGTGACGAGCTGTTGGAGTGTGAGCAGGGTAATATTTAGTGAAGGGATTCAGGGAAACCGGTTATTTTTATATAGCCGGACTTGAGTCCGGGAAATGGGAAGTACAATGCCTGCACTTTAAAGGAGGGGTTTGGGATATTGGCAGTTTGGAGGTTGACTTTTAAACTGTCTTATCTGAACACCTCTGTAAAGAGAGTGATTATGTATGAGTGAGGTGAAAGTGTTGAATGATGAAAGTATTTTCTTTTTGGGTCACCCTGCCTTGTTGGGAGAGTCTGAAGAGAAGCTGCAAAAGTTAGTGGAGGAATTTTGGAGGGCATGTAAAAGAAGGAAATTAGTGAACATATGTGTGAGTGAGGTGAAAGTATTGAATGATGATAAAAGTATTTTCTTTTTGGGGATTTTCTTTCTTTTTTGGGTCACCCTGTCTCAATGGGAGACAGCTGACTTGTTAAAAAAAGGAAAAAAAAAATAAAGGAGCAGTATTTAGATAAAGGTAGGGAAGTTTTTGTTGCATTTATGGATTTAGAAAAGGCATATGATAGAGTGGATAGGGAAGCAATGTGGCAGATGTTGCAAGTATATGGAATAGGTGGTAAGTTATTAAATGCTGTAAAGAGTTTTTCAGGATAGTGAGGCTCAGGTTAGGGTGTGTAGAAAAGAGGGAGACTACTTCCCAGTAAAAGTAGGTCTTAGACAGGGATGTGTAATGTCACCATGGTTGTTTAATATATTTATAGATGGGGTTGTAAAAGAAGTAAATGCTAGGATGTTTGCGAGAGGGGTGGGATTAAATTATGGAGAATTGAATGCAAAATGGGAAGTGACAATTACATTTTACTGATGATACTGTGCTTATGGGAGATTCTAAAGAAAAACTGCGAAGGTTAGTGGATGAATTTGGGAGTGTGTGTAAAGGTAGAAAGTTGAAAGTGAACATAGAAAAGAGTAAGGCGATGAGAGTATGAAATGATTTAGATAAAGAAAAATTGAATGTCAAATTGGGGAGGAGGAGTATGGAAGAAGTGAATGTTTTCAGATACGTACAGTGGACCCCGGTTTACGATATTTCATTCCAGAAGTATGTTCAGGTGCCATTACTGAACGAATTTGTTCCCCTAAGGAATATTGTGAATTAGATTAGTCCATTTCAGACCCCCAAACATACACGTACAAACGCACTTACATAAATACACTTATATAATTGGTCGCATTGGGAGCTGATCGTAAAGCGGGGGTCCACTGTATTTGGGAGTTGACGTTTCATCGGATGGATTTATGAAGGATGAGGTTAATCATAGAATTGATGAATGAAAAAGGTGAATGGTGCATTTAGGTATATTTTTAAACACAAAGAAAGAAATATACCTAAATGCACCATTCACCTTTTTTCCTATATATGTGGAGGCAAAATATGTTACCTATGGAGGCAAAGAAGGGAATGTATGAAAGTATAGTAGTACCAACACACTTATATGGGTGTGAAGCTTGGGTTGCAAATGCTGCAGCGAGGAGGTGGTTGGAGGCAGTGGAGATGTCCTGTTTAAAGGCAATGTATGGTGTAAATATTATGCAGAAAATTTGGAGTGTGGATATTAGGAGAAGGTGTGGAGTTAATAAAAGTATTAGTCAAAGGGCTGAAGCGGGTTTGTTGAGGTGGTTTGGTCATTTAGAGAGAATGGATCAAAGTAGAATGACATGGAGAGTGTTTAAATCTGTAGGGTAAGGAAGGCGGGGTAGGGGTCGTCCTCGAAAAGTTTGGAGGGAGGGGGTAAAGGAGGTGTTGTGGGCGAGAGGTTTGGACTTGAAGCAAGCGTATGTGAGTGTGTTAGATAGGAGTGAATGGAGACAAATGGTATTTGGGACCTTACGAGCTGTTGGAGTGTGAGCAGGGTAATATTTAGTGAAGGAATTCAGGGAAACCGGTTATTTTATATAACTGGACTTGAGTCCTGGAAGTGGGAAGTACAATGCCTGCACTCTAAAGGAGGGGTTTGGGATATTGGCAGTTTGGAGGGATATATTGTGTGTTTTTATATGTATATACTTCTAAAAGAGGGACTATAAATGTATTAATTCAAGAATTATGTGGAGTAAAATAAAGATTGGATGTGAAAAGTGGGTTATAATAAGCATGTATGCACCTGGAGAAGAGAGAAGTGTAGAGGAGAGAGAGATTTTGGGAAATGTTGAGTGAATGCGTGGGGAGTTTTGAATCAAGTGTGAGAGTAATGGTGGTTGGGGATTTCAATGCTAAAGTGGGTAAAAATGTTATGGAGGGAGTAGTAGGTAAATTTGGGCTGCCAGGGGTAAATGTAAATGGGGAGCCTTTAATTGAGCTATGTGTAGAAAGAGATTTGGTAATAAGTAATACATATTTTATGAAAGAGGATAAATAAATATACAAGGTATGATGTAGCACGCAATGAAAGTAGTTTATTAGATTATGTATTGGTGGATAAAAGGTTGATGGGTAGGCTCCAGGATGTACATGTTTATAGAGGGGCAACTGATATATCGGATCATTATTTAGTTGTAGCTACAGTTAGAGTAAGAGGTAGATGGGAAAAGAGGAAGGTGGCAACAAACAAGTAAGAGGGAGGTGAAAGTGTATAAACTAAGGGAGGAGGAAGTTCGGGTGAGATATAAGCGACTATTGGCAGAAAGGTGGGCTAGTGCAAAGATGAGTAGTGGGGGGGTTGAAGAGGGTTGGAATAGTTTTAAAAATGCAGTATTAGAATGTGGGGCAGAAGTTTGTGGTTATAGGAGGGTGGGGGCAGGAGGAAAGAGGAGTGATGGGTGGAATGATGAAGTAAAGGGTGTGATAAAAGAGAGAAAGGTAGCTTATGAGAGGTTTTTACAAAGCAGAAGTGTTATAAGAAGAGCAGAGTATATGGAGAGTAAAAGAAAGGTAAAGATAGTGGTGAGAGAGTGCAAAAGGAGAGCAGATGACAGAGTGGGAGAGGCACTGTCAAGAAATTTTAATGAAAAATAAGAAAAAATTTTGGAGTGAGTTAAACAAGTTAAGAAAGCCTAGGGAAAGTATGGATTTGTCAGTTAAAAACAGAGTAGGGGAATTAGTAGATGGGGAGATGGAGGTATTAGGTAGATGGCGAGAATATTTTGAGGAACTTTTAAATGTTAAGGAAGAAACAGAGGCAGTAATTTCATGCACTGGTCAGGGAGGTATACCATCTTTTAGGAGTGAAGAAGAGCAGAATGTAAGTGTGGGGGAGGTACGTGAGGCATTACATAGAATGAAAGGGGGTAAAGCAGCTGGAACTGATGGGATCATGACAGAAATGTTAAAAGCAGGGGGGGATATAGTGTTGGAGTGGTTGGTACTTTTGTTTAATAAATGTATGAAAGAGGGGAAGGTACCTAGGGATTGGCAGAGAGCATGTATAGTCCCTTTATATAAAGGGAAAGGGGACAAAAGTGACTGTAAAAATTATAGAGGAATAAGTTTACTGAGTATACCAGGAAAAGTGTACGGTAGGGTTATAATTGAAAGAATTAGATGTAAGACAGAATGTAGGATTGCGGATGAGCAAGGAGGTTTCAGAGTGGGTATGTAAATCAAGTGTTTACATTGAAGCATATATGTGAACAGTATTTAGATAAAGGTAGGGAAGTTTTTATTGCATTTATGGATTTAGAAAAGGCATATGATAGAGTGGATAGGGGAGCAATGTGGCAGATGTTGCAAGTATATGGAATGGGTGGTAAGTTATTACATTCTGTAAAGAGTTTTTATGAGGATAGTGAGGCTCAGGTTAGGGTGTGTAGAAGAGAGGGAGACTACTTCCCGGTAAAAGTAGGTCTTAGACAGGGATGTGTAATGTCACCATGGTTGTTTAATATATTTATAGATGGGGTTGTAAAGGAAGTAAATGCTAGGGTGTTCGGGAGAGGGGTGGGATTAAATTTTGGGGAATCAAATTCAAAATGGGAATTGACAGTTACTTTTTGCTGATGATACTGTGCTTATGGGAGATTCTAAAAAAAAATTGCAAAGGTTAGTGGATGAGTTTGGGAATGTGTGTAAAGGTAGAAAGTTGAAAGTGAACATAGAAAAGAGTAAGGTAATGAGGGTATCAAATGATTTAGATAAAGAAAAATTGGATATCAAATTGGGGAGGAGTAGTATGGAAGAAGTGAATGTTTTCAGATACTTGGGAGTTGACGTGTCGGCGGATGGATTTATGAAGGATGAGGTTAATCATAGAATTGATGAGGGAAAAAAGGTGAGTGGTGCGTTGAGGTATATGTGGAGTCAAAAAAACTTTATCTATGGAGGCAAAGAAGGGAATGTATGAAAGTATAGTAGTACCAACACTCTTATATGGGTGTGAAGCTTGGGGGGTAAATGCAGCAGCGAGGAGACGGTTGGAGGCAGTGGAGATGTCCTGTCTAAGGGCAATGTGTGGTGTAAATATTATGCAGAAAATTTGGAGTGTGGAAATTAGGAAAAGGTGTGGAGTTAATAAAAGTATTAGTCAGAGGGCAGAAGAGGGTTGTTGAGGTGGTTTGGTCATTTAGAGAGAATGGATCAAAGTAGAATGACATGGAAAGCATATAAATCTATAGGGGAAGGAAGGCGGGGTAGGGGTCGTCCTCGAAAGGGTTGGAGAGAGGGGTTAAAGGAGGTTTTGTGGGCAAGGAGCTTGGACTTCCAGCAAGCGTGCGTGAGCGTGTTAGATAGGAGTGAATGGAGACGAATGGTATTTGGGACCTGACGATCTGTTGGAGTGTGAGCAGGGTAATATTTAGTGAAGGGATTCAGGGAAACCGGTTATTTTCATATAGTCGGACTTGAGTCCTGGAAATGGGAAGTACAATGCCTGCACTTTAAAGGAGGGGTTTGGGATATTGGCAGCTTGGAGGGATATGTTGTGTATCTTTATATGTGTATGCTTTTAAACTGTTGTATTCTGAGCACCTCTGCAAAAAGTGATAATGTGTGAGTGTGGTGAAAGTGTTGAATGATGATGAAAGTATTTTTCTTTTTGGGGATTTTCTTTCTTTTTTGGGTCACCCTGCCTCGGTGGGAGACGGCCGACTTGTTGAAAAAAAAAAAAAACTTCTAAACTGTTGTATTCTGGGCACCTCTGCCAAAACAGTGATTGTGTGAGTGAGGTGAAAGTGTTGAATGATCATGAAAGTATTTTTCTTTTTGGGTCACTCTACCTCGGTGGGAGACGGCCGACTTGTTGAAAAAAAAAAAATAAAATAAAGGATCAAGGTGATAGCAACAAAAAAAATCTTGGCAGTGAAGGATTGAATATCAGGTTCGAGATAGGGCGTATGGAGGAAGTAAATGTGTATCATGTATTTGGGGATGGACTTGGTGGTGGATGGATCTGTAAAAGACTGGGTGAACTAGACTTGATGAGGGTAAAAAAGGCGGGTGGTGTTGAAGTAACTGTGGAGGCAAAGAACTTTATCCATTGAGGCAAAATAGAGAATTTACCAGAGTATAGTGGTACCAACAACATTGTCTCGAGTTTTAAAAATAATTCCATTTTACCTCTTCAAGGTACCGTACAACAAAGGACATTTCCCTGCCATTCCGAGTGATTCCACTAGTACGTGAGGTTGGACGCACAAAAATGGAAGTGAAAGTTGTCATAAAGAGCAATTTTAAGCCCTCACTCTTAGCACAGAAGATTGAGGTGGGTGTGGGAATCTTACACATTTGTTTATTCCTATAGCACTTAACCTATTTAAATATTAATTACTTAATACAGAGTATTGTGCCTTGCAATTTTATACTGTACTACCTTTATGATAAGGAAAGACTAAAATATTTTTCTAAAGTCTGATAACAAGAAGGCAGCAAGAGGGTGGTGTAGGTCAATAATTCTTTTGTTGTGTTTGTTTAGTGAGATTTTGTAATTTTCCTCCAGGTGCGGATCCCTACTCCACTTAATACGTCGGGGGTTCAGCTTATATGCATGAAGGGGAAGGCCAAATACAAAGCCTCAGAAAATGCTATTGTGTGGAAGTAAGTTAAATTTGTGATAAGTATTTTCATTTTTAATTGTCCCATGTAAAGACCATGCAGATGAATTTAAGATCTTTAGTGTTGTTAGAAAATTTAAATGTTCTGCAAGACAAGTTAGAAGCAACTTCATGTTAACGGCATACGGAGCAAGCATTCACATACACAAGGGCTACTCTTCCCTAGTTGAACATTTCCTTGCTCTGGGAAATTGAAAGCAGACTTGGTTGACCATACTGTAGTTGAGAAAACGGTACAAAACACTTTGAATGTGACATACATAATCCAAATTCTGTTGGTCATTTTCATGGTAATGCAGAGCTGATGAAAGATATATTTTAGTGATAAAGGGTAGATTTTTTTGTAATACATTGGCCATTTCCCACTGAGTTGGGATGCTGTTTAACAGTTATATACTTGTCCTTAGGATAAAGCGAATGGGTGGTATGAAAGAATCTCAAATCTCTGCTGAAAAAAGAAATTGGCTGCAAACAGACACAAAGAAGAAGTGGACCAGGCCTCCAATCTCAATGAACTTTGAGGTAATTATAAGTTTGTGCTCTGGAAACTTTAGTATCTAATTTTAATTGACTGTATTCATGTGTGGGCTTGTACACTTGTATGTTATAGGTAAGGACCAAGCTGTGGAGTAACTGCGGTTATCTACTGTAAAGTTATAGTAATGTTAACCTTCGAAGTTTTGTTAGTTCATCTGCTAGAAATCCTTGAAAATACACACATTTGAATATGATTGAGAATTTTTATTCAGTCTGGTGGCATTATTAACGTTCAATATATATACATGTATATACAAAGACAAGATAAAAGTTATAGAATATTCTTTTATATGGATAATATTTTGCGCCCTGTTTAGAGTTATCATCCTGACCTGATAAAGCTTCTACACAGAGCAAAATAGTCCTCTATAAGAGACATCGCTGGGCAAATGTGTCAATTGAACTGACATACCAATACTTGTTTGGTATTTTATTAAGCTCCCTAGTATACGCTACCAATCTTTTGTGTCAAATGCAACGTTTCTTTCTTAGACTCACATCGGCTTGGTTTAAATAAAATTACTACAGACTTGAACTGTTTTTTATAAATATAATAATATATATATATATACGTAAATATATATCTTTTCTTCTTTCAACACAGACGGCGGCCTAAATAACAAGATTTTTTAAAAAAATCTCCCCACCGAGCGGGTGGCCCAAAGGAAAAACGAAAGTTTCACCTTTCAAACATTTAGTAATAAATACAGTAGAGAGGTTACAAGCCACTGTCTCAGCCCTGGCATTTAAGTTGCCTCTTACAACATTACTGCATGCTTACGGAGGAAAAAAATTCTGTTCCACTTCCCATGGAGATAAGAGGAAATAAACAAGAATAAGAACTAAGAAAGAAAATAAGAAGAAAACCCGAGGGGTGTGTATATATTGTGCTTGTACATGTATGTGTAGTGTGACCTAAGTGTAAGTAGAAGTAGGCAAGACGACCTGAAATCTTGCATGTTCCTGAGACAGAAAAAAGGGACAACCAGCAATCCTACATCATGTAAAACAATTTACAGGCTTTCGTTTTCACTCACTGGCAGACGGTAGTACCTCCCTGGCGGTTGCTGGTCTACCAACCTACTACCTATAATATATATATATATATATATAAATATATATATATATAAATATAATATATATTATATATATATATATAATATAGATATATATATATATATAGATAAATAGATATATTATAAGATATATATATATATATACATATACAAATACATAACATATACATACATACATACAAACATACAGTGGACCCCCGGTTAACGATATTTTTTCACTCCAGAAGTATGTTCAGGTGCCAGTACTGACCGAATTTGTTCCCATAAGAAATATTGTGAAGTAAATTAGTCCATTTCAGACCCCCAAACATACACGTACAAACGCACTTACTTAAATACACTTACATAATTGGTCGCATTCGGAGGTAATCGTTATGCGGGGGTCCACTGTATATAGTTCCCTTGAATACTTAACAGATTGTATCTCCAAGACTTTACCTTTCTCTATTCTGTTAATTCCGAATGTTTAAGAATTTTGTTTGATATTTTTGTTGTTCTCTGCAAGTTGTGTACAGTGTGGAGAATTTTGTAGCCAACACTGAAGTTGGAGACTTTGTTTTGTATTTTATCTGATGATGCTGTTGCTTGGACAGTTACTACTATGACTGCCATTATTACTGCTACTACCATTACCACTACTACTATTACCACTACTACCATTATCCATTACTACTACCAGTACACCATTTACTATACCATGTACACCATTACTACTCCATTACACCATTACTACTACCATTACACCATTACTACTACCATTACACCATTACTACTACCATTACACCATTACTACTACCATTACCATTACTACTACCATTACCATTACTACTACCATTACCACTACTACTACCATTACCACTACTACCACCATTACCACCAATACCACCATTACCACCACTACCACCATTACCACTACTACCATATTACTACGACATTACCACTACTAAACTACCCCATTACCACTACTACCACCATTACCACTAACTACCACCATTACCATATTACTACCATTACCACTATTACTAAAATACCATTACCACTATTATCCACTATTACTACCCAATACCACTATTACTACCATTACCACTATTACTACCATTTATCACTATACTACCATTATCACTATTACTACCATTACAAACTACAACTCATTTATCTACTACCAATATCCATTACTACTACCATAACCCACTACTAACATTACACTACCATTACCACTACTACCATTACCACTACCATATACCACTACTACCATTACCACACGACCATTACCACAAATACCATTACACCACCACTACTAACATTACCACCACTAACTTACCATTACCCCACTACTACCATTACACCACTACCCATTTACCCTTACTGCCACCCCTACCATTACCACCATCCCACCCTTTGCCTACCTTACCCACACCACCACTACTACTGACTACTATTACTATTATTACCAATGCACCACCATTCCTACTACAGTTGCTATTTTTAATAATGTTTACTATTACGACTACTGATGTTATACAGTGACTCCGGAAACGATATTTTTTCACTTCAGAAAGTATGTTAGTGCCAGTACTGAACGGATTTTTTCCATAAAAACTTTTGTGAAGTAGATTAGTCCATTTCAGCAGACCCACCAAATAAACATAACACGACCAAACGCACTTACATAAATACACTTACATAATTGGTCACATTCGAGGTAATCGTATGCGGGGCACCACTGTACTGTACTACAGCGCTAATACTCTGACTTCAGCAACTAAATTTTCCTTGGTACATTTATTCCCCTCTGTCATTCTGGGAATAATATGTAGTAATGGAATAACTGTATCCTTCCTTGTGTCCTCAGTAAAGTTCCTTAAACCCTTGGACTGTTTCAGGCCCCTTTTCCGAAACTGTCATTCTAAGTCGATAAATTTTTAAAAAAAAAAAAGAAATTTCTTATGAAAGATAGAGAATAATTTTCCCGATGGTAATGACACCAAAGTTCGAATTTGTCGAAAAACCATGAATTACGCTCAACCAGTAAGGTAGCGTCCTCTGCTACATATGCATATCGGAGATTTCGCCGACCCTTACCCCTATTTTAGCCAATTTCTGTTGTTCCAGTTGCCAACTCATAGCTAATTCTTTAGAACTCCATTTTATTCTATCAGCTGAGTACAAGAAAACCCCCATTTACCATTTGGGACTACCCAATATGTGGACAGAAATTGGCAATTTGGCCAAATTTCCACACGCGAAACTAAAAAAGATGCTAATTTCAAAAAGGGTCCAGAATAAACAGGTAGACATTCTCTTGGCACAAAATAACATAGCCTCTGTTCATTAGTCACATCTACTAGGCCCCTCATTATATTGTTATTGCTTTCTATTTTGATTTTTATTTCATACAAAAAAAAAGACAAAATTTTACTGTTATGCAGACTACTGCATTATTGTAAAACATGGTATAAGGATAATGGATCATTGGGCAGCTAGTGAAAGAATGGGAATTGACTCCCAGGTGACCGTGGTAGTGGAACGAGTGGTGTGAAATAGTTGTTAGGCTCGCTGAACATTGGTAAAAATCGAGACATTGTCCGCTACGTTTGGAGGGCGTCAGTTCAAAGGTCATTTTCATCGTCTAATGAAAATCACCTCTCAAGGGGGGCTACTTGGCGTGGTGAAGAGGCACTTGGTTGAGGAATTAACCTATCGTTCTTCTTCCTCAGATAGACCGAACCTAATTACCCCCCAATCTCCTCCTCCCCTCCCCTATCCCCATCCTCCCCATCCTCCCTTTTTCCTTTCCTCCTCCTCCGCCCCACTCCTCCCTTTTGCCCTTCCTCTTTTTGTCCTACGTGGGATTTCTCCCACAGCGCGCGCTAGTTCCTAGGTAGGAAGAAAGGACACCGGGGGTCCATCCCATTCCGATGAGGTTTCTTGGCGTGGCCGTAGTTTGCCGTGGAATCTGGATTGCCCAAGGGATGTCCCGATCCCTCACCGGTATCCCGGATTAGCTTTGGGGTTGGGTGTCTTTTGGGTGCGAACGGGTGTAGCTCTGGAAGCCACCTTTCGGATCCGGGGGTGGTGGCGAAGATGTATGCTTTGTGGCGGATATCCGGCCGCCCCTCCTCTTTTGTCCACCGAGGTAGCTCTGCAGATGTGGAGGTGCTATCGCCAGATTGCTGGTTTACTGCATGAGGGTAGGGTATGGCACTGGTTTCCATGCGTGCAGTCTGCGCTACTAGCGGTGTCGAGTCATCTTGGGCGCGAGGGAGATTTGCTGGCCCTTTCATCCCTCCTAGGAACAATCCCTCCCCGGTCCCCCCTTTTTTTTTCTTTTTTTTATTTTGTTATTTTCTTTTTCCTTCTTTCTTTTTTTTCTTAAAAACAAAAATAAAAAAGTAACCTAACCATGGCAGCCCTAGTCCTGAACCTGGTACACGGGGGGGCCCGCGGGGGGGGGGGGGGCTCGGCCCCGTTCTGTTATATAGCCGGGGGGCGGGTGCGTGGCGGCCGTTCTGGTGGAACACGCCGAGCTTCTTTGGACCACTACTCAGACAGGGTGTCCGACATTGGCCTCTGGTGGAAACTAATTCCGGTGCTTGTTTTCCTCACCCGCTTCAGGTACTGAGGACCTCGGACTGACTCCATCGATTTATCAGACCTTCGCTCTCCACTGACTAGCTTCCGCGCTCTCCCTCTACGTGCGGCTAAATTATCGAAATCTCCGACCCGTTCCAGCGGACGGACCAATCTCTGGTCCCACCTAAACGTCACGAGCGAAATGGACACTGCTGGAGGTGATGCCTGGGTGGGCTGGGGTCTCCAGCCTTCACCGGTTCTCGTGGTGCCTTGCGAGGGCAGAAGACGTAGAGCGTGTAGGCGACGTGGGGGGGGTCCTGTCACTACTTGGGATCGGGCAGCGCGGAGGGGCAGTTTCAGGGGAGCTAGGGGGAGGGAGGCAGGTGTGGGGAGGCTAAATGTCTTCACATTTAAGCGACCAACTTCCTCGTACTGTGCTCTGTGAGGTAGGCTTGTGCTGGAGATGCGGCAGGGGTGGGGAGTTATTGTTGGCGAAGGGGGGTGGCACTCGGCGTGAGTGTGCCGCAAGAGATGATAAAGATATTTTATCTTTATGTGGCAGTGCTCTTACAAGGATGGCGGGGGTAACGCGGCAAGGGCATTACCGTTACATAATGCACCCAGGGGCTGCGGAGCTCTCTCGTCTACGCCATATAGATACTGTTCCTGTTCCACCCTTGAAGAAACACATTCCCTCAATTCTTGTTAGTGGTACCGTTATACTGCCCCATACCATATTACAACAAAATTTCCAGACATGTGGCAACCGACATTCTAGAACGCTGGAAACTCCAGATCTTCCCAATCCTCAAGGTATACACTTACGTTCTTCCTGCCCGTGGGCGGAGACGATACCCTGAGCAATGTGGCTCGTTAAACTTTGTGCAGCCCGAGAACTCCATCCTCCGTTTAATAGCAGGACATCGTACAAGTTCGAAAGGTGATCCCACACCACAACAGTGTAAAATTGCCTGGGATTTGGCCATCCAGCGCAATATTGCAGATCTATCGCCGAATGCCTCAGTCCTGTGGTGCCGATGACCATTCTAAAACTCTTGCAATCGACTCCCTCTTGCCTTAACTGTCATAGGCACACCCATCGTACTCTCGCCGTTGTCGGTCTATTTAAACGAGCGGAAATCCTACCTCAAAGAGACAGAAGTCTCCCTTATGCCATGGCAGTTTTCTCATCTCCGCCGTCCAAGGAGACTCCCACGTGTTTCTTATCCCGTGTTTCAAAAACGTCCCCCCACTTCTGGTATCCCATCTTCTACACCCACCTCTGTGGTCCTCTCCCATAAATCACTCCTGTATCTAATCTTTTGCTGTCCTCGCTCAGACGTCCCTACGTCACGTCATCAGCTAATCTCGCTTCTTCGAGTTTCTCCTTAACAAGCTCAGTATCGACGAGACCTCGTACGACACCTCTACCCAACGTCCCTCTACTTCTCAAAAGTCAAAAAAAGTCCGGTAACACCTCCTACCCATACTTCCCCTCCCATTTTACCCTCCCTGTCTCTGTCCCTAGTTCTTCCCCTCTCACGGCTCAGTTACAAGTGCAGAGGTCACCCTCCTCCTCGTAATGTACCTTCCTCCCCTGTTCCCTCCATGTTTCTTCCTCTTCTGCACCTCCCAGTTTTCTTGTATCTTCTGTCCCCCGGCCCGCTTCTCCATTCCCTCACCATTTCGCCCCCACCCTACTTGGTACAGTCCAATACAGTTTCCAATCTTTACTCATCCTCCCCATACCATTCCAAATATTGGTCTCCATACGACAACTCTGAATTCCGAAACACTTGAAGCAATCTCTGAATATATTGTCAGAGACCAAACCAACAATGGACACTGATCCACCTTCCCTCTTCCTCTCTCCTCTGCTCCATCTGCGCACTCACTTTCTTCACAGCGCACCGGTTCCTTCGATGCTTGAACATTTTCCACTGCCTTTCCGCATGTGACTTTTCTAACTCCCTTTCTAGTCCGTAGGAACCTTTCCTTACCTCCGGATTATCAAGTATATTTATCATTGCCAATCATGGCCTTTTTACAGTGGAATATACGCGGGACCTCAGGTATTCAGGGGTGCGCTTCAAAGAGATGTTACTCTCCCCAGTGTTGCCCCTGTTTGGTGTTTGCTTACAGGAACCAAAATTATCACTCTGCTGTTATTCTCACATCTTCAGCTAATAATTATTGTATCTTCAGAACCTTTTCCTGATGGGACCTTTAATGAAAGTTGCCCTTCGCACAAAGGGGGGGGGGGGGGGATTTTCCGTACCACAGCTATTTGTTTCATACTTCGCTGCATAACACAGCAGCCCGACGTCCACTTACTATAGGTTTATACGCTCTGTTATTTATGAGCTCTCGAGCTTTCTCGGCATTATCTATTCCGGATTTGCCATTCCTGTTCGCATTACCGCCACCGGAATGATTCTTTACTTGGTGATTTAATGCCCACCATTTCCTCTGGGGAGGGTCTCAACTGGATTCCCGTGGAATTCATTAGAGGCTTTTCTGCCACCCACGCCACCTATGTTTTTAAATACAGGTACTCACACCCATTTGATCCTTCGGACTCATACTCTCTTCTGCATCGATCTCGCTGGGGGGGGGGGCTCTTCCTCTTCCTCCGCCGAATTAGACTTTACTTGGTCTGTTCTCCCCGACTTACATGACAGTGATCATTTCCCAATCATTCTTACTTCCCCTTCATATTCGCCACCTCTTAGACCCCACGATGGCAATTTAATCGGGCAAATTGGAACCTTTCTCACACCTACTGTATTTAAAGAGGTTCCTTCTTCGTCCCTCCATCGATGAGCTTTTACACTCCTTCTCGTCCTCCGTTTCACCGCAGCTATCTCATTCATACCCCAAACTTCGGGCATGCATTTCTCAGAAAATGCGTGCCTTGGTGGTAATCCTGCTTGAGCTCGTGCAGTACGTTTTGAAGAACGCGCTGCATGGGGCAGGTACCGGTACAATAGATCACCACAGAGCGACTCACTTGAATTTTAAACAGAAGCGTGCGATCGCTCGCCGAGCATCGTGACGTTTGTGGGGGGGGTTTGGATGGTTTTTTTTTTTTTTTTTTTTTGGGGCTAAACCACTTGCTGTCGAGATATGTCTCCACCCCATCACCTCTGCTTCCTCTATGAGTGCAGTACTGGATAAAAGTATCGAAACTGAGTGGTAATATCCCTGCCCGGCTCCTGTTCTGCGGGTTGCCGGTGTTATATAGCAAACCCACTAGATGAGTTGCCAATGAAATTGGCAATCATCTGGTCCGTATTTCTCAGGGACTCCATCTATGCCCCTCATTTCTTCCTCAAAGTCTGCCAGAGAGTTAGCACCCTTGGACTTTTCTTCTCTCAGAGAAGAACAGTATAATGTGCCTTTTACACTTCAAGAACTGGAGGCAACACTCTCAGCTTGTCGATCATCGGCAGCTGGGCCCGACGACATTCATATTCGTATGCTACAACATTTACATCAGTCAGCCCTTGCAGTCCTATTAACCCTTTACAATCTTATTTGGTCACAAGGAGTTCTTCCACAGCTGGGGAAAAATCCGCCATTGTTCTCCCTTTCCGCAAACCAGGCACTACGGGACATGAAACCTCCCACTATCGTCCCATTGCTCTTACCAGGGGCAGTTTGCAAAGTAATGGAACGTCTAGTAAATAGACGTTTAGTGTGGTATTTAGAGACACACAACAGTCTCTCCACTCGTCAATATGGCTTTCGTAAGGGACGTCTACCATAGACCCCTTACTGCGCTTGGATACGTATGTTCGTAATGCCTTTGCGAATAACCACTCAGTTATTCCCATATTTTTTGACCTTGAGAGGCATATGACACAACTTGGAGGTATAATATTTTAGCCCAAGCCCACTCCTTAGGCCTTCGAGGCAATCTACCATCCTTCCTTAAGAACTTTTTAAACTGACAGGCATTTCCGTGTTCGGGTTAATAATGTGCTCTCCCCGGACTTTATCCAAGCTGAAGGTGTCCCCCCGGGATGTGTTCTGAGCACAACACTTTTTCTCCTTGCTATTAATGATTTGGCCTCTAGTCTTCCATCAAATATTTGGTCATCACTCTATGTTGATGACTTCGCTATTGCCTGTGCAGGCGCTGACTGTCACCTCCTTACAGTTTCTCTCCAGCATGCAGTCGACCGTGTTTCCAATTGGGCCACCACACATGGGTTTAAATTTTCCAGCACTAAAACCCACCAAATCACTTTCACTAGAACGCTCTGTCATCTCTAATCATCCTTTGTACCTCTATGGCTCACGTATCCCTGAACGTGATACAGTCAAGTTTCTGGGCCTCCTCTTTGATCGTAGGTTATCCTGGAAACCTCACATTACCTCTCTGAAGGCAACTTGTCACAGCCGGCTGAACCTTCTTAAAACCCTTGCTCATCTTTCGTGGGGAGCTGATCGTCGAACCCTCCTTCACCTACATTCCACCCTTATTTTATCGAAACTTGATTATGGTGACCAGATCTATTCAGCGGCATCTCCTGCTACTCTCTCTAGCCTTAACCCCATTCATCACCAAGGATTACGTTTATGCCTTGGTGCTTTTCGCTCTTTTCCCCCGTCGAAAGCCTCTATGCAGAAGCGAACGTTCCATCCTTATCCGATCGCCGTGATGCCCATTGCCTGCGCTACTATGTACGCTCTCATGATCTCCGCAATCCTTCCATTTATAGAATGGTCACTGATATTAGTAGACATTCTTTATTTGTTCGCCGCCCCTGCTTACTCCGTCCCTTCTCTCTTCGCCCTTTATTCGCTCTTGTCTTCTCTTCAACTACCACCTTTCTATGTACATGTAGCATCTCACTTTTCCCTACCCCCCTGGAGGTTCCAGCTGTTTTGAGTCTGTTCTTCTCCCTCCCTTGCTGCC
>NC_069423.1:10187055-10197426 GCF_026875155.1 Cherax quadricarinatus | reverse complement strand
GGATGGAAACGGCAAACTAGGGTTTTCTTTTCCCTGCTGAGTCATGAGGTGCCAGAAGAACTTGTCTTATCAATCGTTTGATGCAAGGGAAGGGATGGGAAACGGGTAGAGAAATCGGGGAGGATCTGCGACTCCTACCCCCCAAAGCCTGACCGGAATGGGTTGCACCACTGCCATTGTAAAGGGAAAGTTTCAATACATACATAAAAAATTTTTATATATATAATATAAAATATATTATAAATTTAAATATTAAAAAATAAAAAAAAAATATATTAACAAGTCGGCTGTCCCCCAACGGGCAGGGTGCACAAAAAAGAAAATCCCAAAAAGAAATACTTCATTCTTTCAACACTTTCCCCCAAACTCGCCTATCACTGTTTTTTTTAGAGGTGCTCAGAACAAAACAATTTAAAGTATATACTTTAAAAGATATACAACATATCCCCCCAAAACTGCAATATCCCAAACCCCTTCTTAGAGTGCAGGCATTGTATTCCCTTTCCAGGACTCAACCCGGCTATATAAAAAAACCGGTTTCCATAAATCCCTTCACTAAATATTCCCTGCTCACACTCCAAAAGATCGTCAGGTCCCAAAATACCATTCGCTCCATTCACTCCTATCTAACCGCTCACCCGCTTGCGGGGACCCCACAAAAACCTCCTTTATCCCCCCCCCAAACCCTTTACGGGACAAAACCCTCCCCCGCCTCCTTCCTATAGTTTATATCTTTCCTTCATTCCTTTGATCCATTCTCTCAAATGACCAAACCCCCTCAACAACCCCTCTTCACCCTCTGACTAATACTTTTATTAACCCACACCTTTTCCAAATTTCACACTCCAAATTTTCTGCAAATATTTACACCACAATTCCCCTTTAGACAGGCATCTCCACCCCTCCAACCCGCCCCTCCTGCTGATTCACAACCCAAGCTTCACACCCCAATTTAAGAGTGTTGTACTACTATACTTTCATAATTCCCTTTTTTTGCCTCCAAGATAACTTTTTTTACCCCACAATACCTCAACGCACCACTCCCCTTTTTTTTTCCTCATCAATTCAATGTTTAAAACCTCACCTTCTAAACCCCATCCAAAACCGACATGTCAACCCCAAAGTATCTGAAAACATTCACTTCTTCCAACTCCCCCCAATTTGATACCCAAATTTTTTTTTACTAAATCTTTGATTCCCATCCCCTTACTTTTTTCTATTTCACTTTAAATTTTCTACCTTTACACACACCCCCCCAACTCATCCACTAACCTTTGCAATTTTTCTTTAAAAACTCCCATAAGCACAGTATCATCAGAAAAAAGAACGGGTTAAATTTCCCCATTTTGTTTTTGTTTTCCCCAAAATTTAATCCCACCCCTCTCCCAACCCCCTACATTTATTTCTTTTACAACCCCATCTAAAAATAATTAAACAACCATGGTAACTTTACACATCCCTGTCTAAGACCTACTTTTACCGGGGTATTTCTCTCTTTCTACCCCAAACCCTGGCCTCACTATCCTCATAAAAATCTTTTTCAGCATTTAGTAACTTACCACCATTCCCCTATACTTGCAACATCTGCCAATTGCTCCTCATCCACTCTATCATATCCCCTTTTTTTTAAAACCATAAAAACAATAAAAAAATTCCCCACCTTTTTTTAAATACTGTTCCATTATGCTTAATGTAAACACTTTCTACACATCCCCTACCCATCTGAAACTTCCTTGCTCGTCGCAATCCTACATTCTGTCTTACCCCAATTTTTCAAATTTAACCCTACCCTGCACTTTTCCCCGGTATGCTCAGTAAACTTGTTCCTTATAAATTTTTGCCCTTTATATAAAGGAACTATACAGCTTCTGCCAACCATAGGGCCTTCCCCCCTTTTATACATTTTTAAACAAAAAAAACCAACCACTAAAAACTATATCTCCCCCCGGTTTTTTAAAATTTCTGTCATGTCATTTTGTCATGTCCCCAGTTTTTTTTTAGGCTTTAAACCCCTTTCATTCTACGTAAATGCCTCACTACCCCCCCCACACTCTACCCCTGTTCTTTTTCCCTCCAAAAAGATGGATACCTCCCTGACCAGTGCATGAAATTCCCACCTCCCTTTCTTCGTCGACATTTAAAAGTTCCTCAAAATATTCTCGCCATCTACCCAAAACCTCCATCTCCCCATCTACTAACTCCCCTACTCTGTTTTAACTGACAAATCCATATTTTCCCTAGGCTTTCTTAATTTGTTTAACTCACTCCAATTTTTTTTCTTATTTTCATTAAAATTTCTTGACAGTGCCTCTCCCACTCTATCATCTGCTCTCCTTTGCACTCTCTCACCACTCTCTTCACCTTTCTTTTACTCTCCATATACTCTGCTCTTCTTAATAACACTTCTGTTTTGTAAAAACCTCTCATAAGCTACCTTTTTCTCCTTTATCACACCCTTTACTTCATCATTCCACCAATCACTCCTCTTTCCTCCGGGCCCCCACCCTCCTATAACCACAAACTTCTCCCCCACATTCTAATACTGCATTTTTAAAACTATTCCAACCCTCTTCAACCCCCCCACTACTCATCTTTGCACTAGCCCACCTTTCTGCCAATAGTCGCTTATATCTCACCCGAACTTCCTCCTCCCTTAGTTTATACACTTTTCACCTCCCTCTTACTTGTTGTTGCCACCTTCCTTTTTTCCCATCTACCTCTTACTCTAACTGTAGCTACAACTAAATAATGATCTGATATATCAGTTGCCCCTCTATAAACATGTACATCCTGGAGCCTACCCATCAACCTTTTATCCACCAATACATAATCTAACAAACTACTTTCATTACGTGCTACATCATACCTTGTATATTTATTTTATCCTCTTTCATAAAATATGTATTACTTATTCCCAAAAATCTCTTTCTACACACAGCTCAATTAAAGGCTCCCCATTTACATTTACCCTGGCACCCTAAAATGTTATATATATACCTGGAGTTTACCTGGAGAGAGTTTCGGGTAAACTCCAGGTATATATATAACATTTTTAGGGTCCCGGGGGAAAATGAAAGGGGGAGCCTTTAATTGAGCTATGTGTAGAAAGAGGTTTGGTAATATATATATATATATTATATATATAATATATATATATTATATAATATATATATATATATATATTATAAAATATATATGTGTGTGTGTGTGTTGTTTGTGTGTGTGTTTTGTGTGTGTGTGTTGTTGTGTTTTGTGTGTGTCGTGCCGAATATGTAAAACTGGTCAATTAGCAAGAAATCATTTAAAATTAAGTCCTTCTAAAATTTTCCTCTTTTTACTTTTAAAGATATATTTTTATTAATGTTGATGAAAAAATTTTTTTAAATTTTTGGGCACCAAAAGAATCTTAGAAAACTTACCAAACCCTTATTATAACAAGAGCAATTTATTTTAGCCTAACCCAACTAAATATATTTTAGACTTGCTTACAGTAATTTAATAATAAACAACACAGTGAAATATATTTTTTTCGTTAGGTTCAGAATGTTTTGGCGAAATTATTGCATACCCCATTTTCACTTGTCCTATATGGCAAGATGAGCGTTGCTTTTTAAGCCAAGATCGCAAGTTCTGCCTATTCGGCACGACATATATATTATATATATATATTATATATATATTTTAAAAATATATATATATATATATTATATATATATTATATTATATATATAAAATATTATATATATATATATATATATTTTATATATATATATATATATATATTATATATATATATATATATATATTATATATATAGATATATATATATATATATATATTTTATTATCACACCGGGCCGATTCCCACCAAGGCAGGGTGGCCCCGGAAAAAAGAAAAACTTTTTCACCATCATTCACTTCCATCACTGTCTTGCCAGAAGGTGCTTTAACATACAGTTTTTAAACTGCAACATTAACACCCCTCCTTCAGAGTGCAGGCACTGTACTTCCCATCTCCAGGACTCAAGTCCGGCCTGCCGGTTTCCCTGAATCCCTTCATAAATGTTACTTGCTCACACTCCAACAGCACGTCAAGTATTAAAAACCATTTGTCTCCATTCACTCCTATCAAACACGCTCACGCATGCCTGCTGGAAGTCCAAGCCCCTCGCACACAAAACCTCCTTACCCCCTCCCCCCCAACCCTTCCTAGGCCGACCCCTACCCGCCTTCCTTCCACTACAGACTGATACACTCTTGAAGTCATTCTGTTTCGCTCCCTTCTCTCTACATGTCCGAACCACCTCAACAACCCTTCCTCAGCCCTCTGGACAACAGTTTTGGTAATCCCCCCTCCTCCCAACTTCCAAACTACGAATTCTCTGCCCTTATATTCACACCCACATTTTCCCTCAGACATGACATCTCCACTGCCTCCAGCCTTCTCCTCGCTGCAACATTCATCACCCACGCTTCACACCCATATAGAGCGTGGTAAAACTATACTCTCATACATTCCCCTCTTTGCCTCCAAGGACAAAGTTCTTTGTCTTCCAAAAGACTCCTAAGTGCACCACTCACTCTTTTTCCCTCAACAATTCTATGATTTACCTCATCTTTCATAGACCCATCCGCTGACACGTCCCCTCCCAAATATCTGAATACGTTCACCTCCTCCATACTCCCCTCCCTCCAATCTGATATTCAATCTTTCGTCACCTAATCTTTTTGTTATCCTCATAACCTACTCTTTCCTGATTCACCTTTAATTTTCTTCTTTTGCACACCCTACCAAATTCATTCCACCTATCTCTGCAACTTCTCTTCAGAATCTCCAAGAGCACAGTGTCATCAGCAAAGAGCAGCTTGACAACTCCCACTTTGTGTGTGATTCTTTATCTTTAACTCCACGCCTCTTGCCAAGCCTCGCATTTACTTCTCTTACAACCCCCTCTATAAATATATTAAACAACCACGGTGACATCACAATCCTTGTCTAAGGCCTACTTTTACTGGGAAAAAATTTCCCTCTTTTCCTACATACTCTATACTTGAGCCTCACTATCCTCGTAAAAACTCTTCACTGCTTTCAGTAACCTACCTCCTACACCATACACTTGCAAAATCTGCCACATTGCCCCCTATCCCCCCTGTCATACGCCTTTTCCAAATCCATAAATGCCAAAAAGACCTCTTTAAAACCTTATCTAATACTGTTCACTTATTGTTTCACTGTAAAACCTGGTCCACACAACCCCCCACCTTTCCTAAAGCCTCCTTGTTCATCTGCTATCCTATTCTCCGTCTTACTCTTAATTCTTTCATTATAACTCTACCATACACTTTAAGGTAACACTCAACAGACTTATCCCCCTATAATTTTTGCACTCTCTTTTAAACCCCTTTGCCTTTATACAAAGGAACTATGCATGCTCTCTCCCAATCCCTAGGTACCTTACCCTCTTCCATACATTTATTAAATAATTGCACCAACCACTCCAAAACTATATCCCCACCTGCTTTTAACATTTCTATCTTTATTTCCCATCAATCCGGCTGCCTTTCCCCCTTTCATTTTACCTACTGCCTCACGAACTTCCCCCCCACTCACAACTGGCTCTTCCTCACTCCTACAAGATGTTATTCCTCCTTGCCCTATACACGAAATCACCCGCTTCCCTATCTTCATCAACATTTAACAATTCCCCAAAATATTCCTTCCATCTTCCCAATACCTCTAACTCTCCCATTTAATAACTCTCCTCTCCTATTTTTAACTGACAAATCCCTTTGTTCTCTAGGGTTTCTTAACTTTTAATCTCACTCCAAAACTTTTTCTTATTTTCAACAAAATTTGTTGATAAATCTCACCCACTCTCTCATTTGGCCCCTCTTTTTACTTGCTTCACCCCTCTCTTTAAACTTTCTCTTTTTTCCCTTACTCTTCCCTCCTTGATCACTTCTCTTTTAAAAAAATTCTCATTGCAACTTTTCTCCCTTACTACTCTCTTTAATATCATTCCCCCAATCGCTCCCCTTCCCTCCTGCACCCACTTTCCTGTAACCACAAATTCTGCGAAAAACTTAACCTACATTTTTAAAAATACCCCATACCTCTTTGAAACCCCCATTGCCTATTTCTCTCTTGCCCATTATCCTCCAATAGCGTTATATCTTACCTAACTGCCCCCTCTTTTAGTTTATAAACCTTCACCTCTCTCTTCCCCGATCTTTTTTCCTTGTATCCCATCTACCCTTTTTCTCTCAGTCTGATATATCTGGGGCCCCTTAAAACATGTCATCCGAAGTCTACTCAACATCTTTTATCTACCAATACATAATCCAACAAACTACTGTTTTTCCCCCTACATCAATCTGTATCTTTTTTACCCTCTTTTTCTTAAATATGTTTTACCTATAACAAAAAACCCCTTTCTATACAAATTCAATAAAAGGGGCTCCCATTACATTTACACCTGGAAAACCCCCCAAATTTACCACCACACCCTCTCTAAAATTTCTCCACTTTACATTCAACCCCCTACCACAATTACCTCTCATTTGGTTCAAAGGCTCCATACACACTTAACATCTCCCAAAATCTCTCTCTTCCTCTGATTCCTCTCTTCTCCGGGTGCATACACACTTAATGCCCCACTTCCCCACCCAAACCTTTACTTTAATCCAATAATTTTTTAAATTTTACCTTTCATATTCTCTTTTCTCCTTCCAAAACTGATCATTTAACATTACTGCTACCCCTTCCTTTGTCAAAATCTCTCAATACCCCAGTTTTAAACCCCTTTTTTTTTTCCCCCACTGAAACTCTCCTCCCCCCCTTCAGCTTTTTTTCGTTTAGGGCCCCGGCACCAACTTTTTTTCATTCAAAACACAGCAATATCTTTTCTTGTCATCCGCACTACATCCACGCACATTTAAGCAACCCTTTTTAAAAAAGTTTTTCTTCTCTTTTTTTGTAATTGTATACAGGAAAGGGGGTTTAGCCCATTGTCCGGCTTTTTAGTCGCCTCATACGACACGCATGGCTTACGGAGGAAAATTCTTTTCCCTATTCCCCAGGGACAAAAAGAAAAAAAAAGAACAAGAGCTTTTTAAAGAAAAAGGAGAAAAAACCTAATGTAGTATATAATTATGCAGTGCTGTCGTGAAAAAGTGACCAAATGTAATAGGGGGTAGCAAGATATCCCCGTTTTCTTTGCGTGTTATAACGAAAAGAAACCAGCAATCCCACCATCATGCAAAAAAAGTTACAGGTTTTTTTTTCACATATCTGGGAGGACGGTATACTTCCCTGGGGGTTGCTGTCTACCAACCTACTACCTTTTTAATATATATATTATATATTAAATAATATATATAATATATATATATAATATATAAATAATAATATAAAAAATAATTTTACAAATTTTATATTAATATATATATATATATATATATATATATATATATATTAATATATATATATATATAGAAAAATAGATTTAATTTCTAAAAATATTAAAAGATTATTTATTTTGTCAAAAGCATGAAGTCCTAAAAAACCCCCGGGGGTCACAAGGCCCTGGGGGAAAAGGAGGCAATGAGGTTTGATCTAAGGGAAAAAGGAAGGAGCCACTCCACTTTCTCGGATCAAGGCACCTGCGCGGCCCCTGCTAAAAAAAAGACTAAGAAAATCCCGCGGAATCTACTTTAGCGCCCGGCTGGACCGCCCCCCCCCCCCGGCCCCCAACAGCCGGGAATGTTTCCCCGCTTTTTTTTTGTCCCGAGTGGATTGGGGTTATTTTTGGGCCAAGTGTACATAGGTCTATGGTGGACCCCAGGGATGTAACATTAGGCAAAAAATCCCAAAATTTTCTTTTAATTTTTAAAGAATGAGGTGGTGAGTGTGGATGGCGGGTCGGAGCGGTGGAGGAGAGGGGAAAATTTCAACTCCACATCTAATAATAATCTTTTTTTTTTTAAAATGGATAAAATACCGACAGGTTTTTTTTGGGAAGACAAAATATGCAACAGTTAGGGATCTTTTTTCGAAACGTTTTTGCCGCACAGTAGCTTTTTCATCGATACAGAAATTTGATAGAAGCAGAAGAGACTTTTAAAACGATGTAACAGTCCATCACCCTTAAGTTTTGAGGTGGGCGTCCCCCATTTTGGAGAAGAGCATTGTTCCATAGTCTGGAACAATATGGGGTTGAATTGATAGGATGGAGCCTTATATAGAGATGTAGGTCACTGGTAAGATAAGATTTCGTTCGGATTTTTAACCCCGGAGGGTTAGCCACCCAGGATAACCCAAGAAAGTCAGTGCGTCATCGAGGACTGTCTAACTTATTTCCATTGGGGTCCTTAATCTTGTCCCCCAGGATGCGACCCACACCAGTCGACTAACACCCAGGTACCTATTTGCTGCTAGGTGAACAGGACAACAGGTGTAAGGAAACGCGTCGAAATGTTTCCACCCGCCGGGAATCGAACCCGGGCCCTCCGTGTGTGAAGCGGGAGCTTTAGCCACCAGGCCACCGGTAAGAATGTAGAGAGGGACCTGACCTCTCAACGTCTACATCCTTACCTCTACTAGTGACCTACGTCTCACCTCCTGGCGCTATATAAGGCTCCATCCTATCACTTCAACTCCATATTGTTTCAGACTTTGGAACAATGCTCTTCTCCAGACTGAGGGACTGACCACCTCAAAACTTCAAGGGTGATGGACTGATTACATCGTCTTCAAGTCTCTTCTGCTTCCATCAACTTTTCTGTACTCGACTGAAGAAGCCTACTGTGTAGGCGAAACGTTTCGAAATAAGGATACCTAACTGTTACATATGTGTCTTACCTAATAATCTTTATTTCTACAAGTACAAGTACAAGGTGTTGATAAATTAGACACGTGTGCAACTCTTGGGTATCTTTATTGAGGAAACGTTTCGCCACACAGTGGCTTAATCAGTCCATACAAAGGAGAATCTTGAAGAACAGGAGGAGAATGAGGTAATCAGTCCCTCAACCTTGAGTCGATGTGGTCAGTCCATCAATCTTGAATAGAATACGGCATATATCAGCGGAGAAGCAGCTTATAACCCGTTGGCAGGAGAGGTGCAGAAGTCATAGGTGGTGTAACATTTGTTCAGTGTTGAAGTAGGTCGTGCCCAAGAATTAGGCAAGCGAAGAATTCCCAAGAATTCTCCTCCTGTTCTTCAAGATTCTCCTTTGTATGAACTGATGAAGCCACTGTGTGGCGAAACGTTTCCTCAATAAAGATACCCAAGAGTTGCACATGTGTCTAATTTATCAACATGTCGGTTCTCTGAACCATTCATCTACAAACCTGTCAGACACTGCAACTTCTTGGGATCTTAATACTTGGGAATTCTTCGCTTGCCTAATTCTTGGGCACGACCTACTTCAACATTGAACAAATGTTACACGACCTATGACTGCTGCACCTCTCCTGCCAACGGTTTATAAGCTCCTTCTCAGCACGTATGCCGTATTCTATTCAAGATTGATTGACTGACCACATCGACTCAAGGTTGAGGGACTGATTACCTCATTCTCCTCCTGTTCTTCAAGATTCTCCTTTGTATGGACTGATGAAGCCACTGTGTGGCGAAACGTTTCCTCAATAAAGATACCCAAGAGTTGCACATGTGTCTAATTTATCAACATGTCGGTTCTCTGAACCATTCATCTACAACTCTTGGGTGTCTTTATTGAGGAAACGTTTCGCCACACAGTGACTTCATCAGTCCATATATAGGAGAAAATTGAAGAACAGGAGGAGAATGAGGTAATCAATCCCTCAACCTTGAGGGACTGATTACCCAAGAGTTGCACATGTGTCTAATTTATCAACGTGTCGGTTCTCTGCACCATTCATCTACAATCCTGTCAGACACTGCAACTTCTTGGGATCTTAATACTTGGGACTTGGGCACGACCTACTTCCACATTGGACAAATGTGACACCACCTACGACTGCTGCACCTCTCCTACCTACGGTTTATAAGCTACTTCTCCGCACATATGCTGTATTCTATTCAAGATTGATGGACTGACCACATCGACTCAAGGTTGAGGGACTGATTGCCTCATTCTCCTCCTGTTCATCAAGTTTATCCTTTGTATGGACTGATGAAACCACTGTGTGGCGAAACGTTTCCTCAATAAAGATACCCAAGAGTTGCACATAAGAACATAAGAACGAAGGAACACTGCAGAAGGCCTACTGGCCCATGCGAGGCAGGTCCAAGTCTCCTACCGGCTTAAGCCAATGCACCCAACCTAGTCAGGTCAGGTCACATTGACTTAAGGGAGGAACACGGCAACCGACCTGGTAGCTCAAGCT
>NC_069423.1:10177055-10182055 GCF_026875155.1 Cherax quadricarinatus | reverse complement strand
TCTTTGTCCACCTTGTCAATTCCTCTCAGTATTTTGTATGTCGTTATCATGTCCCCCCTATCTCTCCTGTCCTCCCGTGTCGTCAGGTTGATTTCCCTTAACCTCTCCTCGTTGGACATACCTCTTAGCTCTGGGACTAGTCTTGTTGCAAACCTTTCCCACTTTCTCTAGTTTCTTTACGTGCTTGGCTAGGTGTGGGTTCCAAACTGTGCCGCATACTCCAATATGGGCCTAACGTACACGGTGTACAGGGTCCTGAATGATTCCTTATTAAGATGTCGGAATGCTGTTCTGAGGTTTGCTAGGCGCCCATATGCTGCAGCAGTTATTTGGTTGATGTGCGCTTCAGGAGGTGTGCCTGGTGTTATACTCACCCCAAGATCTTTTTCCTTGAGTGAGGTTTGTAGTCTCTGGCCCCCTAGACTGTACTCCGTCTGCGGTCTTCTTTGCCCTTCCCCAATCTTCATGACTTTGCACTTGGTGGGATTGAACTCCAGGAGCCAATTGCTGGACCAGGTCTGCAGCCTGTCCAGATCCCTTTGTAGTTCTGCCTGGTCTTCGATCGAGTGAATTCTTCTCATCAACTTCACGTCATCTGCAAACAGGGACACCTCAGAGTCTATTCCTTCCGTCATGTCGTTCACAAATACCAGAAACAGCACTGGTCCTAGGACTGACCCCTGTGGGACCCCGCTGGTCACAGGTGCCCACTCTGACACCTCGCCACGTACCATGACTCGCTGCTGTCTTCCTGTCAAGTATTCCCTGATCCATTGTAGTGCCTTCCCTGTTATCCCTGCTTGGTCCTCCAGTTTTTGCACCAATCTCTTGTGTGGAACTGTGTCAAACGCCTTCTTGCAGTCCAAGAAAATGCAATCCACCCACCCCTCTCTCTCTTGTCTTACTGCTGTCACCATGTCATAGAACTCCAGTAGGTTTGTGACACAGGATTTCCCGTCCCTGAAACCCTGTTGGCTGCTGTTGATGAGATCGTTCCTTTCTAGGTGTTCCACCACTCTTCTGATAATCTTCTCCATGTGTGTGTGTGTGTTAGTTACCATTTTGTCCTAGGCACATGTCGATTTGACACTAGGCCTGTTGTGTGTGTAGGTGTGTGTGTAGGTGTGTGTTAGTTACCATTTTGTCCTAGGCACATTTCGATTTGACACCAGGCCGTGTGTGTTGTGGTGTGTGTGTGTGTGTGTGTGTGTGTGTGTGTGTGTGTGTGTGTGTGTGTGTGTGTGTGTGTGTGTGTGTGTGTGTGTGGGATGTGTGTGTATGTATGTGTGTGTATGCGTGTGCATGTGTGTATAGCGTGTGTTCGTGTGTGGGGGGGAGGTGTGAGGGAAAGATGCTGCTAATACATACCAGTAATTCTGGGTTATAAAAAGCGGAACTTGCTACTAGGGTCTAAAGCTTCTATGAGTGTCTACCCTTGTACTCACCTAGTTGTACTCACCTAGTTGAGGTTGCGGGGGTCGAGTCCGAGCTCCTGGCCTCACCTCTTCACTGATCGCTACTAAGTCACTCTCCCTGAGCCGTGAGCTTTATCATACCTCTGCTTAAAGCTATGTATGGATCCTGCCTCCACTACATCGCTTCCCAAACTATTCCACTTACTGACTACTCTGTGGCTGAAGAAATACTTCCTAACATCCCTGTGATTCATCTGTGTCTTCAGCTTCCAACTGTGTCCCCTTGTTACTGTGTCCAATCTCTGGAACATCCTGTCTTTGTCCACCTTGTCAATTCCTCTCAGTATTTTGTATGTCGTTATCATGTCCCCCCTATCTCTCCTGTCCTCCAGTGTCGTCAGGTTGATTTCCCTTAACCTCTCCTCGTAGGACATACCTCTTAGCTCTGGGACTAGTCTTGTTGCAAACCTTTGCACTTTCTCTAGTTTCTTCACGTGCTTGGCTAGGTGTGGGTTCCAAACTGGTGCCGCATACTCCAATATGGGCCTAACGTACACGGTGTACAGGGTCCTGAATGATTCCTTATTAAGATGTCGGAATGCTGTTCTGAGGTTTGCTAGGCGCCCCATATGCTGCAGCAGTTATTTGGTTGATTTGCGCTTCAGGAGATGTGCCTGGTGTTATACTCACCCCAAGATCTTTTTCCTTGAGTGAGGTTTGTAGTCTCTGACCCCCTAGACTGTACTCCGTCTGTGGCCTTCTTTGCCCTTCCCCAATCTTCATGACTTTGCACTTGGTGGGATTGAACTCCAGGAGCCAATTGCTGGACCAGGTCTGCAGCCTGTCCAGATCCCTTTGTAGTTCTGCCTGGTCTTCGTGTGTGTGTGTGTGTGTGTGTGTGGGGTGTGTGTGTGTGTGTGTGTGTGTGTTGTGTGTGTGTGTGTGTGTGTGGGTGTGTGTGTGTATGTGTAGTTTTGTGTGTGTGTGTGTGTGTGTGTGTGTGTGTGTGTACTCACCTATTTGTGGTTGCAGGGGTCGAGTCCTAGCTCCTGGCCCCGCCTCTTCACCGGTTGCTACTAGGCCCTCTCTCTCCCCGCTCCATGAGCTTTATCAAACCTCGTCTTAAAACTGTGTATGGTTCCTGCCTCCACTACGTCATTTTCTAGGCTATTCCACTGCCTTACAACTCTATGACTGAAGAAATACTTCCTACTATCTCTTGACTCATTTGTGTCTTCAACTTCCCAAATTTTGGCCTCTTGTTTCTGTGTCCCCTCCCTGGAACATCCTGTCTTTGTCCACCTTGTCTATTTCCCCGCAGTATTTTATATGTCGTTATCATGTCTCCCCTGACCCTCCTGTCCTCCAGTGTCGTCAGGCCGATTTCCCTTAATCTTTCTTCATAGGACATTCCCCTTAGCTCTGGAACTAACCTTGTCGCAAACCTTTGTACTTTCTCTAGTTTCTTGACGTGCTTTATCAAGTGCGGGTTCCAAAAAGGTGCTGCATACTCCAGTATGGGCCTGACATACACGGTGTACAGTGTCTTGAATGATTCCTTACTAAGGTATCGGAATGCTGTTCTCAGGTTTGCCAGGCGCCCATATGCTGCAGCAGTTATCTGATTGATGTGTGCTTCCGGAGACATGCTCGGTGTTATACTCATCCCAAGATCTTTCTCCTTGAGTGAGGTTTGCAGTCTTTGGCCACCTAGCCTATACTCTGTCTGTGGTCTTCTGTGCCCTTCCCCCTATCTTCATGACTTTGCATTTGGCAGGATTAAATTCGAGAAGCCATTTGCTGGACCAGGTGTCCAGTCTGTCCAGGTCTCTTTGAAGTCCTGCCTGGTCCTCATCAGATTTAATTCTCCTGTGTGTGTGTGTGTGTGTGTGTGTGTGTGTGTGTGTGTGTGTGTGTGTGTGTGTGTGTGTGTGTGTGGTGTGTGAGTGTGTGTGTGTGTGTATACTCACCTATTTGTGGTTGCAGGGGTCGAGTATTAGCTCCTGGCCCCGCCTCTTCACTGATCTCTACTAGGTCCTCTCTCTGCTTCCTGAGCTTTGTCATACCTCGTCTTAAAACTCTGTATGGTTCCTGCCTCCACTACATCACTTGCTAGGCTATTCCACTTCCTGACGACTCTGTGATTGAAGAAGTACTTCCTAACATCTCTGTGACTCGTTTGAGTCTTCAGCTTCCAACTGTGACCTCTTCCCTTAGCTCTGGAACTAACCTTGTCGCAAACCTTTGCACTTTCTCTAATTTCTTGACGTGTGTGTGTGTGTGTGTGTGTGTGCTCACTTATATGTGGTTACAGAGGTCGAGTCTCAGCTTCTGGCCTCGCCTCTTCGCTGGTCGCTACTAGAGTCACTCTGGCTTCAAGAGCCATATCGTACCACTTCTTAAAGATGTGTATGGATCCTGCTTCTTCCACTTCACTCTCCAGGTCGTTCCAATTTTCGACTAAGGCTGAAGAAGTACTTCCTAACGTCCCGATGACTAATATGAAAACTCTTTACCGGTGAAACGTATCGCCTGCACAGTAGGCTTGTTCAGACAAATGCCTCGGCATGATGCTGCATTTTCTTTGCACTTGCAAATCAATATTATAATTGCACATTGTAAACTATGCGTGGAAAAATACTCCTTATATCATGTCAATCACACATTCTAAACTTTGTAAAGAAATACAAATTTGAATTTTGAATTTGAATTTAGAAATGAAATAGATGTAATAATCTCGTCAACCTTTGATACATTTGATACCTTTGATAAGATAAGATTTCGTTCGGATTTTTAACCCCGGAGGGTTAGCCACCCAGGATAACCCAAGAAAGTCAGTGCGTCATCGAGGACTGTCTAACTTATTTCCATTGTGGTCCTTAATCTTGTCCCCCAGGATGCGACCCACACCAGTCGACTAACACCCAGGTACCTATTTGCTGCTAGGTGAACAGGACAACAGGTGTAAGGAAACGTGTCGAAATGTTTCCACCCGCCGGGAATCGAACCCGGGCCCTTCGTGTGTGAAGCGGGAGCTTTAGCCACCAGGCCACCGGGCCACTCATCCTCCAACACACTGGACAGGAAGGACAACTCATCCTCCAACACACTGGACAGGAAGGATAACTCATCCTCCAACACACAGCACAGGAAGGACAACTCATCCTCCAACACACAGCGCAGGAAGGACAACTCATCCTCCAACACACAGCGCAGGAAGGACAACTCATCCTCCAACACACTGGGCAGGAAGGACAACTCATCCTCCAACACACAGCGCAGGAAGGACAACTCATCCTCAAACACACAGTGCAGGAAGGACAACTCATCCTCCAACACACTGGACAGGAAGGACAGCTCATCCTCCAACACACAAAGCAGGAAGGACAACTCATCCTCCAACACACAGTGCAGGAAGGACAACTCATCCTCCAACACACAGCGCAAGAAGGACAAATCATCCTCCAACACACTGGACAGGAAGGAAAACTCATCCTCCAACACACTGGACAGGAAGGACAACTCATCCTCCAACACACTGGACAGGAAGGAAAACTCATCCTCCAACACACAGGAGGGAAGGGC
>NC_069423.1:10141622-10176555 GCF_026875155.1 Cherax quadricarinatus | reverse complement strand
GCAAATTTTTCTTTGCACTTGCAAATCAATTATAATTGCACATTGTAAACTATGGATGGAAAAATACTCCTTATATCATGTCAATCACACATTCTAAACTTTGTAAAGAAATACAAATTTGAATTTTGAATTTGAATTTAGAAATGAAATAGATGTAATAATCTCGTCAACCTTTGATACCTTTGATACCTTTGATACCTTTGTATTTGACTCAAGAAGTCTAGTGTGTAGGAAGGACAACTCATCCTCCAACACACAGGCAGGTGAAATTGCCGACCTAGAAAATGTACAGAGAACTTTCACGGCGCGCATAACGGAGATAAAACACCTCAATTACTGGGAGCGCTTGAGGTTTCTAAACCTGTATTCCCTGGAACGCAGGAGGGAGAGATACATGATTATATACACCTGGAAAATCCTAGAGGGACTAGTACCGAACTTGCACACGAAAATCACTCACTACGAAAGGAAAAGACTTGGCAGACGATGCACCATCCCCCCAATGAAAAGCAGGGTGCCCACTAGCACGTTAAGAGACCATACAATAAGTGTCAGGGGCCCGAGACTGTTCAACTGCCTCCCAGCACACATAAGGGGGATTACCAACAGACTATTGGACCACTACGACAAGGTCCTAAATGCACTAGAAGACAAAAAGAATGCAGATGTAATATATACAGACTTTGCAAAAGCCTTCGACAAGTGTGACCATGGCGTAATAGCGCACAAAATGCGTGCTAAAGGAATAACAGGAAAAGTCGGTCGATGGATCTATAATTTCCTCACTAACAGAACACAGAGAGTAGTCGTCAACAGAGTAAAGTCCGAGGCAGCTACGGTGAAAAGCTCTGTTCCACAAGGCACAGTACTCGCTCCCATCTTGTTCCTCATCCTTATATCCGACATAGCCCAAGGGATGTCAGCCACAGCACCGTGTCTCCTTTGCAGATGAACCCCGAATCTGCATGACAGTGTCTTCCATTGCAGACACTGCAAAGCTCCAGGCAGACACAACCAAATCTTTCAGTGGGCTGCAGAAAACAATATGAATTTCAACGATGAGAAATTTCAATTACTCAGATATGGTAAACCCATGAGGAAATTAAATCTTCATCAGAGTACAAAACAAATTCTGGCCACAAAATAGAGCGAAACACCAACGTCAAAGACCTGGGAGTGATCATGTCGGAGGATCTCACCTTCAAGACCAAAAACACTGTATCAATCGCATCTGCTAGAAAAATGACGGGATGGTTTAATGAAACCTTCAAAACAAAGGGAGGCCAAGCCCATGATGACACCTTCAGGTCACTTGTTCTATCTAGGCTGGAATATTGCGGGCACACTAACAGCACCTTTCAAGCAGGTAAAATTGCCGACCTAGAAAATGTACAGAGAACTTTCACGGCGCGCATAACGGAGATAAAACACCTCAATTATTGGGAGCGCTTGAGGTTCCTAAACCTTATTCCCTGGAACGCAGGAGGGAGAGAAACATGTTTATATACACCTGGAAAACCCTAGAGGGACAGTACCGAACTTGCACACGAAAATCACCCCTACGAAAGCAAAAGACTTGGCAGACGATGAAACCCATCCCCCCAATGAAAAGCAGGGGTGTCACTAGCACGTTAAGAGACCAACAATAAGTGTCAGGGGCCCGAGACTGTTCAACTGCCTCCCACACCATAAGGGGGTTTAAACCAACAGACCCCTGGCAGTCTTCAACTGGCCCCTGGACAAGCACCTAAAGTCAGTTCCGGATCAGCCGGGGCTGTGGCTCGTAGGGTTGGTTTTGCGTGCAGCCAGCAGCAACATGCCTGGCTGATCAGGCTCTGATCCACCAGGAGGCCTGTTCTCAGACCGGGCCGGGGGGGCGTTGACCCCCGGAACTCTCTCCAGGTAAACTCCAGGTAAACCCCTGGCAGTCTTCAAGCTGGCACTGGACAAGCACCTAAAGTCAGTTCCTGATCAGCCGGGCTGTGGCTCGTACGTTGGTTTGCGTGCAGCCAGCAGCAACAGCCTGGTTGATCAGGCGCTGATCCACCAGGAGGCCTGGTCACAGACCGGGCCGCGGGGGCGTTGACCCCCGAAACTCTCTCCAGGTAAACTCCAGGTAAACACAGCGCAGGAAGGACAACTCATGCTCCAACACACTGGACAGGAAGGACAACTCATCCTCCAACACACAGCGCAGGAAGGAGGCCTGGTCACAGACCGGGCCGCGGGGGCGTTGACCCCCGAAACTCTCTCCAGGTAAACTCCAGGTAAACACAGCGCAGGAAGGACAACTCATCCTCCAACACACAGCGCAGGAAGGACAACTCATCCTCCAACACACAGCGCAGGAAGGACAACTCATCCTCCAACACACAGCGCAGGAAGGACAACTCATCCTCCAACACACAGCGCAGGAAGGACAACTCATCCTCCAACACACAGCGCAGGAAGGACAACTCATCATCCAACACACAACTATCACGACTACGACAACTACCTCTACAACTAACCCATCTCTTTGGGAAGGACCTACTTCCACTGGGGAATCCCGCCTACCAGTGAATTTGCCCTCGTCTGCTTCACCTGACGTTACTATATAAGCGCCAGGATTCTTTCTTCTGCTTCAGAATCTCCACGACTATGGTGCTGTTCGCACCTACTCCTAGGTTGAGGGACTGATTACCTCATCTTCTGTACATAGTTCTACTGTCTTCAAGTTATGTCCTAGAATTTGTATTGATAAAGCCACTGGATGGCGAAACGTCTACAATAAAGATACCCAGATGTTGCACATGTGTCTTACTCTCATCTTGTCGGTATTATATACCATTCGTACACAACTCATCCTCCAACACACTGGACAGGAAGGACAACTCATCCTCCAACACACAGGGCAGGAAGGACAACTCATCCTCCCACATATTGGGCAGAATATATAAGATAAGATTTCGTTCGGATTTTTAACCCCGGAGGGTTAGCCACCCAGGATAACCCAAGAAAGTCAGTGCGTCATCGAGGACTGTCTAACTTATTTCCATTGTGGTCCTTAATCTTGTCCCCCAGGATGCGACCCACACCAGTCGACTAACACCCAGGTACCTATTTGCTGCTAGGTGAACAGGACAACAGGTGTAAGGAAACGTGTCGAAATGTTTCCACCCGCCGGGAATCGAACCCGGGCCCTTCGTGTGTGAAGCGGGAGCTTTAGCCACCAGGCCACCGGGCCACTCATCCTCCAACACACTGGACAGGAAGGACAACTCATCCTCCAACACACTGGACAGGAAGGACAACTCATCCTCCAACACACAGGGCATGAAGGACAACTCATCCTCCAACACATTGGGCAGGAAGGACAACTCATTCTCCAACACATTGGGCAGGAAGAACAACTCATCCTCCAACACACCTGACAGGAAGGACAACTCATCCTCAAACACACTGGACAGGAAGGACAACTCATCCTCCAACACACTGGACAGGGACAACTCATCCTCCAACACACTGGACAGGAAGGACAACTCATCCTCCAACACACTGGGCAAGAAGGACAACTCATCCTCCAACACACTGGACAGGAAGGACAACTCATCCTCCAACACACTGGACAGGAAGGACAACTCATCCTCCAACACACTAAGCAGGAAGGACAACTCATCCTCCAACACACAGGGCAGGAAGGACAACTCATCCTCCAACACACAGGACAGGGAAAGGGCAACTCATCCCCAACACACCGGGCAGGAAGGACAACTCATCCTCCAACACACTGGGCAAGAAGGACAACTCATCCTCCAACACACTGGACAGGAAGGACAACTCATCCTCCAACACACAGGACAGGAAGGACAACTCATCCTCCAACACACAGGGCAGGAAGGACAACTCATCCTCCAACACACTGGGCAGGAAGGACAACTCCATCCCCAACACACAGGGCAGGAAGGACAACTCATCCTCCAACACACTGGACAGGAAGGACAACTCATCCTCCAACACACTGGGCAGGAAGGACAACTCATCCTCCAACACACAGGGCAGGAAGGACAACGCATCCTCCAACACACTGGACAGGAAGGACAACTCATCCTCCAACACACTGGACAGGAAGGACAACTCATCCTCCAACACACTGGACAGGAAGGACAACTCATCCTCCAACACACAGGACAGGAAGGACAACTCATCCTCCATCACACTAAGCAGGAAGGACAACTCATCCTCCAACACACAGGACAGGAAGGACAACTCATCCTCCAACACACTGGACAGGAAGGACAACTCATCCTCCAACACACTGGACAGGAAGGACAACGCATCCTCCAACACACTGGACAGGAAGGACAACTCATCCTCCAACACACTGGACAGGAAGGACAACTCATCCTCCAACACACTGGACAGGAAGGACAACTCATCCTCCAACACACTGGGCAAGAAGGACAACTCATCCTCCAACACACTGGGCAGGAAGGACAACTCATCCTCCAACACACTGGACAGGAAGGACAACTCATCCTCCAACACACAGGCAGGAAGGGCAACGCATCCTCCAACACACTGGACAGGAAGGACAACTCATCCTCCAACACACAGGCAGGAAGGACAACTCATCCTCCAACACACAGGCAGGAAGGACAACTCATCCTCCAACACACAGGACAGGAAGGACAACTCATCCTCCAACACACAGGGCAGGAAGGACAACTCATCCTCCAACACACAGGGCAGGAAGGACAACTCATCCTCCAACACACAGGACAGGAAGGACAACTCATCCTCCAACACACAGGGCAGGAAGGACAACGCATCCTCCAACACACTGGACAGGAAGGACAACTCATCCTCCAACACACAGGGCAGGAAGGACAACTCATCCTCCAACACACAGGACAGGAAGGACAACTCATCCTCCAACACCAGGGCAGGAAAGGGCAACTCACCCCCAACACACAGGGCAGGAAGGACAACTCCCTCCTCCAACACACAGGGCAGGAAGGACAACTCATCCTCCAACACACAGGACAGGAAGGACAACTCATCCTCCAACACACAGGGCAGGAAGGACAACTCATCCTCCAACACACAGGGCAGGAAGGACAACTCATCCTCCAACACACAGGACAGGAAGGACAACTCATCCTCCATCACACTAAGCAGGAAGGACAACTCATCCTCCAACACACTGGACAGGAAGGACAACTCATCCTCCATCACACTAAGCAGGAAGGACAACTCATCCTCCAACACACAGGACAGGAAGGACAACTCATCCTCCAACACTGGACAGGAAGGACAACTCATCCTCCATCACACTAAGCACGAAGGACAACTCATCCTCCAACACACAGGACAGGAAGGACAACTCATCCTCCAACACACATGACAGGAAGGACAACTCATCCTCCAACACACTGGGCAAGAAGGACAACTCATCCTCCAACACACAGGACAGGAAGGACAACTCATCCTCCAACACACAGGACAGGAAGGACAACTCATCCTCCAACACACAGGACAGGAAGGACAACTCATCCTCCAACACACATGACAGGAAGGACAACTCATCCTCCAACACACTGGGCAAGAAGGACAACTCATCCTCCAACACACAGGACAGGAAGGACAACTCATCCTCCAACACACTGGGCAAGAAGGACAACTCATCCTCCAACACACAGGACAGGGAAAGGGCAACTCTCCCCTCCCAAAACACTGGGGAAGAAGGACAACTCATCCTCCAACACACAGGACAGGAAGGACAACTCATCCTCCAACACACTGGGCAAGAAGGACAACTCATCCTCCAACACACTGGACAGGAAGGACAACTCATCCTCCAACACTGGACAGGAAGGACAACTCATCCTCCAACACACAGGACAGGAAGGACAACTCATCCTCCAACTCACAGGACAGGAAGGACAACTCATCCTCCAACACACTGGGCAAGAAGGACAACTCATCCTCCAACACACAGGACAGGAAGGACAACTCATCCTCCAACACACTGGACAGGAAGGACAACTCATCCTCCAACACTGGACAGGAAGGACAACTCATCCTCCAACACACAGGACAGGAAGGACAACTCATCCTCCAACACTCAGGACAGGAAGGACAACTCATCCTCCAACACACTGGGCAAGAAGGACAACTCATCCTCCAACACACTGTACAGGAAGGACAACTCATCCTCCAACACACTGGACAGGAAGGACAACTCATCCTCCAACACACTGGACACGAAGGACAACTCATCCTCCAACACACTGGACAGGAAGGACAACTCATCCTCCAACACACGGACAGGGAAAGGGCAACTCATCCTCCAACACACTGGACAGGAAGGACAACTCATCCTCCAACACACTGGACAGGAAGGACAACTCATCCTCCAACACACTGGACAGGAAGGACAACTCATCCTCCATCACATTAGTGTAGTCGATAGGCTTTAAACCTCATAAACCAACTGACTGACAGTATAAATTTAATCATAAAAAGTGATGTAAACTTCTAATCAGGTAAAAAAAACAATCATAAATCTTTAATTTGTTAAAATACTCTTTTTTTTTGTAGGGGGGGAGGGGTCAAATAGAGCTAGCCATCAAAACTGCAAAAAATGAAATAATTTCATGAATTTAAGCTTGATAAATAATTATAGAAGATAATTGTCTCTATAGGACTAGTATATTTGGCTGAAAAATGTATGGTTTTTGAGTAATAAGGAATTAATATTGTGGATGATGTTGGAGGTTGACGCTGCTGGAGGAGGATTGATCCGCCCACCAGCAGCCACATCATGGCTCCTTGACACACTATTTCACCGTTTTATCAGGTTTTGTCCACCTCCGTTACCTCTCAGGTGGACCTGCACAAAACGACCTTGCTTTTTCTGTGCTTTTGTTGGTTGTTCAGCATGTTTTCAAGATTATATATGAGTTTTAAAAATTTTGTTTTACACCTCTTTTGCCGTCTGTCCAAATGCAGTGTTGCAGTTGTTTTATCGTAATTAGTTTGATGTCTCGCAACGTTTTGTGTTGCCCGATTGAGTTGAGAATAAGAAACCCGAGCTTTTCTTTCCTTGGCTAACCTTTCAAGATATGGGAGCTTTGTAGAGTTATTTGGCAGGTCCGCTGTATAGCCCTTGTGGTTTAGCGCTTCTTTTTGATTATAATAATAATTGACAGGTCCCCAGACTGGTAGTTCCTGGCGTTGTGCTGCCGGAAATTTTTGACTGAATTTAATACTCATAATAATTACTGCTGCATACAGCACTGTATGACCCTAGTGGGTTTAGCGCTTCTTTTCTTTATTATAATAATTATTTCTTAAAGTACATGATACAACTTATACAGACCATAGTTGACATCAATGACATAATACTACATAGAAATTCCCTTGTTATACAGAACATTTCTGGCAAATTAGGTCAGTTTTGTCCCAGGATGCGACCCACACCAGTCCACTAACACCCAGGTACCTATTTTATCGCTAGGTGGACATGGACAGCAGGTGTCTTAAGGAAATGCGTCCTAATGTTTCCACCCATACCGGGGATCGAACCATGGATCTCAGTGTGAGAGTTGAATGTGCTTCTGACTCAGCTACAGGACACCCTGACAATAACTCAGGAAATTGTAATAATGCGATTGCATACAATCCGCAACATGGTTGAGGACTCGAACCCATGTCAGGCGAGACCTAAAATCTGGTTCATGGCTTCTCTTAGGTTTTGAAGAACCTCACATCACTACTTTTGCACTTTGAGGCCATTGTTAAGCAAAATTAAAGGTTATTGTCAGTTATCCATGGTAAACCATGGATAACTGAAGCCACGAATACAGGAGCCATGGATACGGGTTCCCACTGTACTTGCAACCTGCAAATACCATGGAAATTATTATTTTGGGAGATAGCTAAAACATATATTTTTGTTGGACAGCAGGTTTTGGCCAATCAAAGGTCAGTATTGAATCATTTCTTGCGGCTGGCCAAATATAAAAAACTTTTATCTACCGATAGAGTAAAGTTAAGTTACTTTACATTATTTTAAGTTGTTAGGTGTGTTTCATTAGGTTGCATTTTTTTACCATTTGCTCAACAAAGTATGTAATGTAAAACCATCTTTGTATTATATAATTCAAACTATAATTGAGCTACATGTTTAGTGCTTCTCCATGAATATAATAATTATTAAATAATAAGTAATGTTATTATTATTTAATAATTATTATATTCATGGAGAAGCACTAAACATGTAGCTCAATTATAGTTTGAATTATATAATACAAAGATGGTTTTACATTACATACTTTGTTGAGCAAATGGTTAAAAAATGCAACCTAATGAAACACACCTAACAACTTAAAATAATGTAAAGTAACTTAACTTTACTGTTGCAGTTTAAAAACTGTAGTGTAAAGCACCCTTCTGGCAAGACAGTGATGGAGTGAATGATGGTGAAAGTTTTTCTTTTTCGGGCCACCCTGCCTTGGGAATTGGCCAGTGTGTTGTTAAAATAAAATTAATAAAAAATAAATAAATAATGTGACTTATCTTGGAAATTCGGTTTCTACTTCATGTCTGCTTTAAAAACTGTTCTGCTGCTTATCGGGCTGTATAGCCCTTGAGGCTTAGCGCTTCTTTTTGATTATAATAATCTGCTGCTTATCCATTTTGTAGTCAAGTTTACAGTTGCTGAAATCTGATGCAAATTGATACAGGCCACCATTGGTGTGTACTGTATAATAATCATAGTACAATTAAGCTTTCGATTTCTTAATTTTACTAAGGAACTCTTGTACAAAATATCACATTAAAAACTGGGATAAAGAGACACCAGAGTTGTCTGAAAATTAAGAGAGGACATGATAGTTGAAATTGAAAAGTTGTGGCATATAACATGTTAAATGAAACTCGGTTTTCTTTTTTCAGGTCATCCAAGATGTTGGGTGGTTTGTTTATATATAACCATAAGGGGGAGGTGCTTATATCTCGAGTGTACCGGGATGACATTGGACGTAATGCGGTGGATGCATTCAGGGTGAACGTGATCCATGCTCGGCAGCAAGTGCGCTCCCCTGTCACGAACATTGCACGCACCAGTTTCTTCCACATAAAGGCAAGAAGTTTATCAAATCTTAATGTTAAAACATTGTAACAGTTATTATCGATCAAGAGGCTTGATTTAAATGTGAAGTGTAATCTTGTTCTTTCATTTGCAGCGTGCCAACATCTGGGTTGCTGCAGTAACCAAACAAAATGTTAATGCCTCGCAGGTGTTCGAGTTCCTCCTTAAAATGCTGGAGGTAAAGCATGTATTTACTTTCAGTATTTTATGTAAATGGTAGATGTTACTGTGTGTGTACATGAATGTGTGTACATGAATGTGTGTACATGAATGTGTGTACATGAATGTGTGTACATGAATGTGTGTGTACATGAATGTGTGTACATGAATGTGTGTACATGAATGTGTGTGTACATGAATGTGTGTGTGTACATGAATGTGTGGTGTGTACATGAATGTTGGTGTGTGTACATGATGTGTGTGTACATGAATGTGTGTGTACATGAATGTGTGTGTACATGAATGTGTGTGTGTACATGAATGTGTGTGTGTACATGAATGTGTGTGTGTACATGAATGTGTGTGTGTACATGAATGTGTGTGTGTACATGAATGTGTGTGTGTACATGAATGTGTGTGTTACATGAATGTGTGTGTGTACAGAATGTGGTGTGTACATGAATGTGTGTTGTGTACATAATGTTGTGTGAAACATGAATGTGTGTGTGTACATGAATGTGTGTGTGTACATGAATGTGTTTGTGTACATGAATGTGTGTGCACATGTGTGTGCACATGTGTGTGCACATGTGTGTGCACATGTGTGTGCACATGTGTGTGCACATGTGTGTGCACATGTGTGTGCACATGTGTGTGCACAGTGTGTGCACAATGTGTGTGCACATGTGTGTGCACATGTGTGTGCACATGTGTGTGCACATGAACGTGCGTACATGAACGTGCGTACATGAACGTGCGTACATGAACGTGCGTACATGAACGTGTGTACATGAATGTGTGTACATGTACGTGTGTGTACATGTACGTGTGTGTGTACTCGCTCAATTGTGATTGCAGGGGTCGATACTCGGCTCCTGGCCCCGCCTCTTTACTGATTGCTACTAGGTCCTCTCTCTCTCTGCTTCCTGAGCTTTGTCATACCTCGTCTTAAAGCTATGTAGGGTTCCTGCCTCCACTACATCACTTGCTAGGCTATTCTACTTCCCAACGGCTCTGACTGAAGAAATACTTCCTAACATCCCTGCGACTCATCCGAGTCTTCAGCTTCCAATTGTGATCCCTTGTTTCTGTGTCCCCTCTCTGGAGCATCCTGTCTCTGTCCACCTTATCTATTCCACTCAGTATTTTGTATGTCATTATCATGTCTCCCCAGACCCTAATGTCCTCCAGTGTCGTCAGTCCGATTTCCCTCAACCTTTCTTTGTAGGACATTCCCCTGAGCTCCAGAACTAGTCTTGTTGCAAACCTTTGTACTTTTTATAATTTCTTGATGTGCTTGACCAGGTGTGGGTTCCAAACTGGTGCTGCATACTCCAGTATGGGCCTGACGTACACAGTGTACAGTGTCTTGAACGATTCCTTACTAAGGTATCGGAACGCTGTTCTCAGGTTTGCCAGGCACCCATATGCTGCAGCAGTTATCTGGTTGTGTGCCTCCAGAGACGTGCTCGGTGTTATGGTCACCCCCAAGGTCTTTCTCCTTGAGCGAGGTTTACAGTCTTTGTCCACCTAGCCTATACTCTGTCTGTGGTCTTCTTTGCTCTTCCCCAGTCTTCATGACTGCATTTGGCAGGGTTGAATTCGAGAAGACCTGGACAGGCTGGACCACATGTCCAGCCTGTCCGGGTCTCTTCATAGTCCTGCCTGATCCTAGTCTGATTTAATTCTTCTTATTAACTTCACATCATCTGCGAACAGGGACACTTCAGAGTCTATTCTTTCCATCATCTCATTCACATATATCAAAAATAGCACTGGTCCTAGGACTGACCCCTGTGGGACCCCGCTCATCACAGGCGCCCACTGTGATACCGCATCACGTACCATGACTCGTTGTTGCCTCCCTGTTGGGTATTCTCTCATTGCAGTGCCCTTCCTGTTATATGCGCCTGGTCCTCCAGCTTCTGCACTAATCTCGTGTGCGTGTGCGCCCGTGTGGGTGTGCGCGCGCGCATGCTCATGCACATGTGTGTGTACATTGTATACGTGTGTGTGTTCACGTATTTGTTTTATTTTGTATTTGCAGTATTTTTTTATGTTAAGATTTTTAAAATCTTGAGCATTTTGATATCCCCTTTACAGACTATATAATAATACCTTGTATGTTTAAAATTTATCTGGTATTGGGTCTTAGGATTGTATGAATTTTTTCTCATGCCTTTATGGCAGTTGAGTCTCTGATATTTTTTAATGTGTTATATGCCTTCCTAAGTTATTAGTCACTACAGTGTCTCCGATAATTTGCTTTAGATTGTTTTTAATATTAAAAGTGAAATTCAGCTGTCTTCCAATTGTACAGAATTGAGGTTTTTGCATTTAGGTGTTTGCTGATTTGCACTAGTCCGCTTTATTGACACGTGACTGCACGAACAAGTATTGATAAGCTTTGCAATGCAAGTGCTAAATTCATGAACAGTGTCTCATTCTAGTTTGGAAAGGATGTAAAAGTGTACAGAAGCTCTGATACATACCAGTACTGTAGTAAGTTTTTTGCCATTTTTTTCTTCCAGCACTTACCAGTGCAACTTATTACTCTAACTACTGCAAGTTGCACCATGCCATACAGTGTCAAATACCCACCAGTTTGTACTTTATAATTGTCCATCTGTCAATTGATATGAAAGTATGATGCCTTGCATATTGCTAATTTAAGCTCTCAAGCAAAAACTAGATTACTGTCTCCACCAAGTAACAGCCAGTGGATTGCCAATAACAGCAGCAACTTGGAAAAGCCTGGCAATAGGCTGGGCTTACAAGGGTTAAAAAAAAAAAAAAAATCTGGTCACAGGTATATTACAGGAGGCTTGGAAAGATGAGAGAAATCTCATGTATGCATGGTATGTGTACATAGTTTTCATGACAGTGTGGCTGAAGAGTAATCTGTGGCATCCTCTGCAAAATCTCAGTGGATGGTATTAGTGGCATTTTTGTTTTGAAGCTACAGATTACCAGCTAAGCTCTTATGGCATAAAAACTTCACTAGTATGCCAAAGGAAACTTATTTTTCATGTGTCATCAGGGTTCAGATTTTTCTCACTCTTGAATTGGTCATTTTCTAATCTTTTTGTTACCATCTATGTTCTCAACATGGAATAATTTTCAGCACTGTCCTAGTAAAATTTTATGCAGCATTTTCAAAGTTAAAATTTTCCTCCTTCAGGTGATGAGTAGCTACTTTGGCAAGATATCTGAAGAGAATGTAAAAAACAACTTTGTACTTATCTATGAATTGCTAGATGGTGAGTAATTAACTGCATACAGTATAGGATAGGGTACTATGTACTTTGATTCTTTGTTTGTATGATTAATGTTCAGATCTTTAAAACTAAAGTTTTAAAGTAAATTCTAAAGTAGTATTTCGTTCATTCCTAGAATTGTTAGTGGTAGATCATTGGTAAAGGGTGGTTTCATTATTCTATAGCACTACAGCACTATAGTACAGTTTATTGGTATATTGTATTTTGTATATTGAATGATTTTTAGCTAATAGAAGCTCTAATTTCTTATGCTTTTACATTTTTGTTTGTAAACTGGAAATTCCAACTGACAGAAAATCAGAGAAAATATCGTGTAATTTGTCCTTGGAAAACCCTCCTAATACTTCTGCTGAATTGGGTCTCGGAGGCCAAACTTCACATTTTATTTTTTCCATCCATGAAATTTACGTATTCATTGGTCAGTGATACTTCAGTGCATTTCCATGTGTATTTCCTTGTGAAAATTTTCATTAATGTTCAGTTTAGAAAATTAAACTAGTGTGAATGTACAATGGCACTACTTATCCCGTAGGTGCTGCTATTCTTTTGGTGTATGAAGGTCAACATTTAAAGATAAAAAAAATTTTGCTAAACATTAATCTGCTTTAACCACTGCCTAAACTATAAAAATACAGTATTTGTTAGTTTTCCCCCCCCTCCCCCTCTTATAACTTTAATGCATTTTATGTAATATGCATTTCACATGTATACAAATCATATATGAAAATCAAACTTTTTTTTTTTTTTTTTAAAAGCTAGAGCTGGTGTAATTAAGTATGTACCATTATAATTTTTATAATATTTTAGGTAGTAGGTTGGTAGAAAAGCAACCACCCAGGGAGGTACACCGTCCTGCCAAGTGAGTGTAAAACGAAGCCTGTGATTGTTTTACATGATGGGGAGGATTGCTGATGTCTTTTGTCTGTCTCATAAAATGCAAGATTACAGGGATGTCTTGCTACTTCTACTTACACTTAGGTCACACTACACATACATGTACACATTATTTTTACACACTCATCTGAGTTTTCTTTGATTTTATCTTAATAGTTCTTGGTCTTATTAATTTTCCTTTTATATCCATGGGGAAGTGGAATAAGAAAACTTTCCTCCGTAAGCCATGCGTGTTGTAAAAGTCAACTAAAATGCCGGGAACAATGGGCTAGTAACCCCTTTTCCTGTAAAGATTACTAAAAAGAATAAGAAGAAGAAAATTGTCAAAGTGGGAAGTCCCGAATGTGCGTGGATGTTGTTCAGATGATAAGAAAGAGATGATTGTGGATGTTATGAATGAGAAGAAGCTGGATGTCCTGGCTTTAAGTGAAACAAAGCTGAAGGGGGGGGGAGAGTTTCAGTGGAGAGGAATAAATGGATTAGGTCAGGGGTTTCAAATAGAGTTAGAGCAAAAGAAGGAGTAGCAATAATGTTGAAAGGATAACTATGGCAGGAAAAGAGGGACTAAAAATTTGTATAAATTCAAGGATTATGGGGAGTAAAAAAAAGATTGGATGTGAAAAGTGGGTTATAATAAGCTGTATGCACCTGGAGAAGAAGAAAGTGTAGAGGAAAGAGAGATTTTGGGAAATGTTGAGTGAATGCGTGGGGATTTTTTGAATCAATTGTGAGAGTAATGGTGGTTGGGGATTTTAATGCTAAAGTGGGTAAAAATGTTATGGAGGGGTAGTAGGTAAATTTGGGGTGCCAGGGTAAATGTAAATGGGGAGCCTTTAATTGAGCTATGTGTAGAAAGAAATTTGGTAATAAGTAATACATATTTTATGAAAAAGAGGAAAAATAAATATACAAGGTATGATGTAGCACGTAATGAAAGTAGTTTATTAGATTATGTATTGGGGGATAAAAGGTTGATGAGTAGGCTCCAGATGTAAAATGTTTATAGAGGGGCAACTGATATATCGGATCATTATTTAGTTGTAGCTACAGTTAGAGTAAGAGGTAATGGGAAAAGAGGAAGGTGGCAACAACAAGTAAGAGGGAGGTGAAAGTGTATAAACTAAGGGAGGAGGAAGTTCGGGTGAGATATAAGCGACATGGCAGAAAGGTGGGCTAGTGCAAAGATGAGTAGTGGGGGGGTTGAAGAGGGTTGGAATATTTTAAAAATGCAGTTTTTAGAAGTGGGGCAGAAGTTTGTGGTTATAGGAGGGTGGTGGGCAGGAGGAAAGAGGAGTGATTGGTGGAATGATGAAGAAAAGGTGTGATAAAAGAGAAAAAGGTAGCTTATGAGAGGTTTTTACAAAGAAAGAAGTGTTATAAGAAGAGCAGAGTAAAATGGAGAGTAAAAGAAAGGAAAAAGAGAGTGTGAAGAGTGCAAAAGGAGAGCAGATGATAGAGTGGGAGAGGCACTGCAAGAAATTTTAATGAAAATAAGAAAAAATTTTGGAGTGAGTTAAACAAGTTAAGAAAGCCTAGGGAAAATATAATTTGTCAGTTAAAAACAGAGTAGGGGAGTTAGTAGAGGGGGAGATGGAGGTATTGGGAAGATGGCGAGAATATTTTGAGGAACTTTTAAATGTTAAGGAAGAAACAGAGGCAGTAATTTCATGCACGGTCAGGAGGTATACCATCTTTTAGGAGTGAAGAAGAGCAAATGTAAGTGTGGGGGAGTACGTGAGGCATTACGTAAAATGAAAGGGGTAAAGCAGCGGGAACTGATGGGATCATGACAGAAATGTTAAAAGCAGGGGGATATAGTGTTGGAGTGGTTGGTACTTTTGTTTAAAAAAATGTTGAAAGGGGGGAAGGTACCTAGGATTGGCAGAGAGCAAAGTATAGTCCCTTTATATAAAGGGAAAGGGGGCAAAAGAGACTGTAAAAATTATAGAGGAAAAGCTTACTGAGTATACCAGGAAAAGTGTACGGTAGGGTTATAATTGAAAGAATTAGAGGTAAGACAGAATGTAGGATTGCGGATGAGCAAGGAGGTTTTAGAGTGGTAGGGGATGGTAGATCAGGTTTACATTTTAAGCATATATGTGAACAGTATTTAGATAAAGATAGGGAAGTTTTATTGCATTTTTGGATTTAGAAAAGGCATATGATAGAGTGGATAGAGGGGCAATGTGGGAGATGTTGCAATATATGGAATAGGTGGGAAGTTTATTAAATGCTGTAAAGATTTTTTTTAAGAGGATAGTGAGGCTCAGGTTAGGTGTGTAGAAGAGAGGGAGACTACTTCCCGGGAAAAGTAGGTCTTAGACAGGGATGTGTAATGTCACCATGGTTGTTTAATATATTTATAGATGGGTTGTAAAAAGGGAAATAAAATGCTAGGGTGTTTTGGGAGAGGGTGGAATAAATTATGGGAATCAAATTCAAAATGGAATTGACACAGTTACTTTTTGCTGATGATACTGTGCTTATGGAGATTCTAAAGAAAAATTGCAAAGGTTAGTGGATGAGTTTGGGAATGGTGTGTAAAGGTAGAAAGTGAAAGTGAACATAGAAAAGAGTAAGGTGATGAGGGGGTCAAATGATTTTTGATAAAGAAAAATTTGATATCAAATTGGGGAGGAGGAGTATGGAAGAAGTGAATGTTTCAGATACTTTGGGAAATTGACGTGTCGGCGGATGGATTTATGAAAGGGTGAGGTTAATCATAGAATTGAATGAGGGGAAAAAAAGGTGAGTGGTGCGTTGAGGTAATGTGGAGTCAAAAAACGTTATCTATGGAGGCAAAGAAGGAATGTATGAAAGAAAGTAGTACCAACACTCTATATGGGTGTGAAGCTTGGGTGGTAAATGCAGCAGCGAGGAGAACGGGGGAGGCAGCGGAGATGTCCTGTTTAAGGGCAAATGTGTGGTGTAAATATTATGCAGAAAATTCGGAGTGTGGAAATTAGGAGAAGGTGTGGAGTTAATAAAAGTATTAGTCAAGGGCAGAAGAGGGGTTTTTGAGGTGGTTTGGGGCATTTAGAGAGAATGGATCACAGTAGAATGACATGGAAAGCATATAAATCTATAGGGGAAGGAAGGCGGGGTAGGGGGCCCTCGAAAGGGGTTTGGGGAGAGGGGGTAAAGGAGGTTTTGTGGGTAAGGCTTGGACTTCCAGCAAGCGGCGTGAGCGTGTTAGATAGGAGTGAATGAGACAATGGTACTTGGGACCTGACGATCTGTTGAGTGTGAGCAGGGTAATATTTAGTGAAGGGATTCAGGGAAACCGGTTATTTTCATATAGTCGACTTGAGTCCGGAAATGGGAAAGGTACAATGCCTGCACTTTAAAGGAGGGGTTTGGGATATTGGCAGTTTGGAGGATATGTTGTTTATTTTTAATGTTTATGCTTCTAGACTGTTGTATTCTGAGCACCTCTGCAAAAACAGTGATAATGTGCAGTGTGGTGAAAGTGTTGAATGATGATGAAAGTATTTTCTTTTTGGGGATTTTCTTTCTTTTTTGGGTCACCCGCCTCGGTGGGAGACGGCCGACTTTGGTTGAAAAAAAAAAAAAAAAAAAACCATTATAATTTGTTTATTAGTGTCTGTGATTTGTTTCATTAGGTCTTGTAGTAATACACTTCCACGTTACAGAGATTCTGGACTTTGGGTATCCTCAGAACACAGACACAGGAGTTTCTCAAGACATTCATTACTCAGCAGGGAAATTAAGACAGCAAGCAAGGAGGAGCAGTCACAGATCACCTCTCAGGATGCATTATTTCTTGTTTAGTACTGTAGAGATATTAAAGTTTGGTTTGATGTGGTTTAGCTAGTATTGGTCTCATACTGTATGTTTTTCATATACTGAAGTATTTTACAATCAGTAATTATCTAAGCAAAAAGCAAATACAGTATCAATAAATTAGGATTAATTAAAAAGTATTAAAAGATACAGAATCCCTTGGAAAAAGTTGAATTTGTTTTAAAATCCATGCCATTGATTTTTTTTTTTCTCTCCAACAATCGGCCACTCCCACCGAGGCAGAGTGACACCCCCCCCCCCCCCCCAAAAAAAAAAAAAAAACCCAAAACAAAATACTTTCATCATCAGCACTTTCAAACCCCACTCATACATAATACTGTCTTTCTCAGAGGTGCCCCCGATACAACAGTCTAGAAGCATAAAAAAGATATACAGTAAAACATACCCCTCCAAACTGCCAATATATCCCAGACCCCTCCTTTAAAGTGCAGGCATTGTACTTCCCATTTCCAGTACTCAGTCTGGTTATATAAAAATGTAAAGTACAATAAATGATGAAACGATGGGAGGAAGTAAGAATTGAAGATAAGGACTACATATTATATTATGAAATGAGTAAAACATTCATTCTGATAGATATGGCATTGAAGTATGTCACTGAATAATGGTTAATTAGGATATCTGACATATACAATAAAACTGTTACACTATTGATATAGTATAGTGTAGCTGTGTGTGTGTGCACCTTGTTATAGATGAACCCAAAAAAATAGTTTGAGTGTACTAATGTTTATTTTGTATATTTTATGCAGTTGTATTTACAGCTTAAGAAATTTATTAACTTGTATGATGTTTACTGTACTCTGAATTTTAGAATGGTTAAATGTTTTACAGGATGATCTGTTTATCTGGTGGCTGATTGTGGCACTTGTGTGGACTTAAAATTAATCTTAGCAGATATCAAGGTTTTACTGTAATTTGACAGCTAAATACTATTCTGATATCTGTGACAGGTCACTGGACAGATTGGGTGGCGGAGAGAAGGCATCAAATACAGACGCAATGAACTGTTCCTTGATGTTATTGAATATGTCAATTTGCGATGTCTCCTCAAGGTATATAATTTAATTATTCATTTTAAACTTTAATGCAAAACTTTTGAAAGTAAAATTATAAAAAATTGTGGTACTAGTGTGTAATTCTAGGTACATATGTATAGTTTATTTAAGCAGTTTAACCACATCATATAAATTGTTAGGCTTGTGGTTCTTTTGAGATGGCTTTAATAGTGAGACATTATGTGTACAAGCACTTTGATGTATTAAAGTGGAAGAACAGTTACATTTAATTAGGTATACAATAGTGCTCATGAAAAAGTTAATCTCTAAACTGCTTTTGGTAGTTTGGAGATTTTGATTTTGATCTATAGTCCTATAGTATCAAGATACTGTAGAACAAATCCCTTTGCACATATTGTTTTATTTCGGCAGCTGCTGGCCCAGCACACTCAGTGGCTCTAATCTCATCTGCAATCCAGGGATCTGATCCCTTTTTTTTTTTTTTTTTTTTACATCTGTGTGAATTCTTGATCAGGTGACAGCTCAGCTAACTACTTTCAATATAACCTTCACTTGTACAATGGCTCTGACCCACACCTACTTCTTTCCTCTCCTACCTGGAGTATTTGTGTAGAATGAAATCCTCTGTGACTGAAAAAGCTCAGTACTATAAAGCAAAACGTCCACAGAAAAGGCTTGATCTGTATGCTTGTCTTTGTCCATATACCTGCTGGCTATCTATTGAGATCTTCAAAGGAATTTCTACCCTGTTCAGTCAACAGAGAAGCCATAACTCAAGCCAGGCAGTGAGAGTAGTTTGTAAATTATCATTTTCAGGTGTATTCTGGGGTAATAAATTTCAAAGATGACAAATAATGTCTAAGTTCAAACTGATTTTACTGTTAAGCATTATTAGTATACCTTGCATAATAATTTGTACAGAACTGTGTATAGCCATACTAAGTGTCCCAAAACTGATTATCACTTTTGTGCAGGTCAGGTGTTGTCTGCCCATGTGGCAGCAAGGTGGTGATGAAAAGTTATCTCTCTGGGATGCCTGAGTGCAAGTTTGGCATCAATGACAAAATTGTTATGGATGCGAAGGAGGGTAAGTGGACCTCAGACCTTGTGGATTTTGATGTGTTATTTCTTATAGTTGTTAAATTGTGATGTAATGACCTTTAGGTACAACACTATATACAATACTTGTGTAGTTTCCTTTATAAATGTTTGCGGAAATAACAAAATAAGTACATCAGGCAGGAATGATCCTGTTGAAGGGCCTGATCTAGGAACTGGAAGTAATCTCGTCCCCTGGATTGAACCTGAATGCCACTCATACCCCAAAGCATTGTAGACCCCTACAGTTTTAGCACTTCCCCTGTAAATAAAATGAAAAAAAAGAAATTTTCGGGCACACCCTCATTTATCCCACTCTCATTGGGTAGGAAATGCTTCCTGAAGGACGGGAAAAAGGGTTTTTTTGGGAGAATTTTAAGATAAAATTCAGTTCTTTCGTCTTTTACGTAAATTTTAATTTTTCGTATTATGGAAATCTAGTATATACTACACAAAATATTGTAGTAGATAACGAATAATAAAGATAATAAATTACTTTTTATAATAAGAGAATAAAATTGAATAGTATTGTTATATTGATGTGGCATTCACAACGAGTCTCAAAGGTCGGGAAGACCACATTGCCATTGTGCTGTCAATTCCCCCCAGTGTGTAACTCCCCAAGTTTGAGACTGAAATCTATTTCATTTTTTTCCCTCCAGCGGTAAAAATTTGACTTAAAAGTAAGTAACAAAATTTACTTTAAGTTAAAACAGAAAATTTTTTTTAAAACAATTTTTTCAAATGAAACTTTTCAGCCGGATTATGTATTAGAAAAATAAACATCCCTCTTTTTAAAATTTAAAGGTAAAATATGAATTTTCGCTCACAGAGGACGAAGTTTAACACACAAATTGAAATGGGGATATACAACACTCTTAAAGGAAAGTTAAAATACTGCTTCACTTAACAACTAGCTATGCAAAATATCAAAAAAAGGCAAAATATTTAGTATTAAACATGCGCCCTTGTGGTTGATGCTTTAATTTTTTTTCTCAAAACTCCAGTAGTAATTTTTAGTTTGTTTTACATTCAGTGGGGCTGCTTTTACATTCCCAAAACACAAACACATGGACACAACACTGGGGAGGTAGGGCCCCCCGAAAAGGTTGGGGGGAGGGGGGAAAGGAGGTTTTGTGGGGAAGGGGGCTTGGACTTCAAAAAGCATGCATGAGCGTGTTTTGATGAAGGAATGGAGACAAATGGGGATTTTGGGGGCTGACGAGCTGTTGGAGTGTGAGCAGGGAAATTTATAAGGGGTTCAGGGGAAAACCGGGTTTTTTTTAAAATAGCCGGACTTATCCGGGAAATGGAATACAAGCCTCCTTTAAAGGAGGGTTTGGTATTTTCAGTTTTTGGGGGTTGACTTTTAAACGTCTTATCGAAAAACCCTGTAAAAAGAGGATTATGTAGTGAGGGAAAGTGTTGAATGAGAAATATTTTTTTTTTGGGGCACCCGCCTTTTTGGGAAAAGGGCTAAGAGAAGCTCAAAAAATTAGTGGAGGAATTTGGGGGGCATGAAAAGAAGGAAATTAGTGAAAATATTGTGAGTGAGGTGAAAATATTGAAGATGATAAAAGTATTTTTTTTTTTGGGGATTTTTTTTTTTTTTGGGTCACCCTGCTCAATGGGAGACCGCTGACTTTTAAAAAAAGGAAAAAAAAAAAAAAGGAGCAGTATTTTTAAAAAGGAGGGAAGTTTTTTGTTGCATTTATGGTTTAGAAAAGGCATATGATAGAGTGGAAGGGACAGTTTTTTATCGATAAGGGGCTTGATTTAAAGGAAGTGTAATCTTGTTCTTTCATTTGCGCGTGCCAACATTGGGTTGCTGCAGTAACCAAAAAAAAGTTAATGCCTCGGGGTGTTGGGTTTTCCTCCTAAAATGCTGGGGGTAAAGATGTATTTACTTTCAGTATTTTATGTAAATGGTGATGTTATGTGTGTGTACATGAATGGGTACAGAATGTGTGTACATGAATGTGTTGTACATGAATGTGTGAAATGAATGGTGTACTAATGTGTGTGTACATGAATGTGTGTACATGAATGTGTGTGTACATGAATGTGTGTGCATGAATGTGTGTGTGTACATAAATGTGTGTGTGTACTGAATGTGTTGTGTACATAAATGTGTGTGTGTACATGAATTGTGTGGTCTAAATTGTGTGTGTACATGAATGTGTTGTGTCATGAATGTGTGTGTGTACATAAAGTGTGTGGTACATGAATGGGTGTGTCATGAATGTGTGTGTGTACATGAATGTGTGTTGTACATGAATGTGTGTGTGACATGAATGTGTGTGTAATGAAGTGTGTGTGTACATGAATGTGTGACATGAATGGGGGGTTGCAATGTGTGTGCACATTGTGTGCCATGTGTGTGCACTGTGTGTGCACAGTGTGCACATGAACGTGCCACATGAACGTGCGCACATGAAGGGCGCACATGAACGTGCGTACATGAACGTGCGTACATGAACTGTGTACATAAATGTTGTTCATGTACGTGTGTGTACATGTAGGGTGTGGTACTCGCTCAATTGTGATTGCAGGGGTCGATACTGGGCTCCTGGCCCGCCTCTTTACTGATTGTACTGGCCCTCTCTCTCTCTGTTCCCTTTGAGCTTTGTCTCCCTGTTTTAAAAGCTATGTGGGGTTTCCGCCTCCTCTCATTTGCTAGGATTCTCTTCCCAACGGCTCTGATAAAGAATCTTCCTAACACCCCTGCGACTATCCGAGTCTTCAGCTTCCAATTGTGATCCTTGTTTCTGTGTCCCTCCGGGAGATCCTGTCTTGCCCCCCTTATCTTTTCACTCAGTTTTTTGTATGTCTTTATCTGTCCCCCCACCCAAATGTCCCCCAGTGTCGTCAGTGATTTCCTCAACCTTTTCTTTGAGGAATTCCCCTGAGCTCCAGAATGTCTTTTTGGAAAACCCTTTTGTATTTTTTATAATTTCTTGATGTGCTTGACCAGTGTGGGCCCAAACGGGTGTGCATACTCCAGTTTTGGGCCGACGTACACGTGTACAGTGTCTTAAACGTTTCCCTTTTTCAAGGATGGGAACGTGTTTCAGGTTTGCCAGGCCCCATATGCTGCAGAGTTTTTGGGTTTGGGTTTTTGCCTCCAGGACGTGCTCGGTGTTTGGTCCCCCCCAAGGTCTTTCCTTGAGGGGGTTTGCAGTTTTTGTCCACCTAGCCTATACTCTGTCTGGGGTTTCTTCTTTCTCTTCCCCGTTTTCATGACGCATTTGGCAGGGTAATTCGAAAAGGGCCCCGGGACAGGTGGACCATGCCCAGCCTGTGGGTCTCTTTTAGTCCTGCTGATCCTAGTTGTTTTAATTTTTCTTTTTAATTCACTCATTGCGAACAGGGACACTTGGTTATTTTTTCCCATATTCTTAAATTATCAAAAAGCACTGGCCCTAGGATGCCCCTGTGGGACCCGCTCATACGGCGCCCAGTGATACCGCACAGTCCCATGACTCGTTTTTGCCTCCTGTTGGGTATTTTCATTGCAGTGCCCTTCCTGTTATAGCGCTGGTCTCCAGCTTCTGCACTAATTCGTGTGGTGTGCGCCCGTGTGGGTGTGCGCGGCGCATGTCATGTGTGGTGTGTAATGTATACGTGTGTGTGTTCCGTATTTGTTTTTTTTTTGTTTTGCAGTATTTTTTTATTTTAAAGATTTTTAAATTTTGAGATTTTGATATCCCCTTTACGGACATTAATAATACCTTGTATGTTTAAAATTTTTGGTATTGGGTTTAGGTTTGTATAAAATTTTTTTCTCATGCCTTTTTGGCATTTGAGTCTTGATTTTTTTTAATGTGTTTTATGCCTTCAAAGTTATTAGTCACTACAGTTTTCCCCGTTAATTTGCTTTAGATTTTTTTTAAATTTTAAAAATGAAATTCAGCTGTCTTCCAATTGTACAAAATTTGGGGTTTTTTTGCATTTAGGTTTTTGTTGTTTTTGCACTGTCCCTTATTGACACGTGACTGCAAAAAGTATTGTAAGTTTGCAATGAAAATGTGCTAAATTATGAACGTGTCTCATTCTAGTTTGGAAAGGATGTAAAAGTGTACAGAAGCTCTGATACATACCAGTACTGTAGTAAGTTTTTTGCCATTTTTTCTTCCAGCACTTCCCAGTGGAACTTATTACTCAACTCTGCAAGTTGCCCATGCCATACAGGTCAAATACCCACCAGTTTGTACTTTATAATTGTCCATCTGTCAATTGATATGAAAGTATGATGCCTTGCATATTGCTAATTTAAGCTTCAAGCAAAAAATAGATTACTGTCTCCAAAAGTAACAGCCGCGGATTGCCTAAACAGCAGCAACTTGAAACCGGGCAATAGGCGGGGGCTTACAAGGGTAAAAAAAAAAAAAAAAAATTGGCACGGGTATATTAAGGGGCTTGGAAAGATGAGAGAAATCTCTGTATGAGGTATGTGTACATAGTTTTCATGACAGTGTGGCTGAAAGGTTAATCTTGGCATCCTCTGCAAAATCTCAGGGATGGTATTAGGGGCATTTTTTTTTTGAAGCTACAATTACCGCAAAGTCTTATGAAAAAATTTTCACTAGATCCCCCGGCTTATTTTTCTGTGCTCAGGTTCAGATTTTTCTAAATTTGAATTGGTCATTTCTAATCTTTTTGTTAATCTATGTTCTAACAGGGAATAATTTTCAGCACTGTCCTAGTAAATTTTTGCGCATTTTCAAAGTTAAAATTTTCCCCCTTTTTTTGATATACTTTGGCAAAAAATTTCTAAAGGAATGTAAAAAACAACTTTGTACTTATTTGAATTGCTAGTGGTGAGTAATTAACTGATACAGTATAGGATAGGGTACTATGTACTTTGTTCTTTGTTTGATTTTAATGTTCAGATTTTAAAACTAAATTTTTAAAAAGTAAATTCAAAAGTAGTATTTCGTTCTTTCCTAGAATTGTTATGGTGATCTTGGAAAAGGGTGTTTTCTTTATTTATAGCACTACGCACTATAGCAGTTTATTGTATATTGTAATTTGTATATTGAAGTTTTTTAGTATGAGCTCTAATTTTTATGTTTTAAATTTTTGTTTGTAAATGGAAAATTTTCCCAACTGACGAAAATGGGAGAAAAATCTGTGAATTTGTCCTTGGATCCCTCTTAATATTCTGCTGAATTGGGTTCGGGGGCCCAAATTTCACATTTTTTTTTTTCCCATCCATGTGAAATTTAGTATTATTGGTCGTGAACTTCAGTGCTTTTCCATGTGTGATTTCCTTGGAAATTTACATTAATGTTCAGTTAGAAAATTAAATAGTGTGAAGTACAATGGCCTACTTATCCAGTGTGTGTATTTCTTTTGGTGTATGAGGTCAACTTTTTAAAGATAAAAAAAATGTGCTAAACATTAATCTGTTTTAAACCAGCTGCCTAAATTTAAAAAAACAATACAGTATTTTTTTAGTTTCCCCCCCCTCCCCCTCTTATAATTAATGCTTTTTGAATATGCATTTAATGTATACAATCATATAGAAAATCAGCTTTTTTTTTTTAATTCTAGGCGGTGTATTTAAAGTATGTACATTTAATTTGTTTATTAGTGTCGTGATTTGTTTATTAGGTCTTGTAGAAATACATTTCCACGTACAGAGATTCTGGATTTTGGGGTATTCAGAACACAGACACGGGAGTTCTAAGACATTCATTATCAGCGGGTATTAAGAAGCAAGAAGGAGGAGCAGTCCAGATCACCTCTCAGGTATGCATTTTTTTCTTTTTTTGTACTGTAGAGATATTAAAGTTTGGTTTGAGTTTTTTTAGCTGTTTTGGTTCATACTGTATTAGTTTCTTATACTGAAGTATTGTACAATCAGTATATTATCTAAGCAAAAAGCAAAAAAGTTCAATAGAATTAGGATTAATTATAGTTTTTAAAAGTACAAAATTCCCCTTGGAAAAAGTTGTTTTGTTAAATCCATCCATTGTTTTTTTTTTTTCTCTCCAACAAGTCGGCCTCTCCCCCCGAGGCAGAGTGCCCCCCCCCCCAAAAAAAAAAAAAAAAAAAAACCCCAAAAATAAAATACTTTCATCATTCGCCTTTCCCCCACTCATAATAAGATGTCTTCTCAGAGGTCCCCCAGATACAAATCTAGAAGCTAAAAAAAAGATATACAGATAACTCCCCCTCCAAACTGCCAATATATCCCAGACCCCTCCTTTAAAGGCAGGCATTTTTACTTCCATTTTCCAGTACTAAAGTCTGGTTATATAAAAATGTATGTACAATAAATGTTAAAACGAGGTGGGAAGTAAGAATTAAAGATAAGGACTACATATTTTATTATGAAATGAGTAAAAATTTCTTCTGATAGATAGGGCATTGAATTTGTCACGAATAAGGGTTTAATTGGATATCTGACATATACAAAAAAATTGTTACATATTGATATAGTATAGTGTAGCTGTTTTTGGGTGTGCCCCTTTTGTTATAGATGAACCAAAAAATGTTTGGTGTTCTAATGTTTATTTTGATATTTTATGCGTTGTATTTCCCTTTTAAGAAATTTATTAATTGTATGTGTTTATGTATTTTGATTTTAGAAATGGTTAAATGTTTTACAGGATGATCTGTTATTGGTGGTGATTGGGCACTTGTGTGGACTTAAAATTAATCTTAGCAGATATAAAGGTTTTACTGTAATTTGACAGCTAAATACTATTCTGTATCTGTGAAGGTCATGGACAGATTGGGTGGCGGAGGAAGGCATAAAAATACAGACGCTGAACTGTTCCTTGATGTTATTGAAATGTCAATTTGCTGATGTCTTAAAGGTTTTAAAATTTTATTATTCATTTTAAACTTTAATGCAAAACTTTTGAAAGTAAAATTATAAAAAATTGTGGTATGGTGTAATTCTGGTACTATGTAAGTTTTTAAGCTTTTAAACCCCAATCATTAAATTGTTGGCTTGTGGTTCTTTTGGATGGCTTTAATGGAGAAAATTTTTTGTGTAAAAGCACTTTGATGTATTAAAGTGGAAGAACAGTTACTTTTTTAATTAGGTTCAATATGTCTGAAAAAGTTAATTCAAAAACTGCTTTTGGAGTTTGGAGATTTTGTTTTTGATCTAGTAGTCCTTTTGTTCAAGATACTGTAAAAACAAACCCCTTTGCAAAATTTTGTTTATTTCGGCAGTGCGGGCCCCAGACATCAGTGGCTTTTATCTCATCTGCAACCCAGGGATTGACCCTTTTTTTTTTTTTTTTTTTTTATCTGTGTGAATTTTGATCAGGGACAGTCAGCTAACTTTCAATAAAAACCTTCACTTCTATGGCTTGACCCACCCCATTTTTTCTCTCCTCCTGGATATTTGTGTAGAATAAAATCCTCGGGGATGAAAAAGCTCAGACTATAAAGCAAAACGTCCCAGAAAAGGGCTTGATCTGTATGCTTGTTTTTTCCCATTACTGCTGGCTATCTATTGAGTCTTAAAAGGATTTTCCCCTGTTCGTAAAACAGAGAAGCCAAAACTCAACCCGGCAGTGAGGTAGTTTGAAAAATTATCATTTTCAGGTTTTTCGGGGGGTAATAAATTTCAAAGATGACAAATAATGTCTAATTTAAAAACTGATTTTATGTTAGCATTTTGTATCCCTTTTGCATAAAAATTTTTGTAAGAATGTGTATAGCCTTAAGTGTCCCAAAACTGATTTCACTTTTGTGAGGTAGGTGTGGTTTGCCCATGTGGAGGCAAGGTGGGGAGAAAAGTTTTCTCTCTGGGATGCCCGAGTGCAGTTTGGGGGTCAATACAAAAAATTTTTAGGAGCGAAGAGAGGTAAGTGGGCCTAGCCTTGTGGATTTTGATGTGTTATTTTTCTTTTTTCTTTCAACAAGGCGTATCCCCCCAAGGCGGGGTGGCCCCAAAAAGGGAAAAAAGAAAGTTTCTCCTTTTACATTTGAATATTCAGGAAAGAGGTTACTAGCCCCTTGCTCCCCGGCCCCTTTTAGCGCCTTTAAAACACGCATGGCTTACGGGGGAAGAAATTTTGTTCCCCTTCCCCCTGGAGATAAAAGGAAAAAAACAAGAAAAAGAACTAGAAAGAAAATAGAAGAAAACCCCGAGGGGTGTGTATATATGTGCTTGTCATGTATGTGTAGTGTGACCTAAGTGTAGTAGAAGTAGCAAGAGTACCTGAAATCTTGCATGTTCATGAGACAGAAAAAAAGGAACCGCAATCCTACCATCATGTAAAACAAATTACAGGCTTTTGTTTTACACTCACTTGGCAGGGGTGTACCTCCCGGGCGGTTGTGTCTACCAACCTACTACTAGGGTGTTATTTCTTATAGTTTTAAAATTTTTGGGTGTAATGACCCTTTTGGACAAACTATATACAATACTTGTGTGTTCCTTTTAAAATTGTTTGGGATTAAAAAATAAGTACTCAAGGGGAGGGGGCCTTATCCTGTTGAGGGCTCTTGATCTAAGGAATGGAAAATAAACTTGTCTCCCTTGGATTGAACCTGAATGCCACTCATTCCCCCAAAAATTGTAGACCCCTACAGGTTTAGCACTTCATGTGAATAAAATGATAAAAAAGTAATTACTGGCATCATCCCCCTTTTACGTCTCTCATTGGGTGGAAATGCTTCCCTTTGGGAAAGGGTGGAAAAGGTTTTTTGGGAATTTTTAAGTACTATTCAGTTACATTCATTTTTAGTAAAATTTTTAAAATTTTCTGTATTATGGAAAACTGTAGTAGACTACTGCAAAATATCTGTAGTAGTTATACTGTAAAAAATAAAAATAATAAATTACTATTTTATTAAGAGTATAAAAATTTAATTTATTGTTATATTTGGGTGGGCATTCCAGACGAGTTCAAAAAGGGGGGAAAAGACCAGCATTGCCATTGATGCTGTCAATTCCACAGTTTGTGAAGCTCTCCAAGTTTGAGAACTAACACCTATTTCTTTGTTCCCCCAGCGGGGGAATTTTAGTTATGGGAAGTAAAAAATTTACTGATTAAGTTAAACGAAAATTTCTTTACTAACAATTTTTTCAAATGAAAAATGTTTTCGCCTGGATTATGTATTTGAAAAAATAAAATCCCTCTTGTTAACTTCAAAAGGTAAAATAATGTGGTCTCACAGAGGACTGAAGTTAACACACAAATTGAGATGGTTATACAACACTTTAAAGGGAAAATTAAAATGATGCTTCACTTTTTCAAATAGCTGTATGCATAAAAAATTAAAATAATGACAAAAATTTTTTGTATTAAAAAATGTGCCCTTTTGGTTGATGCTTGAATTTTCCTTCTCAAAGCTCCGTGGTAATTTTTATTTGTTTTCATTCAGTGGTCATGCTTCAATTCACACATCACTGAAAAAATGGGCACAACACGGTGAGGTAGGGGCCCTCCTTGAAAAAGGTTTGGAGGAAGGGGGGAAAGGAGGTTTTGTGGGGAAGGGGGGTTGGACTTCAAGCAAGCATGTAGCGTGTTAGATGAGAGTGAATGGAGAAAATGGTATTTGGGACGTGACGAGCTGTTGGAGTGTGAGCAGGGTAATTTTAGGAAGGGATTCAGGGAAACGGTTTTTTTTTAATAGCCGGACTTTAGTCCCGGGGAAAAGGGAAATTTCAAAGCCTGCATTTAAAGGAGGGGTTTTTGGGTATTGGCAGTTTGGAGGTTGATTTTTAAAATGTCTTATCTGAACCCTTGTAAAAAGGTGATTATGTAGAGTGAGGTGAAAGTGTTTTAATGATGAAAATATTTTTTTTTGGGTCACCCTGCCTTTTTGGGGGAGTCTGAGAGAAGTGCAAAGTTATGGGGAATTTTGGAGGGCATGTAAAAGAAGGAAAAATTTGTGAAAAATATGTTTTGAGTGAGGGAAAGTATTGAAAGAGATAAAAATATTTTCTTTTGGGGATTTTTTTTTTTTTTGGGTCACCCTGTCTCTTGGGGGGAAGCTGATTGTTAAAAAAAGGAAAAAAAAAAAAAAAAGGGCAGTATTTAGAAAAAAGGGAGGGAAGTTTTTGTTGCATTTATGGATTTTGAAAGGATATGATAGAGTGGATAGGGAAGCAATGTGGGGATGTTGCAAATTATGGAAAAGGTGGTAAGTTATTAAATGGTAAGAGTTTTTGGATAGTGAGGCTAGGTTGGGTGTGTAGAAAGAGGGAGACTACTTCCCGTAAAAAGTGGTCTTAGACGGGATGTGTAATGTCACCATGGTTGTTTAATATATTTTAGATGGGGTTGTAAAGAAGTAAATGCTGGATGTTTGCGGGGGGTGGGATTAAATTATGGGAATTGAAAGCAAAATGGGGGAAAGGCATTAATTTTATGATGATACTGTGCTTAGGGAGATTCTAAAGAAAACTGCGAAGGTTAGTGGAGAAAATTTGGGGGTGTGTGTAAAGGTGAAAGTTGAAAGTGAACATAGAAAAGAGTAAGGCGATGGAGTATGAAATGATTTAGAAAAGAAAAATTGAATGTCAAATTGGGGAGGGGGTTTTTGGGGAAGTGAAGTTTCAGTACTACAGTGGACCCCGGTTTTTCGATATTTCATTCCAGAAGTATGTTCAGGTGCCATTTCTGAAGAATTTGTTCCCTAAAGGGAAAATTGGAATTAGTTAGTCCATTTCAGACCCCCAAAAAATACACGTACAAACGCACTTACATAAAAAAAACTTATATAAATTTGGGGCATTGGGAGCGATCGTAAGCGGGGGTCCATGTATTTGGGATTGACGTTTCACGGTGGATTTTTGAAGGATGAGGTTAATCATAGAATTGATGAATAAAAAAGGGGAATGGTGCATTTGGTATATTTTTAAACACAAGAAGAAATATACCTAAAAGCACCATTTTACCTTTTTTCCCTTTTATGTGGAGGCAAAATTGTTCCAGGGCAAAAGAAAGGGGAAAGTATGAAAGTATAGTTGTACAACACACTTATATGGGTGTGAAGCTTGGGTTGCAAATGCTGCAGCGGGAGGTGGTTGGAGGCAGTGGAGATGTCCCGTTTAAAGGCAATGTATGGGGTAAAAATTTTTGCAGAAAAATTGGGTGTGGATTTAGGGAAGGGTTGGGGTTAATAAAAGTATTAGTCAAAGGGGCTGAAGCGGGGTTTTTTTGAGGTGGTTTGGTCATTTGAGAGAATGGTCAAGAGAATGCATGGAGATGTTTAAATCTGTGGGTAAGGAAGGCGGGGGTAGGGGCGTCCTCGAAAAAATTTGGAGGGGGGGGGTAAAAGGGGGTTTTGTGGGCGAGAGGTTTTGGGCTTGAAGCAAGGTATGTGAGTGTGTTGTAGGAGTGAATGGAGGGCAAATGGTTTTGGGGGCCTTACGAGTGTTGGAGTGTGAGCGGGTAATATTTAGTGAAGGAATTTAGGGAAACCCGGTTATTTTATAAACTGGATTGGTCCCGGAAGTGGGAAAAAATGCTGCACTCTAAAGGAGGGGTTTGGGTATTGGGAGTTTGGAGGGATATATTGTTTTTTTTTATGTATAACTTCTAAAAGAGGGACTTAAATGTATTAAATTTAAGAATTATGTGGAGAAAAATAAAAATTGGATGTGAAAAGTGGGGGTTTAAAAAAGCATGTATGCACCCGGAAAAAAGAGGAAGTGTAGAGGAGAGAGAGATTTTGGGAATGTTGAGTGAATGCGTGGGGATTTTGAATCAAGTTGAGAGTAATGGTGGTTGGGGTTTCAATGCAAAATGGGGTAAAAATGTTATGGGGGGTATAGGGAAATTTGGGCTGCCAGGGGGAATGTAAATGGGGGCCCTTTTAAATTGGGTATGTGTAGAAAGGATTTGGTAAAAAGAATACATTTTTATGAAAGAGGAAAATAAATATACAAGGTATGATGTAGCACGCAATGAAAAGAGTTTATTAGTTAGTATTGGTGGATAAAAAAAAGGGTTGATGGGTAGGCTCAGGATGTACATGTTTATAGAGGGGAAAGATATATCGGATCATTATTTTGTTGTAGCTCAGTTAGAGTAAAAGGTAGATGGGAAAAGAGGAAGGGGCAAAACAAGTAAAGGGGGGTGAAAATGTATAAAAAATAAAGGGGGGAGGAAGTTGGGTGGAATAAGCGATATTGGGGAAAAGGGGGGTATGCAAAATGAGTAGGGGGGGGGTTGAAGAGGGTTGGAAGTTTTAAAAAAAGCAGTTTAGAATGTGGGGCGAAGTTTTTGGTTATAGGAGGGGGGGGGGAGGGGGGGGAAAGAGGAGTGATGGGTGGAATGATAAGTAAAAAGGGGGTGATAAAAAAGAGAAAGGGGAGCTTATGAGAGGTTTTTTTCAAAGCAGAAGTGTTATAAAAAGAGAGAGTATATGGAGAGTAAAAAAAGGTAAAGATATGGTGGAGAGTGCAAAAGGAGAGCAGATGACAGAGTGGGAGAGGCACTGTCAAGAATTTTAAGAAAAAAAAAGAAAAAATTTTGGAGTGGTTTAAACAAATTAAGAAAAGCCTAGGGAAAGTTTTGGTTTGTCAGTTAAAAAAAGAGTAGGGGAATTGTAGATGGGGAGAGGAGGTATTAGGTAGATGGCGAGATATTTTGGGAACTTTTAAATGTTAAGGAAGAAAAAGAGGCGTAATTTATGCACTGGTCAGGGAGGTATACATCTTTTAGGGGTGAAGAAGAGCAGAATGTAAGTGTGGGGGAGGTAGTGGGCATTACATAGAATGAAAGGGGGGTAAAAACAGCTGGAACTGAGGGTCATGACGAAAAGTTAAAAGCAGGGGGGGTATGTGTTGGAGTGGTTGGTCTTTTGTTTAAAAAATGTATAAAAAAGGGGAAAGGGACCTAGGGGTTTGGAGGAGCATGTATAGTCCCTTTATATAAAAAAGGAAAGGGGGCAAAAGTGACTGTAAAAATTTTAGAGGAAAAAGTTTACTGAGTATACCAGGAAAGTGTAGGTAGGGGTTTTAATTGAAAGAATTGTGTAAGACAGAAGTAGGATTGCGGGATGAGCAAGGAGGTTTCAGATGGGTATGTAAATCAAGTGTTTTCATTGAAACATATATGTGAACAGTATTTAGATAAAGGTAGGGAAGTTTTTATTGCATTTATGGATTTAGAAAAGGCATATGATAGAGTGGATAGGGGAGCAATGTGGCAGATTTTTGCAGTATATGGAATGGGTGGTAATTTTATTACTTCTGTAAAGATTTTTTATGAGGATAGTGAGGCTCAGGTTAGGGTTTTGTAGAAGAGAGGGAGACTACTTCCCGGTAAAAAGTAGGTTTCTTAGACAGGGATGTGGAAAATGTCACCATGGTTGTTTAATATATTTATAGATGGGGTTGTAAAGGAAGTAAATGCTAGGGTGTTGGGGAGAGGGGTGGGTTTAAAATTTTTTGGGGGAAAATCAAATTCAAAATGGGAATTGACAGTTACTTTTTGCTGATGATACTGTGCTTATGGGGAGATTCTAAAAAAAAATTGCAAAGGTTAGTGGATGAGTTTGGGAATGTGTGTAAAGGTAGAAAGTTGAAAGTGAACATAGAAAAGAGTAAGGTAATGAGGGTATCAAATGATTTGATAAAGAAAAATTGGATATAAAAATTGGGGAGGAGTAGTATTGGAAGAAGTGAATGTTTTCAGATATTGGGAGTTGACGTGTCGGCGGATGGATTTATGAAGGATGAGGTTAATCATAGAATTGATGGGGAAAAAAAAAAGGTGAGTGGTGCGTTGAGGTATATGGGGAGTCAAAAAAACTTTATCTATGGAGGCAAAGAAGGGAATGTATAAAAAGTATAGTAGTACCAACACTCTTATAGGGGTTTGTGAAGCTTGGGTGGTAAATGCAGCAGCGAGGAGACGGTTGGAGGAAAGTGGAGATGTCCTGTCTAAGGGCAATGTGTGGTGTAAATTTTTATGCAGAAAATTTTGAGTGTGGAAATTAGGAAAAGGTGTGGAGTTAATAAAAGTATTAGTCAGAGGGCAGAAGAGGGGTTGTTGGAGGGGGTTTTGGTCATTTAGAGAGAATGGATCAAGTAGAATGACATGGAAAGCATATAAATCTATAGGGGAAGGAAGGCGGGGTAGGGGTCGCCCTCAAAAGGGGTTTGGGAAAGAGAGGGTTAAAGGGGGTTTTTGTGGGCAAGGAGCTTGGACTTCCAGCAAGCGTGCGGTGAGGTGTTAGATAGGAGTGAATGGAGACGAATGGTATTTGGGACCTGACGATCTGTTGGAGTGTTTAGCAGGGTAATATTTAGTGAAGGGATTCAGGGAACCGGTTATTTTCATATAGTCGGACTTGAGTCCTGGAAATGGGAAGTACAATGCCTGCACTTTAAAGGAGGGGGTTTGGGATATTGGCAGCTTGGAGGGATATGTTGTGTATCTTTATATGTGTATGCTTTTAAACTGTTGTATTCTGGACCTCTGCAAAAAGTGATAATGTGTGAGTGTGGTGAAAGTGTTGAATGATGATGAAAGTATTTTTCTTTTGGGATTTTCTTTCTTTTTTGGGTCACCCTGCCTCGGTGGGAGACGGCCGACTTGTTGAAAAAAAAAAAAATTCTAAACTGTTGTATTCTGGGCACCTCTGCCAAAACAGTGATTGTGTGAGTGAGGTGAAAGTGTTGAATGATCATGAAGATTTTTTCCCTTTTTGGGTCACTCTACCTCGGTGGGAGACGGCCGACTTGTTGAAAAAAAAAAAAATAAAATAAAGGATTTAAGGTGATAGCAACAAAAAAAATCTTGGCAGTGAAGGATTGAATATCAGGTTCGAGATAGGGCGTATGGAGGAAGTAAATGTGTCATGTATTTGGGGATGGACTTGGTGGTGGATGTGATCTGTAAAAGACTGGGTGAACTAGATTGATGAGGGTAAAAAAGGCGGGTTTGGGTTGAAGTAACTGTGGAGGCAAAGAACTTTATCCCTTGAGGCAAAATAGAGGAATTTACCAGAGTATTAGTGGTACCCAACAACATTGTCTCGAGTTTTAAAAATAATTCCATTTTACCTCTTCAAGGTACCGTACAACAAAGGACATTTTTCCCCGCCATTCCGAGTGATTCCACTAGTAGTGAGGTTGGACGCACAAAAATGGAAGTGAAAGTTGTATAAAGAGCATTTTTAAACCCTCACTCTTTGCACAGAAGATTGAGGTGGGTGTGGGAATCTTACACATTTGTTTTATTTCCTATAGCAACTTAACCCATTTAATATTAATTACTTAATACAGAGGGATTGTGCCTTGCAATTTTATACTGTACTACCCTTTTTGATAAGGAAAGGGCTAAAATATTTTTTCTTTAAAGTCTGATAACAAGAAGGCAGCAAGGGGTGGTGTTTGGTCAATAATTCTTTTGTTGTGTTTGTTTAGTGAGTTTTGTAATTTTCCTCCAGGTGCGGATCCTTACTCCACTTAATACGTCGGGGGTTCAGCTTATATGATGAAGGGGAAGGCCAAAAACAAAGCCTCAGAAAAAGCTATTGTGTGGAAGTAAGTTAAAATTTTGATAAGTATTTTTTATTTTTAATTGTCCCAT
>NC_069423.1:10120500-10141122 GCF_026875155.1 Cherax quadricarinatus | reverse complement strand
ATTTGCCTAAACAGAAATATTAATTAATCTTAAAATAAGAATCCTATGATACTCCAATACTGAAACTATGTACTGTGCCAAAACAAAAGCATTCACATTGCTAAACTCACAAACTAGTATTTAGTCACTTAGCCATAATACCAACTTACCTCATAATTTGTAATATTTAAAATAAAGAATTAAACTAAGTCTGCCCGAAATGCCTAGCCATGCTAGGCGTTCTAGTGGTACAGTCTGTAATCATTATTTAACTACATGTAAACCACACAACAACCAAATTCTGTAAATTCAACATTGTAATCTTTATAGAGAATAAACTTTGAATTTGAATTTGAATTTGAATCTGTAGATCTGGTCGGCGACTGGTTGCTGGAGATCGGCGGGAAGCGGGATGGAGAGGGAGGCATGCTTCAACATGATTGGTTAAGTATGCAGAGAGGAGAGAGATCAGCGTTGATTGGTGGATAACACTCTTCATATCTGCGTTTTGTTAGTTTTTCGTTCCTGTCGTAGAGCCATTTTGAAGTCTTTGGAAAGCAGGTTTTGATAATAAACTAAGTTTGAGCAGACTTTTGCTGTCTTTTTCTAAGTCTGCAATTAGGGCAGTTTCAGTGTGGGTATCTTTGGTGAGCTTGATGATGTCGGCAGATGGTGGAGAGTCTGGGAAAGTAAAGTTTGGCATGTTGTTCAATCGGAAGAGCTCGTTAATAACAGTGTTGAAGGAGCCTGGTAATGCCATATTATGCATGTGTGCATATAGCATACAGTAATGAATTTTCGTAGGTTCATAAGCTGATGGAGTAGTGGTGGAGGGTTGGGTAGCTTTTAAAAGTTTTGTTATGTCGGCCTGGAGTTTGGTGATGGCAGCATAAGTAGGTGACTTGGAAGGTGTCTTCTTCTGTTCTGCTTCTTGGCTTTTCCTCAGAATTTCACGACGAGTAGGGCACTTTGCAGCGAGAGTATGGTGATTGCTTTTGCAGTTGAGACACTTAAGTGGGGCAGTAGAAGTACAAGTCTTGGAATCGTGGCCTTCAGACCCGCAGGTAGAGCAGAACTTTTTGTCTTTTGTGGGGCAGTCTTTTGTAGAATGTAGGTAAGAGTAGCAACTCCAGCACTGAGTAATATGATGGTACCGCTCAGCTTCAATATGACTGGAGTTAATGAAGTAATAGTATATGGCCAGGCCTTCAGCCATAGCTTGGGCAGCCATTGTCACATCAGTAAAAGTGATTTTCAGCATGGAGGAGGAAGTAGGAATCTTGGTGATGCTTTCAACTGTAGCCCAGGGATTTGTTCTTCTATGGAGGTCTTTAGGTCTTCAACAGGTTGTATGGTAATCAGTTTGTCAAGTCTCTTCAAGAAGACAGTCCTCTTAGCCCGTAAGGCAGGAGAGGACATGACTTTGAAGCCACGGTCTGATAGAGTGGACAAATCGGAGGAGGTCAGTAGTTTTTCAGCTTCAACATCGTCTTCACAGACAATAATGAAGGCTTCGTGGAGTGAGAGGATGGTATTAATCTTGACCTGTAGACCCCTGATTACCACAGCAAGGGCAAGCTTGGTGGAGTCATTGATCGTACCACTGGATGGTTTTATCTCGACTCTGTTGGAGAAGCTCATCTTGACACCCGACATTCTTGCGTTTTGTCTTTAACATTCTGATTCCAGTCATACACGCATGTAGGTTAGCGGCAGAGTGGAGGCAGGCGACGTCCGCTGATTGGCAGTAACAGCAGTGGTGTAGAGGAGAAGGCGAGACCGCTGAGTGTCGTCGTTTAATGGATAACAGAAGCGGCTGGTGGCAAGGGAGGGTGATGATGTGGTTGGTGCCCTGGGTTCAGAGAGCAACGAAGGCTCCTCATTGGTTGAGGTGGGATGACGTCCCGTGCATGATGTGTTTGTGGTGAACCTGCTGTTTGCTGGTGATAAAATAAGAAAGATTTCGTTTCGTTTTAACCTCGGAGGTTAGCCACACAGGATAACCCAAGATGTCTGGTCATCGAGGACGGTCTAACTTATTTCCATATGTGTTCCTTTATCTGGGGGGAAAATACAGCGGCGACCCACACCAGTCCCCCGAGCTAACACCTAGGTATTTATTTGCTGCTAGGTGAACAAGACAACATCGAAATGTTTCCACCAGCCGGAATTCCGAAACCGCGGTCCCTCCGTTGTGTAGCGGGAGCTTTAGGCCACCAGATGGTGAGAGTTTGGGAAGAACGAATTGGCATGAATTTAGTTTTAAAAAAGCTCGTTAATAACATCTTTAAAGTAGTCAGGCTGTGCATGATTATCATGTGGAAGCAGACAGTAATGTATCTTGGTTGTGTCACAAGCTGAGGAGCGACGCTGTGGGTGAGTGTAGAGTGGCCTGGGAAGTTCTGAGTGTCTGACTACATTTGGTGATAGCAGCATAAGTAGGACACTTGAAGGGTATCTTTTACTGCTCTGCTTCTTGGTTTCCCATGGACAAACTTTTGAGTGAAGAATGTTGAATCCTGAAGGATGTGACCTCTCATGACTACATTCTCTCTTCTACAACACTGCCACCGTCACTTCCTGGGGGGGGGGGGGGCATATATAAGGGGAACGTAACAGGTGCTTGGCTTTGCGCGCGAAGCGATAAAAAAAATCGAACATTATGGAAATTGAGTTATTATTATAGACAAATACCTAACTCTCAGTGTCTGACAACACAATGGCTATAAGTAATGTTTATGTCAGGATATATACAAATACAGTTAGCATAGATTATCATACATCAGCAGTCAGTATTGTAGAGAACCGGATAACAAAAAAAGTCAGAGTGACTTATTACCATTGTGTCCCTTTTACGTATTACTATAAAATAAAGTGAATAATAATCTTATTATTTTCTATAATGAAGATAATAATCTTTTTTATATAAAAAGACTAATCTACAACACGAGGTCAATAAGACTATCGACAACACGAGTCATTAAGACTATCTACAACACAGGGTCATTATGACTATCTACTACACGAGGGTCTATTAAGACTTATCTATCACACGATCATTAAACTACTACTACACAGGTCATTAAGACTAGTCTACTACATCGAGGGTCATTAAGTCTATCTACTACACGAGGGTCATTAAGACTATCTACTACACTAGTTTCATTAAACTATCTACACACAGGGTCAGTAAGACTATCTACTACACGAGTCATTAAGACTATCTACCAACACGAGTCATTTTTTTTAAGACTATCTACAACACGAGGGTCATTAAAGACTATCTAACAACCCGAGGGTCGTTAAGACTATCTTACTACACGAGGGTCATTAAAACTTCTACAACACGAGGGTTCATTAAAGACTATCTACTACACGAGGGACATTAAGACTATTATCTACTTACACAGGGGTCTTAAGACTATCTACAACTACAGGTCCATAAGACTATCCTACAACACGAGTGTCTTTAAAGAACTATCTACTACACGAGGGTCATTAAGTCGATCCTACAAAACAGGGTCAGTAAGACTATCTACAACACGAGGGTCATTAAGACGATCTACAACACTAGGATCATTAAGACTACCTAACTGACACGGGGGTCATTAAGACTATCATACAACACGAGGTCATTAAACGATCTACAGACACGAGGTCATTAAGACTATCTACAACACGAGGGTTCATTAATACTAATCTACAACACTGAGGGTCATTAAGACTAATCTACAACACGAGGGTCATTAAGTACATCTACTACACATTGTCATTAAGACTATCTACTACACGAGGGTCATTTAATACGTATCTACAAACACTAGGGTCATTAAACTTAATCTACCAACACGAGGTCATTGAAGACTATCTACAACACGAGGTCATTAAGACTAGCTACTAACACGAAGGTCATTAAGACATCTACATCACGATGGTCATGTAAGGACTATCTACACACGAGGGGTCATTAAGACTACAACACGAGGGTCATTAAGACTATTTGACAACACAGGGTCATTAAGACTATCTACTACACGAGGTCATTAAGACTATTTACAACACGAGGGTTCATTAAGACTCATCTACTACACGAGGTCAATTAAACTATCATCAACACGAGGGTCATTAAGACTATCTACTACAACGAGGTCATTAAGACGTATCTACAACACGAGGGTCCATTAAGTTAAGACTCTACAACACAGGGTCATTAAGAACTAGTCTATCACCCGAGTACACTGACTTATCTACAACACGAGGGGTCATTAAGACCTATCTACAACACGAGGGTCATTATGGACTATCATTACAACACGAGGTCATTAAGACTATCTACACACGAGGTGCATTAGGACTATCTACTACACAGGGTCATTAAGACTTATCTACAACACAAGGGTCATTACAACTATCTACAACACGAGGTGTCAAAAAGACTATCTACAACACCGATTGTCATTAAACTATGCTACAACCCGAGGGGAGTCATTTAAATACTAACTACAACACGAGGGGTCATTAAGACTAAATCTACAACACGAGGGTCATTAAGACTACAACACGAGGTCATTAAGCGATTATACAAACGAGGTCCATGTGAGACTATCTACTAGCACGAGGGTCATTTGAGACTAGTTACAACACGAGGGTCATAAAGACTATCTACTAGCACGAGGTCATTTAAGACTCTCTAACAACACGAGGTTCATTAAAGACTATCTACTACACGAAGGGTCATTAAGACCTATCTACAACACGAGGTCAGTAAACTCTACAACACGAGGGTCATTAGACTATCGACAACACGAGGGACTTAAAACATCTACACACGAAGGGTCATTAAACTTGTCTACTACACAGGTACATTAAGACACTACAACACATGGGTCAGATTAAGTCTATCTACTACACGAGGTCCATTAAACTATCTACTACACGTGGGCATTAAGACTTTCTACTACATCAGGGTTCAATAATACTATCTGACTACCACACAGGTCATTAAACTAATCTACTACACGAGGTCATTAAGGACTGTCTACAACACGAGGGTCATTAATGACTATCTACAACACGAGGTCATTAAGACTATCTAACAACACGAGGAGGTCATTAAGACTATTCTACACACGAGGTTCGCATATAAGACTACAAACACGAGGGTCCAATTAACTATTTACAACAGAAGGTACATTAAGACTATCTACTACCCGAGGGACAGTTAAGAACTAATTACCAACACGAGGGTAATGAAGACTATCACTACACGAGGACCATTAATCCTAGTCTACAACATGCGGAATTGAAGGGTCATTAAGAACTCCCTACTACACAGGGTCATTAAGACTATCTACTACACGAGGGGTCATTAATACTATCTACTACACGATTGTCTATTTAAGGACTATCTACAACACGAGGGTCATTAAGACTATCTACAATCACGAGGGTTCATTAAGACTATCTACAACACGAGGTTCATTAAAGACTATCTACAACACGAGTGATCATTAAAATAGCTATCTACTACACGAGGGGTCATTAAGGACCTATCTAACTACGACGAGGTCATTAAACTATCTAATACACGAGGGACATTAAGACTATCTACTACATCGAGGGCGAGTAAGACTATCACTGTAACAACAGGTCATTAAGACTATCTACAACACCGAAGGGTCAGTAAAGACTTAGCGTACAACACGAGTGTCATTAAGGCTATCCTACAACACGAGGGTCATTAAGACTATCTACAACACGAGCATCATTACTATCTATCTACAACACGAGGACATTAAGACTATGCAACTACACGAGGTCATTAAGACTATCTACTACAACGGAAGGTCATAAGACTATCAACTACACGAGGGTCATTAAGAGATATCTACGAACTACGAGGGCATTAAGACTATCTAACAACACGAGGGTCATTAATGACTATCTACAACACGAGGGTCATAAGACCTCTATCTCAACACGAGGGTCATTAAGACTATCTAAACTACAACGAGGGTCATTAAAGTACTATCTACTTACACGAGGTCCATTAAGAATATCTTACAATATCACGAGGGTCATTAAGACATCAACAAAACACGAGGGGTCATTAAGACGATCTAGCTACTACGAGGTCCATTAAGACTATTTTACTACTCGAGGGTCATTAAGACTATCTACAACCACGAGGGTCATTAAGACTATCTTCTACCACGGATCATTAAACTATCTACTACACGGTTGTCATTAAGACTATCTACAAAACGAGGGTCATTAAGACTAATTCATCACGAGGGTCATTAAGACTATCTACAACCAGTCCTTAAGACTATATTCAAACACGAGGTGTACATAAGACTATCTAAATACACAGGGTCATTAAGACTATCTACAACAACAGGTCATTAAGACTATCTACTACACAGGTCATTAAGACCTATCAACAACACGGAGTCCGTAAGACGTCATCTACTACACTAGGGTCCATTAAACTAGTCAACAACACGAGAGGTCATTACAGACTATCTACAACACAGGGTCAATAAGACCATCTACAACACAGGTCATTAAGACTATCTTCTACATCACGATGTTCAATTAAGACTATCTACAACCAGTCATTAGAAGAACACTACAACACTGAGGTCATTAATAGCTGATCTACAACACGAGGGGTCATTAAACTATCTACAACACGAGGGGTCATTAAGACTACAACACGAAGTCCTTCAAAGAGCTATTTACAACACGAGGGTCTTTAAACTATCTACTACACGATGGTCATATTAAGACTATTTAACAACGACGAGCATTAATACTATCTAGCTAGAGCGACGGAAGGTCATTAAGACTGGTCTACAACAGCGAGGTCATTAAGACTAACAGACAACTAGGGTCATTTAGACTATCTACTACAAGCAGGTCCATAAACGAACTACAACACGAGGGTCGATTAAGACTAGTCTACAACACAGTGTCATTAAGACTATCTACTAGCACGAGGGTCATTAGACTATGTTACTCACAGTGTCCATAAGACTATCTACAACAACGAGGGTCATTAAGACTATCTACTAACGATGGTCATTAAGACTATCTACAGACACGAGGTCATTAAGACTATCTAACTACACGAGTCATTAAGACTATCCTACATACACGAGTCATTAAGACTATCTGTCAACACGAAGTCTTAAGACTATCTACAACCCGAGGGTCATTAAAGACTACAAACAAGAGGGTCATTAAGACTATCTACAGAACACGAGGTCATTAAGATCTTATCTACTACACGAGGGTCATTTATAATATCTACATCACGAGTCATTAAAAGACTACTACAACACAGGGTCAATTAAGACTATTTCTACAACCGAAAACGAATGGTCATTACAGACTATCTACAACACGAGGGTCATTAAGACTATCTACAACACGAGGGTCATTAAGACTATCTACAACATGAGGGTCCTTAAACTACAACACGAGGGTCATTAAGAACTATCTACAAACACGAGGGTCATTAAAGACTATCTTACAACACGAGGGACATTTACTATGAATACAGGTAAAATTACACCGTGAGTTAGCTAAAAACAATAAAAAAATCATTCCCCTGCCCCCCCCCCCTTTCTTAGCTTACTACATTCATCAGACAACCTTTTGATCCCGTGCTTGACCTGTTCATGCTATGACTGACTTGACATGTGCGGTAGTCTGTTCCAGTACTTATTGCTGTACAAACATGATACATACAGACCATACCACGGGAGATAGAACCCACGATCAGTGAGTTCTAAAAATTCCAGACCGTCGCGTTTAGCCACTGGGCAGCTAGCCACAATATACCTAGTTGGAGGAATCGTATTGTGGTAAGCTGGTCCAGTGGGGGGTTGGCCTTCAACGTCGACGGTCTGGAGTTCCTGAGACGTCCTGCTCGACGTTCTATCCTCACCGTAATATGGTTTTGTGTTCTGGTATTTGCAGTCTATACTTTTCATTTTTTTGTCAAGCAGAGTACCATGAAGAGCAACGTAATCCATATTACACTGTATATAGGCTAGACCATAGTGCCCTGCAGCCCCATAGGTAACCACTGTGCCTCAGGTAGGTAACACCTGTTCCTCATAGGTAGACAACTGTGCCTCAGTAGTAACAACTGTCCTCAGCAGGTAGACCAATTTGCCTCAGTATAGACACTGTCCTCAGTAGGTAACACTGTGCCGTCAGCAGTAGACAATGTGCCTCAGTAGGTAGACACTGTGCCTCAGATGGGGGTAGTACACTGTGCTCAGTAGTAGAAACTGTGCCTCAGCAGGTAGACAAATGTGCCTCATTAGGTAGACATTACTGTGCCTCAGCAGGTAGACAATGTGCCTCAGTAGGTAGACACTGCGTGCCTCAATAGGTAACACTGGTGCCTGCATGCAGGTAGAACAATGATGCCTCAGTAGTAAACACTGTGCCTCAGTAGGTAGACACTGTGCCTCAGTTGGCCAAACACCTGTTCTCTCAGCAGTAGTAAATTGTCTCAGTAGGTAGGCACTGTGCCTCAGTAGTTAGACATGTGCCTGCAGTATGTATACATTGAGCCTCAGCAGGTTAGAAACCAATGTGTCTCAGTAGGTAACCTGTGCCTCAGTAGGTTAACATGTGCTCAGTAGGTAGACACTGCGTGCCTCCTCAGTATGGTAGACACTCGTGCCTCAGTAGGTAGCACTTGCCTCAGTAGGTAAGGACACTGTGCCTCATGGCAGGTAGACAGCTGTGCCCTCAGTAGGTAGACACGGCCTCAGTAGTTAGAACACAGTGCCTCAGTAGGAGATCACTGTGCCTCAGTAGGTAAACACTGTGCCTCAGCAGGTAGACATTGTCTCAGTAGGTAGACACTGTGACCTCAGTAGGTTTAGACAATGTGCCTACAAGTAGGTAGATACTGTCCTCAGTATAGACACGTGTCTCAGTAGTAGAACACTGTGCCTTCATAGGTAGACCCGAGTGCCCATCAGGTAGACACGTGTCTCAGTAGGAAAGATAGACCACGAGCCACAGTAGGTAGAGACACTATGCTCAGTATGTAGACACTAACCCAGTAGGTATACACTTGTAGTTTCAGAAGGTAGACACTGTGGCCTCAGTTAGGTAGACACTGTGCCTCAGTAGGTAGAGTCCTCTATAGGTAGACATTGTATCTCAGTAGTAGACACTGTGCCTCGATAAGGTAGACACTGTATCTCAGTGAGGTAGACACTGTGCTCATAGGGTGTAGACACTGTGCCTCAGCTAGGTAGACACTATCTCAGTAGGTAGACACTGTGCCCCAGTAAGTAAGACAATGTGCCTCAGTAGGTAGACACTGTGCCTAGAGTAAAGTAGACACTGCTGCCCTCAGTAGGTAAGAACACTGTATCTGCAGTAGGTTAAACACTGTGCCTCAGTAATAGACACTTGCCTCAGTAGGTAACACTGTGCCTCATAATGGTAGACACTGTATCTCAGTAGGTAGACACTGGTGACTCCTAAGTAGACACCGTGCCTCAGTTAGTAAATCACAGTGCCCTGCAGCAGGTAGACACTGGCTCAGTAGGTAGTACACTGTGCTCTCAGTAGGTAGACACTGTGCCTCAGCAGGCCAGACTATGTGCCTCATATGTAACAACTGAGCCTCAGCAGGTAGACATGTGTCCTCATAGGTAACACTGTGCCTCCAGCAGGTAGACACTGTGGCCTCAGTAGAAGACACTGTGTCCGTCAGTAGGTAGACACTGTGCCTCAGAATGTAGACACTGTGCCTATAGGTAGACACTGTCCTCAGTCTAGTAGAACACGTGACCTCAGTAGGTATACACTGTGCCTCAGTAGTAGACACTGTGCCTCAGTAGTAGACCACTGTGCCTCAGTAGGTACACACTGTTGGCCTCAGTAGGTAAACACTGTGCCTCAGCAGGTAGACATGGTTCTCAGTAGGTAGACACTGTGCGCTCATAGTTAGACAAGTGCCTCATAGTAGACACTACTGTGCCTCATAGGTAGACACTGTGTCCTCAGTAGGTAGACAACTTGTGCCTCAGTAGGTAACACGTGCTCTTCAGTAGGTAACACTGTCCTCATAGTAGACACTGTTGCCTCTGTAGGTAGACACTGTGCCTCCGTAGGTAGACACTGTATCCTCAGTGGTAAGACAGTGGCCTACAGTAGGTAGACATTGTATCTCAGTAGTAGACAACTGTGCCTCGATAGGTAGACAAGTATCTCAGTAAGGTATGACTACTGTGCCTCAAAGGTAAGACACTGTGCCTCAGTAGGTAGACACTATCTCATAGGTAGACAACTGTGCCTCAGTTAGGTAGACACTGTGCCTCAGTAGGTAGTCACAGTGTGCCTCAGTAGTAACATAGTATCTCAGTAGGTAGACACTGTGCCGTCGATAGGTAGACACTGTAATCTCAGTAGGTAGACACTGTGCTCAGTAGGTAGAAACTGTGCCTCAGTAGTAGACACTATCTCAGTAGGATAACACTGTGCCACCATAAGTAACAATGTGCCACATTAGGTAGACACTGTATCGTCAATGTAGTAGAACCACTGGCCTCTAGTAAGTAGACACTGTGCCTCAGTAGGTAGACACTGTGCCTCAGTAGGTAGGCCACAGTCATCTCAGTAGTAACATGTGCCTCAGTAAGTAAAGCACTGTGCCTCAGAGTAGACACTTGTGCCTCAGTAGGTAACAAACTGTCCTCAGCAGGTAAGACAACTGTGCCTCAGTAGGTAGACACTGTGCCTTCGAAGTGGAAGACAACTGTATCTCATTAGGTAGACACTGTGCCCTCAGTAGTAACACTGAGCCTCAGTAGGTAACGCTGTGTCCTCAAGTAGTAGACACTTGTCCTCGTAGGTATACACTGTGCCTCAGTATTAGACGCGGTACTTGTCTATGGAGGAATTTCAGGTCTGGCATTTCACTATTCTTTACTACAACTGTTCCGATCAATTCTCCTGACATACATGGGGTCAAAAAGGATTCCCAGATATTTTACGAGAAACTGAAGTGATGACTCCCCATTACACTGACATTAAAATTATTTACCCTTCCATATTGACGTAAGAAATGTAATGGACACGATTGCAAATAAACCATACCCCCTGCCGGATGTACCCGCGTCATTAGAGTCTCAAAAACTCCAGCCCGTCCGTTAGCCACGAGACCAGCTAGCCACAAAAGATTCATCCAACTAGGTATATTTCTACAACCAATTGGAAAGTTAGCATACAGGCACTCTGTGACCACAAATGCAAGTTTTTTTACAGACTGGAGTTTTGAGACTCTATGACCGCGGGTTTCAATCCCGGCCGGGTGGTAATGGTTTATTTGCAATCGTGTCATTACGATTTCTTAAGTCATTTGACGGCAGTGAAGGGACTTGAGCTAGATTTCGTCAGGGTGACGCCACGCTAGCTGGCGATTCGTCTTTAAAAACTTGCATTTTGTGTCACAAGATGGTGCCTGTGCCTAACTTCCTATGGGTGTAAAATATACACTAGTTGGATGAAGTCTTCTGTGGCTTAGCTGGGTCTAGTGGCTAACGCGACGGTGCTGTATTTTTGAGACTCTTGACCGCCTGGGTATCAATTCCCGCCGGTATGTTTCCCCTTCTCTAGTTTATGGTGTCGTGCCAAAGAGAATGGCTTCATTTTCCCGTAACGAATAGTTTGTTTGTCTACTAACCATTTACCGCAGACCCATTCCATGTCTAAACTACCTTTCTACAAGGAATTAGAGTAATTTATATTATTATGTGACATCGCGTAATTTTTTTCTCTATTTTTTTTTCCTTTATTTTGTTGTTATGTATGTATTCTTTCTAATATATTAATTGACTATTTGGCATTATATGAGAATGGGCGGAGCTTATCCGTCGAGTGTTAACCAATCAGGAACCAGCTAGGAACATTCCCACTCTTGGAGGCTGGAGATCAGGAAAAATTTCTTCATGATATTGCGCTAATATCACTCTCGCTTATTTGGATCTTTCAATAATTGATAATAATATGACTTACAGACTATAAATGACATATAAACCTGATATATACACTAGAATTAATAAAATAGGCCATAATATGGCGAGTGCCTACCAGGGATATTAGGCATTTTCCCTCCACCCTATATCGTCTTCTTTTGTTTTGAGTAAAAGAAACGTGTTTTGAAGAGGATAACTACACTAAGATCACCACTAAACCCCTGAACAAACGCAGTTTTCCTCGGTAAAAAAAAAAAATTAATTTGTGTGTGTGTGTGTGAGTCATTTCGGAGCCGGTCGGCCTGTTCCGCGAGGATTCTACAAAGTAGTTATCCAACTTATTTGAGTGAAGACAGCTTTAGTTATTGATTTAATGAAATAAGTTTTTAACAAAAATCGTAAATAAATGATTGTTTCTAATTGTCTGGGATGAAAGAATGATTTTCTTCGAAAATATTGGAATTGTGTAGGAGTCTACCCTGGAGGCAGTCCGGGGAGCAACGCCCCCGCGGCCCGGTCCACACGACCAGGCCCGCCCGGTGGATCATCAGGCCTGATCAACGAGGCTGTTACTGCCTACCGCACCATTCCAACATACGAACCACAGCCCGGCTGATCCGCAAACCGTCCTTTATGTATTTGTCCAGCTACCTCTTTAAACAACCAGGGATCTCCCGAATGCCCCCTATTGCTGTGGAGGCTTTGAACAGTCTTGGGCTCTCCGGACACTTATTGAGTGTTTTCTCTTAGCGTATCCATGACGCCCCTACTTTTCACTGGGGGTAATTTGCAATGCCTGCCCCAGTGCTTTTTGCTTTCGTATGGGGTGATTGCTGTGTGCATATTATGGATTATGATATATCTCTCCTCGCCTGCGCTCCAGTTGAGTACAAGTCAAGTGGCTTCCAGCGCTCCCAGTGTTTAAGGTGTTTGATGGAACTTATACTGCAGAAAGGTTCACTGTACATTCTCTAGCTCTGCAATTTCACCTGCCTGATGGGGATGTTAATGTACAGCATTATGTATTCCAGCCGTAAGAAAATAAGTTTTTACCGGATTTACTTGCAAAAGTTCTGGGGGCCAACGCCCCCTTGTCCGGTCTGTGACCAGGCCTCATGGTGGAACAGGCCTGATCACCAGCTGGTTACTGCTGGCTGCACTAATCCAATGCGACGAGCCCACCGCCCGGCTGGGTCAGACCTGACTTTAGGTGCCTGCCATGCCTGCTTGAAGACATCCCCCGCCCTTATGTAAGGCGGGGAGGCAGTTGTACAGTCCTTGGGCCCCTGACCACTGTATTTGTATGTCTCTTACGTGCTAGTTTACACATGATTATATACACCCCAGGTGTATATAATCATGGTTCTCTCCGCCTGTGCGCTCAGGGAGTACAGGTTCAGAACTTCGAGCCTGCCCAAGAAATTTGGAGGTATTTATCTCCGTTATGCTCGCCGTAAAGGTTCTCATGTACATTTTTAGGTCAGCATCACCTGCCTTGAAAAGTGCTGTTAGTGTTGCAGCAATATTTCAGCCTAGATAGAACAAGCGACCTGAAGAGTGTCATCATGGCTTGGCCATCCTAGTTTTGAAGGTTCTCATTATCCATCCTGTCATTTTCTAGCAGATGCTAGTTGATACAATGTTATGGTCCGTGAAGGTGAGATCCTCCGAATGATCACTGCCCAGGTCTTTACGTTAGTTTTCGCTCTATTGTGTTGCTGGTAATTGTTTTATACTCTGATTAAGTTTTAATTTCCTCATGTTTACATATCGGAGCAATTGATTTCTCATCGTTAACTTCATACTGTTTTCTGCAGCCATTGAAAGATTGGTTATGTCTGCCTGAGACTTGCAGTGTCTGCGATGGAAGCACTGTCATGATGCAGATTCGGTGCATCTGCAAAGGAAGAAACTGTGCTGTGGCTTACATTCCTTGTCTATGTCAGATATGAAGATGAGGAACAAATGGGAGCGAGTACGTGCATGTGGAACAGAGCTTTTCACCCGCACATTAAATAGGATTCATCATTGGCTTAGCATCTCTTGGCTTGAATGGTTCTCATTTTCCATCCCTATCAGTTTCCTAGCAGTTGTGATAGTGGCATTATTGTGGTCCTTGAAGGGAGGTATTCGGACATTACAACACCCAGAGTCCTTCACATTACTTTCCGCTCATATTGTGTGATTTGGAGTTTGTAGTATAACTCAGTCTTAGCTAATATTTCCCTCCAGTTTTCCATAACAGAAGTATTGGAATTGGTCTTCATTGAACATCATATTGTTTTCTCTGTTGCCGCACTGGAAAAAGTCTAGTTTATATCTTCCCTTTTTGAGCTTTGGCCGTGTCCTCAATGGATGACACTCTCATGCAGATCCTAGTATCGTCTGAAGATGATCAGTGCGTGTGGTTTAACATCTCTTTTATGTCGATATGAGAAATAAGGAACAGAATAGTGAGTGTACTCTGCCTTGTGGGAACAGAGCTCTTCATATGGCAGCATCTGATTTAACTCCGTTTTACCACTACTCTTTTGTGCGACTGGTTAGATAGTTTAAGATCCAATTTGCCTACTTTGCCGTTATCCCGTTTAGCGCGCATTTTGTGTGCTATTACACCATGGTCGCACTTGTCAAAGACATTTGCAAAGTCTGTGTATAATACATTCCGCATTCTGTGTGGGTGCCCAGTGCATCAGGACCATATTCATAGTGATCATGCAGGAGCGAAAGGCAGGAGCGACCTGCTGCTGAAACTATGTTGCCTGGATTGTGCAGTTGTTGGGAGTCCAGTGGTTTGCTTATCCTGCTTCTGTAAACTCTTTCAAAGATTTTATGATGTGGCACGTTAAAAGCTATTGGCCTATGGGGGAGTTACTTAGCTAATTGCTTGCTGCCACCTTATGAATGGGCTATACCTGTTTGTTTTCACATTCAGTGAAATCTCACCTGTTTTCTCAGCTCACTCCATAGCATATCTTAGGGCCCGTGAGAGTGGTTTCTTGCAGTTCTTATGAACCACCCGAGTTCCACGAGTCGGGCCTGGCTGAGTGCATGGCATGTCGTCGATGGCTTTTCCTCATATGGAGCTAAGGGTTATTCATAAATCTGGCCTTACATTGGCAGGTTTTGAGGTCATTCATGAAAAAATTGTTTTGGTTGTCTATCTAAACTGTTAATGGCTCCCTGAACACGATCCATATTGCAATTTAGTATCTTCGCTCATTTCTTGTTGCGTCTGTGTAGGGATCCGTCTTGTTTTGAGCATGCTTCCTATACTAAAGTAGGTTTTTGACTTGTTTTTGGCATATGAAAAGAAATATTTCGAATTTCTTTCAATTCATAATCGCTTTTAGCTCCTCTTGTCTCTCCTGGATTCTGTATGCGTCCCTTTAACTTCAGCTCAAGTATTTCCACTTCCCTGTTTACACTCTCTTCCGTGTAATCAGATAATCTGGCATTCTTGAGGAGCTTCAATGATTCTTCGTCTTCTCACTGTAGAGGAGCGCTTCTCTCTCTCCAGTTCTTCTGTTTTCTTTGGTCTTATAGGTAATATACCTTTAAACATACTTCCAGCTACCAGCGTGATCTGGTGCGAGGGCTAGGGTGAGGCCAGGTAAATTTAAGATAGCCTCCCCAATAGTTTCATTTAGGGCATAAGTACCTGATCCCAATGATGTTCTTGCGACAGTACTCCTGTGATTGTATCCAGAATTTGCTGTTTTTTATATTTTATATTCCTTACCAGGTCTCATTATTTTGTGAAAATAAGGTCCAGTGTGTTCTTGGCTCCACCATCTGCTGACTTAGGGTGTGGTTTTGTTGCAGAAATTCAGTCAGCTCTTGAGTGTGTTGTGTGACCTTTCAATCTGAGCTGCCTCCAGGGATTTATATCTGCCTACACATATTCTATTTCTCCCATGTTTGTGTGTCTTAGATTGAAGTCACCAAGGGTGAGGGTTAAGACACTTATGCAACAGTTAGTAACTTATTATGAAACGGTTTCCGCTACACAGTAGGGCTTTTCAGTCAAGTACAGAAATTGATAGAACAAAGATACTTGATGACGATGTAATCAGTCCACACCCTTAAAGTTTTGAGGTGGTCGTCCCCTTCAGTCTGGAGAAGAGCATCAACACATTCCATATGATGAAACACTTTCTAATACCTAACTGTTGCATATGCCGATGTCTACCTAACAACGCTGGTCGGTAGTTTATACCATTTTAATGTTCACCAAGTGATGTTTGGGGATGGGGGCTGGAAGAGTTATTCAGACAGGAGTCTTGGGGGGGCAGTTGTTCTTGAACTGTTGAGGAAGTTGCCATCGGTGGCTTATATACAAGTACAATGACTAAGTTGTTGGTTCTCATTTTATTGTCAGAAACTTCAACTGACATCATTTGTGGTGTTTCAAGTATCTCTCTGCAAATAAGACCCTTTGACATCAGGCCGAACCCCCCCTTGTTGCCTTGTTTTCATGTCGCATCTGAAAGATTGTATCCCAGGTGTCCATATTTCACTGTCAAATTAAATCTTTTGCTGGTCCTCTGTACGCTGCAACAGTGTATTTGTCTCCCCTAGAATTTCCAACTATTTAAGGTATTTTGGCCGTTTTTTTGGGCTATGTTTTTATTGAAACTTACAGAGATTTAAAACTTCATGAACACGTTTTCATGTGCACCTAAAATGAAAGAAATCGGACGAGGAAAAAGATCGCTCCAAAGTGTGTACGCCCCTCCCCTAAGTATTCCACACTCCTGCTTTTCAGACTGTTTCAGACAATGAACAGAACTCTTTCCAGGCTGTGGGACTGAACACTCATCTCTGCGACATAAGGGTGATGGACTAGATTACATCGTCTTCACATCTCTAACTGCTCCTGCCCTACTTTCTGTATTCAGTTCTGAAGAAGCCTACTGTGTAGGCGAAAACGTTGCCGGGGGGGGAATAAAGTTGCCTAACTGTTGCCCGTGTTCTTATCTACCAAAAATTGAAAAACTGTAATAAGTAATTTAACGAGCTGAAAATATCAAAACAAAACCGGTTTCGCAGCAGTGGATTTCAAAAGGACAAATTTAAGTAGATATAAGTATTAGTTTGGCACAGAGTTGTGGTTAATGTTCCAATATGCCATTTGTGAGGGAAACGAGAACTTTCGTACTTTAAAATAGTTGCAGCAGTAAATGATCATGGTGTGCTAGACCTGCCATAGCATGGGTCATAGGCCTACTACAGAGTTCCGTCGTTCTTGAAGAGTTAAGGACCACATGTGCTTCGTTACTAATTGAAACAATTCGAACTACACAGTAGGCTTCTTCAGTCACACAACAGAGGGAGCAGGTATAGTAGTGAAAATATACATGATAGTAATCAATCCATCAACCTTGGAGAAAAAAGTATTTGAGGTGGTCACCTCCCCACTGTCCAGTCACCAGACCAACCCTCTCAGTAACTGGTCGTTCATGGGAGGTTCCTTTAAAGCCGGTGAGGAGCTCTTGATCCAAGGAACTGGACTGTGCCCTCCCCTGGATCAAACCGGAATGCCTTCCATTCCCCCAGGCGCTGTGTGACCCAAAAGGTTATACAACTCCTGGGCAACTTGACACCCTCTTGAAAGTTAATGGACGGAAATAAAATATCGAGCAGTCCATAAGAAATATTTTGGAAAGTAAGACAAAAAGATCAAAGGCCGTAAAAGAAAGATGATGCATTAGAAAGTGTTGCTGTGCTGGTGGTTCAGCTCCTGGGCCAGTAGGCCTGCTGCAGTGCTCATTCTTTCTTATGTTCTTATATATTGTTTCAACTGCTCGAAATGATATGCACAAGAATGAAGGAACATTGCAACAGGCCTACTGGCCTATGCTTGGCAGGTTTAACTTCCACCCACCCACTCATGTCCCTGTCTAACCTGGTTTTAATATACTATATACTGTTAACATACTATTATAACGCTAATAAATCTTGTTTGGAAATAAAGTTGTCTTATGTAATGTATATATTTGCTATATAAGGCTCCTAGTGGGCAATCATTCATGCTTTAATAAATGTCTTGTTGCGTCTCTATCTGCCGATTAGTATTACTACCAATATTATTCATAATCAGGGAAGGGGTAAACCCATAGTGATAAAGGAGTTAAGTAATCAGGTTTGATCCAAGGGAGGGGAGGATAGGTCCTCTTCCCTGGATCAAGAGCCCCCTCACCAGCATCAAGGCACCCCTGATAAGATTGCAACATATAATTAAAACATAATTAAGCTTCGACTCAAATCATTTACATCTTCTATACATTATAAGGTCCAAGTGTGAGAGGATCCTTCTGTATGTTGCATTAAGGTTATCAGTGAGAGACAGGGAAGGAGAGAAGTGAGGCCTTGTATAACTCCACTCTCCCCTTTCACATGCCACACTCTTTTTATTTCCCTCTAACTGCTATCTTATCGCATTTATCTCATGCCTTATCGTGTTATCACGGTCTTAGGCGATGATCGAGCGTCCGTTGATCGTGGGTAGAAATATCTAGAGGGAAAATTAATGGCGGTATAATATAATGCATAAATGCGTCTTGGCATCTAGGGATGATTTGGGTCCTGGCTGCCCCCCTGACCAAACCAGACACCACCATATCACATCCTCTTCCATAATCCTACTCCACCATATTTTCCAATAGACATTATTAAGCATATTAGATTCTTCTGGTGTAGGTAAACCACGACAAGGGGGTGGATTTAGGCCCAGAGAATCACATTGGGGGGATTGGGGGGTGTTTTTCCTGGGGCAGGGGAGTGTTGGAGTGGGAGTGTTTTCAGGAACGGGCCTGATGATGGTGGTGCTGGTGGTGCGAGGCTAGTGTGACCGGTGGTGCTCCTGGTGCTCGGAGTGTGACGCTAGACGTCACTAGGAACACACGTGTGATTGTTGTTACCCTCTCGTCAGGAAGTACTGGTACTACCCCCCCCCCTTGTTATCCTTCGTCAGGAGCTGCTAGTACCTCCTCTCTCGCCATCACCAGGACTCCAGTGCTACTCTAGATCACCAGGACATTAGTGCCGCCAGTCCTCTCTCTGCTTTAGCCTAAAAAAAACCGTCAAAATGTATGATGTTTTTGGCTCTATCCGGGGTCTACTGAAGATAGACTCCGTCAGTATCGACAATAATATATTTCGCATGCACTACAAGGCGACTATGTCGTCCTAGTGGCCTTCAGTTTGCTAATAACGCAGAAGCAGTACTTCGGGGACCCCATAGACTGTATCGTGGAAGGTGTGGACCCAGGCATCATGGACACCTACTGCTGGATCCACTCCACCTTCACCATCCCTTCCCTGACGGGTGCTGTGGTGGGAGAGGAGGTGCCTCATCCTGGTGTGGCTAACCCTGCCATACACGGCCCTGACGACCAGTTTCAGATAAAACACCATAAATACTACCAGTGGGTCACACTCTTCATGTACTTCCAGGTGGTTTTTTTTTTTTCTAGGTGGGGAAGCCGTCCATCTCCCTTACGGGAGGTTCCATGATGCTGGGGAGGGAGCTTAATTTAAGGGAATTGGATCTGCTTCAACATCCCTGAATGCCTTCCATTCCCCCCCCCCCCACAGGCGCTGTGTAGTCCCTACTGGTTTAGTGCTCCCCCATTGTAATCTAGGCGGGGAGTAAAGTTGAGGTGGTCGGCGTAGTGCTGGGCGGCCAGCTAGTCTCTCCTTTTTTATTATATATTTTTAATTATTCATCGGCTGTTATTTTCTTGAAACCTAAAAACCAGGCATGTAAAATTACATTTTTTTTAAACCCGTTTCTCCCTCGCCAGGCAATTTGTACACCGTTGAATATTGGTATATGTTTTCGTATTTTACCGTTTTAAAAATTCCAAAGACCCGAATGAAAATGTCACGTTAGAAAAAGGTGAATTTTTGGAGGGATTACCTAGGTAATTTGCACTACGTATGATTATACTTAAGTGTACCTGTGCCTAAATCAAGTTGCGTGAAATTGCCTTATAGACTTTAAACATGGAATACAAAAAATAGACAAACTGTATTAGCGTCATTATAGTAAGAACTTTGAGTAACTGAAAAATAGGTTATAGATATCAGTGAGTGTGGGTGGACAGATGGACCAGTAGGCCTACTGCAGTGTACTGATACCTTTTGTCTACACAGGTGTTGATGTTATATGTTACATCTTCAACGAAAATAAAATATTACACCTCATTTACACGTAAATAACCAAGTGTACAAGGTGAGTTGTCACAAGGGTACAAAGGACTGCATTTGAGTATCTAGTGATTGATAGACAATGGAAATCACAAATGCAGTTATATAGAACCTTTTTTACCACAGTAAAGTTACCTAGTGTGTGAGTATTATTAAACTATTTGTCTCCATACTAAGGAGTGCACTTTTAGAATTGAAATATACTGTTTCACTGAAACGAATTAAACACGGTTTACAACATTGTAATACAGTTTTTACAGAATGCCTTAAATGAACACTTAACAGTAGAAAAATATACAGGGCTGGGCTGTACATTAGAAACTTCAAATTATTAACCCTAAATGATTAATCCGGGTAATTAAGAACCACCAAATGGGAAGAAGTTTTTTTTTCTGGTTCATTGCCGAGTTTT
>NC_069423.1:9974836-10120000 GCF_026875155.1 Cherax quadricarinatus | reverse complement strand
GCCCTAGAAAAATTTTTATGCAGATTTTCAAAGAAAAAATTTTTCCCCTTCAGGTAAATGAGTAGCTACTTTGGCAAGATATCTGAAGAGAATGTAAAAAACAACTTTGTACTTATCTATGAATTGCTAGATGGTGAGTAATTAACTGCATACAGTATAGGATAGGGTACTATGTACTTTGATTCTTTGTTTGTATGATTAATGTTCAGATCTTTAAAACTAAAGTTTTAAAGTAAATTCTAAAGTAGTATTTCGTTCATTCCTAGAATTGTTAGTGGTAGATCATTGGTAAAGGGTGGTTTCATTATTCTATAGCACTACAGCACTATAGTACAGTTTATTGTATATTGTATTTTGTATATTGAATGATTTTTAGCTAATAGAAGCTCTAATTTCTTATGCTTTTAACATTTTTGTTTGTAAACTGGTAAATTCCAACTGACAGAAAATCAGAGAAAATATCTGTGTAATTTGTCCTTGGATACCCTCTCTAATACTTCTGCTGAATTGGGTCTCGGAGGCCAAACTTCACATTTTATTTTTTCCATCCATGTGAAATTTACGTATTCATTGGTCAGTGATACTTCAGTGCATTTCCATGTGTGATTTCCTTGTGAAATTTACATTAATGTTCAGTTTAGAAAATTAAACTAGTGTGAATGTACAATGGCACTACTTATCCAGTAGGTGCTGCTATTTCTTTTGGTGTATGAAGGTCAACATTTAAAGATAAAAAAAATGTGCTAAACATTAATCTGCTTTTAACCAGCTGCCTAAACTATAAACAATACAGTATTTGTTAGTTTCCCCCCCCTCCCCCCTCTTATACTTTAATGCATTTTATGTAATATGCATTTCACATGTATACAAATCATATATGAAAATCAGCTTTTTTTTTTTTTTAATATGCTAGAGCTGGTGTAATTTAAGTATGTACCATTATAATTTATTATAATATTTTTAGGTAGTAGGTTGGTAGACAGCAACCACCCAGGGAGGTACTACCGTCCTGCCAAGTGAGTGTAAAACGAAGCCTGTGATTGTTTTACATGATGGTAGGATTGCTGATGTCTTTTGTCTGTCTCATAAATATGCAAGATTACAGGCATGTCTTGCTACTTCTACTTACACTTAGGTCACACTACACATACATGTACACATTTATTTATACACACTCATCTGAGTTTTCTTTGATTTTATCTTAATAGTTCTGGTCTTATTAATTTTCCTTTATATCCATGGGGAAGTGGAATAAGAATCTTTCCTCCGTAAGCCATGCGTGTTGTAAAAGTCAACTAAAATGCCGGGAACAATGGGCTAGTAACCCCTTTTCCTGTAAAGATTACTAAAAAGAATAAGAAGAAGAAATTGTCAAAGTGGAAGTCTGAATGTGCGTGGATGTTGTGCAGATGATAAGAAAGAGATGATTGTGGATGTTATGAATGAGAAGAAGCTGGATGTCCTGGCTTTAAGTGAAACAAAGCTGAAGGGGGTGGGAGAGTTTCAGTGGAGAGAATAAATGGGATTAGGTCAGGGGTTTCAAATAGAGTTAGAGCTAAAGAAGGAGTAGCAATAATGTTGAAGGATAAGCTATGGCAGGAAAAGAGGGACTATAAATGTATAAATTCAAGGATTATGTGGAGTAAAATAAAGATTGGATGTGAAAAGTGGGTTATAATAAGCGTGTATGCACCTGGAGAAGAGAGAAGTGTAGAGGAGAGAGAGAGATTTGGAAATGTTGAGTGAATGCGTGGGGAGTTTTGAATCAAGTGTGAGAGTAATGGTGGTTGGGGATTTTAATGCTAAAGTGGGTAAAAATGTTATGGAGGGAGTAGTAGGTAAATTTGGGGTGCCAGGGGTAAATGTAAATGGGGAGCCTTTAATTGAGCATGTGTAGAAAGAAATTTGGTAATAGTAATACATATTTTATGAAAAAGAGGATAAATAAATATACAAGGTATGATGTAGCACGTAATGAAAGTAGTTTATTAGATTATGTATTGGTGGATAAAAGGTTGATGATAGGCTCCAGGATGTACATGTTTATAGAGGGGCAAAATGATATATCGGATCATTATTTAGTTGTAGCTACAGTTAGAGTAAGAGGTAGATGGGAAAAGAGGAAGGTGGCAACAACAAGTAAGAGGGAGTGAAAGTGTATAAACTAAGGAGGAGGAAGTTCGGGTGAGATATAAGCGACTATTGGCAGAAAGGTGGGCTAGTGCAAAGATGAGTAGTGGGGGGGTTGAAGGGTTGGAATAGTTTTAAAAATGCAGTATTAGAATGTGGGGCAGAAGTTTGTGGTTATAGGAGGGTGGGGGCAGGAGGAAAGAGGAGGTGATTGGTGGAATGATGAAGTAAAGGGTGTGATAAAGAGAAAAAGGTAGCTTATGAGAGGTTTTTACAAAGCAGAAGTGTTATAAGAAGAGCAGAGTATATGGAGAGTAAAAGAAAGGTAAAGAGAGTGGTGAGAGAGTGCAAAAGGAGAGCAGATGATAGAGTGGGAGAGGCACTGTCAAAAAATTTTTTATGAAAATAAGAAAAATTTTTGGAGTGAGTTAAACAAGTTAAGAAAGCTGGGAAAATAGAATTTGTCATTTTAAAAACAGAGTAGGGGTTAGTAGATGGGGGGATGGAGGTATTGGGAAGATGGCGAGAATATTTTGAGGAACTTTTAAATGTTTAAGGGGAAAAAACAGAGGCAGTAATTTCATGCCCCTGGTCAGGGAGGTATACCATCTTTTAGGGGTGAAGAAGAGCAGGGGGGTAAGTGTGGGGGAGGGTACGTGAGGCATTACGTAAAATGAAAGGGGGTAAGCAGCTGGAACTGATGGGATCATGACAGAAATGTTAAAAGCAGGGGGGGGATATGTGTTGGAGTGGTTGGTACTTTTGTTTAAATTTAAAAGTAAAGAAAGAGGGGAAGGTACCTAGGGATTGGCAGAGAGCATGTTTTAGTCCCTTTATATAAAGGGAAAGGGGACAAAAGAGACTGGTAAAATTATAGAGGAATAAGCTTACTGAGTATACCAGGAAAAGTGTACGGTAGGGTTATAATTGAAAGAAATTTGAGGTAAGACAGAATGTAGGATTGCGGATGAGCAAGGGGGTTTTAGAGTGGGTAGGGGATGTGTAGATCAGGTGTTTACATTGAAGCATATATGTGAACAGTTTTTTAGATAAAGATAGGAAGTTTTATTGCATTTATGGATTTAGAAAAGGCATATGATAAGTGGATAGAGGAGCAATGTGGCAGATGGTTTCAAGTTATATGGAATAGGTGGTAAGTTATAAATGCTGTAAAGAGTTTTTATGAGGATAGTGAGGCTCAGGTTAGGGTGTGTAGAAGAGAGGGAGACTACTTCCCGGTAAAAGTAGGTCTTAGACAGGGATGTGTAATGTCACCATGGTTGTTTAATATATTTATAGATGGGTTGTAAAGGAAGTAAAATGCTAGGGTGTTTGGGAGAGGGGTGGGATATAAATTATGGGAATCAAATTCAAAATGGGAATTGACACAGTTACTTTTTGCTGATGATACTGTGCTTATGGGAGATTCTAAAGAAAAATTGCAAAGGTTAGTGGATGAGTTTGGGAATGTGTGTAAAGGTAGAAATGTTGAAAGTGAACATAGAAAAGAGTAAGGTGATGAGGGTGTCAAATGATTTAGATAAAGAAAAATTTGATATCAAATTGGGGAGGAGGAGTATGGAAGAAGTGAATGTTTTCAGATACTGGAGTTGACGTGTCGGCGGATGGATTTATGAAGGATGAGGTAATCATAGAATTGATGAGGGAAAAAAGGTGAGTGGTGCGTTGAGGTATATGTGGAGTCAAAAAACGTTATCTATGGAGGCAAGAAGGGAATGTATGAAAGTATAGTAGTACCAACACTCTTATATGGTGTGAAGCTTGGGTGGTAAATGCAGCAGCGAGGAGACGGTTGGAGGCAGCGAGATGTCCTGTTTAAGGGCAATGTGTGGTGTAAATATTATGCAGAAAATTCGGAGTGTGGAAATTAGGAGAAGGTGTGTGAGTTAATAAAAGTATTAGTCAGAGGGCAGAAGAGGGTTGTTGAGGTGGTTTGGTCATTTAGAGAGAATGGATCACAGTAGAATGACATGGAAAGCATATAAATCTATAGGGGAAGGAAGGCGGGGTAGGGGTCGTCCTCGAAAGGGTTGGAGAGAGGGGGTAAAGGAGGTTTTGTGGTAAGGGGCTTGGACTTCCAGCAAGCGTGCGTGAGCGTGTTAGATAGGAGTGAATGGAGACGAATGGTACTTGGGACCTGACGATCTGTTGGAGTGTGAGCAGGGTAATATTTAGTGAAGGGATTCAGGGAAACCGGTTATTTTCATATAGTCGGACTTGAGTCCTGGAAATGGGAAGTACAATGCCTGCACTTTAAAGGAGGGGTTTGGGATATTGGCAGTTTGGAGGGATATGTTGTGTATCTTTATATGTTTATGCTTCTAGACTGTTGTATTCTGAGCACCTCTGCAAAAACAGTGATAATGTGCGAGTGTGGTGAAGTGTTGAATGATGATGAAAGTATTTTCTTTTTGGGGATTTTCTTTCTTTTTTGGGTCACCCTGCCTCGGTGGGAGACGGCCGACTTGTTGAAAAAAAAAAAAAAAAAAAACCATTATAATTTGTTTATTAGTGTCTGTGATTTGTTTCATTAGGTCTTGTAGTAATACACTTTCCACGTTACAGAGATTCTGGACTTTGGGTATCCTCAGAACACAGACACAGGAGTTCTCAAGACATTCATTACTCAGCAGGGTATTAAGACAGCAAGCAAGGAGGAGCAGTCACAGATCACCTCTCAGGTATGCATTATTTTCTTGTTTAGTACTGTAGAGATATTAAAGTTTGGTTTGATGTGGTTTAGCTAGTATTGGTCTCATACTGTATGTAGTTTCATATACTGAAGTATTGTACAATCAGTATATTATCTAAGCAAAAAGCAAATACAGTATCAATAGAATTAGGATTAATTATAAGTATTTAAAAGATACAGAATTCCCTTGGAAAAAGTTGAATTTGTTAACATCCATGCCATTGATTTTTTTTTTTCTCTCCAACAAGTCGGCCATCTCCCACCGAGGCAGAGTGACACCCCCCCCCCCCCCCAAAAAAAAAAAAAAATCCCAAAACTAAAATACTTTCATCATTCAGCACTTTCACCTCACTCATACATAATGACTGTCTTCTCAGAGGTGCCCAGATACAACAGTCTAGAAGCATATATAAAGATATACAGTATAACATACCCCTCCAAACTGCCAATATATCCCAGACCCTCCTTTAAAGTGCAGGCATTGTACTTCCCATTTCCAGTACTCAAGTCTGGTTATATAAAAATGTATGTACAATAAATGATGAAACGATGGTAGGAAGTAAGAATTGAAGATAAGGACTACATATTATATTATGAAATGAGTAAAACATTCATTCTGATAGATATGGCATTGAAGTATGTCACTGAATAATGGTTAATTAGGATATCTGACATATACATATAAAACTGTTACACTATTGATATAGTATAGTGTAGCTGTGTGTGTGTGCACCTTGTTATAGATGAACCCAAAAAAATAGTTTGAGTGTACTAATGTTTATTTTGTATATTTTATGCAGTTGTATTTACAGCTTAAGAAATTTATTAACTTGTATGATGTTTACTGTACTCTGATTTTAGAATGGTTAAATGTTTTACAGGATGATCTGTTTATCTGGTGGCTGATTGTGGCACTTGTGTGGACTTAAAATTAATCTTAGCAGATATCAAGGTTTTACTGTAATTTGACAGCTAAATACTATTCTGATATCTGTGACAGGTCACTGGACAGATTGGGTGGCGGAGAGAAGGCATCAAATACAGACGCAATGAACTGTTCCTTGATGTTATTGAATATGTCAATTTGCTGATGTCTCCTCAAGGTATATAATTTATTATTCATTTTAAACTTTAATGCAAAACTTTTGAAAGTAAAATTATAAAAAATTGTGGTACTAGTGTGTAATTCTAGGTACATATGTATAGTTTATTAAGCAGTTTAACCACATCATATAAATTGTTAGGCTTGTGGTTCTTTTGAGATGGCTTTAATAGTGAGACATTATGTGTACAAGCACTTTGATGTATTAAAGTGGAAGAACAGTTACATTTTAATTAGGTATACAATAGTGCTCATGAAAAAGTTAATCTCTAAACTGCTTTTGGTAGTTTGGAGATTTTGATTTTGATCTAGTAGTCCTATAGTATCAAGATACTGTAGAACAAATCCCTTTGCACATATTGTTTTATTTCGGCAGCTGCTGGCCCAGCACACTCAGTGGCTCTAATCTCATCTGCAATCCAGGGATCTGATCCTCTTTTTTTTTTTTTTTTTTTACATCTGTGTGAATTCTTGATCAGGTGACAGCTCAGCTAACTACTTTCAATATAACCTTCACTTGTACATGGCTCTGACCCACACCTACTTCTTTCTCTCCTACCTGGAGTATTTGTGTAGAATGAAATCCTCTGTGACTGAAAAAGCTCAGTACTATAAAGCAAAACGTCCACAGAAAAGGCTTGATCTGTATGCTTGTCTTTGTCCATATACCTGCTGGCTATCTATTGAGATCTTCAAAGGAATTTCTACCCTGTTCAGTCAACAGAGAAGCCATAACTCAAGCCAGGCAGTGAGAGTAGTTTGTAAATTATCATTTTCAGGTGTATTCTGGGGTAATAAATTTCAAAGATGACAAATAGATGTCTAAGTTCAAACTGATTTTACTGTTAAGCATTATTAGTATACCTTGCATAATAATTTTGTACAGAACTGTGTATAGCCATACTAAGTGTCCCAAAACTGATTATCACTTTTGTGCAGGTCAGGTGTTGTCTGCCCATGTGGCAGGCAAGGTGGTGATGAAAAGTTATCTCTCTGGGATGCCTGAGTGCAAGTTTGGCATCAATGACAAAATTGTTATGGATGCGAAGAGAGGTAAGTGGACCTCAGACCTTGTGGATTTTGATGTGTTATTTCTTATAGTTTTAAATTGTGATGTAATGACCGTTTGGTCCAAAAGTAATAAACAATACTTGTGTATTCCTTTTATAATTGTTTGCGGATATATCAAATAGTACATCAGCAGGGACCTTGATCCCGTTGCATTAGGGCCTCTTGATCAAGAACGAAGTAATCCGTCTCCCTTGGATTGAACCTGAATCCACTCATTCCCCAATAGCATGTATGAACCCCTACAGGTTAAGCACTCGACAGTGAATAAAGAAAAAAAGGTTGTAATATTACTTGCATCATCTCATTTATGACCATCTCTCAATTGGGTACGAAATTGCTTCATTGAAGACAGAAAAAAGGTTATTTGGAAGAATTATTTAGATACTATTCAGGTACGTCAGTCTTTTTACTAAACTCTAACTATTGCTGTACTTATGGTTAAATCTAGTAGTAGTACTACTAGCAAAATATCTGTAGTAGTATATACTGTAATAATAAAGATAATAAATTACTATTTATAATAAGAGTAATAAAATTGAATAGTATTGTTATATTGGATGTGGCAGGTTCATCAGACGAGTCTCAAAGGTCTGGGAAGAGACCAGCATTGCCATTGATGACTGTCAATTCCACCAGTGTGTGAAGCTCTCCAAGTTTGAGACTGAACACTCTATTTCATTTGTTCCTCCAGACGGTGAATTTGAGCTTATGAGGTAAGTAACAAAATTTACTGATTAAGTTAAAACAGAAAATTTCTTTACTAACAATTTTTTCAAATGAAACTGTTTACAGCCTGGATTATGTATTAGAAAAATAAACATCCCTCTTGTTAACTTCAAGGTAAAATATGATGTGCGTCTCACAGAGGACTGAAGTTTAACACACAAATTGAGATGGTATATACAACACTCTTAAAGGAAAGTTAAAATGACTGCTTCACTTATACAACTAGCTGTATGCATAAATATCTAAAGATAAGTGACAAAATATTTAGTATTAAACATGCTGCCCTTGTGGTTGATGCTTGAATTTCCTTCTCAAAGCTCCAGTGAGTAATTTTTAGTTATGTTTTACATTCAGTGGTCATGCTTCACATTCACACATCACTAGAACACATGGACACAACACTGGTGAGGTAGGGGCCCTCCTTGAAAAGGTTGGAGGGAGGGGGTAAAGGAGGTTTTGTGGGCAAGGGGGCTTGGACTTCAAGCAAGCATGCATGAGCGTGTTAGATGAGAGTGAATGGAGACAAATGGTATTTGGGACGTGACGAGCTGTTGGAGTGTGAGCAGGGTAATATTTAGTGAAGGGATTCAGGGAAACCGGTTATTTTTATATAGCCGGACTTGAGTCCGGGAAATGGGAAGTACAATGCCTGCACTTTAAAGGAGGGGTTTGGGATATTGGCAGTTTGGAGGTTGACTTTTAAACTGTCTTATCTGAACACCTCTGTAAAGAGAGTGATTATGTATGAGTGAGGTGAAAGTGTTGAATGATGAAAGTATTTTCTTTTTGGTCACCCTGCCTTGTTGGGAGAGTCTGAAGAGAAGCTGCAAAAGTTAGTGGAGGAATTTTGGAGGGCATGTAAAAAGAAGGAAATTAGTGAACATATGTGTGAGTGAGGTGAAAGTATTGAATGATGATAAAAGTATTTTCTTTTTGGGGATTTTCTTTCTTTTTTGGGTCACCCTGTCTCAATGGGAGACAGCTGACTTGTTAAAAAAAGGAAAAAAAAAATAAAGGAGCAGTATTTAGATAAAGGTAGGGAAGTTTTTGTTGCATTTATGGATTTAGAAAAGGCATATGATAGAGTGGATAGGGAAGCAATGTGGCAGATGTTGCAAGTATATGGAATAGGTTGGTAAGTTATTAAATGCTGTAAAGAGTTTTTCAGGATAGTGAGGCTCAGGTTAGGGTGTGTAGAAAAGAGGGAGACTACTTCCCAGTAAAAAATAGGTCTTAGACAGGGATGTGTAATGTCACCATGGTTGTTTAATATATTTATAGATGGGGTTGTAAAAGAAGTAAATGCTAGGATGTTTGCGAGAGGGGTGGGATTAAATTATGGAGAATTGAATGCAAAATGGGAAGTGACAATTACTTTTTTCTGATGATACTGTGCTTAGGGGAGTTTCTAAAGAAAAACTGCAAAGGTTAGTGGATGAATTTGGGAGTGTGTGTAAAGGTAAAAAGGGTTGAAAGTAAATTAAAAAAGGAAAAGGCGATAGGTATGAAATGATTTAATAAAAAAAATTTAAATGTAAAATTGGGGGGAGGAGATGGAAAAGTAAATTTTTTTTCAGATACGACAGGGGGCCCCCCGGTTTTACATATTTCTTTCCCAAAAGTATTTTCAGGTGCCATTACTGACGATTTTTTCCCCCAAAGGAATTTTGTGAATTTTGTTGCCCATTTCAGACCCCCAAAAAAAAAGTAAAAACGTTTTACATAAAACACTTATAAAATTTGGTCGCATTGGGAGCTGATCGTAAAGGGGGGGGCCCATGAAATTTGGGAGTTAGGGGTTTATGGGGATGGATTTTGAAGGGGGGGTTTAAAATCATAGAATTGTGAAAAAAAAGGGTGAATGGTGCATTTAGGTATTTTTTAAACACAAAGAAAGAAAAACCAAAGCACCATTCACCTTTTTCCTATATATGTGGAGGCAAAAATGTTACCTAGGAGGCAAAAAAGGGGAATGTTGAAAAATAAGTAGTCCAAACACTTTAGGGGGGTGAAGCTTGGGTTGCAAATGCTGCACGGGGGTGGGTTGGAGGCAGTGGAGAGTCTTTTTAAAAGGCATGTATGGTGTAAATATTTGCAGAAAAATTTTGGGGTGTGGATATTGGAGAAGGGTTTGGGGTTAATAAAAGTATTAGCAAAGGGCTGAAGCGGGTTTTTTAGGTGGTTTTGGTCATTTAGAGAGAATGGTCAAAGTAGAATGACATGGAGAGTTTTAAAACTGTAGGGTAAGGAAAGGGGGGGTAGGGGCTCCTCGAAAATTTGGGGGGGGGGTAAAGGGGGTGTTGTGGGCGAGAGGTTTGGGCTTGAAGCGGTAAAGTGTGTTAGATAGGAGTGAATGGAGCAAATGGTATTTGGGACCTTACGAGCTGTTGGAGTGGAGCAGGGTAAATTTAGTGAAGGAATTCGGAAACGTTTTTTTATATAATGGACTTGAGTCCCGGAGTGGGAAGTACAATGCCTGCACTCTAAAGGAGGGGTTTTTTTATTTGGGGTTTTGGGGGGATATATTTTGTTTTTTTATTGTTTATATTTTAAAAAAAAGGGGCTTAAATGTATTAATTCAAGAATTATGTGGAGTAAAATAAAGATTGGATGTGAAAAGTGGGTTATAATAAGCGTGTATGCACCTGGAGAAGAGAGAAGTGTAGAGGAGAGAGAGAGATTTTGGGAAATGTTGAGTGAATGCGTGGGGAGTTTTGAATCAAGTGTGAGAGTAATGGTGGTTGGGGATTTCAATGCTAAAGTGGGTAAAAATGTTATGGAGGGAGTAGTAGGTAAATTTGGGCTGCCAGGGGTAAATGTAAATGGGGAGCCTTTAATTGAGCTATGTGTAGAAAGAGATTTGGTAATAAGTAATACATATTTTATGAAAGAGGATAAATAAATATACAAGGTATGATGTAGCACGCAATGAAAGTAGTTTATTAGATTATGTATTGGTGGATAAAAGGTTGATGGGTAGGCTCCAGGATGTACATGTTTATAGAGGGGCAACTGATATATCGGATCATTATTTAGTTGTAGCTACAGTTAGAGTAAGAGGTAGATGGGAAAAGAGGAAGGTGGCAACAACAAGTAAGAGGGAGGTGAAAGTGTATAAACTAAGGGAGGAGGAAGTTCGGGTGAGATATAAGCGACTATTGGCAGAAAGGTGGGCTAGTGCAAAGATGAGTAGTGGGGGGGTTGAAGAGGGTTGGAATAGTTTTAAAAATGCAGTATTAGAATGTGGGGCAGAAGTTTGTGGTTATAGGAGGGTGGGGGCAGGAGGAAAGAGGAGTGAGGGGTGGAATGATGAAGTAAAGGGTGTGATAAAAGAGAGAAAGGTAGCTTATGAGAGGTTTTTTACAAAGCAGAAGTGATCTTAATATTACGGATTGCGAAAAAGATTTAGGAGTTCTGGTTAGCAGTAATCTGAAACCAAGACAACAGTGCATAAGTGTTCGCAATAAACTAATAGAATCCTTGGCTTCATATCAAGAAGCATAAAAATAGGAGTCCTCAGGTTGTTCTTCAACTCTATAACACCCTTTGGGTTTAGGCCTCATTTAGATTATGCTGCACATTTTTTGGTCACCGTATTACAGAATGGATATAAATTCTCTGGAAAATGTACAAAGGAGGATGACAAAGATGATCCCATGTATTAGAAACCTTCCCTATGGAGGATAGACTAAGGGCCCTGAAACTGCACTCTCTAGAAAGACGTAGAATTAGGGGGGATATGATTGAGGGGGTATAAATGGAAGACGGGAATAAATAAAGGGGATGAAAAATAGTGTGCTGAAAATATCTAGCCTAGACAGGACTCGCAGCAATGGTTTTAAGTTGGAAAAATTCAGATTCAGGAAGGATATAGGAAAGTACTGGTTTGGTAATAGAGTTGTGGATGAGTGAACAAACCCCCAATACCGTTATAAGGCCAGAAACGTTGTGTAGCTTTAAAAATAGGTTGGAAAAATACATAAGTAGATGTGGGTGGTGTGAGTTAGCCCTGATAGCTTGTGCTAACAGGTCGGTTGCCGTGTTCCTCCCTTAAGTCAATGTGACCTGCCCTGACTGGGTTGGGTGCTTTGGCTTAAGCCGGTAGGAGACTTGGACCTGCCTCGCATGGGCCAGTAGGCCTTCTGCAGTGTTCCTTCGTTTTTATGTTCTTATGTTCTTATAAGAAAAGCAGAGTATATGGAGAGTAAAAGAAAGGTAAAAGTAATGGTGAGAGAGGCAAAAGGAGAGCAGATGACAGAGTGGGAGAGGGGACTGTCAAGAAATTTTAATGGGAAAAAAAAGAAAAAATTTTGGAGTGAGTTAAACAAGTTAAGAAAGCCTAGGGGAAAATATGGATTTGTCAGTAAAAAACAGAGTAGGGGAATTAGTAGATGGGGAGAAAGGAGGTATTAGGTAGATGGCGAGAATATTTTGAGGGAAACTTTTAAATGTTAAGGGAAAAAACAGAGGCAGTAATTTCATGCACTGGTCAGGGAGGTAACCATCTTTTAGGAGTGAAGAAGAGCAGAATGTAAGTGTGGGGGAGGTACGTGAGGCATTACATAGAATGAAAGGGGGTAAAGCAGCTGGAACTGATGGGATCATGACAGAAATGTTAAAAGCAGGGGGGATATAGTGTTGGAGTGGTTGGTACTTTTTGTTTAATAAAAGTATGAAAAGGGGAAGGTACCTAGGGATTTGGCAGGGGAGCATGTATAGTCCCTTTATATAAAGGGAAAGGGACAAAAGTGACTGTAAAAATTATAGAGGAATAAGTTTACTGAGTATACCAGGAAAAAATGTACGGTAGGGTTTTTAATTGAAAGAATTAGATGTAAGACAATGTAGGATTGCGGATGAGCAAGGAGGTTTCAGAGTGGGTATTAAATCAAGTGTTTACATTGAAGCATATATGTGAACAGTATTTAGATAAATGTAGGGAAGTTTTTATTGCATTTATGGATTAGAAAAAGGCCCTATGATAGAGTGGATAGGGGAGCAATGTGGCAGATGTTGCAAGTATATGGAATGGGTGTAAGTTATTAAATGCTGTAAAGAGTTTTTATGAGGATAGTGAGGCTCAGGTTAGGGTGTGTAGAAGAGAGGGAGACTACTCCCCGTAAAAGTGGGTCTTAACAGGGAGTGTAATGTACCATGGTTGTTTAATATTTTTATAGATGGGTTGTAAAGGAAGTAAATGCTAGGGTGTTGGGGAGGGGGGTGGATTAAATTTGGGGAATAAAATTTCAAAAGGGGAATTGACAGTTATTTTTTGGGCTGATGATATGTGCTTATGGGAAAATTTAAAAAAAAAAATTTGAAAAAGGTTAGTGGAGAGTTTGGGAATGTGGTAAAGGGAAATTTTTGAAAGTGAACATGAAAAGATAAGGTAATGAGGGTATCAAATGATTTTAAAAAAAGAAAAATTGGGTATCAAAATTGGGGGGGAGGGGTATGGAAGAAATGAATTTTTTCAGAACTTGGGAGTTGCGTGTCGGGGGATTTGGTTTTTGAAGGATGGGTTAAACAAAAAATTGATGAGGGAAAAAAGGTGGTGGTGGTTGAGTATATGTGGGTCAAAAAAAAATTTTTCTATTGGGGGGCAAAGAAAGGGGAAAGTATAAAAATAGTTTGTACCAACACTCTTTTAGGGGGTGAAGCTTTGGGGGGTAAATGCGCAGCGAGGAGACGGGTTTGGGGCATGGAGATGCCCCGTCTAAGGGCAATGTGGGGTAAATATTATCAGAAAATTTGGAGTGTGGGAAATTTGGAAAAGGGTGGAGTTAAAAAAAGATTAGTCAGAGGGCAAAGAGGGTTGTTGAGGTGGGGTTTTGGTCTTTAGAGAGAATGGATCAAAGTGAATGACAGGAAAGCATATAAATCTATGGGGGGAAGGAAGGCGGGGAGGGGTCGTCCTAAAAGGGGTTTTTGGAGAGGGGGGTTAAAAGGGAGGTTTTTGGGGGCAAGGGGTTTGGGACTTCCAGCAAGCGTGGTGAGCGTGTTAGATGGATGAAGGAGACGAGGGAATTTGGGCCCTGACGACTTTGGGAGTGTAGCAGGGTAATATTTAGTGAAGGGATTCGGGGGGAACCCGTTTTTTTCATATGCGGACTTGATTTTTGGAAATGGAAGTACAATGCCTGCACTTTAACCCTTTGAGGGTTTTCGTCGTACTAGTAGTTTACGCGGGGGGTTTTTGACTATAGTACTCATAAATTCTAGCGCCCCCAAATCTATGGGAGAAAGCTGTGGGGTTCATATAAAAAATGGGCTTGTGGTCAGTGGCACATTTAAAAAAAAATCCTGCAGCCCGGGTGCAAAAGAGAAAAAAAAAAATTTTTTTTTCCATTTTTTTTTAATAAATCAGCGATTTTTGAGTGTATTTTCGTATAGTATTTATTGTTGTATTCTAGATTTCTTGGTCTCATTTAATAGAATGGAAAGACAATATTACTGAAATGAGATGATTTTGACTGGTTTTTACAATGAAAGGTGCTGAAATTGAGCTCAAAGTACAGAAATGTTCGATTTTACCAAACTTCAAAAGTTAACAATCGGCAAGCGTGCAAATACACGTCAACTGGTGAGTCTAATATTCTTTCACAGTGCACCAATAATATTATACCATTTTTACACTATTGGGTGCCATAGTCTGCATAACAGTAAATCATATAATTTATTGTGAGAATAAAAATTCAAAGGGAAAGCAAAAAAGAATATAAGAGGGGGCCTTGAGACGAGACTAATGACTAAAGAAATGTCATATTAGTGCCCGAATGTCCTTTCTTGTTATTCTGGACCCATATATCCGAAATTGGCAACTTTTGAAATTTTGTGTGAAATTGGCAAAATTGCTAAATTCTGCCCCGTACTGGAAGTAGAAATTATAAATGGGTGGTTTACTTGCACCCCATTCGATAGAAAAAATGGGAGTACATAGCGAAATATCATGTTTTTTGTCGACAGTACAGTGAAATTGGCCGAAAAATGGCTCAAAGTGGGGCAAAATCGCCGATCCGTAAACAATCGCCGAGACCGCTAACTTGCGAGAGCATAAAATCCCGAAAGTTTCTATCCAAATTTCAAACTTATGGTGTCGATATGATCGGGAAAAAATCTCAATCTTTTCAAAAAGAAAATAATTTTTTTTATTTTTTAAAATTTGGCCGACCCTGAGAAACGAGTTTCGGAGAGGGGCCTGTCGACCCTCAAAGGGTTAAAGGGGGGATTGGGATATTGGCAGCTTGTGGAGGATATGTTGTTAACTTATATGTGAATGCATTTAAACTGTTGTATACTGAGCAACCGCAAAAAGTGATAATGTTGTGTGTGATGAAAGTGTTGAATGATGAGAAAGTATTTTTACTTTTTGGGGATTTTCTTTCTTTTTTGGGTGACCCAGCTCGGGTGGGAGACGGCCGACTTGGTTGAAAAAAAAAAAAAAAAAACTTCTAACTGTTGTATTCTGGGCACCTCTGCAAACTAGTGATTGTGTGAGTGAGGTGAAAGTTGTTGAATGAAGATGAAAGTACTTTTCTTTTGGACACTCTACTCGAGGAGACGGCCGGACTGTAGAAATAAAAAAAAAAAATAAAGGATCAAGTGATAGCAACAAAAAAAAATCTTGCAGTGAAGGAATGATATCAGTTCGAGATAGGGAGTATGGAGGGAATGTAAATGTGTAAACAATTATTTGGGGAAGGACCTTGGTGTGGTATGGATCTGTAAAAGACTGGTGACCTAGACTTGATGAGGTAAAAAAAGGCAGGTGGTGTTGAAGTAACTGTGGAAGGCAAAGAACCTTTATCCCTTGAGGCAAAATAGAGAATTTACCAGAGTATATGGTACCAACAACAATTTGTCTTCGAGTTTAAAAAATAATTCCTTTTACCTCTTCAATGGTACCGACAACAAAGGACATTTCCCAGCCATTCCCGAGTATTCCACTATACGTGAGGTTTGACGCACAAAAAAGAAGTGAAAGTTTGTCAAACGAGCAATTTTAAAGCCCTCACTCTTAGCAACAGAAATTGAGGTGGGTGTGGGAATCTTACCCATTTGTTTATTACCTAAAGCCCTTAAAACCTATTTTAATATTAATTACTTAATACAGAGTATGTGGGCCTTGCAATTTAAACTGTACTACCTTTATGATAAGGAAAGACTAAAAAATTATTTCTAAAGTCCTGATACAAGAAGGCAGCAAGAGGTGGTGTAGGTCATAACTTCTTTTGTTGTGATTGTTAGTGGACATTTTGTAATTTTCCTCCAGGTGCGGATCCTCTACTCCACTTAATACTTCGGGGGTTCAGCTTATATGCATGAAGGAAGGCCAAATACAAACTCAGAAAATGCATTGTGTGGAAGTAAGTTAAATTGTGATAAGTATTTCCTTTTTAATTGACCCATGTAAAGACCATGCAGATGAATTTAAGATCTTTAGTGTTGTTTAGAAAAATTTAAATGTTCTGCAAGACCAGTTAGAAGCAACTTCATGTTAACGGCATACGTGACAAGCATTCACAAACACAGGCTACCTTCCCTAGTTGAACATATTATCGAGTTGCTCTGGGAAACTGAAAGAAGACTTGGTTGAACCAGACTTATTGAGAAAACGGTAACAAAAACACTTTGAATGTGACACTACATAATGCAAATTCTGTGGTCATAATCATGTAAGCAAGCTGATGAAAGATATAATTTAGTGATATAAGGGTAGATTTTTTTGTATACATTGCCATTTGCCCACTGAGTGGGATGGCTGTTTAACAGATATATACTTAGTCTAAGGATAAGCGAATAGGGTGGTATGAAAGAATCTCAAATCGTCTGCTGAATGAATTGCTGCAAACAGAACACAAAAAGAGTGACCAGGCCTCCAAATCTCATGAACTTTGAGGTAAATTAAAAGTTTGTGCTCTTGAAAACTATAGTATCTAATTTAATTGACTGTAATACATGTGTGGGCTTGTACACTTGTATGTTATAGGTAAGGACCAAGCTGTGGAGTAACTGCGGTTATCTACTGTAAAGGTTTAAAGTAATGTTTTAACCTTCGAAGTTTTAGTTTCATCAGCTAGTAAATCCTTGAAAATAGACACATTTGAATATGATTGAGAATTTTTATTCAGTCTGGTGGCATTATTAACGTTCAATATATATACATGTATATACAAAGACAAGATAAAAGTTATAGAATATTCTTTTATATGGATAATATTTTGCTCTGTTTAGAGTTTTATCATCCTGACCTGATAAAGCTCTACACAGAGCAAAATAGTCTCTATAAGAGACATCGCTGGCAAATGTGGCATTTGAGATCTGACATTCCATATACTGTTTGGTATTTTTATTAAGCCTCCTAGTAGTATGCCTACCATCTTTGTGTCAAATGCACATTTCATAGACTCCACATCGGCATTGGAAATAAAATTACTACAGACCTGAACGATTATATATATATATAGTAAATAGATATATATACATATATATATATATATATATATAAAATATATATATATATATATATACATAAACATTAACATATATACAATACAGTGGACCCCCACGGTTAACGATATTTTATTTATTCACTTTCCAGAGTATTTACAGGTGCGCAGTACTGACCGAATTTGTACCCATAGAGAAAATAGTGTGAAGTAGAATTAGTCCATTTCAGACCCCCAAACATACACGTACAAACGCACTTACTTAAATACACTTACATAATTGGTCGCATTCGGAGGTAATCGTTATGCGGGGGTCCACTGTATATAGTTCCCTTGAATACTTAACAGATTGTATCTCCAAGACTTTACCTTTCTCTATCCTGTTAATTCCGAATGTTTAAGAATTTTGTTTGATATTTTTGATTGTTCTCTGCAAGTTGTGTACAGTGTGGAGAAATTTGTAGGCCAACCCAGAAGTTGAGACTTTGTTTTTGTATTTTATTCTGATGATGCTGTTTGCTTGGACAGTTACTACTATGACTGCCATTATTACTGCTACTACCATTACCACTACTACTATTACCACTACTACCATTACCATTACTACTACCATTACACCATTACTACTACCATTACACCATCCCTACCATTACACCCATTACTACTACCATTACCCATTAACAACTACCATTACACCATAACTACTACCATTAACACCATTACTACTACCATTACCAATACTACTACATTTCCACTACAACCACCATTACCGCACGTACTTACCACCATACCATTATTACAAAATACCATTACCACTATTACCACTAATACTACCATTACCGACTATTACTTCCATTAACCACTATAAACTACCATTATCACTATTACATGACCATAATCACTATTACTACCATACCAATACTACTACCATTACCAATACTACTAAACGCATTACCAATACTACTACCATAAAACCATTATACCACTCACCATTATCCACTACTACATAACCACGACCATTACCACTACGACAATTACCACTGACCATAACCACTACTACCATTACCACTACTGAACCATTACCACCACTACTACCATTACCACCACAACAAACAATTACCACCACACTTACCATTTAACACCACTGACACCATTATCCACCACTACACCATTACTTAACCACACTACCATTACCAATACTGCCACCCCTAAACCATTACCACCACCACACCCTACCATTACCACCACCCACCCCTACCATTACCACCCACCACTACTACTACTACTATTACATTATTACCATCACCACAGTTTAACTACTATACTGTTGCTATATTTATAGTAACTGTTACTATTACAACGACTGACGTTATTACAGTGGACCTCACGGTTAACGATATTTATTCACATTCAGAAGTAGTTGAGGTGCCAGTACTGACCGGAATTGTTGGTTCCCATAAGAAATTTTGTGAAGTAGATTAGTCCATATTCAGACACCCCAAACATACACTACAAACGTACACTTACATCAATACACTTACATAATTGGTCACTTCGGAGGTAATCGTTTATGCGGGGTCCACTGTAACTGTACTACAGCTGCTAATAACTGACTTCAGCAACTAATTTTTCCTTGTACATTCTCTTCATACTGGGATATATGTAGAAGGAATAACAGTACCCCTCCTTGTTCCCTTCATTAAAAGTTCCCTTAACCCTTGACTGTTTCATGCCCCATTTCTTTCTGAAACTGTCCATTCTACGTCTATAAATTTAAAAAAAAACAAAAAAAATTTCTATGAAATAGATAGGAAATTTTCCCGATGGTCATGACACCAAAAGGTCCGAAATTTGGTCGCAAACATCCCATGGAATTAACGCTCCCGTGAAGTTAGCGTCTCGGCGACATAGCAAATCGAGATTTCCCGACCCTGACCCCTATTTTTCACCAAATTCTGTTGTTCCAGTTGACCAATACTCATAGCTATTTCTCTTTAGCACTCATTTTATCTATCACTGATTACAAAAACCCCCATTTACCATTTGACTACCAATATGGGGTCAGAAATTGGCAATTTGGCCAATTGTCACAGCAAACTAAAAAAGATGCTAATTTTCAAAATATGGTCCACAGAATAAACAGGTAACATTTCTTGGCACTAAAAAAACATAGCCTCAGGTTCATTAGTCCCATCACTAGGCCCCTCTTATATTAATATATGCTTTCATTTGATTTTTAATCATACAAAAAATTACAAAATTTACTGTTAAGCAGACACTGCATTTATTGTAAAAATGGTATACGTAATATCAGTGCACTAAGAAAGAATTAGACTCCCCAGTAGACTGGATTGGACTGTGGTGTGATTTGTTTACTCCTGAACATTGGTAAAAATCGAACTTTCCGCTACTTTGGGAGCTCGAGTTTTCAAGGTCAATGTTTCATGTCGAATGAAAATCATCTCTATTTAATTTAATATGTTTTTTCATTTTATCACCTAAAAGACCATGAAAACGCAAATACATCGATAAATGCTATACGAAAATACACCTCAAGTCAAGAGCGTTTTAATCCAACAAAAAGCGATCGGTTAATTTTCTTTTCTCATTACGCACTTGTTGTTGCAGGTTTTTTGTGGTGCACACACTGCCACACAGACCCATTCTCTACATGTGCGCCCACCAGCTTTCTTCTGCTTGATTTGAAGCCGCTAGAATTATTGAGTATATATACGTCAGAAACAGTGGTGCGTAAGACGTATTTATACGGCGTAAACAGTCAAAGGGTTAAGAGAGGCAGTCTCGTAGAAGTTCTCTCGAATGTTTCGACTGCTTTGTATCGTTATGTTTAGCAGCACTTGGAATGTTTATAAAAGAACTAGCTGTGTGGCCCTAATGGGTTTAGCCCTTAAATTTATTATATTTAAGATACATGGTTTAGTTTTAAGGAAAAAGCTAGTACCAACTGGTGGTACTGAGAATCTGCATTAATGGTGAGAATTACTTCCGCAAATGTAAGTTGGATAGTAAAAGAATATTGCAAGAAGAGAGGGAGAAATAAGGCAAAAAAGATACTGTTATATTTAGAAAAGGCTAATGTAAAAGGATGTGTAAAGGTAGAAAGTTTTTTTTGTAGTGTTATCACTTGTTTTCATGTTTTTCCAGAAAAATGAGGGTGTGTGAATATAGGTGCGAGTAAGGTGATGAGAGTATCAAACAATTTAGATGAAAAAAATTGGATATCACATTGGAGGGAGAGAGTATGGAAGAAGTGAATGTTTTCAGATAGTACGTATTTGGGAATTGACTTGTCATTGGATGGGTTTATGAAGAGTGAGGTAAACCATAGAATTGATGAAGGAAAAAAGGTGAGTAGTGCATTAAGGTATCTGTGGAGACAGAATGTTATCCATGGAGGCAAAGAAGGGAATGTATTCAATATAGTAAATACCACAACACACTTAAATGGGTGTGAAGTCAAGAGTTGATAAGTGCTGCAGCGAGGAGGCAGCTGGAGGTAGTGGAAGAATGATCATGTCCACGGCAGTGTGGGTTGTAAATATTATCAGAGTATTTTGTAGTGGGAAATTAGGGGAGTGGAGTTACTAAAAGTAATTGCAGAGGGCAAGAAGAGGGGCTGTTGAGGTGGTTTTTGGTCCTTTTGAGAGAATTGAACAAAGTAGAAAGACTTTAGAGTAGTTGCATAACAACTGTTTCGGGAAGGTAGGACCGGGTATGGGTCAGTCCCCGAAAAGGTAGAGGGAGGGGGTACAGGTGGTTTTGTGTGCGAGTGTGTGTGGTGTGTGGTGTGTGTGTGTGTGTGTTGTGTGAGTGTGTGTGAGTGTGTAGTGAGTGTAGTGAGTGTGTGTGAGTAGTGATGAGAGTGTGTGAGTGAGTGTGTGTGATTGTGTGTGAGTGTGTGTGAGTGTGTGGAAGCGTTGTGTGAGAGTGTGTGAGAGTGTGTGAGAGTGTGTGAGCAAGTGTGTGAGAGTGTGTGAGAGAGTGTGAGAGGTGTGGAGTGAAGAGCGTGTGTGAGAGGTTTGAGAGGTGTGAGAGTGTGGTGGAGACGTGTGTGAAGAGTTTGGGAGCGAGTGAGAGCGTGTGTGAGAAGTGTGTGAGCGTGTGTAGAGTGTGTGGAGAGATGATAGTGAGTTGTGATGAGAGTGAGTGAGTGAGTGTGACGTGTGTGTGGAGAGAGAGTGTGAGAGTGTGTGTGAGAGTGTGTAGTGTGTGGAGTGCGTGAGTGTGAGCGTGTGATGTGTGAGTGTGTGAGATGTAGGTGTGTGTGTGTGTGTGTTACTCACCTAGAATGTACTACCGGCCTAGTTGAGGAAGCGGGGGTCGAGACCGAGCTCCTGGCCCCCGCCATCTTCACTGTGTGTGTGATTGTGAGTGATGAGTGTGTGTGAGAGAGTGAGCCTTGAGGTGATGTGTGTGTTTGATGTGTAGTGTGGTGTTAGTGTGTGATGTGTGTGTGGAGGTGGTGTGAGATGCGCGTGAATGTGAGTAGTGTAATGGAGACGCAAGTATTTTAGGGACCAGACGAGCAGAATGGACGTGTTAGCCGGGTAATATACGTGAAGGATTCAGGACATCGGTTCAGCCGGACCTATGAGTCCCAGAAAAGGAAGTACAATGCCTGCAATTTAAAGGTGGGGTTAAGATATATTGACAAGTTAGGAGACGTCTAACTGTCGTATCTGAAGCGCCACGCAAAGACCAGGATTGTGTATGAGTGGATGGGGTGACAGTTTGAATGATAATGAAAGTTTTTCCTTTCTATATGGGTCACCCTTCACGGTGGAACAGAGCCGACGTGTTAAAAAAAAAAATAGTAAAGTAAAAAAGGAATGAAGTGGAGGTGGCAAGAAAATATAGCAGCCACAGTGGTGCAGTACAGGTTGTGCCACTACCAAAAAAAAAACTGGAGTAATACCTGGGAGATAAACCAGTAGAACACTTGATTCAAAATCCATTGTGGTGCTTCAGGTTTCCTGCGGCCATGATACCTATCAAGGAAAAAAACACATAATTTAGCTTTTGTGAACTGTCTAATGTAAAATTTGAACTAGTTAAATTAGAACCGATAAAAAGCATTTGCTCACTGCAACAGACCTCAAGAACTTATGGAACACCTTTCACTAATGGTATGTTTAAAAGAGAAGAGTGGAAATGGGAACAGCCAACTCCAGTTTCATATCTGTATTTGTAGAGGCTGATTTGTGTATTGGATAGTTTTTGTGTCATAGCGGAATGGACTGCCCGCCATAGAGGACTACTGAAAAATTAATATTTTTTTTTTAGGGTAGAGGAATAAAATATATAATACACATGTAAATAAAATCTTTTTCTATAGAAACTCTGTCAGAGGACTATAGTATATTATAAAATAATCACGATATAACATGCACATAGAAAGGAACTTTTGATAATGTTTTGGTTCATCCTGGGCCATTGCCAAGTTGACATTAATCATGAGTTCTTCTTTAAAGTGCAGTTATTTTGTAAATTGTTCTAAGCCATGCTCTTGGCTATTATTCATGTACGAAAGCATTTCTTCTAAAGGAAGTAATATTCATTATTGAAAAATAGTTTGTTTTTATAGGTTTTAGGAAATGTGTATCTAACTGTATAGATTATTTTAAAATTTTAGATGGTGTTGGATAGTAAAGATTGGTTAGTAACTGATTTTGCAACCATCTTTAGATAGTCCCAAAGTTAAGCAGTTTTTTTATACAGTATCATAATAACAATGTATACATGTGGTGATATAGTATTTAAGGAGATGAGAATAGTTAGTTGACAATAGATTTTATGTAGAAGTTAACCTTATTTGAAATGGGTTGATCTGCCTGCACAGGGTAGAAATTGTGGAACTTTGACTCTTAGTAAAAAATAAAGAGGTATGCATTATTATAGGTATTATAAAAATCTTCTAAAGTTCGTGCTACATCCTTTGAGAACCATAAGAAAAATCGTGGCCTTATAGGAAGAAAAAGGAAAAACTGTTTTTAAAAATTTCTTTCATCTCTCACTATTCATCTAATTTTCATTCAGACTGACTGGATAGCAATTTTATTTAATCTTGGCAGTTTGTCCGGCTATATACTTTTTATATTTTTTAGCTGATTAGAAGAATTCACATTTCTATGTCCCTTCTTCAAAAACCATACATGAAAAACATGCTGAAATAATGGTGTTTTTTCTCTAGACGTCCCATTGCAAGATGTCCCCCCTCTCCCCACACACACTTTTTTTTCAGTTTGTTTATCATTAAATATATGGATATGTTGATTTTATTTAATCAAACCTAATCGCAAATAAAAAAAAAATTGTGAACTGGACATGTTTAAAATAGATGCGAAATAATGCACAAGAAAACAAGAGTGTAAAAGTGATGATCGGATGTATAGGCAACACTACCTAGTAAATGAAAGTTATGGAAGGTGACCTTGGGGGAGGGAGAGAATCAGGAGATATACAGAGATATGTGGGAAAAAACGAAAAGAACGGCCGCTGTTGAAAAAAAAAAAAAAAAAATAATAGATTAAGATAATGTAGCTCATTTAAGCTGGATGAGAAGTTTCGAGATGGTTTAGGAGTTTTTTTTTGTGTCACTTAAAAAGGAACCCTTGATGTACTTTATTCAAATTTTTTCGATGCATGTTGACCTGGAAATCAGCTAGTGGTGATGCTTGAATATATTTAAGTTTGCATTTTGTGATTGAATTATAAAATTTTGAATAAAATCTTTTGTTATACAGTAATTAATGTAAAATATTTCATGATATCAACATTGCTCCTAAAATTCTGACCTCTGAAACACATTCCAAAAAATTTTTATCTTATAAAAAACCTTTGCCACTTTTTTCTAGTACAAGTTTCAATTGGGAATTTACACTTGACTGACAAACAGTGAAAGTTATTAAAGAACATATGAGTATCCTTAATTACTCAATTTAGTTTTCAGAGGATGGGAGTCGACTCCAGTTCTTTGGCCTGCAAATTAGTTTTAGATTGGCAATTCAAATTAGCTCAATTGTATTTTACATGAACCTGGTATTTATTTGGCTTTTAATTGTCAGCCATACTACTACACCTTGACTTTTACAATGTGTATTATATGTTAGATTTTTTCAACGTCAAATATCTTATAAATTTAATCACTCCCCCTGGTAAAACAAAACTCCTACTTTGCCCATTTTAAAACTCAGTATTTTGTATCTCCGGCAGTAGGTTTGGTCGAACAGACAACCATCCAGTGTAGTACTTACGTCATGTCAATGTGATTCAAAAGGGGGACCTTTTTTTTTTTTTTTTTTTTTTTTTTCACTGGTAGGCTTTCTGATATTTGTCTCATGAGCATGTAAGATGATGGGTAATTCTTACAAACTTCTCCTTACATTCATTTTACACATACAGTGGTCCCTTGAGTTATAATGGGCTTGAATTACAATTTACCCTCATAGAGGAATTCAGTTTTGATTTGCACTGAAAATTTGTGATACAGTGTATGTGTGATGTTGCATGTGCTCGTGGCTTGGTTGATAGCATCCTCAGCTCACATGCTGAGGTCCAGGAAACAATGGCCCACAAATTAAAATCTGACAGCTCTGATACAATAATTGTCCAGGATGGGCCAAACCCATATGCTTTTTTTGTTGTTGTTGTTGTTTTCATGTTCTTCCAGAAAAATGAGGTTGTGTGTGTTTACACCCTTGTCATTTTCATTGTTAACTCCAGATCTTTCCTTCTGTGTGTTATGCTCTGTCTGATCTAGGCTTTGTGGCCAGTTAGTGCTTTGCACTTGCTGTAGCCTCTCCAGGTCCTGCACGTTGAAAGTTCCTTTGCAATACTGCACACACACTTGTTAAGTAAAAAAAGCAGAAGTTCCAACTATAAAGATGTGGCATACTGCATATAAAGTTAAAATATCTGATAATGAAAGGGGAGTAGAACCTGGAACCTTCGTGCCATTGTGGTCTCATATTTGGTGGATGGTTGTATTTTCCTGAGGTTTTGATTGGTGTGGGTAGGTTCTCACTGTTGTTGTTGGTTTCAAGTAATGCACACTGCTCTTCAGTTAAGCCTGCAACCCATTATTCTTTTTGCACAAAATTTTTCTTTACTGATCAGAATTTTCGGAGCCTGATTATAATTATTCTTGAAAGTAATAAAAGTAATTAAATATTTTTAAGTGAATCTAGTTGATAAATGTGAAAATAAAGCATGACAATAAATCTTTTTAATTGGTGGCTGTAACTATACCACTGTCTTAACAAATTTTAGTATAGTGAATGTGGCATGTCTTGAAAAACGGTTAATTCTTGTAACTGAGCACAGTAGGTTACATTAAGTATGCGATGTAGTGGGTTTCTGGTGTACAATATTGAATTTATGGCAAGCATGTACAGTATCTGAAATTGAAGTGTAGAGAGCTGCTTTTTAAATTAATTTAATGAAATGAGTTTCTTTTTTTCCCCCCCCTCCTAAGGTGCCGTTTGCTCCATCTGGCTTCAAGGTTCGCTACCTGAAAGTATTCGAGTCGAAGCTTAACTACTCTGACCATGACGTAATCAAATGGGTTCGTTACATCGGCCGTTCGGGACTCTACGAGACCAGATGCTAATGCCCTGTAACGCATTTCACATCAGCTATTATTTATGACATAAGAGTGACTGATAGGTCAGAAAAATGAATTTAAAAAATTTCACATTGGCCTTATTTTCTTGAACAAATACTATATAACACTTGAATTTATGATGAGTAAATGATGTATGAAGATGGAAAGTTTTAGGGAAAAATTATGAAGTGATTAAAACAGACAATAGAAGAGGTATATACATATACATGCTTACATGCACATTCAGTTACACATAAGAATGTCCCACATTCAACAGGAATACATAGTAGAATAGTAAATAGGACATATTTTGGGCTAGTTGCTGACCCATTCACCTAGTGAGGGGTTTTTAACTATACCAAAAATGTGTTATTTCCTGCTGTTAAATGTGGGACATTACTTTGTATTATCCATCTGGTCAGTGTATGGTTCACTCAGTATTCATACAGTATACACATGTCATGAACAATCCAAGGAGCCAAAAGAACAGACAGTGACTCATCTATATTTGTGTACACACAATGTACATTGTGCATGGTGCAAACAAAATCACAGACATAATAAAAGACAACAATACCCTGTAGTTCTGCCTCAAACCAAGGTTAAAAAATATAGGACTACTTATCTTTTGTATTGTCTCCATGTAGGTTTATGCCATTGACCGTGTTCAGATGCTTACAGACATAATTCAGAATAGTTAGTTACACACTGTATACATAGATTACTGTATTTTGGGAAAGTCAGTTATAGTATATTAAATTATGAATGTGCAAAGTTTAGATGAAATTTTCATGGATATCTGCAGTAATGCAGCTTGCATAAGCCTACCACCTAATGCTTACGCAAGTGAAGGATGATTCTTGGCTCGGCTGTGGTACTTGATCTGATTACTGGTGGCTCAAGAAATCAATTGTGTTCATTAATTAATGTTAATTGTGACAGCGGTTAGCAGATATTTTGAGAATTTAATAATTAGTTGCTTGTATATAATATTTTGAAGTCTATTTAGTTCTTAGATTTTATTTGAAGATCATAGGTTTATTTTCTATTTTGCCATTCTTATAGAGATAGTTACTTTTTTGTATAATGAATGACATTCCTTGTTCCCAATTGTTTTTTGTTTCATGTATGATTCTCAGGTGGAGTAATGTAGTTTTATTTTAAAGATGTAAGGAAATCTTTCATTGTTAATTCCTTGTAATGTTAAAAATGTTAGCTAGATGAAGTAGATTACAGAAGGTGCCAGAAATTAATGGCTCACACCATGGAAGGCTGTGCAGGCAGTGTTTGTCAACACCCAATAACCATATGGAAAATGGTATTACGGCAGATGCTGTTACATACTCAGTACAGCAATATTACTACTGGCGGTATATTTTAGTGCTTGTTTAGTCACAGTTTAACCCTCAAGTTTCGATGCATGGACTTTCAGCTTTATAACTAATAGAAAACTAAAAAAAATCTTCCTTTTTCTTTGGCAATTATTGCACCTTAGTTGAGCTTATATCCTAGCAAATCTTTCTTAGCATGGAGGAAGGCATCATTAGACTAATTCAACCTGCTGGAATGGAAAGTTTGGCCAATACAATTTAATTATTTTTATTTTTTTGTTGTTGGCCAGGCAGTTGTATGTTTGAATTGACCTTTATTGACAGGAGTTAATCTTATCTTTTTTCCAGATGTAACAAATGCTTAGGTTAGGACTGACTGTCTCTAATCTTTACTGTGTTTGAGAGCAACATATGAATAGATTAATCGTGAATTACTAATAAATAAATTCTGTTAGCCTAATCCTGAAGAAAATGAAAGTTGCATGGTTCTTGCCTGGTCAGCATGAATTTTGCAGAATGTTGAGTTCCGACCGGCCGATGTTGTGCACCCGTTTGATGACGTCATGGTTGCAACTTTGTAATGGCAACTTGATCCTAAAAGCTATCCCAGTATACAAGCATGGGTTGGCATTGTGTCTAACTCCAACTGATGATGATAAGTGTGACCATCTGCCTGAGATGCTGCCACTGCTGGTGGTGTAGTTGTATAGAAACAAATGTACTTGTAAATGTATTTGTCTTTCATTATGACCTATATCTTGAGGTGAGGAAAACTCTTGCATTCACAAGGAATGATGCTTTCAGGACATGTCACTGACTGCCCTCTCTTCAGAAATACCACCTTTAATGCAGTCTGGCATTTAAATTGAAGTTGTTACCCCAACTATAGCTTCTATTTTGCACTCTCTATCCTTTCTTCTAACCTCTAATTTTAATTTATGAGCTCCTGAGAATGCAGTGCTGTATGACCCCTATGGATTTAGCATTTGCTTTAATATGTAGAGAGAATGGAGCGAAACAGAATGACTTCAAGAGTGTATCAGTCTGTAGTGGAAGGAAGGCGGGGTAGGGGTCGGCCTAGGAAGGGTTGGAGGGAGGGGGTAAAGGAGGTTTTGTGTGCGAGGGGCTTGGACTTCCAGCAGGCATGTGTGAGCGTGTTTGATAGGAGTGAATGGAGACAAATGGTTTTTAATACTTGACGTGCTGTTGGAGTGTGAGCAAAGTAACATTTATGAAGGGATTCAGGGAAACCGGCAGGCCGGACTTGAGTCCTGGAGATGGGAAGTACAGTGCCTGCACTCTGAAGGAGGGGTGTTAATGTTGCAGTTTAAAAACTGTAGTGTAAAGCACCCTTCTGGCAAGACAGTGATGGAGTGAATGATGGTGAAAGTTTTTCTTTTTCGGGCCACCCTGCCTTGGTGGGAATCGGCCAGTGTGATAATAAAAAAAATAATAAAATAAAAATGATTGAAGAATGTAATGAGCCATTTAGGCTTGAAAATATAGTAACCAGTCATTTGTCAATGTGCTGAAGGGATCAAGAACCTATGATGACGATAATTGCAGAATGTTGTTGGCTAAAATAATATTTTTTCCATTGTAGTAGGTTTGCCAGAACTGGCCCAGCTTGGGTTTTTGTCCAGATGGTGACCCAATGCGTAGTCAGATGAAAATTTAGAAACTGTAAATTTATTATCTATAGATTTAGCCCTTTGTAATTGTTGGCACCAATGTTGGTCTGAGTTGATTCATAACAAATTATATCCTATGAAGCTGTGACCCTAGCGAGTTTAGCGCTTCTTTTTTATTATAACTATCAAGCCATATTTAGGTTTCCGGTCCTCTTATCATAGATTTCATGGTTGGAGACTCCACACACCTATCTTTGCAATGGGCGTGCACGTCTCACTTGCAGGTATCTTGTGGAGAGGCACCCGGTGCCACTATGAGAAGTGCCAAGTTCCAATATCAGTTTGCCATATTCTGTTTACCAATAGGCACACAGAATTTACCTCCGATGTCACCGCTCTAACGCTGCAGGCCTCCTGCAGTGTTCCTCCTTTCTTATGTTCTTATGTTATTCTTGCTGACTGCTCCATTTTCGACACAGACGCCCCTATGAACTTTTGTCAGCGCCAGCTTTATTACACCAACTTTGATTACCTGCACTTGTTTAGCACTCCTCGCTGCTCTTCCTACCTCTACCTCTCTCATACTCTTCACCCTTGATGATCTTTGATCAAGCATATTACACCTTTTAGTGCACCTTACTCTTCAGTGCTGTTTGACCTTTACAGGTTTAGTGCTTGGTTATAATTATAATAATAGATTTAGACATTGTTGCAAAATGTATTATAATGGCATTCTCAGCTGCCTTTTGTCTACAGCAGATTTATTACAATGACTTTCACTTGATCTTTGTGCTCTTTTTGTATACTATCACTTTTCCACTCTTGATATTAAATTTCCCTTTACCATGCAGTGCTGAATAACTTCAGTAAGTTTCAATATTTTCCAAAAATGAGTTGGACTGTAGTTCAATTAATTTTTTGTGAATAAAACACTGAAAGGTATATACGGGTGTTAATCTGTTTACTGTATATAACGTATTTTGAGTATCAGTTCACAATGAAGAGATTGAACTATTCATTATGTACTGTATTTGGTTAAAATTTAATGCATTTTCAATATATTTCTAACGAGTATAGTGGTACCAACACTTATATGGGTGTGAAGCATGGGTTTTAAATGTTGCAGCAAGGAGGAGGAAATGTTATTTTTGAAGGCAGTGTCTGGTGTGAACATGCAAAGATGCATAGCTTAGAGATTAGGAGGTGTGGGGTTACCAAAACATGGAGGAGTGGTTGAGGTGGTTTGGACATATAGAAGATGGAACAAAACAGGATCACTAGGAGGGCATATAAATCTGGAATAGAGGGAAGGAAGGGTTGGAGAGAAGTAAGGAAGGTTTTGAAAGTTAAGGAATTGGACGTCCAATAGACTTGTGTGTTCATGCTAGACAGGCATGAAGGCAAGTGGTCTTTTATGACTTGATGTGCTGTTGGACTGTGAGCAGCATAACATTTATAAAGGGATTCAGGGAAACCAGTTAAGTGGACTTAGTCCTGAGTCCTGGAGGCGAGTAGTAGTGTCTGCACTCTGAAGGGGGTAGGGATGCTTCAGTTTGGAAGCTTATCTGAGCTGTGATTGAATGAATGGTGGTGAAAGCATTTCTTTTTTGTCACCCTACCTTGATGGGAGCCCAGTGTGCTAAAAGATAATTAGTATAATGTACTTTGTATCAGTGAATTAACATCTTAATGACTTCGTGTTACAATTGCCCTTAAAACTAAATTTAATAACTATTTGACTCGGTGATTTCTTGACTAACACCGCTCCTTGCTGATGGCCCCACCTTTGACACACGCTCCCTCTTTGATGTCATCAGTTGCTTTGTTACACTAACTTTGAGTATACTACTTTTAGCACTCACTGCCTTTCATAAGAACATAAAGGAGGAACACTGCAGCAGCCCTGTTGGCCCATACTAGGCAGGTCCTTTACAATTCATCCCACTAACAAACATTTGACCAACCCAATTTTCAATGCTACCCAAGAAATAAGCTCTGATGTGCAAGTCCCACTCAAATCCAACCCCTCCCACTCATGTACTTATCCAACCTATATTTGAAACTACCCAAAGTCCTAGCCTCAATAACCCAACTAGGTAGACTGTTCCACTCATCAACTACCCTATTTCCAAACCAATACTTTCCTATGTCCTTTCTAAATCTAAACTTATCTAATTTAAATCCATTACTGCGGGTTCTCTCTTGGAGAGATATCCTCAAGACCTTGTTAATATCCCCTTTATTAATACCTATCTTCCACTTATACACTTCAATCAGGTCTCCCTCATTCTTCGTCTAACAAGTGAATGTAACTTAAGAGTCTTCAATCTTTCTTCATAAGGAAGATTTCTAATGCTATGTATTAATTTAGTCATCCTACGCTGAATGTTTTCTAACGAATTTATGTCCATTCTGTAATATGGAGACCAGAATTGAGCTGCATAATCTAGGTGAGGCCTTACTAATGATGTATAAAGCTGCAGTATGACCTCTGGACTTCTGTTGCTTACACTTCTTGATATAAATCCAGTAATCTATTTGCCTTATTTACGTACGCTTAGGCATTGCTGTCTTGTTTAAGGTTGCTGCTTACCATAACCCCCAAGTCCTTTTTGCAATCTGTATGGCTAAGTTCTACATTATTTAACTTATAAGTGCTAGGGTTGTGGACACTCCCGAGCTTCAGAACCTTGCATTTATCTACATTGAACTGCATCTGCCACTTTTCTGACCAAGAGTAGAGTTTGTCTAAATCCTCCTGAAGTTCCCTAACATCTACGTTTGAATCAATTATCCTACCTATCTTCGTGTCATCGGCGAATTTGCTCATATCACTAGTAATTCCTTCATCAAGATCATTGATATATATTATAAACAACAACGGGCCCAAGACTGATCCCTGTGGAACGCCACTTGTTACTGATCCCCAATCGGATTTAACCCCATTTATGGAGACACTATGCTTCCTGTCTGTGAGCCATGATTCGATCCACGAGAGCACCCTTCCCCCAATGCCATGAGCTGCTACTTTCTTCAACAGTCTTTGGTGTGGAACTCTATCAAATGCCTTGCTAAAATCTAAGTAAATATCAAATTCTTTATCGTGGTCAACAGCCTCAAAAGCTTTACTGAAGAAAGTTAATAAATTAGTTAGACAAGACCGGCCTCTTGTGAATCCATGCTGAGTATCATTAATCAAGCTATGCTTATCGAGATGGCTTCTTATAATCTGAGCTATAATTGACTAGTAATTTGCCTACAATTGAGGTCAGGCTTATTGGGCGGTAATTTGACTGTAACGACTTGTCCCGTTTTAAAAATAGGAATTACATTAGCCATCTTCCACATATCAGACACTACACCTGTTTGAAGAGATAAATTAAAAATATTAGTTAATGGTTCACAGACTTCCATTTTGCATTCCTTTAGAACCCTTGAAAAAACCTCATCAGGACCCGGTGACTTATTTTGCTTCAGTCGGTCTATCTGCTTCACAACCATTTCACTAGTGACTGTGATGTTACATAATTTATCTTCTGATCCACTATAAAAATTAATTACTGGAATATTATTAGTGTCTTCCTGTGTAAAAACCGTGAGAAAATTATTTAAAATCGAGCACATTTCATTCTCTGTCAGTAAGATGCCCATAGTTATTTTTAAGGGGACCTATCTTATCTCTGACTTTTGTTCTATAGACCTGGAAAAAAAATTTTTGGGTTAGTTTTAGAATCCCTAGCAACTTTAATTTCATAGTCCCTTTTAGCTTTTCTTATCCCCTTTTTAATGTCCCTCTTAATGTCAATATACTGATTCATAAGATGACCCTCGCCTCTTTGATACCTATAAATTCCTTTCTTATGCCCTAGTAGATATTTCAGCCTATTATTCATCCATTTTGGGGCATTTCTATTTGATCTAATTTCCTTATAAGGGATAAACGTTCTTTGAGCAGCATGTATTGTGTTCAGAAAACTGTCATATTGATAGCTCTCTGCGTTACCCCAGTCAACAGATGATAAGTGTTCTCTAAGCCCATCGTAATCTGCTAAGCGAAAATCTGGGACTGTTACTGAGTTATCCCTACAATCATACTTCCATTCAATTCTAAATGTAATTGATTTGTGGTCGCTAGCACCCAGTTCCTCTGAAACTTCTAAATTATTAACAAGGGATTCATTGTTTGCCAGAACTAAGTCAAGCAGGTTATTACCCCTTGTAGGTTCTGTCACAAACTGCTTCAAAAAACAATCCTGAACTACTTCTAAGAAGTTGTATGATTCTAAATTCCCAGTCAAACAATTCCAATCAATATGACTAAAGTTAAAGTCTCCTAGAATTACTACATTATCGTGCCTTGTGGCCCTAACAATTTCCTCCCATAGTAGTCTCCCCTGGTCCCTATCTAAATTTGGGGGACGGTATATCACACCTAAAATTAATTTTTCATGCCCCTCTGAAAATTCTATCCAAACAGACTCTGTATGTGTTACTTCAGACTTAATACCCGTTTTTATGCAACAGTTCAAGCGATGTCGGACATACAATGCCACCCCACCCCTCTTCCCGATACTTCTATCTACTTGGAACAATTTAAAACCCTGAATGTGACATTCTGCAGGCATGTCCCGACCTTTTGAATTAAACCACATCTCAGTAATGGCAAATACATCTATGTTACCTGGACTAGCAACTAGTCTCAACTCGTCCATCTTATTCCTGGCACTGCGACTATTTGTGTAATAATATTTAAAGACCCTCCTCTCTCTTTACCCTTCCTGCTCCTTTCTGTTATTCCACTAAACCTATTACTGTCCTTGTCAATTAGTGTCACTGGCTTTCCAATATCCACCTCATTTTGCCTATTACTAGTTCTCCTAGTACTCATATTACTACCCTGTGACTTCACAGTTTTCCCGCCAAAACCCATACCACTAACTATTCCTAGTTTAAAGACCTAACAGCTCCCTCCACTGCGTTGGCCAGTGCTCCCACCCCACATCTAGATAAGTGAACCCCATCCCTGGCATACATGTCATTTCTGCCATAGAAGAGGTCCAGTTGTCAATGAATGTTACCGCATTTTCCTTACAGTATTTGTCCAGCCAGCAATTGACACCAATTGCTCTGGACAACCATTCATTTCCAACTCCTCTCCTTGGCAAAATGCCACATATGACAGGTTTCCCACCCTTCCTCCTAATTATCTCTATTGCTGACCTATACCTGCTAATCAGGTCCTCACTCCTGCGTCTGCCAACATCGTTGCCTCCAGCACTGAGACAGATAATAGGATTGCTCCCATTACCTCTCATGATGTCATCCAGACGGCTAACAATATCCTTCATCCCAGCCCCAGGAAAACACACTCTCTGCCTCCTACTCCTATCCTTCAAGCAGAATTCCCTATCCATGTACCTAATCTGGCTATCCCCAACAACAACAATGTTTTTACCTTCCTTGGCGTCGTCCGTCGTGATGCTCCGAGTAGTCGACTCACATTCGCCAGGTAGCATTTCACCACTTGTAGAATTCGTCAAGACGTTCTCGATGGTCTTCGTTGGGGTTTCTAGGGATGTCTTACTCACGTCTGCCAATGCTTCTTTGGTGCTCGTTGTGGCATTCCCAGTAGAACACTCACATTCGTCAAGTAGCACCGAGAATGGGTTGGAAGTTTCCACGGTAGTCTTCTGGTTTCTCGTTTCTGCTTCTCCAACCGTTTTCTTGATCTTCAGCTTGGTTCCATGTTGCCCGGCCACTGACCAAGCTCCCCTCTTAACCTGGGGACTCACAACAGACGGATTACTACAAATCCTCTTGTTCTCCTCCGTTAATCGCCGTATCTCCATCTTAGCAACTCTGAGCTCTTCTCTCAGCTGCTGGTAAAGTTGCTCAAGGGAGGGCATCCTGGTTCAGATTCACAGAGAGCACACAAACAGGTCTTCACGGAGCTAAGTACACCTAACTTGACCTCTGTTATGCTCTTCACCCTCACTGTTGTCTGATCAGGCATATTACACCTTTTAGCACACCTTACCCTGCAGCGCTGTATGACCCTTATGGGTTTAGCGCTTGGTTATGATTATGATGAACTAACACTTGTTTTGCTACATCTGCGACCCCATCCTGCTAATGCTCTTTATTCGACACTGTCACCTCTCTCTTCCTGCCATATCTCACCTCTGCTGTGCAGTGCTGAATGGCTATTACTAGCTTAGCATTTTCAAGAATATAATCTGTGTAGAATGTTAACACGTATGTGTTAACTCAGTTGTTGGTTACATTAATTTCTCTAGGGTGTGTAGTAATGTGTTAGGAGAGATGTACTTTTGATTTGCAATTTTGAATTTCAAATTCAAAAATTGATTTCTTTGCAAAACATAAAATATGTACTTCATATGTAGTAAAATATTGTTAAGCACAAAAATAAGCCACTATCATGCATGAGCATTTTGGGTATAGGAGAGAGTAAAAAATTTATTTCCTCAAAGTTGTGAATTGTGGTTTTCATGATGCTAGTGGAAAGACTGATAGACTGTACAGGAAGGAAATTACAACTGAAGCATGGTGTTGGAGTAAGGTAATTATGTAACCTGAAGTAAAAAGTAAAGTTCATTACTTAAAATTCCCTTCAAAAGAGGTTCCTTGATGCTGGTGAGGGGCTCTTGATCTAGAGAATTGAATCTGTGGTCCAGTTCCTTGAATTAAACCTGAATACCTTTCACATCCCCCCACAGGTGCTGTATAATCTTACAGGTTTAGTGCTCTCCCCTTGATAATCTACATGTATATGATGCAGCTTACACAGACCACAGCTGACACCAGCAATGTACCATATAGAAAGTCCCTGACTTAAGAAAGTCCCTGGTTATGCAGAGCATTTGGGGTAACTTGGGTTAATTTTGTACCCAGGCTCCCCTCAAGGAAGGTTCCTTGATGTTGGTGAGGGGCTCTTGATTTAGGGAATTGGATCTGTGCTCCAGTTCCCCGAATTAAGCCTGAATGCCTTCCACATCCCCCCCCCCAGGCGCTGTATAATCCTCCGGGTTTAGCGCTTCCCCCTTGATTATAATAATAATAATGTACCCAGGCTGCCACCCACACCAATCGACTAATACCCAGGTAATTATTTACCTGCTAAGTGAGAGACTTGGACCTGCCTGGCATGGGCCAGTAGACCTGCTGCAGTGTTCCTGCTTATGTTCTTATGAGTCTTAAGGAAACACGTCCTAATGTTTCCACCTGTACCGGGGATCGAACCACTCACCTCAGTGTGGGAATCCTACAGGTTTAACGCTCCCCCAGGCGCTGTATAATCCTACGGGTTTAGCGCTTCCCCCTTGATTACTATAATAACGCTCCCCCATGTTAATAATAATGACTGTGTGAACTGAGTGTGCTACCAACCCAGCTGTGGAGCGCTGTAACAATTGTAGCTGTGCTTTCTAGACCTTCCACATCCCCCCCCCCCAGGCGCTGTATAATCCTCCGGGTTTAGGGCTTCCCCCTTGATTATAATAATAATAATGTGCTTTCTTGAATCGCACTGCCTTCAGGGGAGGTTGTTTGATGTTGGTAAAGGATCCCTGAGTCAGGGAATCAAACCTATTCTCCCTTGGATTAAATTTGACTGCTTTCCATTCTGTCGGCACTTTAGCCCCTATGGGTTAAACTCCTCCATGAATAATTTTTTTTATTTCCCATAATTATATGACCCTTGTGGGTTTAGCGCTTAATTTTGATTGTTCTAATAATGATAATACTTCCCTCAATTCGTTTGATATTCTTCATCCAATACACTGAGGTCTGGGGTTCGATCCCCGGTACGGGTGGAAACATTGGGACGTGTTTCCTTAAGACACCTGCTGCCCATGTTCACCTAGCAGTAAAATTGGTACCTGGGTGTTAGTCGACTGGTATGGGTCGCATCCTGGGGAAAAAATTAACCTGATCTGCCTGAAATGCTCCCCTCAAGGGAGGTTCCTTGACGCTGGTGAGGAGCTCTTGATCTAAGGAATTGGATCTGTGCTCCGGTTCCCCTCAAGGGACGTTCCTTGATGCCGGTGAGGGGGCTCTTGATCTAGGGAATTGGATCTGTGCTCCGGTTCCCTGATTTGAGTCTGAATATCTTCCACCCCCCACATGCGCTGTATAATCCTAAGGGTTTAGCGCTCCCCATGATTATAATAATAATAATAATAATAATAATGATAATGGTCAGCATAACAAGGGGACTTTCTATATAGTATGTCATTGATGTCAGCTATGGTCTGTATACCTTGTACATGTACTTGTAGAAATAAAGATATTATTATTAATGAATTGGGGCACACTACTACCCAGAAGCTGCATGAATCCCTGCGGGTTTAGCCCATTTACTACGATTAGGAAAGTTTGTATCATTCCCGCTGCCATGTGTAGAGACCTCTGCGTCACTCCTGTGTCTCCGGTTACACCTTCCGAGAAGTCTCTCTTCCAGGAGAGATCACTAGATACGCGCTAAATGCTCTTGATCCAAGGAACGAAAGTTATCGTCTTGGTTCAAGACTGGTCGCCTTCCGTGCCACATGGGAGTACTCGACTCCAGGCTGAGGGACTGTTTGCCTCAATCTTTTGATATTTACCATTCTTCTTTGTATTGGACTGATGAAGCCACTGTGTGGCGAAACGTCTCCTCAGTACAGATACCCAAGTGTTGCACATGCGTCATCAACCAGTGATGTTGCTTCACTCTCACTGCAGCAACACTCGTCCCACCGGCCAAGGAGGTTCAGTTTTTTGCTCCAGAAATGTGGTCACTCACCAGTGTCAGAGATGTGCTACAACATTCTGCTGTCAGCCGCTCTAATGTGGTCACTAACCAGTGTCAGAGATGTGCTACAATATTCTGCTGTCAGCCGCTCTAATGTGGTCACTCACCGGTAGAGATGTGCTACAATATTCTCCTGTCAGCCGCTCTAATGTGGTCACTCACCGGTAGAGATGTGCTACAATATTCTGCTGTCAGCCGCTCTAATGTGGTCACTCACCGGTAGAGATGTGCTACAATATTCTGCTGTCAGCCGCTCTATAGTATCCCATTAGAAAGTTTATTTGGGTACAGGTACACATAAAGAGAGTTACATAAATTATCATACATAGTAACATATGCAGTAATCGCGAACAAGTGATGAAAGATGCAAGACAACAACTGGGTGAGAGTTGAATGATAGCTCTAGGCCTCTCATGTTGCAGTCTACATGTCTTCGGGAGCTTGCAATGCTGTAGAAATGAGCAGGAACTCTACCTGGACTTTCTACTCATTTCTGCAACATTGCACTCTCCTGAAGATGTTGATTGCAGAACAAAAGGCCTAGAGCTATCATTCAACTCTCCTCCATGGTTGTCTGGCACAATAACATATTACCTGGAGTTTACCTGGAGAGAGTTCCGGGGGTCAACGCCCCCGCGGCCCGGTCTGTGACCAGGCCTCCTGGTGGATCAGAGCCTGATCAACCAGGCTGTTGCTGCTGGCTGCACATATATGTAAATTACCCACCAAGATAAACCATAAAAAGTCAAAGTGACTTATTTCCATTATGTTCTTTGACCTCATGACTGTAATGACGTAACGATCTTTTGATCCAAGGAATTGAAACAATCTTCATTTTCCTTGGATCGGATCCATTGCCTTCCCTTTCCCTGGTGCTGTATGACCCCTGGCCAAGGAACTGGACCTCTCCTCTTCCTTGGATCGGACCTGATTGCCTTTCATCCCCCAGGCGCAGTATAACCCATGCGGGTTTAGTGCTCCCCTCCTACATACAACCCCCCCTCAAGGGAGGATCGACCCCCTGACCTGAGTGTGTAAGCTGAGTACGCTGCCAATCTCTCTTGTCCTGTACGTGACCACAGGCGTCACCACCACCACCATTCACTCACACAGTTTCCTGTTTTCACTCAGTATTCTCTCTCTGGTTTATGTCCCTGTGACTTGCAACCATTATTGTCTACCTCAGTAATGTCACATTCCCATGAGCATCATCATAATGTACTCAATTACATCAGGTTCTTTATAAAAAACCTTAGTATGCAGAGCATACTATATATATTATATATATATATATATATATATATTTATATATATATATATATATATATATATATATATATTGAATGATAGCTCTAGGCCTTTCGTGTTGCAATCAGTACATCATCAAGAGCTTGCAGTGATGCTGAAAAACAAGAGAAGCCCCAAGTAAATACGGTCACAGGGAACGCCTGGCACTCCCTGTGACCGTATTTATTTATGACGGTTTTCGTAATTTTACTTGCTATGACACACATAGTTACTGTGTCTGTTACTTTGCTTCTGTCTGTACCTGTGATAGACAGCAGGTGTAGTAAATAATAATAATAGTAATAATAATAAAACCTGTCTCATCATTCTTATATCAAAGGTGTAGTATACACACTCATACAGGTAACATTACAGTCCATGTATACGCTTGTATATACATACTCATAACTATGACAGATTATAAATGAGAATGACAGCTCAGACCTCACTCAATTCCTGCAACTGCAACACGGAGGAAAAAACAGCACGTATTTAAATTCAACTGGGTGAGTGTACACATGTGTGCGTGGGTATATGCACGTATACGCATGCATACTCATGCACACACACACACACACACACACACACACACACACACACACACACACACACACACACACACACACACACACACACACACATAGAGTTGTAAGGCAGTGGAATAGCCTAGAAAATGACGTAGTGGAGGCAGGAACCATACACAGTTTTAAGACGAGGTTTGATAAAGCTCATGGAGCGGGGAGAGAGAGGGCCTAGTAGCAACCGGTGAAGAGGCGGGGCCAGGAGCTAGGACTCGACCCCTGCAACCACAAATAGGTGAGTACAAATAGGTGAGTACACACACACACACAGTAGCGATCAGTGAAGAGGCGGGGCCAGGAGCTTGGACTCGACCCCTGCAACCTCAACTAGGTGAGTACAACTAGGTGAGTACATGCACGCATGTACAACAGGCCTAGTGTCTAATCAACATGTGCCTGGAACAAAATGGTAACTAACACATGCACATAAGCTCATGGAGAAGCAAGAGTGACCTAGTAGGGACCAGTGAAGAGACAGGGCCAGGAGCCGTGCTCGACCCCTGCTGTGTGTGAGTACACACACACCACACACACACACACACACACACACACACACACACACACACACACACACACACACACACACACACACATGACTGTGGTCATGCAAGACTAGTTTAAGACCTTGTATACACACTAAGGCGTGCTTCAAGGGGGGTTAGGTGCAAAAAAATCCCGTTACATTTTCTCCCATACAGCTGTTGCTGCGACACAGTCCAAAAGTAAATACAGTACTGTATATCATAAGTATGAAAATGGTATACAATACCGACAGGTTGACAAGTAGGACACGAAACGTTTCGCCTACACAGTAGGCTTCTTCAGTCAATATGTAAAGTAAAAGGACACAAATGCAACTAATGTGAGGTGGATGAATGGTTCAGGGAACCGACATGTTGATAAATTAGACACATGTGCAACACTTGGGTATCTTTATTGAGGAAACGTTGCGCCACACAGTGGCTTCATCAGTCCATACATAGGAGAATGGTGAAGAACAGGAGGAGTTTGCGGTAATCAGTCCCTCAGCCTTGAGTCGATGTGGTCAGTCCATCAATCTTGAAAAGAATACAGCATATGTGGGAAGAAGTAGCTTATATACCGTAGGCAGGAGAGGTGCAGCAGTCGTAGGTGGTGTCACATTTGTCCTATGTGGAGTAGATCGTACCCAAGGGTTAGGCGAGTGAAGAATTTCCTGTATTAAGATTTCAAAGATGTTGGTGTGTCAGACAGGATTGTAGATGAATGGTTCAGAGAACCGACAGGTTGATAAATTAGACACATGTGCAACACTTGTGACACCACCTACGACTGCTGCACCTCTCCTGCCTACGGTATATAAGCTACTTCTTCCCACATATGCTGTATTCTTTTCAAGATTGATGGACTGACCACATCGACTCAAGGCTGAGGGACTGATTACCTCAAACTCCTCCTGTTCTTCACCATTCTCCTTTGTATGGACTGATGAAGCCACTGTGTGGCGAAACGTTTTCTCATTAAAGATACCCTCTCCAGATAAACCCAAGTGTTGCGTATGTGTCTAATTTATCAACTTGTCGGTTCCCTGAACCATTCATCTACAAGGTTGAGGGACTGATTACCTCATCTTCTGTATATAGTTCTACTGTCTTCAAATTATGTCCTGGAATTTGTATTGATAAAGCTACTGGATGGCGAAACGTCTACAATAAAGATACCCAGATGTTGCACATGTGTCTCAATTTCATCTTGTCGGTATTGTATACCATATTTGTACAACCCTAGAAGTAGTTTTGAGGTGGTCAGTCCCTCAGCCTGGAAAAGAGTTGAGCTTCATGGAGCTGAACACTTCCCCACGCTGAAGAACTGACCACGTCAAATCCTTTTTCGTCAAGGTTGATGGAATATTCTGTTAGTGGGAAGGATTGTGAAGGACCTGCCTAGTATGGGCCAAGAGCCTGTTGCTCTTTTGTTTTTGTTATTGTATTCTACTATACCTGCTTCCTCTGAATTTGACTGAGGAAGCCTACTGTGTAGGCGAAACGTTTCATTGATAAAGACGCCCAACTGTTGTACAAGTGTCTTTATCTTCAAGCCTATCATGTAGGTCCCTTAAATGCAGTATATGCACTCCTCTATTGACAACGTTTCGCCCACACAGTGGGTTTATCAAGTGACAAACGGATCTACCTGGTTGATAAATTAGACACATGTGCAACACTTGGGTATCTTTAATGAGGAAACGTTTCGACACAGTGACTTCATCAGTCCACACAAAGGAGAATGGTGAAGAACAGGAGGAGTTTGAGGTAATCAGTCCCTCAGCCTTGAGTCGATGTAGTCAGTCCATCACTCTTGATGGACTCGAACAGTTGAACGAAGACGACCAGAGCTGTCGTAAGATGGGAAGGAAGAAAGATGGGGAAGGATGGAAATACTGGAAAAGGATGAGAGAGAAGAGGAGAGGAGAAGAAAGGCAAGTGACCCAATCACTTTGGTGCATGTGGTACAAAGGTACTGCAAGCTTGGATGGGGAGGGATGAAGGACATCGAAACTTGGCTCCCAAGGAGCGGCTGGTGAAGGCGTCGGCAGAAGTCAGGGAAGTTCCAGAAGGCAGCCATCAGGACGATCTGTACAGTGAATGGTTAGCGGGAGGCTTGCTAAATTATTGTCCCAGAGTAGAGAGAAGTGAACTTCGATCTTGAGAGAAGGTGTAGTCTAAACAAGAAGTCGGGGTTTGTCTCAGGATCCTTAAGGATATCGAATAGTTCATCAGTGGTGGTAATGTGTGCGGCAGTACAGGTGAACTTAGCAGTCCCGGCCTTCAGGAAGGTGACGAGTTCCTGGGCAGTCATTTCGTTAGGAGAATGTCGAGTGGTGTGGAGAGCGATTCCAGTCGAACGAACGAACGAACAAGTTCAGGTAAGATCCCAATGGGATGAGCGGGGAAGACGGGACAGACGAAGAATAGCGGAGAGGAGTGTTCCTAGTTGTAGAAATAGAGCCAGGGCTTAACCCAGCAGCTGAGACGATCGTCGGATAGAGCTGGAGAGAACAGGACTTAGCTGTGAACATGGACGACGTGGGCAAGCTGTGCAGGCTGCATCATGGTGGTTCACACTTACACTCACTCACCCATTTGACCATAAACAGAAATATTAATCTCAATCTTAAAATAATGAATCCTATGATACTCCAATACTGAAACTATGTACTGTGCCAAAACAAAAGCATTCACATTGCTAAACTCACAAACTAGTATTTAGTCACTTAGCCATAATACCAACTTACCTCATAATTTGTAATATTTTAAAATAAAGAATTAAACTAAGTCTGCCCGAAATGCCTAGCCATGCTAGGCGTTCTAGTGGTACACTCTGTAATCATTATTTAACTACATGTAAACCACACAACAACCAAATTCTGTAAATTCAACATTGTAATCTTTATAGAGAATAAACTTTGAATTTGAATTTGAATTTGAATCTGTAGATCTGGTCGGCGACTGGTTGCTGGAGATCGGCGGGAAGCGGGATGGAGAGGGAGGCATGCTTCAACATGATTGGTTAAGTATGCAGAGAGGAGAGAGATCAGCGTTGATTGGTGGATAACACTCTTCATATCTGCGTTTTGTTAGTTTTTCGTTCCTGTCGTAGAGCCATTTTGAAGTCTTTGGAAAGCAGGTTTTGATAATAAACTAAGTTTGAGCAGACTTTTGCTGTCTTTTTCTAAGTCTGCAATTAGGGCAGTTTCAGTGTGGGTATCTTTGGTGAGCTTGATGATGTCGGCAGATGGTGGAGAGTCTGGGAAAGTAAAGTTTGGCATGTTGTTCAATCGGAAGAGCTCGTTAATAACAGTGTTGAAGGAGCCTGGTAATGCCATATTATGCATGTGTGCATATAGCATACAGTAATGAATTTTCGTAGGTTCATAAGCTGATGGAGTAGTGGTGGAGGGTTGGGTAGCTTTTAAAAGTTTTGTTATGTCGGCCTGGAGTTTGTGGGATGGCAGCATAAGTAGGTGACTTGGAAGGTGTCTTCTTCTGTTCTGCTTCTTGGCTTTTCCTCAGAATTTCACGACGAGTAGGGCACTTTGCAGCGAGAGTATGGTGATTGCTTTTGCAGTTGAGACACTTAAGTGGGGCAGTAGAAGTACAAGTCTTGGAATCGTGGCCTTCAGACCCGCAGGTAGAGCAGAACTTTTTGTCTTTTGTGGGGCAGTCTTTTGTAGAATGTAGGTAAGAGTAGCAACTCCAGCACTGAGTAATATGATGGTACCGCTCAGCTTCAATATGACTGGAGTTAATGAAGTAATAGTATATGGCCAGGCCTTCAGCCATAGCTTGGGCAGCCATTGTCACATCAGTAAAAGTGATTTTCAGCATGGAGGAGGAAGTAGGAATCTTGGTGATGCTTTCAACTGTAGCCCAGGGATTTTGTTCTTCTATGGAGGTCTTTAGGTCTTCAACAGGTTGTATGGTAATCAGTTTGTCAAGTCTCTTCAAGAAGACAGTCCTCTTAGCCCGTAAGGCAGGAGAGGACATGACTTTGAAGCCACGGTCTGATAGAGTGGACAAATCGGAGGAGGTCAGTAGTTTTTCAGCTTCAACATCGTCTTCACAGACAATAATGAAGGCTTCGTGGAGTGAGAGGATGGTATTAATCTTGACCTGTAGACCCCTGATTACCACAGCAAGGGCAAGCTTGGTGGAGTCATTGATCGTACCACTGGATGGTTTTATCTCGACTCTGTTGGAGAAGCTCATCTTGACACCCGACATTCTTGCGTTTTGTCTTTAACATTCTGATTCCAGTCATACAGCGGCATGTAGGTTTAGCGGCAGAGGTGGAGGCAGGCGACGTCGCTGATTGGACAGTAACAGCAGTGGTGGTAGAGGTGGAAGGCGAGACCGCTGAGTGGACGACGTTAATGGAAACAGAAGCTGCTGGTGGCAAGGAGGGTGATGATTGGTTGGTGCCTGGTTCGAGAGGAGGCAACGAAGGCTCCTCATTGGTTGGAGGTGGAGTGACGTCACGTGCAGTTGATGGTGGTTGTGGTGAACCTGCTGTTGCTGGTGATAAGAGATAAGATAAGATTTCGTTCGGGTTTTTAACCTCGGAGGGTTAGCCACACAGGATAACCCAAGAAAGTCAGTGGGTCATCGAGGACTGTCTAACTTATTTCCATTGTGGTCCTTAATCTTGTCCCCCAGGCTGCGACCCACACCAGTCGACTAACACCTAGGTATTTATTTGCTGCTAGGTGAACAAGACAACAGGTCGAAATGTTTCCACCTGCCGAGAATCGAACCCGGGCCCTCCGTGTGTGAAGCGGGAGCTTTAGCCACCAGATGGTGGAGAGGTTGGGAAGACGAACTTGGGCATGGAATTTAGTTTAAAAAAGCTCGTTAATAACATCATTAAAGTAGCCAGGCTGTGCCATATTATGCATGTGAGCAGACAGTAATGTATCTTGGTTGGGTCACAAGCTGGAGGAGCGACGCTGGTGGTGGTGGAGGGTAGAGTGGCCTTGGGAAGTTCTGAAGTGTCTGACTACAGTTTGGTAATAGCAGCATAAGTAGGACACTTGAATGGTATCTTTTTCTGCTCTGCTTCTTGGGTTTCCTTGGACAACTTTTTGAAGTGAGAAGTGTTGAATCTGAGAGGGATGTGACCTCTCAGTGACTACATTCTCTCTTCTACAACACTGCACCTCTCCTTCCCACAGTATATAAGGGGAAGCGTAACAGGTGCTGCGCGCGAGCGAAAAAAAAAATCGAAAATTTATGGAAATTGAGTTATTATTATAGACAAATAACCTAACTCTCAGTGTCTGACAACACAATGGCATAAGTAAGTTTATTCAGATATACACAAATACAGTTACATAGATTATCATACACAGCAGCATATGTGTAGAGAACCTGGGATAACCAAAAAAGTCAGAGTGATTTATTTCCATTGTGGTCCTTTTACCTTATTACTATAAAATAAAGGTGATAATATCTTATTATTATTCTATAATGAAGATAATATCTTATTATACTAAAAAGACTATCTACAACACGAGGGTCATTAAGACTATCTACAACACGAGTCATTAAGACTATCTACAACACGAGGGTCATTAAGACTATCTACTACACGAGGGTCATTAAGACTATCTACAACACGAGGGTCATTAAGACTATCTACTACACGAGGGTCATTAAGACTATCTACTACACGAGGTCTTAAACTTTTACTACATAAAACAGGGTCATTAAGACTATCTACTAAAACGAGGGTAAATTAAGACTATCTACTACACAGGGTCATTAAGACTATCTACAAACACGAGGGTCATTAAGACTATCTACAACACAGGGTCTTTAAAGACTATCTACAACACGAGGGTCATTAAGACTATCTAAAACACGAGGGTCGTTAAAACTATCTACACACGAGGGTCATTAAACTATCTACAAACACGAGGTCATTAAGACTATCTACTACACGAGGTCATTAGACTATCTACAACACGGGGGTCCATTAAGACTATCTACAACACGAGGGTCATTAAGACTATCTACAACACGAGGTCATTAAGACTAATCTACTACACGAGGTCATTAAGACTATCTACAACACGAGGGTCATTAAGACTATCTAAAAACACGGGGGTCTTTAAAAGACTATCTACAACACGGGATCATTAAGACTATCTACAAACACGGGGTCATTAAGACTATCTACAACACGAGGGTCATTAGACTATCTACAACACGAGGGTCATTAAGACTATCTACAACACGAGGGTCATTAAAACTACAAACAACACGAGGGTCATTAAGACATCTACAACACAGGGTCATTAAGACTATTTTACTACACGAGGGTCATTAAGACTATCTACAACACGAGGGTCATTAAGACCTATCTACAACACGAGGGTCATTAAGACTATCTACAACACGAGGGTCATTAAGACTATCTACAACACGAGGGTCATTAAGACTATCTACAACACGAGGGTCATTAAGACTATCTACAACACGAGTCATTAAGACTACTACAACACGAGGGTCATTAAGACTAAAAACACGAGGGTCATTAAGACTATTACAAACGAGGTCATTAAGACTATCTACTACACGAGGGTCATTAGACTATTACAACACAGGGTCATTAAGACTATCTACTACACGAGGGTCATTAAGACTATCTACAACACGAGGTCATTAAGACTACTACACGAGGGTCTTAAGAACTACTACAACACGAGGGTCATTAAGACTCTACAACACGAGGGTCATTAAAGACTATCTACAACACGAGGGTCATTAAGACTATCTACAACACGAGGGTCATTAAGACTATCTACAACACGAGGGTCATTAAGACTATCTACTACACGAGGGTCATTAAGACTATCTACTACACGAGGGTCATTAAGACTATCTACAAACACGAGGTCATTAAGACTATCTAAAAACACGAGGGTCATTAAGACTATCTACAACACGAGGGTCATTAAGACTATCACAACACGGGGGTCATTAAGAACTATCTACAACACAAAGGGTCATTAAGACTATCTACAACACGAAGGTCATTAAGACTATCTACAAACGAGGGTCATTAAGACTACAACACGAGGGTCATTAAGACTATTTACAACACGAGGGTCATTAAGACAAATTCACACACGAGGGTCATTAAGACTATTTAAAACACGGGGGTCATTAAGACTATCTACTCCCACGAGGGCCCATTAAGACTACTACAACACGAGGGTCATTAAGACTATCTACACACGAGGGTCATTAAGACTATCTACAACACGGGGTCATTAAGACTCTACAACACGAGGGTCATTAAGACTATCTACAACACGAGGGTCATTAAGACTATCTAAAACACGAGGGCATTAAGACTATCTACACACGAGGGTCCTTAGACAAATCTACAACACGGGGGTCTTTAAAAGACTAACTACTACACGAGGGTCAATAAGACTATCTACTACACGAGGTCTTAAGACTATCTACTAACGAGGGTCATTAAGACTATCTACTACACGAGGTCATTAAGACAAATCTACTACACGGGGTCATTAGACTATCTACAACACGGGGGTCATTAAGACTATCTACAACACGAGGGTCATTAAGACTATCTACAACACGAGGGTCATTAAGACTATCTACAACACGAGGGTCATTAAGACTACAACACGAGGGTCATTAAGACTATTTACAACACGAGGGTCATTAAGACTATCTACTACACGAGGGTCATTAAGACTATTTAAAACACGAGGGTAATTAAGACTATCTACTACACAGGGTCATTAAGACTATCTACTACACGAGGGTCATTAAGACTACCTACTACACGAGGGTCATTAAGACTATCTACTACACGAGGGTCATTAAGACTATCTACTACACGGGGGTCATATAAGACAAACTACAACACGAGGGTAAATTAAGACTATCTACTACACGAGGGTCATTAAGACTATCTACTACACGAGGGTCATTAAGACTATCTACTACACGAGGGTCATTAATACTATCTACTACACGAGGGTCATTAAGACTATCTACTACACGAGGGTCATTAAGACTATCTACTACACGAGGGTCATAAGACTATCTACACACGAGGTCATTAAGACTATCTACTACACGAGGGTCATTAAGACTATCTACTACACGAGGGTCATTAAGACTATCTACTACACGAGGGTCATTAAGGCTATCTAACAACACGAGGGTCATTAAGACATCTACAACCCCGAGCATCTTTAATACATCTACTACACGAGGGTCATTAAGACATCTACTACACGAGGGTCATTAAGACAAATCTACTACACGAGGTCATTAAGACTATCTACTACACGAGGTCATTAAGACTATCTACAACACGAGGGTCATAAGACTACTACAACACGAGGGTCATTAAGACTATCTAAAAAACACGAGGGTCATTAAGACTATCTACTACACGAGGGTCATTAAGACTATCTACTACACGAGGGTCATTAAGACTATCTACTACAAGAGGGTCATTAAGACTATCTACTACACGAGGTCATTAAGACTATCTACAACACGAGGGTCATTAAGACTATCTACTACACGAGGGTAAATAAGACTATTTACTACACGAGGGTCATTAAGACTATCTACAAACACGAGGGTCATTAAGACTATCACAACACGAGGATCATTAAGACTATCTACTACAGGGGGGTCATTAAGACTATCTACAACACGAGGTCATTAAGACTATCTACAACACGAGGGTCATTAAGCCCAAATCTACAACTCGAGGGTCATTAAGACTATCTACTACACGAGGGTCATTAAGACTATCTACAACACGGGGGTCATTAAGACTATCTACTACACGAGGGTCATTAAGACTATCTACTACACGAGGGTCATTAAGACTATCTACAACACAGGTCTTAAAAACTATCTACTACACGAGGTCATTAAGACTATCTACAACACGAGGGTCATTAAGACTATCTACAACACGAGGGTCATAAGACAACTACAACACGGGGGGTCATTAAGCCCATCTACAACACGAGGTTCATTAAGACTATCTACAACACGAGGGTAAATTAAGACTATCTACAACACAAAGGGTCTTTAAGACTATCTACAACACGAGGGTCATTAAGACAATCTACAACACGAGGGTCATTAAGACAACAACCGAGGGTCTTTTAAGACTTTTTAACAACACGAGGGTCATTAAGACTACTACAACACGAGGGTCATTAAGACTTTTTAACAACACGAGGGTCATTAAGACTACTACTACACGAGGGTCATTAAGACTGTCTACAACACGAGGGTCATTAAGACTATCTACAACATGAGGGTCATTAAGACAATCTACACACGAGGGTCATTAAGACTATCTACAACACGAGGGTCATTAAGACTATCTACAACACGAGGGTCATTAAGACTATCTACTACACGAGGGTCATTAAGACTATTTACTACACGAGTGTCATTAAGACTATCTACAACACGAGGGTCATTAAGACTATCTACTACACGAGGGTCATTAAGACTATCTACAACACGAGGGTCATTAAGACCTATTCTACTACACGAGGGTCATTAAGACTATCTACAACACGAGGGTCTTTAAAGACTATCTACAACACAAGGTCATTAAGACTATCTACAACACGAGGGTCTTTAAAGACTCCCAACACGAGGGTCATTAAGACTATCTACAACACGAGGGTCATTAAGACTATCTACAACACGAGGGTCATTAAGACTATCTACAACACGAGGGTCATTAAGACTACTACAACACGAGGGGTCTTAAGACTATCTACAACACGAGGGGTCATTAAGACTTCTACAACACGAGGGTCATTAAGACTATCTACAACACGAGGGCATTAAACTATCTACAACACGAGGGTCTTTTAAGACTACAACACGAGGGTCATTAAGACTATCTACAACACGAGGGTCATTAAGACTATCTACAACACGAGGGTCATTACTATGAATAAGGTAAAATTACACGTGTGTTAGCTAAAAAAATAAAAAAATCATTCCCCTGCCTTTCTGTAGCTACATTCATCAGACACCTTTTGGCAGTCTTCTTGAACTGGTTCATGCTATGACTGACTTTGACATGTGCGGGTAGTCTGTTCCATTAGATTATTGCTGTACAACATGATACATACAGACCATACCACGGGCGGGATAGAACCCACGATCAGAGAGTCTAAAAATTCCAGACCGTCGCGTTAGCCACTGGGCCAGCTAGCCACAATATACCTAGTTGGATGAATCTTATTGTGGCTAGCTGGTCCAGTGGCTAACGCGACGGTCTGGAGTTCTGAGACTCTCTGCTCGCGGTTCTATCCTCGTCCGTAATATGGTTTGTTCTGGGTGATTTGCAGTCTATCTTTCAGTTTTTTTGTCAAGGCAGAGTACCATGAAGAGCAAGCGTAATCCATATTACACTGTATAAGTGCTAGACATAGTGCCCTGCAAGCCTCAGTAGGTAGACACTGTGCCTCAGTAGGTAGACACTGTGCCTCAGTAGGTAGACACTGTGCCTCAGTAGGTAGACACTGTGCCTCAGCAGGTAGACAATGTGCCTCAGTAGGTAGACACTGTGCCTCAGTAGGTAGACACTGTGCCTCAGCAGGTAGACAATGTGCCTCAGTAGGTAGACACTGTGCCTCAGTAGGTAGACACTGTGCCTCAGTAGGTAGACACTGTGCCTCAGCAGGTAGACAATGTGCCTCAGTAGGTAGACACTGTGCCTCAGCAGGTAGACAATGTGCCTCAGTAGGTAGACACTGTGCCTCAATAGGTAGACACTGTGCCTCAGCAGGTAGACAATGTGCCTCAGTAGGTAGACACTGTGCCTCAGTAGGTAGACACTGTGCCTCAGTAGGTAAACACTGTGCCTCAGCAGGTAGAAATGTGTCTCAGTAGGTAGGCACTGTGCCTCAGTAGGTAGACAATGTGCCTCAGTAGGTAGACATTGTGCCTCAGCAGGTAGACATGTGTCTCAGTAGGTAGACACTGTGCCTCAGTAGGTAGACAATGTGCCTCAGTAGGTAGACACTGTGCCTCCTCAGTAGGTAGACACTGTGCCTCAGTAGGTAGACACTGTGCCTCAGTAGGTAGACACTGTGCCTCAGCAGGTAGACACTGTGCCTCAGTAGGTAGACACTGTGCCTCAGTAGGTAGACACTGTGCCTCAGTAGGAAAACACTGTGGGCCCCAGTAGGTAAACACTGTGCCTCAGCAGGTAGACATGTGTCTCAGTAGGTAGACACTGTGCCTCAGTAGGTAGACAATGTGCCTCAGTAGGTAGATACTGTGCCTCAGTAGGTAGACACGTGTCTCAGTAGGTAGACACTGTGCCTCAGTAGGTAGACACTGTGCCTCAGCAGGTAGACACGTGTCTCAGTAGGTAGATAGACACTGTGCCTCAGTAGGTAGACACTATGCCTCAGTAGGTAGACACTAAGCCTCAGTAGGTATACACTGTGTCTCAGTAGGTAGACACTGTGCCTCAGTAGGTAGACACTGTGCCTCAGTAGGTAGTGTGCCTCAATAGGTAGACATTGTATCTCAGTAGGTAGACACTGTGCCTCGATAGGTAGACACTGTATCTCAGTAGGTAGACACTGTGCCTCAGTAGGTAGACACTGTGCCTCAGTAGGTAGACACTATCTCAGTAGGTAGACACTGTGCCTCAGTAAGTAGACAATGTGCCTCAGTAGGTAGACACTGTGCCTAAGTAAGTAGACACTGTGCCTCAGTAGGTAGACACTGTATCTCAAAGGAGACCACTGTGCCTCAGTAAGTAGACACTGTGCCTCAGTAGGTAGACACTGTGCCTCAGTAGGTAGACACTGTATCTCAGTAGGTAGACACTGTGCCTCAGTAAGTAGACACTGTGCCTCAGTAGGTAGACACTGTGCCTCAGCAGGTAGATACTGTGCCTCAGTAGGTAGACACTGTGCCTCAGTAGGTAGACACTGTGCCTCAGCAGGCAGACAATGTGCCTCAGTAGGTAGACACTGTGCCTCAGCAGGTAGACATGTGTCTCAGTAGGTAGACACTGTGCCTCAGCAGGTAGACACTGTGCCTCAGTAGGTAGACACTGTGCCCAGTAGGTAGACACTGTGCCTCAGTAGGTAGACACTGTGCCTCAGTAGGTAGACACTGTGCCTCAGCAGGTAGACACGTGTCTCAGTAGGTAGACACTGTGCCTCAGTAGGTAGACACTGTGCCTCAGTAGGTAGACACTGTGCCTCAGTAGGTAGACACTGTGCCTCAGTAGGTAAACACTGTGCCTCAGCAGGTAGACATGTGTCTCAGTAGGTAGACACTGTGCCTCAGTAGGTAGACAATGTGCCTCATAGGTTACACTGTGCCTCAGTAGGTAGACACTGTGCCTCAGTAGGTAGACACTGTGCCTCAGTAGGTAGACACTGTGCCTCAGTAGGTAGACACGTGTCTCAGTAGGTAGACACTGTGCCTCAGTAGGTAGACACGTGCCTCAGTAGGGATAAAACTGTACCTCATAGGTAGACATGTGCCTCAGTAGGTAGACATTTTATCTCAGTAGGTAGACACTGTGCCTCGATAGTAACACTGTAAACTCGTAAGTAGACACTGTCCTCAGTAGGTAGAACACTGTGGCCTCAGTAGGTAACACTATCTCAGTAGGGAACACTGGGGCCTCATAGGTAGCACGTGCCTCAGTAGGTAGACAGTGTGCCTCAGTAGGTAGACATTGTATCTCAGTAGGTAGACACTGTGCCTCGATAGGTAGACACTGTATCTCAGTAGGTAGACACTGTGCCTCAGTAGGTAGACACTGTGCCTCAGTAGGTAGACACTATCTCAGAAGTAAACACTGTGGGGCCCCAGTAATAGACAATGTGCCTCAGTAGGTAGACACTGTATCTCAGTAGGTAGACACTGTGCCTCAGTAAGTAGACACTGTGCCTCAGTAGGTAGACACTGTGCCTCAGTAGGTAGACACTGTATCTCAGTAGGTAGACACTGTGCCTCATAAGTAACACTGGGGCCTCATAGGTAGACACTGTGCCTCAGTAGGTAGAACACGTGCCTCAGTAGGTAGACACTGTGCCTCAGTAGGTAGACACTGTGCCTCAGTAGGTAGACACTGTATCTCAGTAGGTAGACACTGTGCCTCATAGGTTGACACTGTGCCCCAGTAGGTAGACGCTGTGCCTCAGTAGGGAGACACGTGCCTCAGTAGGTAGACACCTGTCCTCAGTAGTAACACTGACTTGTCTATGGAGAACCCCCTCTGGCATCACTTTCTTCTACACTGTTCCCTATCAATCTCCTGACAACATCAAAAAGATTCCCCTATTTTACTGAGAAACTAAGTGATGGACCCCCCATACACTGGACATAAAATATTTACCCTTCTCATATGACTAAGAATCGTAATACACCCCTGCAAAAACCAACCCCCGGCCGGATTGAACCCGCGTCAAAGTCCAAAACCCACCCGTCGCGTAGCCACTAACCAGCAGCCACTATAAGATCATCCAACTAGGTATATTTCTACACCCTAGGAAGTTAGCACAGGCACCTCTGTGACCACAATGCAAGTTTTCAGACTGGGGTTTTGAGACTCATGACCGCGGTTCAATCCGGCCGGGTATGGTTTATTTGCAATCTGCTTCATTCTTAAGTCAGTTGCGGCAGGAAGGACTGAGCTAAAAGTTCGCACGCCACCTAGCCTGAGATCGTCTGTAAAAACTTTCATTGTGTCACAGAGGTGCCTGTGCAACTTCTATGGTGTAGAAAATACCTAATTTGGGTGAATCTATTTGCTACTGGTCTAGTGCTAACGCGACGGGCTGGAGTTTTAGACTCTAAAGACCGCGGGTTCAACCCGGCCGGGGAAAAGGTTTACCCTTCTCATTTATGTTTCGTCCAAAATAGGCATAGTTTCCCGATACGAAGTTTTTTTTTCACTAACCCATTTACCGCAGACTTTCCCGTTCCATGTTCTACGACCTTTCTACAAGGAATTAGAGTAATTTATATATGAGTGACATCGGCCCAATTTTTTCTTTAAATTTTTTTCCTTTTTTTTGTTGTTTTGTAATTATTCTTTCTAAATTTAATTTCATTTGGCATTATAAGAATGGGCGAGCTTATCCGTCGAGTTTATTCCAATCAGGCCACTGGACATCCCACTCTTGGGGGCTGGGGGAGTCGGGGAAAAATCTTCATTATTGCGCTAATACAACCTAACGGCTTTTTAATCTATCTAAATTGATATAATAGAAATAAGCACTATAATGAACATATAAACATATATAACACCTAGAATTAATAAATAGGCCATAATATGGCGAGTGCCTACAGGGGTATTAGGCATTTTCCCTCCACCCTATATCGTCTTCTTTGGTTTTGAGTAAAAGAAAACGGTGTTTTGAAGAGGATAACTACACTAGATCACCACTAAACCCTGAAACAAACGCATTTTTCTCGGAAAAAAAAAAAAATCCCGAGTCGGGAGGCCGGTCGGCGTTCCCGGCGATTATCTAGCAAGTAAGTTATCAACTTATTTGATGAAGACGAGCCTTTATTATTGATTTAAATGAAATAATTTATTAACAAAAATCGTAAATAAATGATTGTTCTAATTTCTGGTGAATGAAGAATGATTTTCTTCGAAATATATTGGGAATTGTGTAGGAGTCTACCTGGAGGGCATTCCGGGGATCAACGCCCCCGCGGCCCGGTCCACGACCAGGCCTCCCGGTGGATCAGGGCCTGATCAACGAGGCTGTTACTGCTAGCCGCACGCAATCCAACATACGAACCACAGCCCGGCTGATCCGGCACCGTCTTTAGGTATTTGTCCAGCTACCTCTTGAAGACAACCAGGGATCTTCCCGTAATGCCCCCTATTGCTGGTGGGAGGCTGTTGAACAGTCTTGGGCCCCGGACACTTATTGTGTTTTCTCTTAGCGTACCAGTGACGCCCCTACTTTTCACTGGGGGTATATTGCATTGCCTGCCAAGTCTTTTGCTTTCGTATGGGGTGATTGCTGTGTGCATATTAGGGATTATGATATATCTCTCTCGCCTGCGCTCCAGTGAGTACAAGTCAAGTGCTTCCAGGCGCTCCCAGTAGTTAAGGTGTTTGATGGAACTTATACGTGCAGTAAAGGTTCTCTGTACATTCTCTAGCTCTGCAATTTCACCTGCCTTGAATGGGGATGTTAATGTACAGCAGTATTCCAGCCTAGAAAAAATAAGTTTACCTGGAGTTTACTTGCAGAAAGTTCTGGGGGCCAACGCCCCCCTTGTCCCGGTCTGTGACCAGGCCTCATGGTGGAACAGGGCCTGATCAACCAGGCTGTTACTGCTGGCTGCACATAATCCAACGTACGAGCCACAGCCCGGCTGGTCAGGTACCGACTTTAGGTGCCTGTCCAGTGCCTGCTTGAAGACAATCCCCCTTATGTATGCTGGGAGGCAGTTGTACAGTCTTGGGCCCCTGACACTTATTGTGTTGTCTCTTAACGTGCTAGTTACACATGATTATATACACCCCAGGTGTATATAATCATGTATCTCTCCCGCCTGCGCTCCAGGGAGTACAGGTTCAGGAACTTCGAGCGCTCCCAGTAATTGAGGTATTTTATCTCCGTTATGCTCGCCGTAAAGGTTCTCTGTACATTTTTTAGGTCAGCAATTTCACCTGCCTTGAAAGGTGCTGTTAGTGTGCAGCAATATTTCAGCCTAGATAGAACAAGCGACCTGAAGAGTGTCATCATGGGCTTGGCATCCCTAGTTTTGAAGGTTCTCATTATCCATCCTGTCATTTTTCTAGCAGATGCGATTGATACAATGTTATGGTCCTTGAAGGTGAGATCCTCCGACATGATCACTCCCAGGTCTTTGACGTTAGTTTTTCGCTCTATTGTGTGGCTGGAATTTGTTTTATACTCTGATTAAGTTTTAATTTCCTCATGTTTACCATATCGGAGCAATTGAAATTTCTCATCGTTGAACTTCATACTGTTTTCTGCAGCCCATTGAAAGATTTGGTTGATGTCTGCCTGGAGCCTTGCAGTGTCTGCGATGGAAGGCACTGTCATGCAGATTCGGGTGTCATCTGCAAAGGAAGACACTGTGCTGTGGCTTACATCCTTGTCTATGTCAGATATGAGGATGAGGAACAAGATGGGAGCGAGTACTGTGCCTTGTGGAACAGAGCTTTTCACCCGGAACATTTAAAAAGGATCATCATTGGCTTAGCATCTCTTGTCTTGAATGTTCTCATTTTCCATCCTATCAGTTTCCTAGCAGATGTGATAGTGGCATTATTGTGGTCCTTGAAGGTGAGGTCTTCGGACATTACAACACCCAGGTCCTTCACATTACTTTTCCGCTCTATTGTGTGATTGGAGTTTGTAGTATACTCAGTCTTAGCTAATATTTCCTCCAGTTTTCCATAACGGAGTAGTTGGAATTTGTCTTCATTGAACATCATATTGTTCTCTGTTGCCCACTGGAAAACTTAGTTTATATCTTCTTTGAGCTTTGCCGTGTCCTCAATGGATGACACTCTCATGCAGATCCTAGTATCGTCTGAAGATGATACAGTGCTGTGGTTTACATCTCTGTTTATGTCTGATATGAGAATAAGGAACAGAATAGGTGAGTGTACTCTGCCTTGTGGGACAGAGCTCTTCACTATGGCAGCATCTGATTTAACTCCGTTTACCACTACTCTTTGTGTGCGACTGGTTAGAAAGTTTAAGATCCATTTGCCTACTTTGCCGGTTATCCCTTTAGCGCGCATTTTGTGTGCTATTACACCATGGTCGCACTTGTCAAAGACTTTTGCAAAGTCTGTGTATACTACATCCGCATTCTGTTTGTTTTCCAGTGCATCTAGGACCATATCATAGTGATCAAGCAGATGCGAAAGGCAGGAGCGACCTGCTCTGAAACTATGTTGCCCTGGATTGTGCAGTTGTTGGGAGTCCAGGTGGTTTGCTATCCTGCTTCTTAGAACTCTTTCAAAGATTTTTATGATGTGGAACGTTAAAGCTATTGGCCTATAGTTCTTAGCTATTGCTTTGCTGCCACCTTTATGAAGTGGGGCTATATCTGTTGTTTTCAGCATTCGTGGAATCTCACCTGTTTCTCAGCTCCTCCATAGCATACTTAGGGCCCGTGAGAGAGGTTTCTTGCAGTTCTTAATGAACACCGAGTTCCACGAGTCTGGGCCTGGGGCTGAGTGCATGGGCATGTCGTCGATGGCTTTCTCATAGTGGAGCTAGGGTTATGTCATAAATCTGGCCTACATTGGCAGGGTTTTGAGGCTCATTCATGAAAAAATTGTTTGGATTGTCTATCTTAAACTGGTTAATGGCTCGCTGAACACTGAGTCATATTGCAATTTTAGTATCTCGCTCATTTCTTTGTTGTCGTCTGTGTAGGATCCGTCTTGTTTGAGCAAGCGTCCTATACTAGAAGTGGTTTTTGACTTGTTTTTGGCATATGAAAAGAAATATTTCGAATTTCTTTCAATTTCATTAATCGCTTTTAGCTCCTCTTGTCTCTCCTGGATTCTGTATGCGTCCTTTAACTTCAGCTCAATATTTTCCACTTCCCTGGTTAGCACTTCCTTCCGTGTATCAGATAATCTGGCATTCTTGAGGAGCTCAATGATTCTTCGTCTTCTCCTGTAGAGGGAGCGTCTCTCTCTCTCCAGTTCTTCTTTTCTTTTGTCTTATAGGAATATACCTTTAACATACTTCAGCTACCAGGAGGGTGATCTTTTCGAGGCATTGGTTAGGGTCCATGTAATTTAAGATATCCTCCCAATATGTTTCATTTAGGGCATAGTTTACCTGATCCCAGATGATGTTCTTGCCGATCAGTACTCCTGTGATTGTGATCAGAATTTGCTGTTTTTTATATTGTTATATTCCTTACCAGGTCCTCATTATTTGTGAAAATAAGGTCCAGTGTGTTCTTGGCTCCACCATCTGCTGACTTAGGGTGTGTTTGTTGCAGAAATTCAGCAGCTCTTGTGTGTGTGTGACCTTTCATCTGAGCTGCCTCCAGGGATTATTTCTGCTACGACATTATTTGCTATATTCTTCCATTTTGTGTGTCTTAGATTGAAGTCACCAAGTGATGGGTAAGACACATATGCAACAGTTAGGTATCTTTATTATGAAACGTTTCGCCTACACAGTAGGCTTCTTCAGTCAAGTACAGAAAAGTTGATAGAAGCAGAAGATACTTGAAGACGATGTAATCAGTCCATCACCCTTAAAGTTTTGAGGTGGTCAGTCCCTCAGTCTGGAGAAGAGCATTATTCCATAGTATGAAACAATATCTAATACCTAACTGTTGCATATGTGTCTTACCTAACAACCTGTCGGTATTTTATACCATTTTAATGTTCACCAAGTGATGTTTGGGGATGGGGCTGGAAAGTTATTCAGACAGGAGTCAATTTTTGACAGTTGTTCTTTGAACTGTTGGGAAGTTGCATCCGGTGGCTTATATACAAGTACAATGACTAAGTTTTGGTTCTCGATTTTTATTGTCAGAACTTCAACTACATCATTTGTGGTGTTCAGTATCTCTCTGCAAATGAGAGACTCTTTGACATACAGGCCAACCCCCCCTTGTTGCCTGTGTTTTCTGTCGCATCTGAAAAGATTGTATCCAGGTGTCCATATTTCACTGTCAAATTAATCTTTTGCGTGGGTCTCTGTAAAGGCTGCAACAGTGCATTTGACTCCCCTAGAAGTCCACTATTGAAAGGTATTTTGTCGTTTTTTTTGGGCTATGTTATTGAAACTTACAGAGAATTTAAACTTCATGAACACGTTTTCATGTGCACCTAAAAATGAAAGAAATCGGACGAGGAAAAAAATCGACCCAAAGTGGTTACGCCTCCCCTAAGTTTCCACACTCGCTTGTCTTTTCAGACTGTTTCAGACTATGGAACAGAACTCTTTTCCAGGCTGAGGGACTGACAACCTCAACTCTGCGACATTAAGGGTGATGGACTGATTACATCGTCTTCACATCTCTACTGCTCCTGCCTACTTTCTGTATTCGACTGAAGAAGCCTACTGTGTAGGCGAAACGTTTCGGAATAAAGTTGCCTAACTGTTGCCCGTGTGTCTTATCTACCATAAATGGAAAACTGTAATAAGTAATTAACGAGCTGAAAATATCAAAACAAGACAGGTTTCGCAGCAGTGGATTCAAAATGGACAAATTTAAGTAGGATATAAGTATTAGTTTGGCAACAGAGTTGTGGGTTAATGTTCCAAGTAGTGCCATTGAGGGAAACGAGAACTTTCGGTAGCTTTAAAAATAGGTTGCACAGTATATGATCATGTGTGCTAGACCTGCCTAGCATGGGTCAGTAGGCCTACTACAGTGTTCCTTCGTTCTTGAAGATTAAGACACATGTGCATCGTTACTAATGAAACAATTCGACTACACAGTAGGCTTCTTCAGTCACACACAGAGGGAGCAGGTATAGTAGTGAAATATACATGATGTAATCAATCCATCAACCTTGGAGAAAAAAGTATTTGAGGTGGTCACCTCCCCACTGTCCAGTCACCAGACCAACCCTCTCAGTAACTGGTCGTTCATGGGAGGTTCCTTAAAGCCGGTGAGGAGCTCTTGATCCAAGGAACTGGATCTGTGCCCTCCCATGGATCAAACCGGAATGCCTTCCATTCCCCCAGGCGCTGTGTGACCCCAAAGGTTATACAACTCCTGGGGCAACTTGACACCCTCTTGAAAGTTAATGGACGGAAATAAAATATCGAGCAGTCCATAAGAAATATTTTGGAAAAGTAAGACAAAAAGATCAAAGGCCGTAAAAGAAAGATGATGCATTAGAAAGTGTTGCTGTGCTGGTGGTTCAGCTCCTGGGCCAGTAGGCCTGCTGCAGTGCTCATTCTTTCTTATGTTCTTATATATTGTTTCAACTGCTCGAAATGATATGCACAAGAATGAAGGAACATTGCAACAGGCCTACTGGCCTATGCTTGGCAGGTTTAACTTCCACCCACCCACTCATGTCCCTGTCTAACCTGGTTTTAATATACTATATACTGTTAACATACTATTATAACGCTAATAAATCTTGTTTGGAAATAAAGTTGTCTTATGTAATGTATATATTTGCTATATAAGGCTCCTAGTGGGCGAATCATTGCTTTAATAAATGTCTTGTTGCGTCTCTATCTGCCGATTAGTATTACTACCAATATTATCATAATCAGGGAAGGGGGTAAACCCATAGTGATAAAGGAGTTAAGTAATCAGGTTTGATCCAAGGGAGAGGAGGATAGGTCCTCTTCCCTGGATCAAGAGCCCCCTCACCAGCATCAAGGCACCCCTGATAAGATTGCAACATATAATTACACATAATTAAGCTCGACTCAAATCATTTACATCTTCTATACATTATAAGGTCCAAGTGTGAGAGGATCCTTTCTGTATGTTGCATTAAGGTTATCAGTGAGAGACAGGGAAGGAGAGAAGTGAGGCCTTGTATAACTCCACTCTCCCCTTTCACATGCCACACTCTTTTTATTTCCCTCTAACTGCTATCTTATCGCATTTATCTCATGCCTTATCGTGTTATCACGGTCTTAGGCGATATCGAGCGTCCGTTGATCGTGGGTAGAAATATCTAGAGGGAAAATTAATGGCGGTATAATATAATGCATAAATGCGTCTTGGCATCTAGGGATGATTTGGGTCCTGGCTGCCCCTCTGACCAACCAGACACCACCATATCACATCCTCTTCCATAATCCTACTCCACCATATTTTCCAATAGACATTATTAAGCATATTAGATTCTTCTGGTGTAGGTAAACCACGACAAGGGGGTGGATTTAGGCCTAGAGAATCACATTGGGGTGATTGGGGGGTGGTTGTTCCTGGTGGCAGGGGGAGTGTTGGAGTGGAGGTGTTTTCAGGAACGGGCCTGATGATGGTGGTGCTGGTGGTGCGAGGCTAGTGTGACCGGTGGTGCTCCTGGTGCTCGGAGTGTGACGCTAGACGTCACTAGGAACACACGTGTGATTGTTGTTACCCTCTCGTCAGGAAGTACTGGTACTACCCCCCCCCCCTTGTTATCCTTCGTCAGGAGCTGCTAGTACCTCCTCTCTCGCCATCACCAGGACTCCAGTGCTACTCTAGATCACCAGGACATTAGTGCCGCCAGTCCTCTCTCTGCTTTAGCCTAAAAAAAACCGTCAAAATGTATGATGTTTTTGGCTCTATCCGGGGTCTACTGAAGATAGACTCCGTCAGTATCGACAATAATATATTTCGCATGCACTACAAGGCGACTATGTTCGTCCTAGTGGCCTTCAGTTTGCTAATAACGCAGAAGCAGTACTTCGGGGACCCCATAGACTGTATCGTGGAAGGTGTGGACCCAGGCATCATGGACACCTACTGCTGGATCCACTCCACCTTCACCATCCCTTCCCTGACGGGTGCTGTGGTGGGAGAGGAGGTGCCTCATCCTGGTGTGGCTAACCCTGCCATACACGGCCCTGACGACCAGTTTCAGATAAAACACCATAAATACTACCAGTGGGTCACACTCTTCATGTACTTCCAGGTGGGTTTTTTTTTTTTTCTAGGTGGGGAAGCCGTCCATCTCCCTTACGGGAGGTTCCATGATGCTGGGGAGGGGAGCTTAATTTAAGGGAATTGGATCTGCTCAACATCCCTGAATGCCTTCCATTCCCCCCCCCCCCCACAGGCGCTGTGTAGTCCCTACTGGTTTAGTGCTCCCCCATTGTAATCTAGGCGGGGAGTAAAGTTGAGGTGGTCGGCGTAGTGCTGGGCGGCCAGCTAGTCTCTCCTTTTTATTATATATTTTTAATTATTCATCGGCTGTTATTTTCTTGAAACCTAAAAACCAGGCATGTAAAATTACATTTTTTTAACCCGTTTCTCCCTCGCCAGGCATATTTGTACACCGTTGAATATTGGTATGTTTTCGTATTTTACCGTTTTAAAAATTCCAAAGACCCGAATGAAAATGTCACGTTAGAAAAAGGTGAATTTTTGGAGGGATTATCCTAGGTAATTTGCACTACGTATGATTATACTTAAGTGTACCTGTGCCTAAATCAAGTTGCGTGAAATTGCCTTATAGACTTTTAAACATGGAATACAAAAAAATAGACAAACTGTATTAGCGTCATTATAGTAAGAACTTTGAGTAACTGAAAAATAGGTTATAGATATCAGTGAGTGTGGGTGGACGAGATGGACCAGTAGGCCTACTGCAGTGTACTGATACCTTTTGTCTACACAGGTGTTGATGTTATATGTTACATCTTCAACGAAAATAAAATATTACACCTCATTTACACGTAAATAACCAAGTGTACAAGGTGAGTTGTCACAAGGGTACAAAGGACTGCATTTGAGTATCTAGTGATTGATAGACAATGGAAATCACAAATGCAGTTATATAGAACCTTTGTTTTACCACAGTAAAGTTACCTAGTGTGTGAGTATTATTAAACTATTTGTCTCCATACTAAGGAGTGCACTTTTAGAATTGAAATATACTGTACACTGAAGCGAATTTAAACACGGTTTACAACATTGTAATACAGTTTTGACAGAATGCCTTAAATGAACACTTAACAGTAGATAATATACAGGGCTGGGTCTGTACAGATTAGAAACTTCAAATTATTAACCCTAAATGATTTAATCCAGGGTAATTAAAGAACCACCAAATGTGGAAGTAAGTTTTTATTCTGGTTCATTGCACGAGTTTATATTTAAAAATTGTCTTGTACAGTAATGTGTGAAAATTAATCCAACACAGTAGTCAACACCAGACATTGTGGCTTACGTTGGGGGGGGGGATCTAGGTTTTTACCAGGATGACTGAACAATCTGCTAAATATGTTTACTGCTTGGTGAACCTAGGTAGTAGGTGTGGGCCTTCTCTTTAATATGCCCTACCTAGGATTGAACCTCGCTTAATTTGAGCTACATAGTTTCGTTATATTGTTTTGAAAACCAGGTCGGGTTGATACAACTGATATACTTGTGACCTGTTTCGAAAGTAACAGTAACTGGCTGCAATAGCCACTTGCTTTTTGTCCTCATACGTTGCATTTGTAGCTTCTAGAAATTTCAACAGGTCATCCCAGCACCAAAGATTTCAACAGCTGTCCCTGGTAGTCATCTTCATTCCAACTTGTTGGCTTTTGTCAGTATCTACCAACAGTTGTCCCCTCTAGGAGGTACCCTGGTGCCATTGAAGGGGGTAGATAAATCCAAGGAACTGGATTTATCTACTTTTTTGGGTTATCCTAGGTTCTCTACACATATGCTGCTATGTATGATAATTCTATGTAACTGTATTGTGTATACCTGAATAAATTTACTTACTTACTTACTTACTTACTTATGACTCCAGTGGGTTTAGTGCTTACTCCTGATTAAAAGCAACAATGGCTGTCTAGAAATTCTAGCAGTAAATCAGTATAATTAAATCATAATTCAAGGGCAGAAATAAATACACATTTATCATACTATGACTGCCTATTATTTTAGTGGTTTGCTACTGTATTTAAACAAAAAATATATATATTCTGTACAACGGTTTTGATAGGACCTGTCTAGTATGGGCCTACTGCAGTTTTTTTTATTGTAATTTGCACATAGAGAATTTTATTCTGTATAACCCATACAGATTTAACACGTGTGTTATTGAAGTTTATTAAGTTGTATAATTTAATAATACAAATACTATTTTAGAGGTAACAAATTTCACTTCATACTAATTTATTCCAGCATTGCATAGCTATCCTGTAGCCTCTTGTGTAGGTGATAGTCTAGACTGAAATTAATTTCAATACACTGAAATTAGCTTCATCTTAATAATTTTTTTTTTACGTTTTTGTCCTAATTGAGTGAAGCCTTGTAAGTGATAAATAATTTTAGTACAGTATTCTAGAAATTTGGGGGACTTGCATGACTTGAAACATCTTGTATATGAAGGAAAATTTTGCTAGATTTGAATACTGTGCTGTTTTTGCCAACCGGTTACCAATATATATAATATACAATTATTAGAGTAGGGCTCATACTGCCACCTTGGGAATGGGAGACAGGTTTGATCCAAGGTAGGGCAGGATAGCTTTAATTCCTCTATGTTGATAAATTAGACACAAGTGCAACTCTTGGGTATCTTTATTGAGGAAACGTTTCGCAACACAGTGGCTTCATCAGTCCATACGTAGGAGAAACAAATGTGACACGACCTATGACTGCTTCACCTCTCCTGCCATACGGTTTATAAGCTGCTTCTCCGCTGATATGCCGTATTCTATTCAAGATTGATGGACTGAACACATCGACTCAAGGTTGAGGGACTGATTACCTCATTCTCCTCCTGTTCTTCAAGTTTCTCCTACGTATGGACTGATGAAGCCACTGTGTGGCGAAACGTTTCCTCAATAAAGATACCCAAGAGTTGCACTTGTGTCTAATTTATCAACATGTCGGTTCTCTGAACCATTCATCTACAAATTCCTCTATACCCTTCAGCATAAAGGCTCTCCCCTCCCCACCCCCTGTGAAGAGAAATAATGTGTGGTTTCCTATGAATGTTTCTAATTTATCTTCAACAAACTTGTCTGTTTATTCACTCCTGTTTTGTACATTTCTTACTAAGTTTCCTGATAGAAACAAGCTAGTCAGTAGGAGCTTTAGTCTACTGATGGAAACAAGCTAGTCAAACAAATTCTGCAAATCCTACTGCAGTACTGTTGTGTATATAAGAACATAAAGCTTGTAGGATACACATCATTTAGAGTTAACTTAAAACTAGGTGTAAAACTAAGATGTAACACTAATTGATATTGCATAGTTGAAGACTTGATTGCCAAGTTGAACATGATATGAGTAAATGGTTATCTTGATTGACAGTTTTAGGTACAGTATAATTAATGGGTGGTGAAAATAATGCATGAGAAGGAATGGTAATTATATCTGGAGAGTCAGATTACAGTTGGAGTAGACAATTAACATGATTTATGTCAGATCTTGGTGTTTTACCGAGTATTAGAAATGTAGATGTATGGGCATTTGCATTTAATTTACATAACCTTTAAATCAGATAAAATGGCTTAAAAGTGATGTATGGTGAGTGTATACATGGAAAATAAGATATAAAATTTATCCCTTTTATACCTCCATTATTCCTGTTGTGAATGTAATCGTATCCCCCTTATTCTGTGCTTTTAGTTGCAGTTCTTTGAATCTCTTGAAATCGTTTCTGATGCAGGGATTAATTATCAGGCTTCCGTTTTTCTGTGCTTTTTATCTTCTTTCTGTATAACCAACAGCAATGATTCCTCGTAAGAGTGAATTATAAAATGTTCATAAAATGTGGTTGAAACTTGCATATGAATTACTAATTGCAGTAAATGACCAACTTTAGGATTCAGTATGATTGGTCTTCTCATATTACTGTACCAATCAAATGTTTAATGTCAAGAGTGAGTCCTTGATGTTTAACCTTTTCATTGGCCAGACCCCTGAAATTAATATTGCTCCGTGTCCACTCTTTTAGTGGTCTGGGCACAATTTGCACAGTGACAACTACCCTATAAAGTGCACAGGAGTTGGTAATTTGGCCAATTTTACAGTTAACCCTTTCAGGGTCCGTCCCGTAGATCTACGGCTTTACGGTGAGTGTCCAAACCGTAGATCTACGCCATGAGCTCAGCTCACTCTGATAAACTGTGAGTGGTACATTTGGGCCTAGATATGAGAGAATACATCTATGTGGTATGTGTGCACTACATAAAACAGATCCTGCAGCAGACTGTGTATAATGAGAGAAAAAAACTGAAATCATGATTTTTCGATTAAAACAGCAACTTTGCAGTGTTTTTTCGTATGTTTTTTATAGTTGTATTTGCGATTTCTTGTCTCATTTGATAGAATGGAAGACATATTACAGAAATAGAGATGATTTTGATTGGTTTTAGCACTGGAAATGGCTTGAAACTGAGCTCAAAGTAGCAGAAATGTTAAATTTTTGCCGATATTCAAGAGTAAACAAACGACCTCACACATCTAATACACGTCAGCTGGTGGGTCTAATATACATTCACAAATATGGTGAAGATATTTATACAATTATTACAGTATTGCATAACAGTAAATCTTCTATTTTTTGGTGTGAATAAAAATTCATTATGTGAATAAAAAATCAAAATGGAATTTATTTGTAAAGCCTCAAAACATAACTAACGAACAGAGGAAATGTTAGTTTAGTGCCAGGAATGCCTACATTGTTTATTCTGGACCCTATTTTGAAATTGAAATATTTTGAACTTTGTGTTAAATTGGCCAAATTGACAATTTCCGATCACTTTATTTTGTAGTTGAAACAGTTGACTTGGCGATTTCTTGTGCTCAATCGATAGAATAGAAGTAATACTAGTGAAATAGCTAAGAATTTGGTTGATTGGAATAATGTAATTGGCCTAAAATGGGAGTCAAAGTCGGCAAAATCGCCGATTCGTAAATATCGCTGACACATCAAAATTCGCGAGAGCATAATTTCGTCAATTTTCCACCAAATTTCGTACTTTTTGTTTTATTACCTTCACAAAAAGATTCTCTACGATTTCATAAGAAAAAATAACAAATTTTTTTTTTGAAAATTCTTGGACACTGGTGCGTGACTCCAGATTTGGGCCTTGGACCCTGAAAGGGTTAAAAAATACCGACTTAGGAATTCCTGGCACTAAAACATTTCCTCTGTTATTTTGAGTGTAATTTCAAGCTACTTGCGGTCCTAAAACCAACCAAAATAATCTGTGTCAGTAGTATATCATCCCTTCTATCAAATGATCCCAAGAAACGGCCAAGAAAACCATAAAATCCATCCTAGTTAAACAACTCAGAGTAACTATTTTAAGCCAAACATATGGTCAGTGTTATTTTTCTCATCTTGCCCCACGTGGGGCAGTAATTTTTTTTTTTTATGCTCTGCACATTTGTACAGACCCATTCTTTCATAGGCCAAAATTTACTACTCACAGCTTGTCTGATAGAGCTGAACTCAAACTGTAGATCTAAATAAGTGACTGGCATCAATAACATTGATATACTTAGTGAAGGGTTAGTCAAGGCAGATTTTTGTACATATTGTAATTTTGATAATGCAGAACTGCTTGTTTATGGAAAAGTTTAGTGGTTTTTGATAGGCAATATTGTATGTCCTGAAAGAAACAAAAGTTGGAAAAAATACACAAAGGAAATTTAGTTTGAATATCCTTGAATACAGTACAGTACTGTATTCAAAGATATTCAAACTAAATTTGAGAAATCAGAGCTTTACCTGCACTGTGCTTGTCTGAATTTTACCATAAAAGTTTTACTCTGCACTGTTTATAATTTTTCCATAGTGATTTTAAGTTCATACAGTATTTTAGCATTTTGTAACTTTTCTTTAATTTTTTCCAGGCTATCCTGTTCTACATTCCTCGGTATTTGTGGAAGATCTGGGAAGGCGGTAAGGTGAAAATGCTTGTGATGCAGCTGAACTCTCCCATTTTGGACGATGATGTGAAGCGGGAACGCAAGGCCATGTTGGTAGATTATTTCAGTGTTAATCTACACAACCACAATTTCTATGCATTTAGATTCTTCTTGTGTGAACTTCTCAACTTTATTAATGTCATTGGCCAAATCTACTTCACTGACAGGTATGCATGTATTTGTTGCATATTAAATACAGTGGACCCCCGGTTTACGATCACCTCCCAATGCGACCAATTATGTAAGTGTATTTATGTAGGTGCGTTTGTACGTGTATCTTTGGGGGTCTGAAATGGACTAATCTAATTCACAATATTCCTTATGGGAACAAATTCGTTCAGTACTGGCACCTGAACATACTTCTGGAATGAAATAATATCGTAAACCGGGGGTCCACTGTACATTAGTTAATTTGTTAGACATTGATATTTACTCTTAAATTATTTGATTAGTGTTAAGGTATTTTATTCATTTTAAGCGTGCAATTTAGGTTGATTCGTCTCTTTCTAGATTCCTGGGTTACGAGTTCACGACATATGGTACTCGTGTCATTGAATTCAGTGAGCAAGAACTTGGCACTCGTCATGACCCCATGGATGAGGTTTTCCCTAAAGTGGCTAAGTGTACCTTCCACAAGTATGGTGCATCAGGCACAATTGAGAGGCATGATGGTCTCTGTGTACTTCCTCTCAACATTTTCAATGAGAAGATCTACATTTTCTTGTGGTTCTGGTATGTTCATTGTATTTTATTGCATTGCATTAGAATTTGACTGATTAGGATTGTTTGAAATGGGCAACTAATGTACCTTATAAAATGTTTATTAGCTTAAAGAACATTTGAACTATAATTTCTGGTTTTGTTATTGACTTTGCAAGTTTTTTTTTTTTTTTAGGTAATAAGACCTTATTAAAATTAAATGCGAGATTTTTGTAAGATTTTAATATGGTATGTTTCCACAGGTTTATCATTGTGGCTGTGATATCTGGAGTTGGTCTTCTGTACCGCTTGGCCACGTTCACCCCAGCCTTCAGACAGATCCTCCTCCGGACTCGCTCTCGCCTTGCATCCTCTGACAATGTGGAAGCCATCTCCCGGAAGTGCCAGATTGGTGATTGGTTTGTGCTTTATCAGCTAGGTAAGTTTCTTAATGAAAAGTGATGATTTTTAAAAAGTTATATTGTTATTTGGTCATTTATATTTAGTTATATTGTTAATTTAATTTTTAATGAGTGAAAGTTTTTGAATAGGTTAATTTTCTTTACAGCAAAGAACATGGATCCATTGATCTACAAGGAATTTATAACTGATCTGGCTAACAAACTTCAAGGAAAAGGCCCGGTTTAAACAAGGTGAAAGAGTGCTTATTACACAAATGATGCCTTAATTTTGTACAATTGTCTTCCTTCCGATTGTGGCTACCATGACAGGGCCTGCTAACTCGACCATGGTGGAGATATTCCCATAAAGATGCTCCTGTATTTATACCAGGATGCTAAATTTGCTCATGTTTGTGTATATGGCTATATTTTTAGTGTTAAAGAGAATTAATTTTTTACTGAAAAGTTGTTCACTAAAGTTATACCAATGGTGCATATATTTTTTTAAATACTCAGATGGTGCACAATTTATAAAAATGCAGTGGTCACAAGGATAAGGTTTAAATTTTATAAGTGGTCTCTAGCTGGGCTGAGACCAGGATAACTAGAAAACGTCACAGGTGAGCCATATATTTTTTCAATATGTACTAGTAGAAAATATTGTATATAGGGGACTACAAATAATGTACACTGTAAGGTTTCCATTTTTCAGATGTCGGTATTGTTAAGGGGAATAGTCAATTTTTTTGTGCTATTTATTCTGCATTTATTTAAGTTGAGGTTAGACTGTTCTTTTATGTTCAGAATGGGAAGGAGGGAGAAGAGCTCCAGGAAACTTTAATGATTTCTAGAGAATATAGAAAAACTGTATTTTTCATTTAGTAACCATTTATTAGATTGGCCAGTGAGTCCTGTTTAAGATGTCTGATTGCTCTTCACTTTGCTAATGGTTAATAGCAAGCCATTTTGGAGTTCAGTGAGGATTGCCATTTGCCAGTCTAGTCTCCAACCTTTCTAATTTTTTATTGAATAGTTCCTGTTACTCTATGGCATGGTATGCCTTGCAGTGCTGGTTTGAGGGACCAATTACTATGGCAAAGCAGTGCTGGTTTGAGGGACCAATTACTATGGCAAAGCAGTGCTGGTTTGAGGGACCAATTACTATGGCAAAAGAAAAGTATGGAAATATTTTTTCTACTCATTTTGTATAGTTGTGATAGGTAATATTAAGGCATGTTAGTGTACTTGAGGTTCTCGATTTGTCAAGAGCACAAGGATTTGTTTACAGTTATTGGACGCATGTAAATTATGTTTTACTTTTTAAGGATGAATGCAGACTTGTGTAATGCATATTAGTTAGTGCACATGTATGTTTGATTAAAAGGTATTTTCAATATCAAGTTGTGAATGAGAGGTCGTGTATTATAAATAAATAATGATCAGTTCAAATATTTTTAATATCCACATTTATATATGGGTATAGATTATTTTAGCGTAAGTCTTGTCATAAGGAGACTAGATAATGTGCTGTAGGGGCTCAGCACCTCCTAGTATAATATACAGTGAACAAGGTTTTCCCTATTATTTTTCAAATCTTGAGTGTGAAAGACTTTGGCAATTGCAAGGGATGTGGGGGACACCTGAAATGCTGTCTCCAGTTCCTTAAGTACTGTATTATCATAGGAACTTTTCCTTGTTCCTGCATGACTGTGGGTTTAGTGCTTTTTGACTAACTACACTTCAAGGTAGGTTCTTTGCTAATGATTTTTTTTTGTAGCAATGGAAACAACCCTCCCCATCCTTGGATCAAACCAGCTTTCCTCCCATACTCCAGGTATTATATGGGTTTGGTGCTTTTCCAATACTTTGATTCACCAAGGACAGTGCCTTGATACAGGTAAAAGGGTTCTTTAAGGAATTGGAGCTAGTCTTCCATTCATTAGATTATGCCTAATTGGCCCAATTAAGGGTATCGCATAATGCATGTGGGGTTAGCGCTAATACAAAGAACAATAAAGTTGTGATTTCAATCTGCCAGTCTCGTAAATACTTGACCAGGATTGTTTTGGTGCCAGTTAACTCTTAACCTTACTACCTATTAGTCTATTAGCTATTCGTTGGCGCTGTGACCCTTGTAGGTTTAGCGCTTCTTTTTTTTATAATATTTGCTATTCAAGTGCTTTACTATGGGTTAACCTCTCAAGGAGAGGGGCTCTTGATCTAGGGAATTGATCTGTGCTCCAGTTCCCTGAATTGAGCCTTCATACTTTCCACCCCTCTACCCCCACATGCGCTGTATAATCCTACCGGTTTAATGCTCCCCCATGATTATAATTGTAATCATTGATGCTGGTGAGGGGCATTGGATCTGGGCTCCAATTCTCTGAATTTCGCCCCCTTCCCCACAGGCACTGTATAATCCCTATGGTTTTAGCGCTCCCCCATGATAATCCTCAGATGCTATGACTTAAGGGGTTTAACATTTTTGCTGCTAATGGGCATTTACCCAATGCTGCCGCTGGTCTCTCTCCGCATGTTACATTAGCACATCCTGCCCTGCAGCGCTGTATGACCCTTGTAGGTTTAGCGCTTAGTTTCGATTTTATAATACCCACTGCTGCTGCTGTTGGGCATTGACCTCTCAAGGGAGGTTCCTTAATTCTGTTGAGGGGCTCTTGATCTATGGAACTGGATCCCCTCATGGAAGGTTCCTTGATGTTGGTGAGGGGCTCTTGATTTAGGGAATTGGATCTGTGCTCCAGTTCCCCGAATTAAGCCTGAATGCCTTCCACATCCCCCCTCCCCTGGGCGCTGTATAATCCTACGGGTTTAGCGCTTCCCCTTGATTATAATAATAATAAATTCAGTGAACTGGAGCACAGATCCAGTTCCATATTATTATAATCAAGGGGGAAGCGCTCAACCCGTAGGATTATACAGCGCCCAGGGGAGGGGGGATGTGGAAGGCATTCAGGCTTAATTCGGGGAACTGGAGCACAGATCCAATTCCCTAAATCAAGAGCCCCCTCACCAACATCAAGGAACCTTCCTTGAGGGGTCACTGAATTGAGCCTGAATACCTTTCATCTCCCCCTCCCCCACATACGCTGTATAATCCTACGGGTTTAGCGCTCCCCCATGATTATAAAGGTGTGATTAAAATACCCCCTCAAGGGAGGCTCCTTGGTGCTGGTGAGCTCTTGATACAGGAATTTGGATCTGCTCCAGTTCCCTGAAGCTTGAATGCCTAACACCATTCACCCTCCACAGGCGCTGTATAATCCGTACAGGTTTAGCGTTCCCTCCCCATGACAATATCTATCCACATAGGACGCTGTAAGGACCCTTGTGGGCTTTTAGCGCTTAGGTTTTAATAATTTCAGTTGTTTCCGTGAAAACCATACAGCATCAACAGCAACTCGTAAGTTGGTCTAATCGAATCTCTCCCGAGTTCGCATTTCATTGATAGAGGAAACTCCACATCCATAAAAACTACCAACCAGTCTAATTGAATGTAAATATTAGATTTAACCAATGGGAACTCAGTAAGCAACAGTTTTCTGAGCTCTAAACTCAGCCCCATTGATGACGTCACCCGGGATGTTCAACACAGCAACTCATGACTTGCTGTTGCAACGCTGCTCCTGACATCAAATAAGGCAGACTGTGTAACCACGTCCAGTTTATTTTCCCAGCCAAGTTTGTTTTTATTTTAAACTTGTAAAATAAAGACCACGAAGGATCCCGAAATAAAGTGGGAGACGACCGACTTGTTGAAAATATATATATATTATATATATTATATAAATTTATATATATATGTCGTGCCGAATATGTAAAACTGGTCAATTAGTAAGAACTCGTTTAAAATTAAGTCCTTATTAAAAAATTTCTTTTATACGTTTTAAGATATATTTTTTTCATTAATGTTAATGTAAAAAAAAATTAATTTTGCTCCAAAAGAATCTTAGAAAACTTACCTAACCTTATTATAACAAGAACAATTTATTTTAGCCTAACCCAGCTAAATATATTTTAGATTTGTTTACAATAATTTAATACTAAACAAACAGTGAAACATATTTTTTTCGTTAGGTTCAGAATGATTTTGGCGAAATTATTGCATACATAAATTTTCGCTTGTCCTCTATGGCAAGATGAGCGTTGCTATTTAAGCCAACCCCTCAAGGGAGGTTCCTTGAAGCTGGTGAGGGGCTCTTGATCTAGGGAATTGGATCTGTGCTCCAGTTCCCTGGATTGAGCCTGAATGGCTTCCATCCCCCTTCCCCACAGACGCTGTATAATCCTACGGGTTTAGCGCTCCCTCTTGATTATAAATAATATTTAAGCCAAGATCGCAAGTTCTGCCTATTTGGCACGAAATATATATAGTAAAAATATATAAAATTTTTATATATAAATTATTATATATATAAATATATATATATATATATAAAAATATATATATATATATATATATATATATATATAAAATATATATATTAATATATATAAGCCATAGCCCAAACTTGATTTTAGAAATGCCTTTAATATGGTGAGGAGAGATGCTGTTTTGCCAGCTGTTCGGGTTCGGTTCCCAGTCTCTTTCCTCATTTCAGCCGGCTACAGCAAACCCTCAATTCTTTTTTTTGGAGAACATGAAATTCAATCATCAGAGGGTGTTCAGCAGGGGGGACCCACTTGCTCCACTTCTCTTCTGCTTGGCAGTAAGAGAATTAACTTCCAGCCTACGCAGTGAGCTCAATATCTGGTACCTGGATGACGGCACTCTGGCAGGTACTGAAGAGTCCCTCGTGGGGGACCTACAACTGGTGAAAACACAGGGAGAAGGCTTGGGACTCATCCTCAATCCTCCAAAATGTGAAATCATCACAGCGAACCAGGAAATAATAAATGCTGTGCCAGGAATCCTCCCGGAAAATCTCAACTACAACTCCGTCCAACAGTACCCTCTTGGGGCACCGCGGGTCACACCGGCCATCGATACTGCCTCAGGGACAAATTGAATGACCTTATGAGAATGGAGGAGAGAATAAGCGATCTTGATGCCCATGAGGCTCTGCATCTCCTCCCCAAGGTGTCTTACTATCCCAAGACTCATTACTTCTTGAGTGTGCACCCTCTTTTGACAACCCAACACTCGATGAATATGACGCACACCTGAGATCAACTTTTAAGAAGGCCCCTGAACCTGTCACTAGAGGATGAGAAAGGGGATCAGGCAACCCCCCCAGTGCGACTGGGGGGTATAGGTGTGCGTAAAGCAACGCATGTTGCTTTACCTGCTTTTCTGTCTTCGTGTTTGGCTTCCAGTGCATTAGTCAAGAAGATAGTGCCCGAACGCTTTGAGAGACTTGGTAGGAGTTCAAGACCCCAGGTTTACTAAAGGGCACCCAATTGGGTTGGGAAAACCCTTTACAACCTCCTCCATAGACCAGCTCCCCCCAAACAGCACAAACATCCCACGGGGACAAACCGATCATGGAAAAAATCGCCAACACAATGCTCTCCAATGCTTCAGGAAAGAACAAAGCTCGTCTCCTGGCAGTGAAGGCACCAAAACTCAGGAGATTTCCTGTTAGCTGTTCCCCAATTCCTCCCTGGCACCCGTCTCGACCCACAGGCCATTCGGATTGGTGTTGCTCTTCGCCTAGCCGCCCCCATCCTCACCGAACATAGGTGTATTTGCGGCAGGGCGACCCGCTGATCAATTCGGGACTCCATGGTCTCGTGTGCCACACAGCAGAAGGGAAGTATGCCAGACATGAGGAGATCAATGACATAATAAAGAGAAGCCTCGCCACAGCCCGTTGCCCAGCTCAACGGGAACCCCAAGTACAGAGGTCTGATGGAAGTCAAAAGCGTCCTGATGGAGCCACTATGCTACCCTGGAAGGATGGAAAGCAGATTGCCTGGGACTACACCTGTGCTGGGCCCCAAATTTGGGAGACACCTAATTGCCATACTCTGTAGTGGAAGGGGTGGACTGCCAGCCACAGGGAGACCCAGAAGATCCGAAAATATTAAGACCTTTCCCCCTTGCTATAACTTCATTCCAATAGGGTCGGGGACCCTTGGAGCATGGGGCAAGTGGTGCTCCCAAAGTTCCTCAAAGAGCTGGGTGAAAAGCTCTCATAGAAACCAAGGACCACAGGGCGACCAGCTTCCTCTTTTTAGAGACTCAGTGTTGCGGGTCCAGAGAGGAAATGCCTGCAGCATTCTGGGCACGCAGCCCACCGCAGGGGAGCTGGACGAAGTATTCGAGATGTAGCTCTGAGTTACCTATGTTGTTTTACTTGTAAATCATATTTTTGTGAAGTTTCGTCCCAAAGTATTTGTTTTTTAAATAAAATATATATACATAATAATAGGGGTGGTAGGAAAAAAAATTCTCAAACAGCTTCAGGGAGATCTTTAGGTTTTCCCTGAAGCAAGTTAATTCTTTTCCTCTGAGGAATGGGTCCCCATTACAGTTCTAGAGGTGGACCTCCCTATATATATATATATATATATATATATATATATATATATATATATATAATATATATAATATAAAATATATATATATATAATATATATATATAAAATATATATATATATTTTATATATATATATATAAAATATATATATATTATAAAAAATATTATATATATATATATATATATATATAATATAATTAAATACATATATATAAATTATATATATAAAATATATATTATATATATATATATATATAAATAATATTATATATATATATATATATATATATATATATATATAATATATATATATATATATTTTTAATATATATGGATATATATAATATATAAATATAATATATATATGTATTAATATTATATAATATAAATAATTATATATATATATATATATATATATATAATATATATATATATATATATATATATATATATATATATTATATATATATTTTTTTTATTTTTTTATCACACTGGCCGATTCCCACCAAGGCAGGGTGGCCCGAAAAAGAAAAACTTTCAAACCCTCATTCACTCCATCACTGTCTTGCCAGAAGGGTGCTTTACACTACAGTTTTTTAAACTGCAACATTAACACCCCTCCTTCAGAGTGCAGGCACTGTACTTCCCATCTCCAGGGCTCAAGTCCGGCCTGCCGGTTTCCCTGAACCCCTTCATTAAAAGTTACTTTGCCACACTCCAACAGCAAAGTCAAGTATTAAAAACCATTTGTCTCCATTCACTCCTATCAAAAACGCTCATGCATACCTGCTGGAAGTCCAAGCCCCTCGCACCACAAAACCTCCTTTACCCCCCTCTCTCCAACCTTTCCTAGGCCGACCCCTACCCCGCCTTCCTTCCACTACAGACTGAACACTCTTGAATTTCATTCTGTTTCGCTCCATTCTCTCTACATGTCCGAACCACCTCAACAACCCTTCCTCAGCCCTCGGGAAACAACATTTTTGGGTAATCCCGCACCTCCTCCTAACTTCCAAACTACGAATTCTCTGCATTATATTCACACCACACATTGCCCTCAGACATGACATCTCCACTCCCTCCAGCCTTCCTCGCTGCAACATTCATCACCCATGCTTCAAAACCATATAAGAGCGTTGGTAAAACTATACTCTCATACATTCCCCTCTTTGCCCCCAAAGGACAAATTTTCTTTGTCTCCACAGACTCCTAAGTGCACCACTCACTCTTTTTCCCTCATCAATTCTATGATTCACCTCATCTTTCATAGACCCATCCGCTGACACGTCCCTCCCAAATATCTGAATACATTCACCTCCTCCATACTCTCTCCCTTTCCCAAACTGATATTCAATCTTTCCATCACCTAATCTTTTTGTTATCCTCATAACCTTACTCTTTCCTGTATTCACCTTTAATTTTCTTTTTGCACACCCTAACCAAATTCATCCACCAATCTCTGCAACTTCTCTTCAAATCTCCCAAAGCACAGTGTCATCAGCAAAAAGCAGCTGTGACAACTCCCACTTTGTGGTGTGATTCCCTTTTATCTTTTAACTCCACACCTCTTGTCAAGGAAACCCCCGCATTTTACTTCTCTTCAACCCCATCTATAAATATTTTAAAACCAACCCAACGGGGGACATCACACATCCTTGTCTAAGGCCTACTTTTACGGGAAAAAATTTTCCCCTCTTTCCTCCCATCCCTTTTAACTTGAGCCCCCCTTTCTCCTCGAAAAAACTCTTCCCTGCTTTCAGTAACCTCCCTCCTAAAAAACCAAAACACTTGCAAAAAATCTCCCAACATTGCCCCCCTACCCAACCCTGCCCAATACCCCTTTTTCCCAAAAACCAAATTCCCACAAAACCTTTTTAGCCTTATCTAAATACGGGTTCCCCTTATAGTTTCACTGTAAACACCGGTCCCCAACCCCCCTTTAACCTTTCCAAAAGGGCCTCCTTTTTTCTTTCGGTTTATAAAAATTCTCCGTCTACTTTTTTAAATTTTTTCAATAAAAAACTTCTACCAATACACTTTACCATTATACTCAGCAGACTTTTTCCCCCTATAATTTTTGCCTCTCTTTTTTCCCCTTTGCCTTTATCAAAGGAACTATCTGCTCTCTGCCAATCCCTAGGTCCCTTTAAACCCTTTTCCATACTTTTTATTAAATAATTGAAACCCAACCACTCCAAAACAATATCCCCCCCTCTTTTAACATTTCTATCCTTTATCCCATCAATCCCGGCTGCCTTCCCCCCTTTCTTTTTACCTACTGCCCACAACTTCCCCCCACACTCAAAACTGGCTTTTCCCTTTCCACTCCTACAAGTTTTAAATTTTTCCTCCGGGGCCCTATAAAACCAAATCACAGTTTTCCCCCTATCTTCATCAACATTTAACAATTCCTCAAAATATTCCCCCCACTTCCCAATACCTCTAAAATCTCCATTTAATAAAATCTTTCCCCTCCTATTTTTTTAAATGACAAAACCATTTGTTTTTCTTGGCTTTCTTAACCCTTTTTAATCTCACCCCCAAAACTTTTTTCTTATTTTCAACAAAATTTGTTTTATAAAAAATCTCACCCACTCTCATTTGCTTCTCTTTTTACATTGCTTTCAAACCCCTCTCTTTAAACCCCTCTCTTTTTCTCCATATACTCTTTTTCCCCCTTTCATCACTTCTAAATTTTTAAAACTTCCCCATTTTGCTAACCCTTTTTTTCCCCTTTAAATACTCTCTTTTTCATCACATTCCACCAAACGCTCCTCTTCCCTCCCCCACCCAAATTTCCTGTAACCACAAACTTCTGCTGAAAAACTCCCAAACTACATTTTTTAAAACCACCCCAAAACCTCTTCGACCCATTTCCTAAGGGCCTCATTAGCCCATCTTCCTCCAATAGCTGTTTTTTTATCTTACCCTAACTGCCTCCTCTTTTAGTTTATAAACCTTCACCTCTCTCTCCCTGATGCTTCTATTCTCCTTGAAATCCCATCTACCTTTTACTCTCAGTGTAGCTACAACTAGAAAGTGATCTGATATATCGTGGCCCCTCTATAAACATGTACATCCTGAAGTCTACTCAACAGTCTTTTATCTACCAATACATAATCCAACAAACTACTGTCTTTTCGCCCTAATCATATCTTGTATACTTATTATCCCTTTTTCTTAAAATATGTTATACCTTATAACTAAACCCCTTTCTATACAAAGTTCAATCAAAGGGCCCCCATTATCATTTACACCTGGCACCCCAAACTTACCTACCACCCCCTTTCTCTAAAAGTTTCTCCTACTTTAGCATTCAGGTCCCCTACCAAATTACTCTCTCACTTGGTTCAAAGGCTCCTATACATTCACTTAACATCTCCCAAAATTCTCTCTCTCCTCTGCATTCCTCTCTTCTCCAGGTGCATACACGCTTATTATGACCCACTTCTCACATCCAACCTTTTACTTTAATTTCCACATAATTTTTGAATTTACACATTCATATTCTCTTTTCTCCTTCCATAACTGATCATTTAACATTACTGCTAACCCCTTCCTTGCTCTAACTCTCTCAGATACTCCATTTTAATCACCCCTTTATTTCCCCCCACTGAAACTCTCCTAAACCCCCTTCAGCTTTGTTTCGCTTAGGGCCGGGGCATCCAACTTCTTTTCATTCATAACATCAGCATCATCTGTTTCTTGTCATCCGCACTACATCCACGCACATTTAAGCATCCCAATTTATAAAGTTTTTCTTCTTCTCTTTTTTAGTAAGTGTTTTACAGGAGAAGGGTTACTAGCCCATTGCTCCCGGCATTTTAGTCGCCTCATACACACGCATGGCTTAACGGAGGAAAGATTCTTTTCCACTTCCCCATGGACAATAGAAGAAATAAAGAAGAACAAGAACTATTTAGAAAAAGGAGAAAAACCTAGATGTATGTATATATATACGCATGTGCGCGTCTGTGAAGTGTGACCAAAGTGTTAGTAGGAGTAGCAGAAAATCCCTGTTATATATATATATATTATATATATATATATTAATTATATATATAATATATATATATATATATATTTTATAAATATTAATATATAATATATATATACATTATATATATATATAAAAATATATATATATATATATATATATATAAATATATATATATATATATAAATATACATTATAATATATATATATATATATATATATATTATATATATATATATATATATATATATATAAAATATATACATTATATATAATATATATATATAATATATATATATATATATATATAATAATATATATATATATATTTATATAAATATATATAATTATAGTCGCCGCATTAGAGAAGTCACGCTACAATCGGAGGGCCCCAAGTAAGACATAAGAAAGAAGAACGACACCCCCCACCCGGGTGGCCACCGCCAGGTCGCCATTTGGAGAAGACCCGGACCGGAAGTACCAGCGAACCTACATGAATGAATGAGTAGTAGTAGTGAAGGTAGAATGTTGTAAGGAGGAGGAGCCTGTCAAATACTAAGAAAGAGGAGCACTGCATGGGGGCTAGGTGCCCACAGAGGGTAAGAGCAAGAACACCGAGGGGGGGGGTAAATAAATAAATAAATAAAGAAAGAAAGAAAGAAGGAACAAATGCACAAGGCAGAAGAAGGACAACCCAAAGGAGAAAAGGGAAAGAGGAAAGGGAAAGAGGGAGAAGAAGAAAAAGGAGGAATCAGGTTATGTCACGGGTGTTCTGAAGTTTGGAGCATTTTACAAGGCAGTGGGAGAGGAAGGCATCTACAGAGACGAAGCCTCGCCTCTGTAGATGCCTTCCTCTCCCATTACATTGTAAAATGCTCCGAACTTCAGAACACCCGTGACTTAAACCTGATTCCTTCTTTTTCTTCTTCTCCCTCTTTTCCTTTCCTCTTTCCCTTTTCTCCTTTGGGTTGTCTTTCTTCTGCCTTGTGTATTTGTTCCTTCTTTCTTTATTTATTTATTTATTCATCCCCCCCACCTAGGTGTTCTTGCTCTTACCTTCTGTGGGCACCTAGCCCCCATGCAGTGCTCCTCTTTCTTAGTAATTGACTGGCTCCTCCTCCTCCTTACTACCTTCCCCACTACTGCTGCTACTACCTTCTACCTCCACTACTACTACTACCACTTCCTATATATACCCCTTCTCTCCTTTTCGTCAGTGTGACTTTGTAAATGGTCCAAGTCGGACCGAAACGTCGTCGTAAGCTCCTCTCTTCTATGTGCGGGTTATTTGTGTATCGTTCGTCACGGTATTGTGCTTTTTTGTTATATATTATACACAATGTGTGTGTGTGCTCATTTTCGCTACCAACACAAGGATGCTTGTTATATGTGAAATTCATTTAATTATATATGAAATACATGAGATCTCTATCAAATGATCCCCTCAATGAAGGTTCCTTGATGCTGGTGAGGGGCTCTTGATCTAGGGAATTGAATCTGTTCTCCAGTTCCCAGAATTAAACCTGAATACCTTCCACATCCTCCCTTCAGGCGCTGTATAATCTTACGGGTTTAGGGCTTCCCCCTCGATTATAATAATAATAATCTATCAAATGATACTATATATATTAGTTTAACAGCTGTATGTATAACATGGGATCACCCTTTGAATACGCTATATAAACAAAATCTGTTTATATGGGCTCAATGAATGAATGAATACACAGGGAGGTACCACCTCTAGAACTGCCCTGGGGACCCTCATCCTCAGAGAAAAGAATAAACTTGCTTCAGGGAAAACTCTAGGTTCTCCCTAAAGCTGTTTGAAAATTTTCTTCTGTCACCCCCTATATATTCTGCATATGCTTTATTTAAAAACAAGATACATTGATAGAAATATAATATGAAGTAAAACAACATAGATAACAACTCAGAGCTACATCTCGAATACTTCGTCCAGCTCCCCGGCAGTGGGCCGCGTGCCCAGAATGCTGCAGGCATTTCCTCTCTGGATCGCGACACTGAGTCTCTGAAAGAGGAAGCCGGTCGCCCTGTGGTCCTTGGTGTCTATGATGATCTTTTCACCCAGCTCTTTGAGTCAGTTTAGAGCACACTTGCCCATGCTCCAAGGGTCTCCGACCCTATTGGAATGAAGTTATAGCAAGGGGGAAGGAAGGTCTTCATATTTGCGGGTCTTCTGGGTCTACCTGTGGCTGACAGCTCCACCCCCTTCAGCTATGGAGTATGGCAAGTAGGTGTCTGCCAATATGGAGGTACAGGTGTAGTCCCAGGCAATCTGTATTCCATCCTTCCGGGGTAGCATAGTGGCTCCATCAGGATACTTTCGACTTCCGCCAGACCTCTGCACTTGGGGTTCCCGTTGAGCTGGGCAACGGGCTGTGGCGAGGCTTCTCTTTATTATGTCATTGATCTCCTCATGTCTGGCATACTTCCCTTCTGCTGTGTGACACACGAAGCCATGAAGTCCGAATTGATCAGCTGTCGCCCTGCCGCAAATACACCTATGTTCGGTGAGGATGGGGGCGGCTAGGCGAAGAGCAACACCAATCCGAATGGCCTGTGGGTCGAGACGGGTGCCCAGGGAGGAATTGGGAACAGCTAACAGGAAATCTCCTGAGTGTGGTGCCTTCACTGCCAGGAGACGAGCTTTGTCCTTTCCTGAAGCATTGGAGAGCATTGTGTTGACGATTATTTCCATTTTCACTATTTATGTGTATAAGGAGTCATTCTGATATCGACATTTGAATGAAATATATGAAATCCATTTATATATGTAATCTCCATCCATATGTATTATATATTAAAAAGTCTGTATGAATTATGTGATCAAAATAAGAATGTACTTTAAAATATCTTTATTCACACATTTGTATATGAGTTTATTTTGGTAAATAAACTTGTATTTTCTTATTTATTCCTCTGAGGCGATGATAAATTATGAAAATAATTGTATGAGACTGTTTTAGCTACGTTTTAAATAGGACAAAATTATTTTGCATGATTTATCTTACAAATTTAAAAAAAAATTCTTGCCTAGTTTAGAATAAAATGACGAAAGTAAAAAAAAATCTTAAGATATATATATTTGCTTAATTTATCTGGTAATCGTATTTTATAAAAAAAAATCAGACTGGCATCTAAGGAGGTTCCTTGATGCTGGAAGAGGCTCTTAAATCCAAGGAAGTAAATATACTTATTTATTCAGATTTTTGCTGCCATATATACATATATGTCACTTTTTTGGGTAACTGAAAAAAAAGTGGAGGACAAAAAACAGACTCAGTCTCAATCAATATGAGCTAAATTTCAGGGAAAACTAAGAGAGCGTCAACAGCAACTCAGATAAGTGGAAAATGGCAAATGTGATACCTATTTTCAAAACAGGTGACAGGTCCTTAGCTTCGAACTATAGACCAATAAGCCTAACCTCCATAGTGGGAAAATTTATGGAATCAATAATTGCCGAGGCAGTTCGTAGCCACCTTGAAAAGCATAAATTAATCAACGAATCTCAGCATGGTTTTACAAAGGGGCGTTCCTGCCTTACGAATTTATTAACTTTTTTCACTAAGGTATTTGAGGAGGTAGATCATGGTAATGAATATGATATTGTGTATATGGACTTCAGTAAGGCTTTTGACAGGGTCCCACATCAGAGACTATTGAGGAAAATTAAAGCACATGGAATAGGAGGAGAAATTTTTTCCTGGATAGAGGCATGGTTGACAAATAGGCAGCAGAGAGTTTGCATAAATGGGGAGAAATCAGAGTGGGGGAGTGTCACGAGCGGTGTTCCGCAGGGGTCAGTGTTGGGCCCCCTGCTGTTCACAATCTACATAAACGACATAGATGAGGGCATAAAGAGCGACATCGGCAAGTTTGCCGATGACACCAAAATAGGCCGTCGAATTCATTCTGACGAGGACATTCGAGCACTCCAGGAAGATTTGAATAGACTGATGCAGTGGTCGGAGAAGTGGCAGATGCAGTTTAATATAGACAAATGCAAAGTTCTAAATGTTGGACAGGACAATAACCATGCCACATATAAACTAAATAATGTAGATCTTAATATTACGGATTGCGAAAAAGATTTAGGAGTTCTGGTTAGCAGTAATCTGAAACCAAGACAACAGTGCATAAGTGTTCGCAATAAAGCTAAAAGAATCCTTGGCTTCATATCAAGAAGCATAAATAATAGGAGTCCTCAGGTTGTTCTTCAACTCTATACATCCTTGGTTAGGCCTCATTTAGATTATGCTGCACAGTTTTGGTCACCTTATTACAGAATGGATATAAATTCTCTGGAAAATGTACAAAGGAGGATGACAAAGTTGATCCCATGTATCAGAAACCTTCCCTATGAGGATAGACTAAGGGCCCTGAATCTGCACTCTCTAGAAAGACGTAGAATTAGGGGGAATATGATTGAGGTGTATAAATGGAAGACAGGAATAAATAAAGGGGATGTAAATAGTGTGCTGAAAATATCTAGCCTATACAGGACTCGCAGCAATGGTTTTAAGTTGGAAAAATTCAGATTCAGGAAGGATATAGGAAAGTACTGGTTTGGTAATAGAGTTGTGGATGAGTGGAACAAACTCCCAAGTACCGTTATAGGGGTCAGAACGTTGTGTAGTTTTAAAAAAAGGTTGGATAAATACATGAGGGATTGGGGGGTGTGAGTTAGACCTGATAGTTTTGTGCTACCAGGTCGGTTGCCGTGTTCCTCCCTTAAGTCAATGTGCCCTGACCTGACTAGGTTTGGGCATTGGCTTAAGCCGGGTAGGGACTTGGACCTGCCTCGCAGGGCCAGTAGGCCTCCAGTGCCCTTTCGTTCTATGTTCTTATGTTCTTATAAGAAGAGGTGTTGTGATCAAGGTCAGTTTCCCGCGCTCGCATTTCATTGGTAGAAACTGTATTTACATCCATCACTACAACCAATCACAGGAAGCGTTATATAGGGTAGCCTTTTCCTACTAGGCTTGTCACTTAATCCCTGATTGAAACGCTGAATGAAAACTTTGGGATCCCACCAATGGAAGCTCAGTACTAGTATCCGGGGTGTGAAGCTCCGCCCCCCTTGTGACTCCCCTTGATGTCCAAAAACCCAAATCCTTCATCAAAAATAGATTTTACAACAAATACAAAGTTTATTTTGCACCCAGTTAGAGTATGCCATTGAAGTTAATGTTGCAAAAATTATATAGGTATTAATATATTAAAAACTGTAATTTGTTTTAATTCCTGCATATATACCCCCCGGGGGGGGGGCTCTTTATCTAGGGGGTGGATCTGTGTCCCCGTTCCCTGATTAAGCCTAAATACCTTCTACCTCCCCCCCCCCCAACAGCGCTGTATAATCCCTACGGGTTGAGCAAGAGCGAAACCCGTGTTCGGTGGGTTCAGTATAAAGTATACCCCACGGGGATCAACATTTTTAGCTGTATTAAAAATTTTTCATAAAACCGACAGGATGTTAGGTAAGACACATGTGAAACAGTTAGGTTCTTTATTTCGAAAAGTTTCGTATAATACAGTAGGTTTCTTAAGTCACAGAAAAGTTGGTAGGAACGGAAAGAGATGTTTGAAGACGATGTAATTCAGTCCATCACCCTGAAGTTTTGAGAGTGGGCAGTCCCTCAGCCTGGAGGAAGATATTGTTCCATAGTCGAAAACAATTGTTTCAGATGCTGCACACAAGTAATTTCTTCATCTCGGTATTCAAACACCTCATACACGAAACTACCTGGTACTATACCTCTCTCACCTAAGTATTAACCTCAGTAATATAATTAATATATTATTATTATTTGCAAATAAATGAAGCATTTTACTTCGTGTTACGGATATGAGCAACTGATTAATTACCACTTTATCGGAATACTGATAACACTAAAGAAAATTTAACTAGGTACCGGTGCGTATCAAAATTACTTACGTCATACTAGATTGTACGGATCGCAGGAGTAATATGTGACGTCAATGAAATATATTACTGAGTTAAATGATGACGTAAGCATGAACTAATGTGGTCTGGTCAGGAACCAAAGGTACCGACTCTAGCAGTGGAAATAATGAAGGTGATCCGATGTTTGGTATGTAATAGTTATGAGATCGATGGTAAGGAGATATGTGGAAGTTTTCTGTTTGCGACTGGATTGAAGTCCAATGAATGGGCGAAACGTCGTCAAACGAGGGTTCAGTATTGCTTTCAACTGTGTCTCCTTACCAAAAGTATGAAATAGAGCACGAATACAAAATCTTCACTGGACGTGGTGGATAATGACATACTGTCGTGGAGGTGACCGGGACGAGGGCACACAACTGACAAACTACACGTTCAGAAAACACTTAAGAAGTAGAATTAATGGAACACTGCAGCAGGCTTGCTGGGCCATTACTAATAACATCCAATAGAGACCCAAAAAGGAATCGACAATTTCGAGTACGGTGGTAATATATATCTAATAGTAGGATGGACGATACATAATTTTAGAGACTTTGACGAAACGGTGGGCTAAACTGTCAGTGGGCTGAAAACTTAAGAGGAAAACCCCAGAGGCCCCTTAGAGAACCTCCCTCCATAAATGGACCACAATTAAGTGGAAGGAAAAATGGAGGGGATTGGAGCAGAATTCCCAGGTTTTCCTTTGTTCAAATACTAGACTAGGTCTTCAACAAAATTTATATCTATCAATATTCAAATACAAGAAATGTCAAGACTCGGTAATAAATCTATACATCATATGACATCACAAATATGCTTTATACTTATTGAATGCTTGAAGAATATATTGATGTTGGGTTAATGAAATTTTGTTATTAAAATAATCTTCTGGGAAGTGTTTCTGTGAAGAGTTACAGTAGTCCAGTTCAACTCCACTCATAGCACTGGCACTCTGACCCCGCTGGAGCTGCACCCACTGCGGACTCTTGTGTGCTGACAATTCAGTTTTTATAATATAGTAGGTCTCGATCACAATGCTCACGCACCATGCATGACGTATTCGGAGGCATTCGTACATTGATGAAAGTCGATTCCATCGACATCGACAACAATGTTTTCCGTCTCCATTACAAGGTCACGATGTTCATCTTGGTAGCGTTTAGTTGTTGATAACCAGGAAGCAATACTTTGGTGATCCCATTCGACTCTGTTGGTGGACGGAAGTGGACGCAGAGATCATGGATACCTACTGCTGGGTCACACACCTACACATCCAGCTACTGGGGGGGTGGTTGAGTTGGGCGTGGAGATCGCCAACCGGGCGTAGCTCCAGACACCATCATAGGAAAGGGACAGGCAGGGAAGAAGAAACACGTGTCAAGCATTCACAAGTACTACAGTGGGTCACTCTATTCCTTACTGCAGTGTGGAGTGCTGTCAAAAACAATTATGTCTCGGACAATTAGTGACAACTAGGAATGAAGTTGGAACAAAGTTTCACTGTGTAAGTTTCATTATACTGATTGATAAAGTTCTCCACTGCCACACAAAGTTCTTATCTATTGACTGGCAAAAGTACTGGACGGATAAAACATTCGTTCAGTCTACCCTTCCTTTGATACAATTTTAGGGTCTCCCAGTGCCTTAGGCCACATAACTTCGGTTAGGAAAGGCTGTCCGGAAACAGGACAAGTATTTCCTGACGCGATTGTTATTCGTTTTATGATGACCCGCAGCTGGGAGCTTTTGGTAATCTGACTGAAGCCAACCGCTGCTTACCGGTCCCCCTTGAAAAACTAAATATGTAGGTCACGGAGCACCTCCGTGAACCTACCCTTAATTACTATTACATTTATTTAGAGGTAAACACTTCAACCTGCAAAGATCACATTGCCAAAATTTTGTCTAAATTACATATTTTCTTCAAGGAGTGGGACGGTAAGCCAGCGGTTTAGGCTTCAGTTCAGATGACCAAACGCTCCAGCTGCGGATTCATCTTAAGATAACACTCGCGTCAGGAATTACTTGTTCCTGTTTCCTGACAAGCCTTACCTAACCATATGATTCATACTGGTGTGTGAAACAGGTTATTATGTAGCCTTAATGATTCTCGTTTCGTCGATAAAACTTTGAAATGACCTTAAGATGCATTACGAAGCACTGTCCTGTGTTCATGAATTGTGGTATAAAACACAGCTCGGCAGGACCAAGGGAGCTTGATTATAAGTTATCTTCTGACTCAGACCCGTTGCAGGTGATATTCCTTGTTTGCTGTCGAAGAACAACCATTTACTTCAGCAGCATTTGAGTTTTTGAAACACTTGACGTTTGAGCAGGAAGTGATTTTCAGTTAAATGAGTTTATTGCATATTTACAGAGGAAATTTCCCTAAATGCGGACCCCACAACTGATAGATAGAAGAATTTTTTTATAGGGAAACGTTAGTTAATGCTGGCTGTTGTGTAAAAGAATTGGAATAATTCAGGATATGAGATGAAATTTAGATCACTTGTAGGCAGCTTCTGTAGTGGTATAAACCTTGTAATGGATACGATAAATTGGTTTTTGAAAGACACGTAAACAAGGTTCTGGGACCTTGATCAAGGTCCAGGACCGAAATGCTTTCTAATAAGTCCTAGTGTTTGCTTGGGTGTCTCTTCTAAACAACTTCTGCGCAAGGTTCTTTCTCCACAGTCATTAGTTTGTCGTATTGCAGGCCATTATTGTTCTTACATCCCGGCGGTATTAGTGGAAGATGTGGGAAGAAGGTAAGTTAAGATGTTGGTCGCTCTAACTTGACACTCCAATCGTGGACAGCGAAGCCAAGAAAGGCTCGCAAGGACACCCTTGGGGTAACTACTTCACCCTCAACGTACACTCTCAAAAAACATGGACGCCTTCAAGTTCTTAATCTGCGAGGCTCTGAACTTCGTCAATATCATTGGGCAGTCGTACCTGGACAACAGGTATGGGTCTAATTATACTCAACTATATGCATTCCCATTAATCGAACTGCAGGGTGCTGCGCCTCGAAAGATGCATTCACTACTTGTATCTGTGATAGGTTTAGCTCTAGCTATTGGCTTTCCGTGCGGTATATATTCGCCTAGTTGTATTTAAGTGAGTTAGCTAACCTCTAGCTCTTGGGCTCCATCTTTACATATCGGATTGAATGTATTACTTTATTTAAAACGTCTTTTGAGCTGTCATAGTGTTTGAATCAGTTTACTCACCTTTTTTGTGGCTGAAGGGTCGATTCACAGGCTCCTGGCCAAGCCTCTTCGATGGTTGCTGCTAGGTCCACTTCCTCCCTGCTCCATGAACTGTATCGTACCTCTTCTTAAAGCAAAGTTATGGATCCTGCCTTCACTACAACCAATCTCCCAGATTGTTCCACTTCAAGTCAAATCTGTGATCTGAAAAAATACTCCCTAACTTCCCTGTGACTCATCTGATTTTTCAACTATCCAGTTGTGACCCTTGGTTCGGTGTCACATCTCTGAAACATCCTGTCCCTATCCACCTTGTCAATTCCTCTCCAGTATTTTGTATGTTGTTATTCATGTCCCCTTTCCTTCCTGTGTCCAGTGTGTGTGTATCACCTATATGACGGATGCAAGGGTCGATTCACAGCTCATTGGACCTATAATTTATTGAACTTTAAATTAACATTATACCTTACTGACGGGTTGTAGAACAGGGTCCCATTAACATTATAATTACTCAAAACGGGGGATTGCTGTATAATATGTATATTTTCATTTCAGATTTCTAGGCTACGAATTCTCGACCTATGGTACCGAGTGATTAACTTCAGCAAGAGGATTTGGGTACCGACACGACCCCATGGACGAGGGTTCCCCAAGTACCAAAAGTGCACCTTCTACAAGTATGGTGCCACAGCATCTATGAGAAGTTTGACGGCCTCTGTGTCCTTCCCCTTAACGTTGCACGAGAAGATTTTTCTTTTTCTTGTGGTTCTGGTAAATCATAAAGAAAACTCATTTTTTAAAGGTAAATACAGTAAACCCTAAAATAGTGAATCATTAAATGCGAAAGGCCCTCTCTTTCAAAAAGAGATTTGTTTGGCAAGAGACTTGCATGAAAGGGGTATTCATGTTTTTAATAAGTAACAAATTGAGATTTTTTTGGGTGGCTTTAAAAATGGGTAAACATCCCCCAAAACATTCAATCTTACCCCCAATAAGCGATTTGATGTTTGTAAGATTTTTGCCTAACTTGGGTCAGTAGCACACCATTTCACAAATAACCCGACAAGGGAAAAGCTTACGGCAACGTTTCGGTTACTGGGGTCTTTTTAAATGGTGACTGTAAAAGGTCCAAGTCGGACCGAAACGTCTGTATGCTTTTTCTCCTATAGGGGTTTTTTGTTAATTGTTCCAGTCCGGTTTGTGCCTTTTATACGAAGGGGGTCCCGAAAGCCCGCCTAGCACGCTGCGAAGTGTTCTGTTTTTTTACCCCAATCTTCTACGGTTCATCAAGTGGCTGTGTTTCCACATTTGGGGTGTGTACGCTTACCCCTTCGTACCCCCTGGTCAGGAATGTTATACTGAAGGGGACAAGCTCGCCCAGCGACAGGGCCCTTTTGAATGCGTCACCATAATTTGGCCCAATAGGAATTGGTTTTTCCCTTTTTACCAATTAGGGCAGTCTAGCATATTATATATGACATACACAAAAAACCCCCACCATTTACAAAGTTTCCTAACGAATTTTCTCTAGTCAAGTTTGTGCCCCTTTTTTATATATGACATACAATACCTACAAGTTGATGAGTAAGATACGTGCAGTATTTAGGGATCTTTATTTATCGATAAAAGGTACCTAAGTTGTACACATGTTTCCTTCATCGTTTAGGTCGTTAAAGGATTTTCTTCCTGTTCCATTCCGTGCAAGCATCAATAGCACTTAAACTACGATAACATTAAAATGTGTAAAAATAGAAAGTTCACATTGCCGTGACTGGGAGTAATTCACAGCAAATAATTCACAAATTGCGGGTTAGTTGTAAATGCCTAAGTAATTAAAAACTGCATTATTGTTTATTAATGAACCATAAATACTAAATATATTGTATTTTTCAACTGTAACTTATTTTTTCAGGCAAGAACATGGTTCCACTGATCTACAAGGAATTTTCTTCGAACTGGCCATAGTCTTCAAAAAGAATGCACATAAATCTTCATAATGGTCTGAGAGAAGAGGTGCAAAAACGCCACGGTTCAAGCCAGGGAAAAGATCTCACATTAGATGAATCGTTTTTAGAGGAACCGGAGACAGCAGCGTTCGGTGTATCAAGACAGGAAAAAAAAAAACGTAGTCTATTCTGCTTAATGTTATGGCCCATATCAGCCGTGGGCATTACGTCTGTACATTTAGTGCGGGATATATCCGAGTGTATGTGGAGGTTCCTCTGTGAGAGATATACTAGGATAGGGAACAGTCACAAGAGCCGGGATACCTCTCCAGGTGGCAGCCATGTTATGAATTCTTTGATGATAATAGGCTCTAAGGTCTATCAAAAATTTAATTGTTTTACATTATTATTAGCCTGATCGTATGATGATAATTATCATTTATTTATTGTAAACTGCGTTTAAAAAGGGAGATGTTGCAAGACAAACTTGTTCTGGAAACCTGTTACTGCTCTTACAGAGCAAAACAATGTTCAGACAACAATGAAATGTACTTAGATTCATAATGACTAGTGTACTTGTAAGTTCATCGTCATCATAAAATATTACCATTTGGTGGCTTCTTAGTTTTTATGAATGGTGCATGAAGCCTGGCTGGGGACAGGTATCTTCACCATTGGTGCCAGATCAAACCAGGATCTGATGGATATGTGGGGGCAGTGGGGCCCCCAGCAGCAACAGCTTGGTTGAGCAGGCTAGCACCCAGTCGAGCCTGCTCCATGGCGAGGCTGCCAGAGTAGAGGGAACTCTCAGAACTTCATCAAGGTAAAGCAAGCGGATACTTAAGGCATATCATAAGAGGTTAAGACCCGTATTCAAGGCGACAACCTGGTTCTTTCCTGGACGAACAAACACCATGCTGGTTAGTTTTAATGGAAGTTTAAAGCCTTATCGTCAATGTGGTGTCAATAATAGACTTAATCCCTTATAAAAACGTTTTCAAATAACTTTCAGGTATAAACTGTGAGATATAAGGCCTGCTTGGTTGTTATCTATGTACCTAACATATTGTGTTCGTAAAAGTCAATTGTATAAAATATTCTTCAGTTGAGATAAATCTTAGGCAGATGCCTATTATGGTTCTCAGTAGGCCTAGCATCGTATTCATTCAATGTTTATTTTTCTTATCTTTAGTTAGTGAATGTAGTAGTGGTCTTGTGAGAGAGAGGAGGAGAGAGAGAGAGAGAGGAAACGTGTTATTCCATTAGTATTTAAACAGATTTAATAATAACAGTCGATTTTAAAACTAAGCATAACAGATTCTATATATAGCTGCGTTCTGTATATAATAATGTGTGATATAAACCCCAGACAATAAAGAGAAACACAAGTCATAGTCTGGATTTAAATTTCAATCCAACTCTTGATAAATTAGTGAGAAAAAGAGGTAATTAATGACTTTGTAATAATAATGGTAGAATTAACACAACCAATATGTTAGGTAAAAGGACACAAGTGCAAGTAATGTGACATTTTATTGTGGCAACGTTTCGCTCTCAGGTAGCTTTTTGTCAAAACTCCCTGGAGAGCGAATCGTGTGCCACAAATTAAAAGTCAAATTGCAAGTGTGTACTTTTACCTAAGAAATGAGCAGTGAATATTAGTTGCGTTGGTACCTGTTGTACAGTGCTGGGTCTTACAACTGTTATAAATATTACCGCCATGATAAAGTGGATGGTGGACATTTTGGGCGGGGGTGGCCTTGATGCTGGTGAGGTGGCCTCTGATGATGGGTGAGGGGCCTTGATGCTGGTGAGGGGCATTTGATGCTGGTGCGGGGCCTTGATGCTGTTGAGGGGCCTTGATGCTGGTGAAGGGCCTTGATGCTGGTGAGGGGCCTTGATACTGGTGAGGGGCCTTGATGCTGGTGAGGGGCCTATGATGCTGTTGCAGGGGCATTGGATGCTGGTGAGGGGGCCTTGATGCTGGTGAGGGGCTATTGATTCCCCCTCCCCCAAAATGGACCTGCCCTTGCTATGTATGAAACCCCAATGGGTTTAGCAATCTACACTTGGTGTATATCTGGAGAGGATTTCGGGGGGTCAACGCCCCCGCGGTCCGAGCTGTGACCGGTGTGGCTAGTTCGCTTAAAGGATACAATAATTAATAAGTTTACTTAATATTTCAATATAAATTTTCGAGGTTCTGAGTCTATACAAGAAAAGGATTCAATGTTATATTGTGCAGTACGAATGAAAAATAAGCGACTAGATCTCATTTCAGATTACCCCTTCACCCCTTTAAACACGCTTATTATAGTGACCTACCGAAATAAATTTGTAAACAGCTAAAAAAATTCAAACAAAATAAATCTCTTGGCCCTTGTGAAATATATGTTAGAATCTTAAAGGAATATAAGATAAAAAGAGAGACGGTATTTAGAAGCAGCACCCATATAGGCTTCCAGTACCATAGAACAGACCAGGAGGCATTTAGCACCGCAGGATCTCTAGCTAAACTTATCTGGAAAAACTTCAAGACAGTGTGAGGGTGACCTAGCAACCTGACAATATTAGGTTAGGTAAGATTTGTCACTAAACAGGATTATTGTTTCCTGATGCGGGTCTAAGTCATATGATGACCCGCAGCTGGAGTTTTGGTCACTTGACCGAGGCCTTCTGTGCTTGCTGGTCTACCCCTTAAGAATTACGTTTACATCAAACTTTGCCATGTCCCCGGGGCCCCCCCAAAACCCAGTGGTCATCCATCATTGACTGCCCTTTCCTTCACCTCACCATGCTCATATATAATGTGTCGGGGGTTGCGCCAGAAAATGTTATAAGAAAAATGGTTATAATTATAACCTTAATTTTTAAAGGGATGGAGGAGTAAACCAGCGGAAGGCATCGGTCAGATGACCCAAAGCTCCAGCTGTGGGTCATCATATGACTAAAACCCGCGTCAGGAAACTCTTGTCCTGTTTCCTGACGAACCTACCTAACTTAAATGAAACGTTTATTTAAATAAAGGGATTTTCTTGTATTTTTTTTCTCATTACCATATTTATTATGAATTTTGTCATTTCAAAACAAGAGTTGTTAATAACCGGAACAAAATGACAGTTAGCTTAATAAAACAAGTTCCTGGGATTGTAACTGTCATGTGTCTAACATGGGAGAGAGATTGTTAGGTAAGACACATATGCAACAGTTAGACAACTTTATTCCGAAACGTTTCGCCTACACAGTAGGCTTCTTCAGTCGAATACAGAAAGTAGGCAGTATTCGACTGAAGAAGCCTACTGTGTAGGCGAAACGTTTCGGAATAAAGTTGTCTAACTGTTGCATATGTGTCTTACCTAACAACCTGTCGGTATTTTATACCATTTTGATGTTCTTGGGAGAGAGAGTCTGTTGTAGTGTTTCTGTTGTTCAGTCTTCCGCCTTATTTACTGTGTTCTCGTGAAAGCCTAACAAGTGTCAAGATAACCTGGACAAAATACTCCACCTAGACGAGCTACTGAAGTCATAACAAGTTGATAACACTATAAAACATGATAACAAGAAAATAAATAATATCACCTGTAAACTTATAAAGGACACCAGCAGAGACTTATGACAGGTCAATATGAGAGGTCATTTTTAATTACAAAATATGTGTTATAATTAAAATACAACATTATTATAAGATCATATGAACAAAGGAGCCCTTCAGTAAGTCTATTGGCCCATACTAGGCAAGTCTATTGGCCCATACTAGGCAAGTCTATTGGCCCATACTAGGCAAGTCTATTGGCCCATACTAGGCAAAGTTTTCTCAAAACAAACAATTCTCACTTATATCCCTCTTCCAGGAAAAGTGCCCTTGAGGCGGTGGAGGGCTCTGACTTCAAAGAATTGGAAGTTACCCTCCTTTCCTTCAACTGAATCTTGATTGCCACTATTTCCCAAGACTCTGTACAATTCCTACGGATTTCATGCTCCTCCACGAAATAAATAAATAATAATTCCCATATGTAGTAGGTTGGTAGACAGCAACCACCCAGGGAAGTACTACCGTCCTGCCAGATGACTGTGAAACAAAAACTGTAATTTGTTTTGCATGATGGTAGGATTGATGGTTTCTTTTTCTGTCTCATAAACACGCTAAGATAACAGGGATATCTTGCTACTCCTACTAACACTTTGGTCACACTTCACAGACACGCACATGCATAGTATATATATACCATACATCTAGGTTTTTCTCCTTTTTCTAAATAGCTCTTGTTCTTTTTTAATTTCTTCTATTGTCATGGGGAAGTGGAAAAGAAATCCTTTCCTCCGGTAAGGCCATGCGTGTCGTATTATGAGGACTTAAAAATGCGGGGGGAGCATTGGGGCTAGTAACCCCTTCCTGTATACAATTACTAAAAAAAGAGGAAGAAGGAAATACTTTATAAAACTGGGTTGCTTATACCCCACATTGTGCGTGGATGGTAGTGCGGTTGACAAGAACCGATGATGCTGTGTTATGAATGAAAAGAAGTTGGATGTCCTGGCCCTAAGCGAAACAAAGTGAAGGGGGTAGAGAGTTTCAGTGGGGGGGAAATTAATGGGATTAAATCTGGAGTATCTGAGAGAGTTTAGAGCAAAAGGATGGGGTAGCAGTAATGTTAAATGATCAGTGATGGAAGGAGAAAAGAGAATATGAATGTGTAAATTCAAGAATTATGTGGATTAAAGTAAAGGTTGGCTGCGAGAAGTGGGTCATAATAAGCGTGTAGTGCACCTGGAGAGAGAGGAATGCAGAGGACGAGAGAGAGAATTTTGGGAGTGTTACAGTGATTGTATAGGAGCCTTTGAACCAGTGGAGAGAGTAATTGTGGTAGGGGAACCTTTGAATGTAAAAGTAGGAGAAACCTTTTAGGTGGGTTGTGGGTTAGGTAAGTTGGGGTGCCAGGTTGTAAAATGATAATGGGAAGCCCTTTGATTGAACTTTGTTATAGAAAGGGGTTTAGTTATAGGTAATTACATATTTTATAGAAAAGAGGATAAATAAGTATACACGATATGAATGTAGGGCGAAATGACAGTAAGTTTGTTGGATTAGTTTGGTAGAAAAGACTGTTGAGTAGACTTCAGGATGTACATGTTTATAGAGGGGGCCCCAGATATATCAAACACTTTCTAGTTGTAGCTACACTGAAGTAAAAGGGAGATGGGATACAAGGAGAAAGAAGATCAGGGAAAAGGGAAAAGGTGAAGGTTTTTAAACTAAAAGAGGAGGCATTTTAGGGAAGAATAAACAGCTATTGGAGGAATGGGCTAATGAGAGAAAGGGCAAGGGGGGTCGAAGAGGTATGGGGTGGGTTTTAAAAAATGAGTTTTAGATGTTTTAGCAAAGTTGTGGTTACGGGAAAGGGGTGCAGGAGGGAAAGGAGCGATTGGTTGGGAATGATGATTAAAGAGAGTATAAGGGAAAAAAAGTTAGCAATAGAATTTTTAAAAAGTAAAAAGTGATGAAAGGAGGGAAGAGTATATGGAGAAAAAGAGAGAGGTTAAGAGAGTGGGAAAATGTAAAAAGAAGCAAATGAGAGAGTGGGTGAGATGTTACAACAAATTTTGTTGAAAATAAGAAAAATTTTTGGTTTTGAGATTAAAAAGTTAAGAAAGCCTAGAAAAAAATTTGGATTTGTCATTTAAAAAATAGGAGAGGAGAGTTATTAAATGGGGTTAAGTATTGGGAAGATGGAAAAATATTTGAGGAATTGTTAAATGTTGTGAAGAAGGGAAGCTGTGTTTCTGTATAGGGCAAGGAGGAAAACACTTGTAGGAGTGGGAAGAGCAGTTGTAGTGTGGGGGAATTCCCCGTGAGGCATAGGAAAAAAAAAGGGGGTAAGGCAGCCGGATTGATGGGATAAGAAGAAATGTTAAAAGCAGGTGGGGATATTTTTTGGAGTGGTTGGGGCAATTGTTTAATAAATGTATGGAAGAGGGTAAGGTACCTAGGGTTTTGGCAGAGAGCATGCATATTTTCCTTTTGTATAAAGGCAAAGGGGATAAAAGAGAGTGCAAAAATTATAGGGGAATAAGTCTGTTGAGTGTACCTGGTAAAGTGTATGGTAGAGTTATAATTTGAAAGAATTTAAAAGAGTAAGACGGAGAATAGGATAGCAATGAAAAAGGGAGGCTTTAGGAAAGGTAGGGGGTGTGTGGACCAGGTTTTACAGTGAAACATAAAGTGAACAGTATTTAGATAAGGCTAAGAGTCTTTTTTGGCATTTATGGTTTTGGGAAAAAGGGCGTATGACAGGGTGGATAGGGGGCAATGTGGCAGATGTTGCAAGTGTATGGTGTAGGAGGTAGGTTACTGAAGCAGTGAAGAGTTTTTACGAGGATGTGAGGCTCAAGTTAGAGTATGTAGGAAAGAGGGAAAATTTTTCCCAGTAAAAGTAGGCCTTAGACAAGGATGTGTGATGTCACCGTGGTTGTTTAATATATTATAGATGGGGTTGTAAGAGAAGTAAATGCGAGGGTCTTGGCAAGAGGCGTGGAGTTAAAAGATAAAGAATCACACACAAAGTGGGAGTTGTCACAGCTGCTCTTTGCTGATGACACTGTGCTTTTGGGGAGATTCGAAGAGAAGTTGCAGAGATTGGTGGATGAATTTGTAGGGTGTGCAAAAGAAGAAAATTAAAGGTGAATACGGGAAAAGTAAGGTTATGAGGATAACAAAAAGATTGGGTGATGAAAGATTGAATACAGATTGGAGGGAAGAGTATGGAGGAGGTGAACGTATTCAGATATTTGGGAGGGGAAACGTGTCAGCGGATGGGTCTATGAAAGATGAGGTGAATCATAGAATTGATGAGGGAAAAAGAGTGAGTGGTGCATTTTAGGAGTCTGTGGAGACAAAGAACTTTGTCCTGGAGGCAAAGAGGGGAATGTATAGAGTATAGTTTTCCAACGCTCTTATATGGGTGTGAAGCGTGGGTGATGAATGTTGGCAGCGAGGAAAAGGCTGGAGGCAGTGGAGATGTCATGTCTAGGGCAATTGTGGTGTGAATATAATGCAGAGAATTCGTAGTTTGGAAGTTAGGAGGAGGTGCGGGATTACCAAAACTGTTGTCCAGAGGGCTGAGGAAGGGTTGTTGAGGTGGTTCGACATGTAGAGAGAATGGAGCGAAACAGAATGACTTCAAGAGTGTAATCGTCTGTAGTGGAAGGAAGGCGGGGTAGGGGTCGGCCTAGAAGGGTTGGAGGGAGGGGGGTAAAGGAGGTTTTGTGTGCGAGGGGCTTGGACTTCCGCAGGCATTTCTTGAGCGGTTTGATAGGAGTGAATGGAGACCCAAAAGGTTTTTAATACTTGACGTGCTGTTGGAGTGTGAGCAAAGTAACATTTATGAAGGGATTCAGGGAAACCGGCAGGCCGGACTTGAGTCCTGGAGATGGGAAGTACAGTGCCTGCACTCTGAAGGAGGGGTGTTAATGTTGCAGTTTAAAAACTGTAGTGTAAAGCACCCTTCTGGCAAGACAGTGATGGAGTGAATGATGGTGAAAGTTTTTCTTTTTCGGGCCACCCTGCCTTGGTGGGAATCGGCCGGTGTGATAATAAAAAAAAATAATAAAATGTTCTCACAGCTTACTTTTGAAGCTGCTCGAGGTACTATATTCAGTGCTTCTACCTGGCAGATTGTTCCACTCATTCAGTGCCTCTACCTGGCAGATTGTTCCACTCATTCAGTGGGCCCCCTACCTGGGAGATTGTTTTCCCCTCATTCAGTGCCTCTACCTGGGAATTGTTCCACCATTCAGTGCCTCTACCTGGCAGAATTTTTCCACTCATCAGTGCCTCTATCTGGCAGATTGTTCCACTCATTCAGTGCCTCTACCTGGCAGATTGTTCCACTCATTCAGTGCCTCTACCTGACAGATTGTTCCACTCATTCAGTGCCTCTACCTGGCAGATTGTTTTCCCCTCATTCAGTGCCTCTACCTGGCAGATTGTTCCACTCATTCAGTGCCTCTACCTGGCACATTGTTCCACTCATTCAGTGCCTCTACCTGGCAGATTGTTCCACTCATTCAGTGCCTCTACCTGGCAGATTGTTCCACTCATTCAGTGCCTCTACCTGGCAGATTGTTCCACTCATTCAGTGCCTCTACCTGGCAGATTGTTCCACTCATTCAGTGCCTCTACCTGGCAGATTGTTCCACTCATTCAGTGCCTCTACCTGGCAGATTGTTCCACTCATTCAGTGCCTCTACCTGGCAGATTGTTCCACTCATTCAGTGCTCTACCTGGCAGATTGTTCCACTCATTCAGTGCCTCTACCTGCAGATTGTTCCACTCATTCAGTGCCTCTACCTGGCAGATTGTTCCACTCATTCAGTGCTTCTACCTGGCAGATTGTTCCACTCATTCAGTGCCTCTACCTGGCAGATTGTTCCACTCATTCAGTGCCTCTACCTGGCAGATTGTTCCACTCATTCAGTGCCTCTATCTGGCAGATTGTTCCACTCATTCAGTGCCTCTACCTGGCAGATTGTTCCACTCATTCAGTGCCTCTACCTGGCAGATTGTTCCACTCATTCAGTGCCTCTACCTGGCAGATTGTTCCACTCATTCAGTGCCTCTACCTGGCAGATTGTTCCACTCATTCAGTGCCTCTATCTGGCAGATTGTTCCACTCATTCAGTGCCTCTACCTGGCAGATTGTTCCACTCATTCAGTGCCTCTACCTGGCAGATTGTTCCACTCATTCAGTGCCTCTACCTGGCAGATTGTTCCACTCATTCAGTGCCTCTACTGGCAGATTGTTCCACTCATTCAGTGCCTTACCTGGCAGATTGTTCCACTCATTCAGTGCCTCTACCTGGCAGATTGTTCCACTCATTCAGTGCTTCTACCTGGCAGATTGTTCCACTCATTCAGTGCCTCTACCTGGCAGATTGTTCCACTCATTCAGTGCCTCTACCTGGCAGATTGTTCCACTCATTCAGTGCCTCTATCTGGCAGATTGTTCCACTCATTCAGTGCCTCTACCTGGCAGATTGTTCCACTCATTCAGTGCCTCTACCTGGCAGATTGTTCCACTCATTCAGTGCCTCTACCTGGCAGATTGTTCCACTCATTCAGTGCCTCTACCTGGCAGATTGTTCCACTCATTCAGTGCCTCTACCTGACAGATTGTTCCACTCATTCAGTGCCTCTACCTGGCAGATTGTTCCACTCATTCAGTGCCTCTACCTGGCAGATTGTTCCACTCATTCAGTGCCTCTACCTGGCAGATTGTTCCACTCATTCAGTGCTTCTACCTGGCAGATTGTTCCACTCATTCAGTGCCTCTACCTGGCAGATTGTTCCACTCATTCAGTGCCTCTACCTGGCAGATTGTTCCACTCATTCAGTGCCTCTACCTGGCAGATTGTTCCACTCATTCAGTGCTTCTACCTGGCAGATTGTTCCACTCATTCAGTGCCTCTACCTGGCAGATTGTTCCACTCATTCAGTGCCTCTTACCTGGCAGATTGTTCCACTCATTCAGTGCCTCTACCTGGCAGATTGTTCCACTCATTCAGTGCCTCTACCTGGCAGATTGTTCCACTCATTCAGTGCTTCTACCTGGCAGATTGTTCCACTCATTCAGTGCCTCTACCTGGCAGATTGTTCCACTCATTCAGTGCCTCTACCTGGCAGATTGTTCCACTCATTCAGTGCCTCTATCTGGCAGATTGTTCCACTCATTCAGTGCCTCTACCTGGCAGATTGTTCCACTCATTCAGTGCCTTTACCTGGCAGATTGTTCCACTCATTCAGTGCCTCTACCTGGCAGATTGTTCCACTCATTCAGTGCCTCTACCTGGCAGATTGTTCCACTCATTCAGTGCCTCTACCTGACAGATTGTTCCACTCATTCAGTGCCTCTACCTGGCAGATTGTTCCACTCATTCAGTGCCTCTACCTGGCAGATTGTTCCACTCATTCAGTGCCTCTACCTGGCAGATTGTTCCACTCATTCAGTGCTTCTACCTGGCAGATTGTTCCACTCATTCAGTGCCTCTACCTGGCAGATTGTTCCACTCATTCAGTGCCTCTACCTGGCAGATTGTTCCACTCAACTACAATTCTATTTCCAGAGCAGTACTTTTCTATATCCTTTCTAAATTTGAACTTGTACAACTATAATCTATTTATTTCTTGGTTAGATATCCTCAACACTGTTTTTGTCTAATTTATTTATACCTGTCTTCTATACTTCAGTCACATCTCCCTTCATGAGTGGATGTGGGTGGGTGTGAGTTAGACCTGATAGCTTGTGCTACCAGGTCGGTTGCCGTGTTCCTCCCTTAAGTCAATGTGACCTGACCTGACTAGGTTGGGTGCATTGGCTTAAGCCGGTAGGAGACTTGGACCTGCCTCGCATGGGCCAGTAGGCCTTCTGCAGTGTTCCTTCGTTCTTATGTTCTTATGTTCGTTCTGCATCTTTCAAAATGAGTGAAGATTTAGGGCTCTCAATTTATCTTCGTAGGAAAGATTATCATTATACAGTGGATTAATTTAATAATTTTCTCTGGAGTTTACCTGGAGAGAGTTCCGGGGGTCAACGCCCCTGCGGCCCGGTCTGTGACCAGGCCTCCTGGTGGATCAGAGCCTGATCAACCAGGCTGTTGCTGCTGGCTGCACGCAAACCAACGTACGAGCCACAGCCCGGCTGATCAGGAACTGACTTTAGGTGCTTGTCCAGTGCCAGTTTGAAGACTGCCAGGGGTCTGTTGGTAATCCCCCTTATGTGTGCTGGGAGGCAGTTGAACAGTCTCGGGCCCCTGACACTTATTGTATGGTCTCTTAACGTGCTAGTGACACCCTGCTTTTCATTGGGGGGATGGTGCATCGTCTGCCAAGTCTTTTGCTTTCGTAGTGGGTGATTTTCGTGTGCAAGTTCGGTACTAGTCCCTCTAGGATTTTCCAGGTGTATATAATCATGTATCTCTCCCTCCTGCGTTCCAGGGAATACAGGTTTAGGAACCTCAAGCGCTCCCAGTAATTGAGGTGTTTTTCTCCGTTATGCGCGCCGTGAAAGTTCTCTGTACATTTTCTAGGTCGGCAATTTCACCTGCCTTGAAAGGTGCTGTTTAGTGTGCAGCAATATTCCAGCCTAGATAGAACAAGTGACCTGAAGAGTGTCATCATGGGCTTGGCCTCACTAGTTTTGGAGGTTCTCATTATCCATCCTGTCATTTTTCTAGCAGATGCGATTGATACAATGTTATGGTCCTTGAAGGTGAGATCTCCGACATGATCACTCCCAGGTCTTTGACGTTGGTGTTTCGCTCTATTTTGTGGCCAGAATTTGTTTTGTACTCTGATGAAGATTTAATTTCCTCATGTTTACCATATCTGAGTAACTGAAATTTCTCATCGTTGAACTTCATATTGTTTTCTGCAGCCCACTGAAAGATTTGGTTGATGTCCGCCTGGAGCCTTGCAGTGTCTGCAATGGAAGACACTGTCATGCAGATTCGGGTGTCATCTGCAAAGGAAACACGGTGCTGTGGCTGACATCCTTGTCTATGTCGGATATGAGGATGAGGAACAAGATGGGAGCGAGTACTGTGCCTTGTGGAACAGAGCTTTTCACCGTAGCTGCCTCGGACTTTACTCTGTTGACGACTACTCTCTGTGTTCTGTTAGTGAGGAAATTATAGATCCATCGACCGACTTTTCTGTTATTCCTTTAGCACGCATTTTGTGCGCTATTACGCCATGGTCACACTTGTCGAAGGCTTTTGCAAAGTCTGTATATATTACATCTGCATTCTTTTTGTCTTCTAGTGCATTTAGGACCTTGTCGTAGTGATCCAATAGTTGAGACAGACAGGAGCGACCTGTTCTAAACCCATGTTGCCCTGGGTTGTGTAACTGATGGGTTTCTGATGGGTGGTGATCTTGCTTCTTAGGACCCTTTCAAAAGATTTTTATGATATGGGATGTTAGTGCTATTGGTCTGTAGTTCTTTGCTGTTGCTTTACTGCCCCCTTTGTGGAGTGGGGCTATGTCTGTTGTTTTTAGTAACTGTGGGACGACCTCCGTGTCCATGCTCCCTCTCCATAGGATGGAAAAGGCTCGTGATAGGGGCTTCTTGCAGTTCTTGATGAACACAGAGTTCCATGAGTCTGGCCCTGGGGCAGAGTGCATGGGCATGTCATTTATCGCCTGTTCGAAGTCATTTGGCGTCAGGATAACATCGGATAGGCTTGTGTTAATCAAATTTTGTGGTTCTCTCATAAAAAATTCATTTTGATCTTCGACTCTCAGTCTGGTTAGCGGCTCTGTATGCATCGATATTCATTCTGTAGTATGGAGACTAGAACTGCGCCGCATAATCTGAAAAAAAAACTTACCAGTGATATGGAGATATAAAAAACACAGGACATGTGTCATCAGTTTTCCAAAGAGGCCAGAGGATATACTCTCCCACACACACAAGTCTGGCTAGTGTAAACACCTCGTGAGAAACATAGAATAGTTTAATGTGAGATTTATATTTGTTAATGTTTAAATTATAAAGGTACCTTGAAGATTTACTAAGCATTAAGAAAAAACAAGATTAGTAAAGTGATGTATTTTCTTAGAAAAGTTCATAAACTGAACACTTTCGGGTTACGAAAATTCTAGTGATAATAGGTTAGTCAGAATGGTTACAAAATAACGTGCAAATAAAAAATAATTACATAAATTTATTTAACTAGTTTCCTTTGGGGTGTGAATATTTAGATGACAAGATCATTCTCATCCACACGAAGACCCTGTTGGGAGACATACAAGGACACACCCCAGAGAATTTCCTGAGCTGCTTTGGTACTCGGGCTGCGGCCTGGATGCCGGGAGTGGCCCATGTGGAGCAGAACTTTTGAGAGTTGAAAGCCTCGTACTAGTGAGAACACCCGCCTTGACACTATTTGAACGGGAGGCGTGCTGTACCCCAGCTACAGGGCGTCCACGACGATTATAGCTAACTGCTACACCACTTGTGCTGAAGAAAACTCACCATGCCCCGTCATAGGGTTACCCCCGCCATAGGGCTTTCACTTGACACGAATGCTCACCGTACCCTTGCCATAGGGCTGTAAACGGTATATCACTTGTACAAACTCCGACACTCCTTCGGGAGACACTGCCAGGTCACCACATGGAGAAGGCCCAGGCCAGGACCCATCCTGGAAAACCTAGGTGAACGTGAACTCTGTTGGGAGTACACTCCTGGCGAATCACCTACACCACTTACTTTCTCATGATTGCACAAGGGTGTGGGTAACGGGTCGGGAAGCCTTTTCATATTTCCTGACGAACAGAACGATATCAACACCGAAAGGCGCATTACTCTCAGTGTATGATGATTAAGACATGCAACAGTTGGGTATCTTAACTGTCAACAATAAAGATACCCAGCTGTTGCATATGTCTTAATCATCAGCTCATTGATATTTTGTACCATTTCCAACATATCTCTCAGTGTATATATGTATGCTGAGTATACTTTAATCCATATTTTACGGATTACAATACAGCATTCTTGTTTGGTGAAAAAAATTACGTGGTACTATTGACCCTGGTGTAGTCGATAGGCTTCAAACACCATTAATCATCATAATTACTGTACTGATATAAATAAAACAGCAAAGAGATATTAATATTAGTCTTAATGTCCACCCATATTCCGTAATGGAGTTGACTATTTACCTAGAAAGGTTTTATGTGGCAATATTCTCCAGTATCACTAACTGAATGAAGACTTCGGAAAACTTGAAGATTAATATGCACATGGAGCAGCAAGGAATACAGCCAGAAGGAGAAAGAACGAAGTATATTTTAAGAAAGAATACAAGAAAGTGACTTAAAAGATTAGATAGCAGAGGCAACACTCAAATGTCAAAACTTTTACAGACTAGATTATTGAAACAATAACTGATACAATATTCCCTGTAAGGTATCAAACACTTAGGAAACCAAAAAAACAAGAAGGAATAGATGGCTTTCTTCAGTGAAAATGAGTCAGACTTTGAGCATCTGCAAAAGATAAACAACTGGTAAATCCAAGAGAGTAGTGGCAGTAAAAATGTCATTAAATAACAGACCGAAACAGGAGTACGAGGATAAAAGGGCAATAACAAACACTCGTATCTTGATAATGGTTCTGAATGGACTTAAACGTCGTCTAACTTTATCTCCAACTTGCTTTTCAGTTGAGAATCATAAACACTAACAGAAACAACAACTCATATCACTAAAATTACTGATCATGGAAGAGTTCAACCATAATGAAATAAATCTTGCAAAAAGAAGGCAGAAAATCTGAACGGTTATGTCATAAATTTAAGTAGAATATGCTGATCTTTTGTCTATTTAATGTTTCACTGACCACTGAGAAATATTATGTCTTCAGTATTTATTTAAAATGTTATCACCAACAGAAGCTCCATCTCTCGTAAAGACCCGACACAAGACGGGGGTAGTAATAGTAGTAGTAGGTTCGCCAGTACTGTCCCGGGCCGGGTCTTTTTCTAGGAGGGGGTATTTCCCTTCAGTTTCGCATAGGAAAAGGGGTATTTTGGGTGACTTTCAGTTTCGCTGATGACTCTTGCTCTCCTATCCGAGTACTGTACAAAATCTTTTATTTTTTTTTATCTAATTAGCGCCACTTTTAGTTTTGGAGAGTCTGTAATCTTTGAGAAGTTAAGTGACTCTTGGTCTGTTTCCTCTCCAGTCCACATCTTTCTCTTTTTCCATAATGACATAAACGTTGAACAACATTCTCGTGGCACGACTCTCACCCTCTCGACCAACTAGTTTATATTCATGTCATTCATACTATCTTCACAGTCTGTTTCAGTAACACCGTGTCATCTTTTGGTGACGATACTAGAATTTATATTTGAGTGGCATCCAATGAGGACAGTAAATAAGGCATGTAATGCATTGGACAACAGAAACCATCTTTGATGTTCAACGGTATGAAAACATTGAGTTTACCTGGAGAGGGTTTCCGGGGGTCAACGCCCCCGCGGCCCGGTCTGGGACCAGGCCTCATGGTGGATCAGGGACTGGTCAACCAGGTTATTACTGCTGGTCGCACGCAAGCTGACGTACGAACCACAGCCCGGTTGGTCAGGTGCTGACTTTAGGTGTCTGTCCAGTGCCTTCTTGAAGACAGCCAGGTGTCTATTGGTAATCCCCCTTATGTATGCTGGGAAGCAATTGAACAGTCTTGGGCCCCGGACACTTATTGTGTTGTCTCTCAGTGTACTCGTGGCGCCCCTGCTTTTCATCGGGAGAATGTTGCATCTCCTGCCGAGTTTTTGCTTAAATATGGAGTGATTTTCGTGTACAGGTTTGGTACCAATCCCTCCAGGACCTTCCAAGTGTATATTATCATGTATCTTTCTCGCCTGCATTCCAGGGAATACAGATCAAGGACCTACAACCGTTCCCAGTAATTTAGGTGCCTTATCGTACTTATGTGTGCCGTGAAAGTTCTTTATACACTCTCCAGGTCTGCAATGTCGCCAGCCTTGAAGGGGGCCATTAGTGTACAACAGCACAGCAGGAATAAAAACCAAAACAGAATATGAAATAGTCTCGAACCACTCAAAAGAACGGAAGATTAAAGTGAGGGTCTTAGTAATAATGTCGGAAAATTTCACATTCAAGGTTCACAACAGTGTTATTATGTTAGGTAAGACACATATGCAACAGTTAGGTATCTTTATTTCGAAACGTTTCGCCTACACAGTAGGCTTCATCAGTCGAGTACAGAAAAGTTGATAGAAGCAGAAGATACTTGAAGACGATGTAATCAGTCCATCACCGTTGAAGTTTTGAGGTGGTATTATGACACTGGCAAGGAAATATATAACTAAAACCTTCAGAGGACAGAGATGCCAAGCCAACAATGATACTCTTTAAATCGCCTTTTCTCTCTAGACTGGAATAATAATTTACAAGTAACAGCTCCTATAAATGCAGGTGAAAATGCAGATCCCGAGAACGTATAGAGAACCTTAATTAGCCGTATAAATTTAGTTACGCACCTAAACTATTGGAAACGCTTAATTCCGCAAATTATATTCTTTGGAAAGTAGTTGAGAGAGATAAATCATAATTTACACCTGCAAAACTGTGGAGGGATTGGTCTAATATCTGCACAACGACATCACTCTCTACGAAAACAAGAGGCTTACCTACCTACCTGGAGGGTCTACCTGAACGTGGCAGACTTTGCAAAGTGAGAAGGACGGGTTAACTCAATAAAGTGTAAAAAGAGTAAAAGGATGAAGATTTCAACATCCTCCTTTCATACTTAAGAGGAATTATTAGTCGATTCTTGACTGTCTTCAAGAGAGAACTTAATAGCTTCCTCAATTCATGTCTTGATCAACCAGGGTGAGGTCCAAGTCGGACCGAAACGTCGTCGTAAGCTCCTCTCTTCTATGTGCGGGTTATTTGTGTATAGGCTGAAGTGCATATGATGGACGTTTTGCGGCCAGCAACAATAGCAAGGTCAAGAATGTTAATGGGCCTTGCAAATAAACCATACCGCGGCCGGGTTGAACCCGCGTCATAGATCTCAAAACCCAGCCCGTGCGATTAGCCCAGACCAGCTAGATTCGTTGTAAAAACTTGCATTTATAGGTAAGATTGTTCGGTCTTAACTTCCTATGGTTAACAATAACCTAGTGAGTAATCTTATTGTTACTTATGGCTAACGCGACGGGCTGGAGTTTTGAGACTCTAGACCGCGGTCAACCGGCACGGCAGGTTTACAATGCATGTAGATGGAGTTATTACAGGAGGCCGAGTTTCCACGCCGGGAATTGGCGGAAACCTCGTTAAGCCGTTAGTCTCAGGTAAGGTAAATTTCCTGTAATTGAATTGAGATAGTAAGATAAGATTTCGTTCGGATTTTTAACCCCGGAGGGTTAGCCACCCAGGATAACCCAAGAAAGTCAGTGCGTCATCGAGGACTGTCTAACTTATTTCCATTGGGGTCCTTAATCTTGTACCCCAGGATGCGACCCACACCAGTCGACTAACACCCAGGTACCTATTTGCTGCTAGGTGAACAGGACAACAGGTGTTTACCTGGAGTTTACCTGGAGAGAGTTCCGGGGGTCAACGCCCCCGCGGCCCGGTCTGAGACCAGGCCTCGGTGTAAGGAAACGTGTCGAAATGTTTCCACCCGCCGGGAAACATTTCGACGGAAACACTGTTTGACCAAGTGTTAGTCCAAGATATACACGGAAACACTTCTGTATATGCTTTCGTACAGTGAGCATATTCATACATTTATTCACACACAGGAGTACATGTATTGCTATGCATACGTAAGTGTGTAGGCGAGCACAGTTCCAGATGGGCAGCACAGGTGTCGCTGGCGCAGTAACATTCCAGAGGTGACTTCAGTCTTGTCTCAGAGGACGGTCACCTCACTCACCCCCCTCCACCCCACGTCCCATTCCACCCCCTTACCTCCATCCCCTTTACCCTACTATTCTTCCCCTCCCTCCCTCCATCACAATACTTTCCTGCCTCACACCCGCCTACACTCTCTCCTTCCCTCACACACTTCCACTCCGCTATTTCTCAGACTAACCTTGTACGTACCTCCCTTTCCCTCTCTCTCTTTTAATTTCTCTATTCAGCTGTCATTTTTCTATTTAGAAAAAAGCAGTATATCTGGAATACCTGGAAGGTGTTCCGGGGGTCAACGCCCCCGCGGCCCAGTCCATGACCAGGCCTCGAAAAGTTATGGAAACTTAACAAATATAATAAAATAACTTACTAAATTTGAGGCTCCTTAACTAAGACACATTATTGCAGTATGGAAAAATTGGTCAAATTTTACATAAGAAGAAGAAGCATTGCCCAGGCTAGGCAGGTCTAAATCACATCCACTTAAGAAGGAAGGAGGAATGAATCTAGTTTGTGGGTGATCACATGCCATTTAAGTCTGGATATTGTTGCAGACGAGTGGAACAAACTGTCAAGAAACCTCACTCAACATATTTGGAAAAAAATGAAAATGAAAAGGTTGGTTTTATGCAAATAAGGAAAAAAACTGTGTAAATTAGGTTTGCCGCCCGTGGTCCAGTAGGCCTACTGCGGCGTAGGCTTATTTTAGTATTCCTTTGTTCTGATGGCCTCCTGTAAAACTTTCTCCGCGTCCTCTCGTATCTCACGAACTCTGCGCATGGGAAGGTGTGGGATGTTGGGGTGTGGGAGTTTGGGGTGTGGGATGTTGGGGTGTGGGATGTTGGGGTGTGGGATGTTGGGGTGTGGGATGTTGGGGTGTGGGAGGTTGGGGTGTGGGAGTTGGGTGTGGGATGTTGGGGTGTGGGAGGTTGGGGTGTGGGAAGTTGGGTGTGGATGTTGGGTTGGGATGTTTGGGGTGTGGGAGGTTGGGGTGTGGATGTTGGGGGTGGAGGTTGGGTGTGGGATGTTGGGTGTGGGATGTTTTGGGTGTGGATGTTGGGGTGTGGGATGTTGGGTGTGGGAGGGTTTGGGTGTGGTTTTTGGGTGTGGGAGTTGGGGTGTGGAAGGTTGGGGTGTGGAAGTTGGGGTGTGGGGTGTTGGGGGGGTGGGGTGTTGGGGTGTGGGAGGTTGGGGTGGGGATGTTGGGGTTGGGATGTTGGGGTGTGGATGTTGGGGTGGGGGGATGTTGGGGTGTGGGATGTTGGGGGGTTTGGGGTGTTGGGGTGTGGGAGGGTTTTGGGGGGTGGGATGTTGGGGTGTGGGATGTTGGGGTGTGGGGGGTTGGGGTGTGGGATGTTGGGGTGTGGGATGTTGGGGTGTGGGAGGTTGGGTGTGGGATGTTGGGGTGTGGAAGTTGGGGTGTGGGATGTTGGGGTGTGGGGTGTTGGGGTGTGGGAGGTTGGGGTGTGGGAAGTTGGGGTGTGGGAAGTTGGGGGTGTGGGAATTTGGGGTGTGGGAGGTTGGGGTGTGGGAAAGTTGGGGTGTGGGATGTTGGGCGTGGGATGTTTTGGGTAGTTGGGTTTTGGGGGTTGGGTGTGGGAGGTTGGGGTGTGGGAAGTTGGGGTGTGGGGAAATTGGGGTGTGGGAGTTGGGGTGTGGGATGTTGGGGTGTGGGGGGTTTTGGGGTGTGGTGTGGTGGGATGTTGGGTGTGGGATGGTTGGGGTGGTGGGGTGTGGGATGTTGGGGTGTGGGATGTTGGGGTTTGTGGGAAGTTTGGGTTGTGGGGAGGAGTTGGGTGTGGGATGTTGGGGTGTGGGATGTTGGGGTGTGGGAGGTTGGGGTGTGGGATGTTGGGGTGGGGGATGTTGGGGTGGGGATGTTGGGTGTGGGAGTTGGGGTGTGGGAGTTGGGTTGGGTGTTGGGTGTGGGAATGTTGGGGTGTGGGAAGTTGGGTGTGGGATTGGGGTGTGGAGGTTGGGGTGTGGGATGTTGGGGTGTGGGATGTTGGGTGTGGGAGGTTGGGGTGTGTTTGGATGGTTGGGTGTGGGGGTGGGATGTTGGGGTGTGGGATGTTGGGTGTGGGAGGTTGGGGTGTGGGATGTTGGGGTGTGGATGTTGGGGTGTGGGATGTTGGGGTGTGGGATGTTGGGGGTGTGGGATTTGTGTTTGGGGTGTGGGAGGTTGGGGTGTGGGATTGGGTGTGGGAGGTTGGGGTGTGGGAGGTTGGTTGGGAGTGTGGGAGTTGGGGTGTGGGAGTTGGGGTGTGGGAGTTGGGGTGTGGGATGTTGGGGGTGTGGGAGGTTGGGGTGTGGATTGAGTTGGGAGTTGGTGGGAGGGGGTTGGGAGTGTGTGGGAGGTTGGGTGTGGGAGGTTGGAGTGTGGGAGGTTGGGGTGTGGGAGGTTGTGGTGTGGGAGGTTGGTGTGGAGGTTGGGGAAGCCTGGGGTCAACGTCTGGACATTGTAGCAGGATAGCACATGCTTACTAGTATAAAGGACCACAATGGAAATAAGTCACTCTGACTTTTTTTTGGGTTATCCCAGGTTGTCTACACATATGCTGTTATGTATGATAATCTATGTAACTGTATGTGTGTATACCTGAATAAATTTACTTACTTGCTACCAGGTGTTTATATACCTGTGTGTTTGGTGTCCAGAAAATAAACCACAATTTTGGCTAGGAAAAAAGTCACATTTAATTTGTTAGGTTAGGTCAGGTTGTGACTTTTTTTCTGTGATTTTTTCTGTGACTTTTTTCTGTGATTTTTTCTGACCTTATTTTCCCCCTGGATTCGTGTGCTCCTTCCTTAGGTGAATGTGACCTGACTTGACTGGGTTGGGGCATTGACTTAAGCCGGTAGGAGACTTGGACCTGCCTCGCATGGGCCAGTAGGCCTGCTACAGTGTTCTAACTTTCATATGTTATGTTCTTAACAAGTTGCAGAGCAAGCTTATACCAGGGTAACACTGCACTATCAGGAGCTTCCTTACGACATAACTTGATAAAGCTCTACACATCGAAACATCAGCTGTGAATGGGTCCTGCATAAGACTCCATATTGACACGTTGCATTCCTTTCTTGTATGCATAACGGAATTAGTTTACACTTGTAAATATCAATGCCTCCGTTCACCCTATGGAAATGAGCACTAGGTGTTGTTAGCGTACATAAGAGGAACGCTTCCACCTGTCGGAATCCGGAAGATAACCGATCCCAACAATGCAGTAGTTGGGATAACTAAAGTATTTGTGACTAGCACGTGGTAGATGCTTCGATAAGGAGACCCCCTGCAGCTGTGTGCAAGGGTATGATAATGCCTCTCTCTTTCTCCCTCCCGCTGACTCTTGCTCCCTCCTTCTGAAAGTTAAGACACATGTGCAACATCTGGATATCTTTATTGTAGACGTTTCGCCATCCAGTGGCTTTATCAATACAGATTCTAGGACATAACTAGAAGACAGTAGAACTTCATGGAATCTTGGTTCAGAGGACATCTACAAGACCTTCTTCACGACTGCTACAACTAACCCATCTCTTTGGGAAGGACCTACTTCCACTGGGGAATCCTGCCTACCAGTGACTGCCCTCGTCTGCTGCACGTCCTTATCCACTGACGCCTATATAACCGCCAGGAGGCGTTACTGGTAGGAGAGGTGCAGCAGTCATAGGTGGTGTCACATTTGTTCAATGTGGAAGTAGGTCGTGCCCAAGTAGGTCGTGCCTAATTCTTGGGCACGACCTACTTCCACATTGAACAAATGTGACACCACCTATGACTGCTGCACCTCTCCTACCAACGGTTTATAAGCTCCTCCGCACGTATGCCGTATTCTATTCAAGATTGATTGACTGACCACATCGACTCAAGGTTGAGGGACTGATTACCTCATTCTCCTCCTGTTCTTCAAGATTCTCCTTTGTATGAACTGATGAAGCCACTGTGTGGCGAAACGTTTCCTCAATAAAGATACCCAAGAGTTGCACATGTGTCTAATTTATCAACATGTCGGTTCTCTGAACCATTCATCTATAACAACCTTCGCAGATTAGGCTAGCCGAGTAAGGTGGTTCAGCAGGCTTGTCATGCAGGATAGCTCAGCAGGCTTGTCAGGCAGGGTAGTTCAGCAGGCTTGTCAGGCAGGGTAGCTCAGCAGACTTGTCAGGCAGGGTAGTTCAGCAGGCTTGTCAGCAGGGTAGTTCAGCAGGCTTGTCAGGCAGGGTAGTTCAGCAGGCTTGTCAGGCAGGGTAGTTCAGCAGGCTTGTCAGGCAGGGTAGTTCAGCAGGCTTGTTAGGCAGGGTAGTTCAGCAGGCTTGTCAGGCAGGGTAGCTCAGCAGGCTTGTCAGGCAGGGTAGTTCAGCAGGCTTGTCAGGTAGGGTAGTTCAGCAGGCTTGTCAGGCAGGGTAGTTCAGTAGGCTTGTCAGGCAGGGCAGTTCAGCAAGCTAGTCAAACAGGGTGGTTCAGCAGGCTAGTCAGGCAGGGTGATTGAGCAGGCTAGTCAAGCAGGGTGATTGAGCAGGCTAGTCAAGCAGGGTGGTTTAGCAAGGCTGGTTCAGCAGGCTGGTCAAACAGGCTTGGGAGGCAGATGGCAACGGTCGTATCTATCATTATGAGAACAACCGGAAACCGGCAGACCGAGTGATGTGCACCAGGCTAGCACTAGGATGTACAGTGTGTGCTGCATGTGAAGAGGGGTAACAGTGTGTGTGCTGGATGCATAATGCATCTACTGAGTGTACCTAAATGCTTGGTACCTGCCTGCTGACTTGTTGAAGCCTACGAGGAACTTTGGTCTTAGACTAGATTTCCTGGTTGACAGTCTGGCCTGGCAATGCGCCTGTTCATCCACCTGGAGACGTAGGCTAGAATATTCATTCGCCGGAAGACGTAGACTGGAAGGTAGGGTCAGCCACCTGGAGACGTAGGCTGGAAAATTCCTGGATTATGGGAAATTGACGCATAAATGATTGACAATTTCTTCTTTTAGTCGCGTCATTGTGAAGTTTGTGATGATGGTTTCAGCAATAAGATGATGAGGAAGGTCACAATATGAATAACGATAAAAAAAAGGCCGTTGAAATTGCGGTTAGGCTGTGGCGCCAGCGACTGCCTGCGGAAGGATCGGAGGGAGTGATGACATTTTAGTGAGTCATTTGCGGTGGCGGTGACGGAGATTGGCAGTGCTGGAGGTTGTGAGTTCAGCGGAAGCCGCCAGTGCAGTCTACAGAGTGTCCCGGGTCTGTCCTTCCTCCCAAGAGCAGTTGTCTGGTGCAACCCTCTCCTGCGTCCTTTCCTCTTCCCAGTATTGCAGACCAGTGGCATCATCAGACGCTTTTAAATGTGTATAGTAATTATTGTGCGTAATGTGTGGTGGTTTGGGTGGCAGGGATGAGGAGGTTGTCACGCCGCGCCGAGCGTGAGAACCCAGGTGCATGACGGTGACGTTCCTGCCAGTGACGTTCCCCCAGTATCGTTCCTGGTGGTGGCAGGGAGCAAAGGTGTCATTCCTAGTAGTGGCAGGGAGCAAAGGTATCTTTACAAGTGGTGGCAGGGGAAGAAAGGTGTTCTTGATGGTTGCAGAGAACGAAAGTGGGTTCTGATGGTGGCAAGGAACAAAGGTGTGTTCTTGAAGGTGGCAGGGAACAAAGTGTTTTTGGTGGTGGGAGGGAACAAAGGTGTGCTACTAGTGGTGGAAAGGGCCTCCTCGAAAATCCACGTTTCAAGGCTTTTCGTCTCGTCACGGACAGCAGTGATCTTCCAGAGGGGAAAAGGATGACAATTCTCAGAGAACCGACTAATTCTTCGTATGGCAGAATGATTCCTGATATAGCCGAACGAGTCTTGATATGACCAAATGAAACTTACAGATTTTCAAACCAGGATTTCGTAGTTTAGTGACATTATATAAACAAAGAGTCATAATGACAGGAACTTCTGCCACTGCAAGCTGTTATTTGGCAAAACCGTGAATTAACGCAATGAACATACCCTTGTAACTTTAGCTCAGTCTCCCCTTCATACTGATCTCTTGTCTCGAAAATCATTGTATGAAGAGGAGTTATTGTGAATGGGACGTAACATACCCCGGACGAAACATAAAAAAAAATACGAATATACGATAAACTGAGGTCGACAGGTGTTTAGACAGCTGCATTACACCTGTACCACACACTCACGTTTGAAGGGTTGTATAAGGCGGACCAGTTCAGTCCTGTGGAACCCATGTGAGTGTGTGTGCGTGTGTAAAGGAGTAGTCTAGTTAGGTATGATTCGTTATGGAATAGGACAAATACCTCCTAACGAGAGTCATGTTAAGACACACAAATGAACCTGTGGGTCATATGACAGAGACCTTCTGCTGACTTACCGATGCACCACATTTAAAATTTAGAAGAAAGCATCACTTGATGTTAGTCCACTAGCCTAGTGCCTTTGCCCTTCCATTTGTGTTGCTGTATAATATGATGTCCGTCGAAGACTGGAACATGGAACAATCCAGCGTTCTCCACACGGCCCCCAAGGAAGCAGTCTTCTTGCTGTACCGCTGTAGTGTACTACGCTGGGGAATCTTTATGGAATGACTGACAGCGAAACTCCTTTGTTGCAGGAGATGAGTAAATACTTCTAGCAGTGTCCTCATGTGTGTGTTATAATAACAAGTGTGAATTCATAACAAGTGCAAAACATTCGTCACAGAACTGTCAAAACTCACGTTGTTTTGCTGTGCGTGTATACATACAGTGTACGCAAGTGAGGGATCGTGTAAACATACTATATACGCACACCTGCATAACCACCCCATCTGGATAAGACCCGGGTCGGGACAAGAACGGCCAATATATTACATACACACATGCATAGCTGAGGATGAGTCTGTGTGTATGTGAGCATGTGTACATTGCCGTGTGCGCCTGCTTGCTCCTTGCATATTGCTGTGTGCGCCTGCTTCCTCACTGGACTCACCTATTTGTGGTGCAGGGGTCGAGTCTTAGCTCCTGGCCCCGCCTCTTCACCAGTTGCTACTAGGTCCTCTCCCTGCTCCATGAACTTTATCATACCTCGTCGTAAAACTATGTATGGTTCCCGCCTCCACTACGTCACTTTCTAGGCTATTCCACTGCCTGACAACTCTATGACTGAAGAAATACTTCCTAACATCCCTTTGACTCATCTGAGTCTTCAACTTCCAATTGTGACCTGTTTCTGTGTCCCCTCCCTGGAACATCCTGTCTTTGTCCACATTGTCTATTCCGCGCAGTATTTTATATGTCGTTATCATATCTCCCCTGACCCTTCTGTCCTCCAGTGTCGTCAGGCCGATTTCCCTTAACCTTTCTTCATAGGATATTCCCCTTAGCTCTGGAACTAACCTTGTCGCAAACCTTTGCACTTTCTCTAATTTCTTGACGTGCTTGACCAGATGTGGGTTCCAAACAGGTGCTGCATACTCCAATATGGGCCTGACGTACACGTGTACAGTGTCTTAAACGATTCCTTTCTAAGGTATCGGAACGCTGTTCTCAGGTTTGCCAGGCGCCCATATGCTGCAGCAGTTATCTGGTTGATGTGTGCTTCCGGAGACATGCTCGGTGTTATACTCACCCCAAGATCTTTCTCCTTGAGCGAGGTTTGCAGTCTTTGGCCACCTAGCCTATTCTCCGTCTGCGGTCTTCTGTGCCCTTCCCCTATCTTCATGACTTTGCATCTGGCGAGGTTAAATTCGAGAAGCCAGTTGCTGGACCAGGTGTCCAGCCTGTCCAGGTCTCTTTGAGGTCCTACCTGATCCTCATCTGATTTAATTCTCCTCATTAACTTCACATCGTCTGCGAACAGGGACACTTCTGAGTCTAACCCTTCCATCATGTCATTCACATATACCAAAAATAGCACTGGTCCTAGGACCGACCCCTGTGGTACCCCGCTCGTCACAGGTGCCCACTCTGATACCTCACCACGTACCATGACTCGTTGCCTCCCTGTCAGGTATTCTCTGATCCATTGCAGTGCCCTTCATGTTATGTATATTGCTATGCGTGCATGCTTGTTCCCTGTATATTGCTATGCGTGCATGCTTGTTCCCTGTATATTGCTATACGTGCATGCTTGTTCCCTGTATATTGCTATACGTGCATGCTTGTTCCCTGTATATTGCCATGCGTGCATGCTTGTTCCCTGTATATTGCCATGCGTGCATGCTTGTTCCCTGTATATTGCCATGCGTGCATGCTTGTTCCCTGTATATTGCTATACGTGCATGCTTGTTCCCTGTATATTGCTATACGTGCATGCTTGTTCCCTGTATATTGCTATACGTGCATGCTTGTTCCCTGTATATTGCTATGCGTGCATGCTTGTTCCCTGTATATTGCTATACGTGCATGCTTGTTCCCTGTATATTGCTATACGTGCATGCTTGTTCCCTGTATATTGCTATGCGTGCATGCTTGTTCCCTGTATATTGCTATACGTGCATGCTTGTTCCCTGTATATTGCTATGCGTGCATGCTTGTTCCCTGTATATTGCTATGCGTGCATGCTTGTTCCCTGTATATTGCTATACGTGCATGCTTGTTCCCTGTATATTGCTATGCGTGCATGCTTGTTCCCTGTATATTGCTATACGTGCATGCTTGTTCCCTGTATATTGCTATACGTGCATGCTTGTTCCCTGTATATTGCCATGCGTGCATGCTTGTTCCCTGTATATTGCCATGCGTGCATGCTTGTTCCCTGTATATTGCCATGCGTGCATGCTTGTTCCCTGTATATTGCTATACGTGCATGCTTGTTCCCTGTATATTGCTATACGTGCATGCTTGTTCCCTGTATATTGCTATACGTGCATGCTTGTTCCCTGTATATTGCTATGCGTGCATGCTTGTCCCTGTATATTGCTATACGTGCATGCTTGTTCCCTGTATATTGCTATAACGTGCATGCTTGTTCCCTGTATATTGCTATACGTGCATGCTTGTTCCCTGTATATTGCCATGCGTGCATGCTTGTTCCCTGTATATTGCCATGCGTGCATGCTTGTTCCCTGTATATTGCCATGCGTGCATGCTTGTTCCCTGTATATTGCTATACGTGCATGCTTGTTCCCTGTATATTGCTATACGTGCATGCTTGTTCCCTGTATATTGCTATACGTGCATGCTTGTTCCCTGTATATTGCTATGCGTGCATGCTTGTTCCCTGTATATTGCTATACGTGCATGCTTGTTCCCTGTATATTGCTATACGTGCATGCTTGTTCCCTGTATATTGCTATACGTGCATGCTTGTTCCCTGTATATTGCTATGCGTGCATGCTTGTTCCCTGTATATTGCCATGCGTGCATGCTTGTTCCCTGTATATTGCCATGCGTGCATGCTTGTTCCCTGTATATTGCTATACGTGCATGCTTGTTCCCTGTATATTGCCATGCGTGCATGCTTGTTCCTGTATATTGCTATGCGTGCATGCTTGTTCCCTGTATATTGCTATGCGTGCATGCTTGTTCCCTGTATATTGCTATACGTGCATGCTTGTTCCTGTATATTGCTATACGTGCATGCTTGTTCCCTGTATATTGCCATGCGTGCATGCTTGTTCCCTGTATATTGCCATGCGTGCATGCTTGTTCCCTGTATATTGCCATGCGTGCATGCTTGTTCCCTGTATATTGCTATACGTGCATGCTTGTTCCCTGTATATTGCTATGCGTGCATGCTTGTTCCCTGTATATTGCCATGCGTGCATGCTTGTTCCCTGTATATTGCTATACGTGCATGCTTGTTCCCTGTATATTGCTATACGTGCATGCTTGTTCCCTGTATATTGCTATGCGTGTATGCTTGTTCCCTGTATATTGCTATGCGTGTATGCTTGTTCCCTGTATATTGCCATGCGTGCATGCTTGTTCCCTGTATATTGCTATACGTGCATGCTTGTTCCCTGTATATTGCTATGCGTGCATGCTTGTTCCCTGTATATTGCTATGCGTGCATGCTTGTTCCCTGTATATTGCTATGCGTGCATGCTTGTTCCCTGTATATTGCCATGCGTGCATGCTTGTTCCCTGTATATTGCTATACGTGCATGCTTGTTCCCTGTATATTGCTATGCGTGCATGCTTGTTCCCTGTATATTGATATGCGTGCATGCTTGTTCCCTGTATATTGCCATGCGTGCATGCTTGTTCCCTGTATATTTGCTATACGTGCATGCTTGTTCCCTGTATATTGCTATACGTGCATGCTTGTTCCCTGTATATTGCCATGCGTGCATGCTTGTTCCCTGTATATTGCTATGCGTGCATGCTTGTTCCCTGTATATTGCCATGCGTGCATGCTTGTTCCCTGTATATTGCTATACGTGCATGCTTGTTCCCTGTATATTGCTATGCGTGCATGCTTGTTCCCTGTATATTGCTATGCGTGCATGCTTGTTCCCTGTATATTGCTATACGTGCATGCTTGTTCCCTGTATATTGCTATGCGTGTATGCTTGTTCCCTGTATATTGCTATGCGTGTATGCTTGTTCTTTGCATATTGCTGTGTGCTCACTGCTGTCTCTCGTGTTAACATGTCTTCTTTCCACTAAGATTAGCGTAAATATTCACACCATACACTACCCTATAGTTTATTTATGTCTCTCCTCTACTAATTACTGTAACTAAATTTCCTGCCGCCCACACCTCCGGCGTCAATTAAGAATGTCTTAATCCCATCTATTACTTTTCTTAACGGTAGAAATTACGGTACACCTGGAGATTATCTCTTCCAGAAAAAGCTGTTGTAATTATGCATATTTCTGACACATAAATCTCTATTTTGCACTCAAAAAAAAAAAAAAAACCTAGCCGAGCAAGCTTACCGTATAAAAATGTTACTTTAATACCGTCTTTTTTAACCTAAGACTCTTTCAGAATATTTGCTTCACATTAGAGTGGAATGTTTAGACGATTCCAGGTTACCAAAACTATGTGTAAGTGCAGTCAGGGCCGGATTAAGCCATGGGCTTTAGGGGCTACAGCCCAGGGTCCTCCGCCAGTTGGAGGGTCTCCAGGGGCTTCAGCCCAGGGTCCTCCGCCAGTTGGAGGGTCTCCAGTGGCTTCAGCCCAGGGTCCTCCGCCAGTTGGAGGGTCTCCAGTGGCTACAGCCCAGGGTCCTCCGCCAGTTGGAGGGTCTCCAGTGGCTACAGCCCAGGGTCCTCCGCCAGTTGGAGGGTCTCCAGTGGCTTCAGCCCAGGGTCCTCACAGTACCTGTAGCCCAGGGTCCTCACAGTATCTGTAGCTCAGGGTCCTCACAGTACCTATAGCCTAGCGTCCTCACAGTACCTGAAGCCCAGGGTCCTCACAGTACCTGTAGCCCAGGGTCCTCACAGTATCTGTAGCTCAGGGTCCTCACAGTACCTATAGCCTAGCGTCCTCACAGTACCTGAAGCCCAGGGTGCTCACAGTACATGTAGCCCAGGGTCCTCACAGTACCTGTAGCCCAGGGTCCTCGCAACATCTGTAGCCCAGGGTCCTCACAGTACCTGTAGCCCAGGGTCCTCACAGTACCTGTAGCCCAGGGTCCTCACAGCATCTGTAGCCCAGGGTGCTCACAGTACCTGTAGCCCAGGGTCCTCACAGTACCTGTAGCCCAGGGTGCTCACAGTACCTGTAGCCCAGGGCCCTCACAGTACCTGTAGCCCAGGGTCTTCACAGTACCTGTAGCCCAGGGTCCTCACAGTACCTGTAGCCCAGGGTCCTCACAGTACCTGTAGCCGAGGGTCCTCACAGTACCTGTAGCCCAGGGTCATCAGTACCTGTAGCCCAGGGTCCTCAGTACCTGTAGCCCAGGGTCCTCACAGTACCTGTAGCCCAGGGTCCTCACAGTACCTGTAGCCCAGGGTCCTCACAGTACCTGTAGCCCAGGGTCCTCACAGTACCTGTAGCCCAGGGTCCTCACAGTACCTGTAGCCCAGGGTCCTCACAGTATCTGTAGCCCAGGGTCCTCACAGTACCTGTAGCCTAGGGTCCTCAGTACCTGAAGCCCAGGGTCCTCACAGTACCTGTAGCCCAGGGTCCTCACAGCATCTGTAGCCCAGGGTGCTCACAGTACATGTAGCCCAGGGTCCTCACAGTACCTGTAGCCCAGGGTCCTCACAGCATCTGTAGCCCAGGGTCCTCACAGTACCTGTAGCCCAGGGTGCTCACAGTACCTGTAGCCCAGGGTCCTCACAGCATCTGTAGCCCAGGGTGCTCACAGTACCTGTAGCCCAGGGTCCTCACAGTACCTGTAGCCCAGGGTGCTCACAGTACCTGTAGCCCAGGGCCCTCACAGTACCTGTAGCCCAGGGTCTTCACAGTACATGTAGCCCAGGGTCCTCACAGTACCTGTAGTCCAGGGTCCTCACAGTACCTGTAGCCCAGGGTTCTCACAGTACATGTAGCCCAGGGTTCTCACAGTACCTGTAGCCCAGGGTCCTCACAGTACCTGTAGACCAGGGTTCTCACAGTACCTGTAGCCCATGGTCCTCACAGTGCCTGTAGCCCAGGGTCCTCACAGTACCTGTAGCCCAGGAGCCTAATAGTACCTGTAGCCCAGGAGCCTAACAGTACCTGTAGCCCATGGATCTCACAGTACCTGTAGCCCAGGGTCCTCACAGTACCTGTAGCCCAGGGTCCTCACAGTACATGTAGCCCAGGGTTCTCACAGTATATGTAGCCCAGGGTTCTCAGTACCTGTAGCCCAGGGTTCTCACAGTACCTGTAGCCCAGGGTCCTCACAGTACCTGTAGCCCAGGAGCCTAACAGTACCTGTATCCCAGGGATCTCACAGTACCTGTAGCCCAGGGTCCTCACAGTACCTGTAATCCAGAGTCCTCACAATACCTGTAGCCCAGGAGCCTTACAATACATATAGCCCAGGAGCCTCACAGTACCTGTAGCCCAGGGACCTCAGTACCTGTAGCCCAGGAGCCTCACAGTACCTGTAGCCCAGGAGCCTCACTACCTGTAGCCCAGGAGCCTCACAATACATATAGCCCAGGAGCCTCACAGTACCTGTAGCCCAGGGACCTCAGTACCTGTAGCCCAGGAGCCTCACAGTACCTGTAGCCCAGGAACCCAGGGCAACATGGGTTTAGAACAGGTCGCTCCTGTCTGTCTCAACTATTGGACCACTACGACAAGGTCCTAAATGCACTAGAAGACAAAAAGAATGCAGATGTAATATATACAGACTTTGCAAAAGCCTTCGACAAGTGTGACCATGGCGTAATAGCGCACAAAATGCGTGCTAAAGGAATAACAGGAAAAGTCGGTCGATGGATCTATAATTTCCTCACTAACAGAACACAGAGAGTAGTCGTCAACAGAGTAAAGTCCGAGGCAGCTACGGTGAAAAGCTCTGTTCCACAAGGCACAGTACTCGCTCCCATCTTGTTCCTCATCCTTATATCCGACATAGACAAGGATGTCAGCCACAGCACCGTGTCTTCCTTTGCAGATGACACCCGAATCTGCATGACAGTGTCTTCCATTGCAGACACTGCAAAAGCTCCAGGCAGACATCAACCAAATCTTTCAGTGGGCTGCAGAAAACAATATGAAGTTCAACGATGAGAAATTTCAATTACTCAGATATGGTAAACATGAGGAAATTAAATCTTCATCAGAGTACAAAACAAATTCTGGCCACAAAAATAGAGCGAAACACCAACGTCAAAGACCTGGGAGTGATCATGTCGGAGGATCTCACCTTCAAGGACCATAACATTGTATCAATCGCACTGCTAGAAAAATGACAGGATGGATAATGAGAACCTTCAAAACTAGGGAGGCCAAGCCCATGATGACACTCTTCAGGTCACTTGTTCTATCTAGGCTGGAATATTGCTGCACACTAACAGCACCTTTCAAGGCAGGTGAAATTGCCGACCTAGAAAATGTACAGAGAACTTTCACGGCGCGCATAACGGAGATAAAACACCTCAATTATTGGGAGCGCTTGAGGTTCCTAAAACCTGTATTCCCTGGAACGCAGGAGGGAGAGATACATGATTATATACACCTGGAAAATCCTAGAGGGACTAGTACCGAACTTGCACACGAAAAATCACCCACTACGAAAGCAAAAGACTTGGCAGACGATGCACCATCCCCCCAATGAAAAGCAGGGGTGTCACTAGCACGTTAAGAGACCATACAATAAGTGTCAGGGGCCCGAGACTGTTCAACTGCCTCCCAGCACACATAAGGGGGATTACCAACAGACCCCTGGCAGTCTTCAAGCTGGCACTGGACAAGCACCTAAAGTCAGTTCCGGATCAGCCGGGCTGTGGCTCGTAATGTTGGTTTGCGTGCAGCCAGCAGCAACAGCCTGGTTGATCAGGCTCTGATCCACCAGGAGGCCTGGTCTCAGACCGGGCCGCGGGGGCGTTGACCCCCGGAACTCTCTCCAGGTAAACTCCAGGTACCTGTAGCCCAGGAGCCTCGCGGTACCTGTAGCCCAGGAGCCTCACAGTACCTGTAGCCCAGGAACCTCACAGTACCTGTAGCCCAGGAGCCTCGCGGTACCTGTAGCCCAGGACCCTCACAGTACCTGTAGCCCAGGAACCTCACAGTACCTGTAGCCCAGGAGTCTCGCGGTACCTGTAGCCCAGGGGCCTACAAAATCTTAATCCGACTCTGCGTACAATACTTCAGATTTTGTTAAAATTTAGTATTGTACTGCATCAAACTTTGGGAAAATACTTTATAAGAGAACTTTAATATATATATATATATATATATATATATATATATATATATATATATATATATATATATATATATATATATATATATATATATAATATATATATATATTAAATTTCATGGTAATTAATATATTTTTTTCATAGAAGGTGGCAGTACTAGTAAACAAAACACGGTTTGAGAATGGTAGCAAATATTAACAAGTTTCCCATATTATGCCTAGTTCAAAATAAAGACTAATAATCTGGAGAAAACAGAGAAAGCCCGTGTACATACAGAAAAAAAAGAACTTATGACTATAAGTGCAATGATAAAGTAGAAGAAATATCTCTCGAATGTCAAAAACAAAATATTAATAGCCAAGCGGACCTGACCAAATTATAAATAATACATAAGGCCATTTACGGAGCCTAGCTTGAGACATGCGACACACATTGCTGATGTGGTATGGACATATATCAGGATTCTCTGAAAATCCCGCTACAGAACCATTATTGCTTATGTGGATACAAGAGAAACGATACACTGAGAAACGAAGTTCATCACTACAGTAAGACTTCGTCGAAGGTGGACTGCAACTATCATCTGGCTAGTGGTGATGCTAACCTAGTGTAACACCTCTACTCATCTCTGGTGAGTATATTTCTACACATTTTGGTTGATTATTGTGTGTTGGAGGCTGTAACGCTTACGTGTGTGTACAAGTGTGCAGAACACGACTTTAAAGTATGGCTTTTTTAAATCTTAAACTGAAGATGAAATAAACCGTGGTGTACTTATATCGGTGAAGATATGCTGAGAGCAAGGGAGGATTTACTCTTCAGGGCCCCTAATCCTGGAGGGGCCCCAGAAGCGACTTTAGTCCACATTGCTTAACAATTTTGGGTCTACTGTATAAGAAGGGGTTGCGAAGGGCCCCCCCATAACAGTTCAAGATTCAGGGCCCCAAAAATGTAGGTCCGCCACTGACTGAGAGTTCACATTAAATCCTATTTTAGGGATTAAAGTATTCTTGATTGGTTGTGAACAGATGACATGTACTCTTAATGACCCCTTTAAGTAGTTGACGAGCTTCAGGCTCAATTAACCAACTATTATTAACTTGAAAATGCTCATTGGGATGGTTTTTCAGTCAATGTGTAAAAGTGTCATATACAAATTCTGTGCTATACTTTACGTTGTAAAAAAAAAAAGTGAATCCAGATATCCGACTCGTCTCTCAAAAAAAGTAAACATACGGAATCTATATATCTGACTTGGCTCTCAAAAAACATAAACACACTGAATTCGGATATCTGACTCTGCACTCAAGAACGTAAACAGTAAAATAATAAATCCCAGCCTCTTGTCCTCATCACACTCTCCCTGGGATGCTCATCCTCATTATACTTTATCCGCCGGTATCGTCATTCGCTTATAATTTAGGAAACCTGTCTGCGGGGCAACAATAACCGGAACCATTAACAGATGTAATATGCATAGTGTATGTTTTGACCGACTTGCTATTTACACTCCGTATACAGATTTATAATTACGTAAATTTTTACGATGTTGAGCACATCTGCTTCCTATATCAATACCCTCTCCAAAAGCTGGTGCAATGCCACCAATTAAGAAATAAAGTTTCCAATGGAGCGTAAAATGAGAGACTAATTGCATCATTCACGTTAGAACAAATTGATACAGGTGTTATGCTCGCTTGTGTAATTATTTCTCAGCACCTGTTGGCTCAGTCTCCTTTAAAATTCTCATACCTCGACCCACGAGGTAATTTCTCCTTCTATTCCATATGCCGCTACGTTGTTAATATCTCTTATGTGCACTTTATCAAAGGTCTTACTGAAGTCGAAATATACAATATCGTGTTTTTTTTTTATCTTCATCTACCGCCTCAGACACCTTAATGAAAAATGTCAGTAAATTCCTAAGACTGAGATAAGTAAAAAAAAAAAAAAAGAAAGGAGTAAGGGAAGCCAAAAGAGAATATGAAATTAAAGTTGCGAGGGAATCAAAGACCAATCCTATGGGTTTCTTTCGAATATAGGAATAGGATTAGGGAAAAAATTGGCCCACTTAAATGTAACTCATGTCAACATATTGTTAGTGACAAAGAAATGTGTACTATTTTCAACATTTATTTCCTCTCTGCCTTTGCACAAGAGGATACAAGCGAAATCCCAGAAATCAATAATTATACTGGTCAGGACGAAAGTAAATTGTGCAATATCACTAGTGACATGGTCGTCAGACAACTGTCATAATTTGTTGGAGATAATCTTACCCTCCATGTGGCCTGCTCTTCCCTTAATAAAGGGAGGTGAGCAATCATGTTGCCTGTGTTGCATTCACAGTGATGTATGTTATTATTATTATAATCAAGGGGGAAGCGCAAAACCCGCAAGATTATACAGCGCCTGTGGGGATGCTAGAAGATATGCAGGTTTAATTCAGGGAACTGGAGCACAGATCCAGTTCCCTAGATCAAGAGCCCCTCATCAGCATCAAGGAACTTTTCTTGGGGAGAGCTCAATTATATATGTCAATGCTGGTTAGTTAGTTAATTTAGGTTTAAACTCAACTAACTATATTCCAATCTAGGATAGTTAGATTTGTCAGGAAACAACAAATGTTTACTGACGCGGGTCTTAGTCATATGATGACCTACAGCTGGAGTTTTTGGTCATCTGACCGAGGCCTTCCACTGGCTTACCGGTCCACTCCTTTAAAAATTATGGCTATGATTATAACCATTTATCAATAACTAATCAAAGATAGTGTAATACCCTGTAAAATAAGCACTAAGTGTATACAAAACGAGACATAAACCCATCTAAGTGCACATGCGCGGCTGCTCTCAGTGCACACACATCAAAAGAGAAATATTCTCCAGAATAATGCATTGCGATTATAACATGGCGTACGTGGTTTTATAACTCCCAGTAGCATACTGATATTGTGTTTGTGAGTAAATAATAGGCTACACAGTGCTGCTGGGCGGAAATAACGACCATAACAGCACATTAGTGTATCACTTTATGATGAGGGACTTGTTACAAGGCTTATGTTAATATTGTACTCGTGTTTCTGGGGAATATAAAATGGAAAAACAAATAAACCTGTGAAATTTTAAGCTTCCCATATAAGGTGCGATCTATATAAGAACATAAGAACATAAGAAAGGAGGAACACTGCAGCAGGCCTGTTGGCCCATACTAGGCAGGTCCTTTAGAATTCATCCCACTAACAAACATTTGACCAACCCAATTTTCAATGCTACCCAAGAAATAAGCTCTGATGTGCAAGTCCCTCTCAAATCCAACCCCTCCCACTCATGTACTTATCCAACCTAAATTTGAAACTACACAAAGTCCCAGCCTCAATAACCCAACTAGGTAGACTGTTCCACTCATCAACTACCCTATTTCCAAACCAATACTTTCCTATGTCCTTTCTAAATCTAAACTTATCTAATTTAAATCCATTACTGCGGGTTCTCTCTTGGAGAGATATCCTCAAGACCTTGTTAATATCCCCTTTATTAATACCTATCTTCCACTTATACACTTCGATCAGGTCTCCCATCATTCTTCGTCTAACAAGTGGTTCCCTGTGGTTATTATTATTAAACACTAAATGAAATTTAAGGTTTTTCCTGAAGTACGTTTATTGTCTTCTCTGATGATGAGGGTTATATATATATATATATATATATATATATGAACATTAAAATGGTATGAAATACCGACAGATTGTTAGGTAAGACACATATGCAACAGTTAGGTATCTTTATTTCGAAACGTTTCGCCTACACAGTAGGCTTCTTCAGTCGAGTACAGAAAGGTTGATAGAAGCAGAAGATACTTGAAGACGATGTAATCAGTCCATCACCCTTAAAGTTTTGAGGTGGTCAGTCCCTCAGTCTGGAGAAGAGCATTGTTCCGTTGTCTGAAACAATATGAAGTTGAAGTGACAGAATGGGGCCTTTATATAGTGCCAGGAGGTGAGACGTAGGTTGCTTTGGGAGGGCAGGTCCTTCTCAAACCCAGCCGTTCTCACTAGTAGAGGTTGTCGAAGTGGTCTGTACCACTGTACCACTGTACATAAGAACATAAGAATGTAGGAACACTGCAGAAGGCCTACTGGCCCCATTCTGTCACTTCAACTTCATATTGTTTCAGACAACGGAACAATGCTCTTCTCCAGACTGAGGGACTGACCACCTCAAAACTTTAAGGGTGATGGACTGATTACATCGTCTTCAAGTATCTTCTGCTTCTATCAACCTTTCTGTACTCGACTGAAGAAGCCTACTGTGCAGGCGAAACGTTTCGAAATAAAGATACCTAACTGTTGCATATGTGTCTTACCAAACAATCTGTCGGTATTTCATACCATTTTAATGTTCATTCTGTCAGACACTGCAACACAAGGGTATCTTGGTACAGACCACTTCGACAACCTCTACTAGTGAGAACGGCTGGTTTGAGAAGGACCTGCCCTCCCAAAGCAACCTACGTCTCACCTCCTGGCACTATATAAAGCCCCATTCTGTCACTTCAACTTCATATTGTTTCAGACAAAGGAACAATGCTCTTCTCCAGACTGAGGGGCTGACCACCTCAAAACTTTAAGGGTGATGGACTGATTACATCGTCTTCAAGTATCTTCTGCTTCATCAACCTTTCTGTACTCGACTGAAGAAGCCTACTGTGTAGGCGAAACGTTTCGAAATAAAGATACCTAACTGTTGCATATGTTCTTACCATATATATATATATATATATATATATATATATATATATATATATATATATATATATATATATATATATATATATATATATATATATATATATATATTGATAAAGAATTCCCCCCAAAATGCTGATGGATGTGTCTATAAGATTCCTTGTAAAATTTGCGATAAAGTTTATTACGGTCAAACTGGTAAAAATCTCGAACTAAGATTAAAACAACATAAATATAGCATTAGAACTGGACAAGATTCCAATGCTCTATTTATTCATGTAAGAGATTTTAAGCATCCAATTGATTTTCAAAAAGTTGAGAAAGTAGTATCAAGCAAGTCCATGGTCGACAGGAATATAATTGAATCTTGTTTCATAAAAAGCAGTTTTGAAAATAATATGAATATTTCCTTTGGTTTATATAAATTAGATCCATTTATAATTAATAGAATTTGGGAAGAATTTAATAATACACTGGACAAATAATCTTTAAAATTTCTTATTTCTTGGGTAGAATAGTTTGTGGGGTGAGTTGTGCCAAGGACCTGTCCAAGTTGGGTCGGCGCGCGTCAGGTGTTTAACCGTTGTGGGATCTGATAGGAGGTGCCGGCCAGACCCCCTTTTATAGCTTCCTTGGATGCTTTTTTTCATAGTTCCTTGATAATGTGAGTAGTCACGAAAGCGCTTGAATTTCTCTATTCTTTCAGAGTGGTTGTTTTGCATATTCTGAAATCACCTGTTTACTGTGATCTTATTGCATATATATATATATATATATATATATATATATATATATATATATATATATATATATATATATATATTATATATATATATATATATATATATATATATATATATATATATATATATATATAATTCTAACAATAATTTTTAAAGGGTAGACTGGTAAGCCAGTGGAAGGCCTCAGATGATCAAAAGATCCAGCTGTGGGTCATTATATGACTAAGACCCGCGTCAGGAAACACTTGTCCTGTTTCCTGACGAACCTAACCTAACTTAACCTTAATGTTAAATTAGGTTTTGTTTGGTAAAGGTCATTTCGACATATCTAATGATGCTGATAAACAAATTTAAATATTTAAAAAAATCTTAAATACAGAGATGTCTTGGGACACATCTTTACCAGGAACCAGACACAACATTCCTCTAGTTCTTCCTCTTGTCTCTCACCCTCTCATCATCGTTCTTTCATTATTCTTTTTTTTTCCTCCCCCCCTTCTCTTTACTCGCCTTCCCTTCCCATTCTCTTTTCGCCTCTTCAAGAGTGTAAACTGGTTTTCAGGTGAACCAGTTTTTCTGATGGTATGGACCAGGTGCCGAGCACAGGAGAGGTCTTCACCGTGAACAATCTGTCCAGGAGATAGTGTGTTACTTACCAACTGTCAAAGGTGAGAGAGAGAGAGAGAGAGAGAGAGAGAGAGAGAGAGAGAGAGAGAGAGAGAGAGAGAAGAGAGAGAGAAGAGAGAGAGAGAGAGACAGAGAGAGAGAGAGAGAGAGAGAGAGAGAGAGAAGAGAAGAGAGAGAGAACTGCTCATTTATAGGTACATGTTAGGCTAGGTAAGATTCGTCAGGAAACAGGACAAGCGTTTCCTGTCGTGGGTCTTAATCATTTGATGATCAGCCACTGGAGCTTTTGGTCATCTGAACGAGACCTTCAACTGGCTGACCGGTCCACCCCTTCTCAAAATTCAGGTTATAATTATACTCATAAGAGTATTTAATGAATAATTAGTAGAGTTACGCTCGTGGTGTCCAGTCTTCGATATTTTTTATACAGAATTTTTAAAAATTTCCAAGGGTTGTCCTACTTACAGCTTTCTATTAAATTATTTTAATGGTCAGTCGCTAAGAAAAATATTTTAGCACCCCTTGCATTCCATTTTTTTTTCTCAGTTTACAACTGTGACTTCTTGGTAGTCCTGTTGAAGGTATTATTAAGACGATTATATATATAACCCACATGTAGGAGACTCAAACTTATGACGAAATTTCGGGCTGTCTTGGACCATTAACTGGTCATTAAACGTGATAAGTTAATGGTTCAAGTATGACCGAAACGTCGTCACAAATTCCAGTCTCCTGCACGTGGGTTATTTGGGTATTGTTCCTGCCACGGTAATGTGCCGTTTATTTCCCTACTAAGATAGCTTAACACATTCTTTCATGTGATATTGTGACCTCACATGGGGTTATAATGTCCTCTTCCTATCAGCCACGACACAAGCTTCAGACTAACACAAAAGAGGAACACTCACTCTTAAGAAATCCTGTTATTCCCAGTGACTAAATTCCGTGTACAACGTGAGGGAGCATAACTGGGTGACGTGAGGCTGGAAGATATTTCCGCGTAACGAAAAAGCTGTAAACTGTGTGTCATTCTGACGGAAAAGCAGGAGAATGTATATATAGTATGTACATATACAGTTGTACCTCGGGATACGAGCAGCTCAAAATCGAACAATTATGTATCAGCACTCGAACAACTTTCTGGAACGAATTAAGTTCGTATCCCGAGGTACCACTGTATATTATGCTTACACCACAAGGTTAGAACTATGATACCAAGAGGAAATTATTAAAAAAAGTACAAATATCATACAGCAATTGTGCAGATCAATAATATCAGACAAGCAGCAGCAGTAACTTCAATTCAGTCCATGATGAACACAGTAAATATTTAATTTAGTTGTCCTTGAACTTTATATTTTCCTCGAAGACTTCAGAACAATACAACAAAGAATCTTTGAGTTACCGACTATAAGAGTAATAATTAATCTTAAATTTGAAAGGGGTGGACGGGTAAGCCAGTGGAAGGCCTCGGGCAGATGACAAAAAGTTGCAGTGAGGGGGTCATCATACGAATAAAACCCACGTCAGAAAGCACTTGTTCTGGTTCCTGACAAACCTAACCTAACCTAAACCTAACCTAACCTAACCTAACCTAACCTTACCTAACACCTAATACCTAACACCTAACCTAACCTAACCTAACCTAACCTTACCTAACTTAACCTAACCTAACCTTAACCTAACCTAACCTTACCTACTTAACCTAACTAATCAACTTAACCTAACCTAACCTTACCTAACTTAACCTAACCTAACCTTACCTAACCTAACCTAACCTAACCTAACTTAACCTAACCTAACCTTACCTAACCTAACCTAACCTAACCTAACCTTACCTAACTTAACCTAACCTAACCTTACCTAACCTAACCTAACCTACCTAACTTAACCTAACCTAACCTTACCTAACCTAACCTTACCTAACTATAACCTAACCCTAACCTTACCTAACCTAACCTAACCTTACCTAACTTAACCTAACCTAACCTACCTAACCTAACCTTACCTAACTTAACCTAACCTAACCTTACCTAACCTAACCTAACCTTACCTAACTTAACCTAACCTAACCTTACCTAACCTAACCTTACCTAACTTAACCTAACCTAACCTTACCTAACTAACCTAACCTAACCTTAACCTATACTTAACCTAACCTAACCTTACCTAACCTAACCTAACCTTACCTAACTACCTAACCTAACCTAACCTAACCTAACCTTAACCTAACCTAACCTAACCTAACCTAACCTAACCTAACCTAACCTAACCTAACCTAACCTTACCTAACTTAACCTAACCTAACCTAACCTAACCTTACCTAACCTAACCTAACCTAACCTAACCTAACCTAACCTTACCTAAACCTAACCTAAACCTAACCTAACCTAACCTTAACTAACCTAACCTACCTAACCTAACCTAACCTAACCCTACTAACTAACCTAACCTAACCTAACCTAACTTAACCTAACCTAACCTTACTTAACTTAACCTAACCTAACCTTACCTAACTTAACCTAACCTAACCTTACCTAACTTAACCTAACCTAACCTTACCTAACCTAACCTAACCTTATCTAACTTAACCTAACCTAACCTAACCTAACCTAACCTTACCTAACTTAACCTAACCTAACCTTACCTAACTTAACCTAACCTAACCTTACCTAACCTAACCTTACCTAACTTAACCTAACCTAACCTAACCTAACCTAACCTTACCTAACCTAACCTAACCTAACCTAACCTAACCTAACCTAACCTAACCTTACCTAACCTAACCTAACCTAACCTAACCTTACTTAACTTAACCTAACCTAACCTTACCTAACTTAACCTAACCTAACCTTACTTAACTTAACCTAACCTAACCTTACCTAACTTAACCTAACCTAACTTTACCTAACTTAACCTAACCTAACCTTACCTAACCTAACCTAACCTTACCTAACTTAACCTAACCTAACCTAACCTAACCTAACCTAACTTTACCTAACTTAACCTAACCTAACCTTACCTAACCTAACCTAACCTTACCTAACCTAACCTAACCTAACCTTACAAACCATTATGTAAACTGAGAGCTGTACCATGGTACATACTGGCGCCTCCCTTTACATGAGGTGATGTCTAAGGAGGATGTTAGTCTCATAAAGAACTAAAACGGCACAATACCCTGGCCGGAACAATACACAAGAAACCCGCACATAGGAGAAATTTACTACGAGGCTGTTACTATCATTCTAATCCGTGTTAGCGCACCTTTTAGTGGTGCTCTAACAGCGACGAGTCAAGTAATTATTTATATTCAACACCAGTCGTGGTCTTAGTGCAATTAACAACTACAGCGGCGCCACAGGACATCTGCATTAGTAATGGATCGGCATTTTTCCCTACGCGACACCTGGCCCCAAGCAGCCAGAGGAATACTAACGAGCCACTGAAAACTGAACCTAACTTACCATACCACGGGCGGGGATAGAACCCGTGATCAGAGAGTCTCAAAACTCCAGACCGTCGCGTTAGCCACTGGACCAGTGGCTAACGCGACGGTCTGGAGTTTTGAGACTCTCTGATCACGGGTTCTATCCCCGCCCGTAGTATGGTTTGTTTGCAATCGTGTCATTACGGTTTCGTGAGTCACGTGAACCTAACTTACTGGAATGGTCCAAGATGGACTATAACGTCGTCATAACCGTTTCTATCTCCTATGTACGCGTTATTTGTACATTGTTCCAGTCATGGTATTGTGCCTTTTTGTTTTTACACCTACATGTGTCACAGTGCTGCGCGATCCAAGAAAGGTATCTCCATAACCCGAACCCCTCAAGGTTCCTTGACGCTGGTGAGGGGCTCTTGATCTAGGGAATTGGATCTGTGCTCCAGTTCCCTGAACTGAGCCTGAATACCCTCCATCCTCCCATCCCCACGTGCGCTGTATAATCCTACGAGTTTAGCTCTCCCCCATGATTTTAATCCGTAAACCGAATGCAGGTCAGAGAAATAGTGCGAAGTGCGATATAAATGTAGTTAAATATATTAACATTGAATAGTTGCGGCGGATCAGATGGATCGATGCAAGAGACACTTGTGCAACATTCGGGTATCTTTATTTATTGTAGAGATGTTACGTCAGCCAGTGGCTTTATCAGTCCGTATTGCATATCTCGAGTCCCCTGTGCATCAGTGTGCGCGATTAGAACAGTGCAGAGTGCGGTATAAGTTGATAATACAGTTGAAGATCTGAAGGAAATCAAGAGAGATATTCACAAATCATATGGAAACTAATATCCAGAATTTAATAAAAATGGTAAAAAAGTAAAATATACCCAGCGTAAACCTAATTCAAAACATTCAGAGAGGTTATATAGACCATTCTTCGCATTAGTTCCTCGTACTGTATTAAGCCACTGGATGACGAAACGTCTACAAATAAAAATACCCAGATGTTTCACTTATTCTATACATAACATGGTCACATACGCACCTACACATGATTTTCACTCTCCGCAGACGTCGAATTACAAGGCATTTATTTCTGAACGTTTGAGACTACGCTACTGAGGATTTTTGGAAGCTGGGGCGGCACCAGAATAATACTGGGTGGGTTTAGGAGGCTTTGTGTTGGAGGCTTCGACTCCCCAAGTCTCCCTTTGTTGCCGCCTCTGTTATTCCTAGTTACCATACACAAGTGTTCAAAATTTCAACCCAGTCGGATGAGGCTTTCTCGAGTTATGAGCGAGAGAAAAAAAAAATGTTGCTAGAGGAATTAAAAGGAAAAGAGAATTTGACAGCTGCTCATACGTCCCCCCCCCCATCCTTCTGGGGGACATAATAAAAGGTATACCGAGGAAAAGCCTTTTCAAAAACACGTTTCGCCCAGTAAGTTTAAACAAAATTGATACAAGATACCGACAAATTGACGAAGAACTTAGTGTTCTTTCGTCCTGTAAAGCTTTACAAAGTCGTTTTTATTTAGTAAAGTTTTATAAAGTCTTTATTTAGTGTAGAGCTTTATCAAATCATGTTTTATTTAGTGTAAAGCTTTGTAAAGTCATATTTCGTTCTAAGTTAGAGAAATGAGTGTCCCCAACACTAGTATAACACCTGATGAACCAATAATCACCCAGCTACCTGTTCACTGACCCTTGACCTTGAGCGTGACGTCACACTGCCACAATATAGGTCAGGTCTCGGCACTTTCTCCCTGGCACGCTCCCTCACACCAGACGGAGAATCGAGTCTGCACAGCTCCTGACTCAGACCCAAACGGGTTACATCTCTTCATTTGGGTTCACTTCTTGGACCCACACTGCTCCTTGTGTACCACGAGGGACGGAAGGGATGCATCTGGGTGTAACGTCTGATTAACCAAGCTATTACTGTTAGCCACACGCAGTATAACGTATGAACCACGGTCCGGTCCGTCAGGAAGTTAAGTTACTTCTTGAAGACAGGAGGTTTGTTGGTGATTCTCATTATGCAGGAAGGACGTTGAAAAGTCGAGGACCTCTTACACTCATCGAGTTTTAGTGTACTCATTGCGCCTGTGCTGTTGTATTGGCAGACAGTGTAGAGTACCCCCAAGTCCCTTGTTTTCATATGGAGTGATTCCGGAGTTCAGGTTTGGATAAGTTTAATAGAGTTTAATACGCAGGTACGTGTCCAATACGAGAGTAACGTATAGAATCAGATGGTACCGAGACAGAATTAGGAAAAAGAAAGGAACAACTCAAGAGAACTTAAAAACACAGTAACAGCGGTAGTGGATGGTGGGGTAATGGAATTTAAATTATTATTATTATTATTATTATTATTATTATTATTATTATTATAATCGTAACCAAGGGCTGAACCGCAAGGATCATACAACAGTGTGATTTAAAGCCTATCGACTACACCATGGTTATTATAAAGACTGCAAGTTGCCTGCTCATCACTAGTCAAGAATATTTTAATCCCGACAATTGAGATTAGAGTAAATTCCTAAGCATATGTACACTGAGAGATATACACCTTGTGGTATGAGATTAAGACACATGTGCAACATCTGGGTATCTTTATTGTAGACGTTTCGCCATCCAGTGGCTTTATCAATACAAATTCCAGGACATAACTTGAAGACAGTAGAACTATGTACAGAAGATGAGGTAATCAGTCCCTCAACCTAGGGGTAGGTGCTGTTCGCACCTACTCCTAGGTTGAGGGACTGATTACCTCATCTTCTGTACATAGTTCTACTGTCTTCAACTTATGTCCTAGAATTTGTATTGATAAAGCCACTGGATGGCGAAACGTCTACAATAAAGATACCCAGATGTTGCACATGTGTCTTAATCTCAACTTGTCGGTATTATATACCATTCGTACACACCTTGTGGTATACATACACTCACGCCTATACCAGGTTCACGGAGGTGCGGCAGTAGCATGTACACGACCAGGAAGTCAACGTCTGACTGACCACCAGCTACAATAAACAACCCGAGGTCAACCATACTGTGATGACACTGTTCCCTAATGCCACTAAACGCTACTTAACTGTTAGTTAAAACTGCATTCATACACCCTGGTATTCATCAGTTACCGCGATCCACATTATTAATTTCACTTCATCGTATGGATTTAATGCCAGTTATTGTTATATTGTAAGTTTTTGTTGCTTTTAATGTGAAAGATTCTGAGGATACAGTGTCATTGCGATACGTCATAGCCCACGCAGAAATAAGCGGATATATACAGAGAAAGATCGTAGTTAGCAGGATTCGAACCCACTACAGGAAGACTGGCAAGTGATGCTCTTCTCCACTCAGTCACAAATGCCACATAAGTTAGGCAGCCTGGTTTACAAGCCATGTTTCTTTCCTGCTGAAACACAATAGAGCGAGAAACTAGTGTGAAGGACCTGGGAGTGATAATATTTGAGAATCTCACTTTCAAAGACCACAATGTATCTGCCACATCTGCTCGGAAAAATGATAGAACCTTCAAAACTAGGGATCCCAAGCCCATGATGATTTCTCTTGAAATCGCTTGTTCTCTCTAGACTGGAATATTGTTGTACACTAACGGCACCTTTCAAGGCAGGCAAAATTGCAGACCTGGAGAATATACAGAGAACTTTCACTGCACGTATAAGTACAACAAAGGACCTAAATTACTGGGAACTGTTGAAGTCTCTTGACCTGTACTCCTTGGAACGCAGGCGAGAAAGACACACGATAATATACATTTGGAAAATCCTAGAGATGCTAGTCTCAAATCTGTATACGGAAATCACTCCCTACGAAAGCAAAAGACTCGGCAGGCGGTGCAACATCTCCCTCAATGAAAAGAAAGCACCACGAGTACGCTAAGAGACAACACAATAAGTGTCAGGGGCCCAAGACTATTCAACTTCCTCCCAGCATATATAAGGGGAATTACCAATAGACCCCTGACTGTCTTCAAGACCCTTGGCTGTCTTCAAGGAGCTAGACAGGCACCTAAAGTCATTATTGGACCAGCCGGGCTGTGGTTCCTACTTTGGTTTACGTGCGGCCAGCAGTAATATCCTGGTTGATCAAGTCCTGATCCACCTCGAGGCCTGGTCACAGACTGGGCCGCGGGGGCGTTGACCCCCGGAACACCCTCCAGGTATACACAGAAAATATAGTAATAATAATAATTATATAATAATAACAACAATAATAATAATAAAATAATTATAATTATTCCCAAATCATAGTATAAAAGATATTTAATATTGTGAAAGTGATAAAACTAGTCACGGAAACCAAAGTGGGAAGCAGTAAGCGTGGTTTTACGCTCAAGAACTGACCTGAGGAGAACAGGTTGCGGTGACCCACTAGCGTGTAGGGGGAGGGCTTTATCGTACCTTGTCTTTACGCTGCGGATGGTGGTAGGTCAGATCATTTTCCTTGTCCGTCTCATTCTATTTATGTTTCATCCTAAGACTAATGGGGGAAAAAAGCGTCACTGTGACTCATCTGTGGCTTTGTAGCTTCCATCTGTGTCACCTTGTTCCTGGTCACTCATCTGTGTATCCGTGTTCTTGGTTCACTCGTCTGTGTATCCTTGTTCTTGGTTCACTCCTCTGTGTATCCTTGTTCTTGGTTCACTCCTCTGTGTATCCTTGTTCTTGGTTCACTCGTTTGTGTATCCTGTTGTTTGGGTTTCACTTGTCTGTGTAACCTTTTCTTTGGTTAGACTCGTTGTGTATTCCTTGTTTTTGTTCACTCGTCTGTGTATCCTTGTTCTTGGTTCACTCGTTTGTGTATCCTTGTTTTTGGTTCACTTGTCTGTGTATCCTTGTTATTGGTTCACTCCTCTGTGTATCCTTGTTCTTGGTTCATTCCTCTGTGTATCCTTGTTCTTGGTTCATTCCTCTGTATGTCCTTGTTCTTGGTTCACTCCTGTGTATCCTTGTTCTTGGTTCACTCCTGTGTATCCTTGTTCTTGGTTCACTCTATGTATCCTTGTTCTTGGTTCATTCCTCTGTGTGTCCTTGTTCTTGGTTCACTCCTGTGTATCCTTGTTCTTGGTTCACTCCTGTGTATCCTTGTTCTTGGTTCACTCTATGTATCCTTGTTCTTGGTTCATTCCTCTATGTATCCTTGTTCTTGGTTCATTCCTCTGTGTGTACTCTTGGCTGCAGGGATTGACTCAGCTCCTGGCCCCGCCTCTTGTGTATATGTGTGTGTCCTTGTTTCTAATACACTGGTCATTGCAACCAGTATTTACACAAACATGTCATCTGAACTTCGCTAGCACATGATCTGCTGCTCTACTTAACCTGCTGTCTTCCCTTACACACTCTGTTGAAGAGGACCCCGGTGTTGGAGGTCCGAAATATCCAGCCAATCCCATTTATGGTTGTATTTATCAACACGTTGGTTTGTCTACCATCCAGTAAAATACGTGAAGGGTTCTCGAGTGGTTCGGACATGTAGAGAGAATGGAGCGAAACAGAATGACTTCAAGAGTGTATCAGTCTGAGGGAAGGAAGGGGGGGTAGGGGTCTGCCTAGGAAACGGTTGTAGGTAGGGATAAAGGAGGTTTTGTGTGCGAGGGCTGGGACTTCCAGCAGGCATGCGTGAGCGTGTTTGAAAGAGTGAATGAGACAAATGTTTTTTATATACTTGAACCGTGCTGTTGGAGTGTGCAAAGTAACATTTATGAAGGGGTTCAGGAACCGGCAGGCCGCACTTGAGTCCTGGAGATGGGAAGTACAGTGCCTCACTCTGAAGGAGGGGTGTTAATGTGCAGTTTAAAAACTGTAGTGTAAAGCAACCCTTCTGGAAGACAGTGATGGAGTGAATGATGGTGATAGTTTTTCTTTTTCGGGCCACCCTGCTTGGTGGGAAATCGCCGTGTGATAATAATATATATATATATAGTATAATATATTAATATATATTATATATATATATATATATATATTATATATATAATATATAACTATATATATATAATATATAATATATATAAAACGGAAAGTTTGTTTGACTTATAAAGGGATAATAAGCAGTAAAAGGGAATATTTAGTGTTGAGAGATAAAATACGTTACTGGTGTATATAGAGGGAATTATCAATTTCGATATGTGTCTTGGACACAGGCGGCGTATGTGTACATCTGTGTCAGTAATGCTCAAGGATATCGTACCTGTGTAACACCTGTGTCAATAATGTTCAAGGCTGGAGTACCTGTTTACACCTGTGAGTGATCAGGCCTTCAAAAGAGAGGCTCCTTGATGCTGGTGAGGGGTTCTTGATTTAAGGAATCGGAACTGCCCTCCGGGTCACATCTCATTACCTCCCATTTCCCAGGCGCTACATGACCCTTCTGGGGCATTTAGAGAGGATGGAGCAGAATAGGATGACCCAAGAGGGAGTATAAACCTAGATGGGGGAGAGGGGGAAGGGGTAGTATCAGGAAGGGTTGGAGGCGGGGGCGAAGATTTTGAATGCTTGGACATTCAGCAGGCTTATGAGAGTGAGTCAGACTGCAGTAAGTGGAGACAAGTCGTTTTTCATGACTTGACGTGTTGTTGGAGTTTGATCAGCTCTGGTGAAGGGATTTATGGAAATCCTGTTAGCCAGACTTGAGTCCTGGAGGTGGTGAAGTAGAGTGCCTACACTCTAACCCACAATTCGTTAAAAAAAAAAAACTGTGTTTATCATAGATTTTCAGCATTAATAATGATAATCTATGTTTCTACAATAACATGATACAACTTGTACAGACCATAGCTGACATCAGTGAGATATAGAGAAAGCTCCTTGTTATGCAGAGCATTTCGGGCAAATTTGGTTAATTTGTCCCCAGAATGCGACCCACGGCAATATTAACACCGGTACCTATTTTAGTGCTAAGTGAACATGGACAGCAGGTGCCTTAAGGAAACGTCCAAATGTTTTCACTCGTACCGGGGATCGAACCACGGACCTGGTAGCTGAGTGCGCTACCAACCCAGCTGTATTGACACTCGTAGACATATCTCTATTTGTTCTTCTTTCTGATCCACCTGGTTGTCTGATTCACCTCTATCGAACATATCAGTAAAAAAATTTACTCAAGCCTAATCTTGAAAAAGGGAAGCTTAATATCTTATCTTGACTCAGCACAAATTACCGTTGACAAGGAAACGACAACAGTGGTGCTGTTGTTCACTCAACAACGGTGGATACTCCAGTCTGTTGCCCTTGTGTCCTACTCTCTATTAACCATTTTTTGCCAGACAGTTGATTATACAAGCTAAGAACTGATAGCTCATTCACAGACTAAGAGTTGTTATCCTGCCTTAACTTATTCACAGACTAAGAGTTGTTATCCTGCCTTAACTTATTCACAGACTAAGTTTGTTATCCTGCCTTAACTCATTCACAGACTAAGAGCTGTTATCCTGCCTTAACTCATTCACAGACTAAGAGCTGTTATCCTGCCTTAACTTATTCACAGACTAAGAGTTGTTATCCTGCCTTAACTCATTCACAGACTAAGAGCTGTTATCCTGCCTTAACTCATCACAACTAAGAAGCTGTTTATCCTTCCTTAACTCATTCACAGACTAAAGAGCTGGTTACCCTACCCTTAACTCATTCACATACTAAGAGGCGGTTATCCTGCCTTAACTATTCACAGACAAAGAGCTGTTAACCTGCCTTAACTCAATTCACAGACAAGAGCTGTTATCCAACCTTAACTCATTCACAGACTATGATTGTTATCCTGCTAACCATTCACAGACTAAGAGTTGTTATCCTGCCTTAACTCATTCACAGACTAAGAGCTGTTATCCTACCTTAACTCATTCACAGACTAAGAGCTGTTATCATGCCTTAACTCATTCACAGACTAAGAGCTGTTATCCTACCTTAACTCATTCACAGACTAAGAGCTGTTATCCTGCCTTAACTCATTCACAGACTAAGAGCTGTTATCCTACCTTAACTCATTCACAGACTAAGAGCTGTTATCATGCCTTAACTTATTCACAGACTAAGAGTTGTTATCCTGCCTTAACTCATTCACAGACTAAGAGCTGTTATCCTGCCTTAACTCATTCACAGACTAAGAGCTGTTATCCTGCCTTAACTCATTCACAGACTAAGAGCTGTTATCCTGCCTTAACTTATTCACAGACTAAGAGCTGTTATCCTGCCTCAACTCATTTACGGGATAAGAGCTATTATCCTACCTCAGCCCTATCTAAAATATGTTACTATTCCCCTAGAATATCACCCACAATAGTCACCTAACACCTAGTTACCTATTTACAGCTACGCGAACAGGGGCATTGCGCGTAAAGAGAATACTACCTTGGTGCCTATTTACTGCTAGGTGAACATGGGTAGCAGATGTAAGGAGATTTATCCATACGTCTCACTTAGCAATAGATCCTAGGACCTTTCCGATGCACTCTGAAAGCGTGACTAATCCAACGTGATAAGTAACGCCACACTCGTGGATGTGTGTGCAAAAAAATGCAGTAACTGCTTGTATAATAACACTCTCTTGCAGTAATTGCTCCTGTAAAAACAATATCTGTCGTTAATGCTGATAAATGTGCTAACCCACTGTTTACAATGGTGAGTAGAATTGGGAGCTGGGACTGAGAGAAGTTCCTGCCTACTAGGAAACCAGTGACAGAGAGGTTCCTGTCTACTAGGAAACCAGTGACCGAGAGAGAGGTTCCTACCTACTAGGAAACCAGTGACAGAGAGGTTCCTGTCTACTAGGAGAGCTGTGACGGAGAGAGGTTCCTGCCTACTAGGAAAGCTGTGACTGAGAGAGGTTTCTGCTTGAGAGAGGTTTCTAGCTGTGACTGAAGTTTCTGCCTACTAGGAGAGCTGTGACGAAGAGAGGTTCCTGCCTACTAGGAGAGCTGTGACGGAGAGAGGTTCCTGCCTACTAGGAGAGCTGTGACGGAGAGAGGTTCCTGCCTACTAGGAGAGCTGTGGCGGAGAGAGGTTCCTGCCTACTAGGAGAGCTGTGACTGAGAGAGGTTCCTGCCTACTAGGAGAGCTGTGGCGGAGAGAGGTTCCTCCTACGTATGGATAAGCTGTGGCGGAGAGAGGTTCCTGCCTACTAGGAGAGCTGTGGCGGAGAGAGGTTCCTGCCTACTAGGAGAGCTGTGGCGGAGAGAGGTTCCTGCCTACTAGGAGAGCTGTGACGGAGAGGTTCCTGCCTACAAGGTCAGTGTCTGACGCAGTGACTTAAGAAGCAAGGCTTCCTTATAACAACTGAAGCTCTCAACAAGCTGGCCACTGAGTTAACCAGAGACGTCAGAAGAGCGTGACAGGAAGTACTGCTTCACCAACCACCGATTAATGAAGAACAAAGTCACAATACCGTGACTGGAACAATATACAAATAACCCGCACATAGGAGAGAGAAGCTTACCACGACGTTTCGGTCCCATTTAGACCAATTACAAATGGTGACTTTGTAAATGGTCCAAGTCGGAACCGAAACGTCGTGTAAGCTTCTCTCTCCTATGTTATTCGTACACTGTTTAATGTTCTCTGTTATGATAGGCGTATGATAGCGAATATTCAGAGGTTAAAATGAGTCCTGGTACTCGAAATAACCGCTAGGCTGATATGTATGTATCATTAATGTCGATATATTTTCCCTAACACTTGGATACCTCCAATAGAACTGAGTTTCTGACTTATTTTTTTATCCTCCCCCCCCTCCCCCGTTACATCAGCAACAGTCTGTTAACGTAAAAAGTATCTATCGCTGGCCAAGAAATCGAACCCGTTATATATCGGTTGTGAATCAAGTTACTTATCTAATCTGATGCGATGTGACTTGGACCTGACTAGCTTGGGCCAGTAGGTGATTTGGACCTGCCTCGCATGGGACAGTAGGCTTTCTGCAGTGCTCCTTCTTGTGTTATTATGCGTCACAGAACCTCAGGTAAGGTTGGTCAGGCAACAGGTCAAGTGTTTCCTGACGCGGGTCTTAGTTACGTGATAACCTGCATTCGGAGCTTTTGGTCATATGACCGAGGCCTTCCGCTGGCTTGCCCTCCACCCTTTAAAAAATTATGTTTATGAATATAACCATATACTATTAGGTTAAGTAGGTTGTCAGGAAACAGGTCAAGTGTTTCCTGACGCGGTATATTTATAGATGTGCACTATGAGTGTATATATGACTATATATCTTACGATTTTATATATAATCTGTCTCGTGGACTCATGGCTCGACGTGACAGATAATTTATAGAATCGTCAACTGAAAGTTACACCCATAAAAATAAATATTACTGAGGAAAAAAGGGTAAACTAAACTAAAAATTTCTCCCTCGTACTCTCCAAGGACAAGTTAAAAATATTTATGCAAATTCTATATATGTTAGATATATTAAGCTGTTTTCTATCATGTAAATTTTACCAAGATTAGGATAGTTTACTAGGTTAGCTTCAGTGTAAAATAAATAACTGGCATATTAAAATTTTCCATAACTTTGGTAAACTGTTAAAATGACAGACTGGTGTAAGTTGTGTTGCAAACTGTGCTGTCTATGGTAATCGACACCATGCCCAGCCCTTCTAGGGTAGGGTAGGTGCCTGAGTCTGAGCTTTTAGCTCATAAGACTGTCATTCCCATTTGCTCCTTTGGGGCGGGGATGGCAGACCAGAGAGGCCTAGCTTGTGGCTAGGCCTGGGGACAGTTGGTCCCAAAGATGAGGAGGTACTTGTGCCTCCTCCCATGGGGAGACTTTCGGTCCTCACAGACACTCCCTAAAAAGAGGGAGCCAAGGCCGGGGGGGCCCCACTTGAAAAGGCCCGGGCCGGGAGAATACCGGCTAATCTTTAATAATAATAATAATGTCTATGGTAGATCGACACCATACCCACCCTTTTAGGAGGGTAGTGCCTGAGCCGAGCCTTAAGCTCATAAGACTGCATCCCATTTGCCCCCTTGGGGCGGGGAAGCGACCAGAGAGGGCCGAGCTTTTGGCTAGTCTTGGGACAGTTGACCCAAAGATGAGGAGTACTTGTGCCTCCTCCCATGGATACTTAGGTCTCAGACTCTCCCGTAAAGAGGGGAGCCAAGGCCGGCACCACTGGAAAAAGGCCCGGCCGGAGAATACCGCAAATATTAATAATAATAAAAATAAAAAATTCATTGTAGGTGTCCCGTGGTCTGTTAGGCAACGCTCTCGCTTCGCACCCAGACTTCCGGGGTTCCGAACCCCGAACACGGGTGACAACATTGGGTGTGTTTCCTTAACCGAAGTATGCCACGTTCACAATAGCAAGCAAGTCGGGTACCTTGGGTTAGTCGACTGGTGTGGGTGGATCCTGGGGAGACAAGATTGAAGGACCAAAAGAGATAAGACCGCCAGTCCCCTCGATGACGCACTGACTGTCTTGCGTTATCCTGTGGCTAACCCTCCGGGTTTAAAAATACGAACAGAATCTCATCTCATCAGGTTACATAAGAAAGCCTTGAAGAGGAAGGACCTCAGGACAACCACATACATGTCTCTCTCCTTCGGAGGCTGCCTACATACTCAGGACGACTCAGGAAGTCCTACCAGCGGAAGAAAATACATTAACGTAAGTTAGAAAGCAACATGATACTGGTGAGAGCTCAAGCACTAACTTTATCATTTTAAGTGCATGTTAAGTGCTGCCTATCCGTCTGCAACACGGGGAGTGCCGATTAATTTCAGCTGTATGTGTATATACAGGTGATGCCTACTAACCACTGTATCAACACAGTAATAACAGGTGATGCCTTAGCTTACCACTGTACAACACAGTATGTACAGGTGATGCCTAGCTTACCCCTGGATCCAACACAGACTATTACAAAGTTCTCTTAATATAACTTCGTGCCAAAACGACGGTAACTGAGTTTGTTTCGGTCACCAACAGGTTCAGTAATAATAGGAAATAAGTAAGTGATACAAATATTTTTAATTTTTAAAAATACGCCTTGATATATAATATTGTATAATACGAAACAAGACAAACATAACTCGGAACTATGTTGCTACAAATAGGTAATGCCGAGTGAGGTGTGGTGAAATCGTGTGGGGGTGTAGAGAGTTGTGTTGGGGTGTAGCAGTTAGTGTTGGTGTGTGGGGGTAGCAGTGTTTGTTGGGGAGTAGCATTAGTGTTGGGTGTGTGGGGTGTAGCAGTTTGTGTGTGGGGATGTAGCAGTTAGTGTTGGTGAGTGGAGGTGTAGCAGTTTGTGTGATGGGGGTGTAGCAGTTTAGTGTTGTGTGTGGTGGTGTAGCAGTGTTGGTGTGTGGGGGTGTAGCAGTTAGTGTTGGTGTGTGGGGGTGGTAGCAGTGTTGTGTGTGGGGGTGTAAGCAAGTTAGTGTTGGGTGTGTGGGTTAGGCAGTGTTTGTGTGTGGTGAGTACAGTGTGGTTGTGTGGGAGGTGGTAGCAGTTAGTGTTGGTGAGTGGGGGGAAGCAGTGATGTGTGTGGGTGTGTAGCATTAGTGTTGGTGTGTGGGGGTGAGCAGTGTTGGTGGTTGGGTATGTAGGCCAGTTAGTGTTGGTGGTGGGGGTGGAGCAGTGTTGTGTGTGGGGGTGGAGCAGTGTTGGTGTTTTGGGTGGGGGGTGTAGCAGTGTTAGTGTGTGGGGGTTTAGCATTAGTGTTGGGTGATGGGGTGTAGCCCGTGTTTGTGTGTGGGGGGGGGGGGGTAGCAGTTGGTGAGGGTGTGTGGAGGTGTAGCAGTGTTTGGTGTGTGGGGTGTATGCCGGTTTGTTGAGGGTATGTAGCAGTTTAGTGTTGGTGTGTGGGGGTGTAGCAGTGAATGTGTGTGGGGGTTGTAGCAGTGTTAGTGTGTGGGGGTGTAGCAGTTAGTGTTTGGTGTGTGGGGGTGTAGCAGTTTAGTGTTGGGGTGTGGGATGTAGCAGTTAGTGTTGGTGTGGGGGGTGAAGCATGTTGGTGTGGGGGGTGTAGCAGTGTGGAGTGTGGGGGGTAGGCAGTTAGAGTTGGTGTGTGGGGTGTACCAGTGTTGGTGTGTGGGGGTGTAGCAGTTAG
>NC_069423.1:9961187-9974336 GCF_026875155.1 Cherax quadricarinatus | reverse complement strand
AAAACGGGAAGGCACTACAATGGATCGGGGGAATACTTGTCGGGAAGACAGCAGCGAGTCATGGTACGTGGCGAGGTGTCAGAGTGGGACTGACCAGGGGGGTTTCCCGCAGGGGTCAGTCCTAGGACCAGTGCTGTTTCTGGTATTTGTGAACGACATGACGGAAGGAAATAGACTCTGAGGTGTCCCTGTTTGCAGATGACGTGAAGTTGATGAAAAGAATACACTCGATCGAAGACCAGGCAGAACTCAAAGGGATCTGGACAGGCTGCAGACCTGGTCCAGCAATTGGCTCCTGGAGTTCAACCCCACCAAGTGCAAAGTCATGAAGATTGGGAAGGGCAAAGAAGGCCGCAGACGGAGTACAGTCTAGGGGGTCAGAGACTACAAACCTCACTCAAGGAAAAAGATTTTGGGGGTTTGAGTATAACCCAGGCACATCTCTGAAGCGCACATCAACCAAATAACTGCTGCAGCATATGGGCGCCTAGAAAACCTCAGAACAGCATTCCGACATCTTAATAAGGAATCGTTCAGGACCCTGTACACCGTATACGTTAGGCCCATATTGGAGTATGCGGAAACCAGTTTGGAACCCACCCCTAGCAAGCACGTAAAGAACCAGAGAAAGTGAAAAGGTTTGCAACAAGACTAGCCCCAGAGCTAAGAGGTATGTCCTACGAGGAGAGGTTAAGGGGAAAAATCAACCTGACGACACTGGAGGACAGGAGAGATGGGGGGGACATGATAACGACATACAAAATACTGAGAGGAATTGACAAGGTGGACAAAGACAGGAGTTCCAGAGATTGGACACAGTAACAAGGGGACACAGTTGGAAGCTGAAGACACAGATGAATCACAGGGATGTTAGGAAGTATTTCTTCAGCCACAGGTAGTCAGTAAGTGGAATAGTTTGGGAAGCGATGTAGTGGAGGCAGGATCCATACATAGCTTTAAGCAGAGGTATGATAAAGCTCACGGTCGGGAGAGTGACCTAGAAGCGATCAGTGAAGAGGCGGGGCCAGGAGCTCGGACTCGACCCCCGCAAACCTCAACTAGGTGAGTACACACACACACACACCACACACACACACACACAAAACACACACACACACACAAACACACACACACACACACACACACACACACAAACACACACACACACACACACACCAACACCACACACAAAACCAACACAACACACCCACACCACACCCCACACCACACACACACACACACACAACACCACACACAAAGGAGCTATCGCCTCGAGTTTTGCCGGGGGAAAAGCTATAAAAGGGGGGGCCCCCTGAAACCCAAATTGGGGGTTAACCCCAACACACTACCAGGGGAGGAGGGTGAGGGTGAACAGCAAGCCGGGACCTTGTGTTCATCCGAACATTCCCAGACATGAGGACATAAAATTACAAGACCCCTTTGGGAGAATTGATCACGGGTTCTGTTTTTTAAATTTACGGGTTTTAGATTTTTAACAAGGGGGGAAAAGGGTAACGGGAATTTTAAATTTGGGAAAAAAGGCCAACCTAAAAAAGGGGGGACACACGGGTATGGGGAAAAACTTTTTTGCGGGGGGTTTTAAGTGGGACAGTAATTGGCGGGAAAATTTAAATTAAATTTTAAAAATGAGGAATTCGAAAAGAAAAAAGGCAGGGAGGAAAGGGGAAAAGGGTTTTTTCCCCAAGGGCAATAGAATTTAAAGGGGAAGACCAAAGGGAGTTTTTGGGTTTCCCCAAGGTGGGGGGGAGGAAAAAAAAAATAAGTGCACCAGGAAGGGAAAAAGGGTTTACAGGAGGAAAAGGCCCCAAAAAAATAAAAGTTATCGAAGAGCCGGGGAAACGAGTATCACAGATAAGGAGGGGGGCCCCAGGCCCAGTCCAAAAACGAAAAAGCATCGAAATTCAAGTCTGCCCCAAAACTGCTTTAAAACCCACATTAGGGGGAAGACAGTAAAAGGCCCAGGTGATCAGGCGAGGAAAGAAGGTGGGGAAAAACTCCCAGAAACGATCAAAAAGGTATGTGAGGGGCTTAACATGAGTTTTAAAGGAAAAGTTTTTACAGTGGAGACGGAAGGCCTTGGGTGGACAGAAAGGGGGGGAACCCCCAAGGGGAATATACCAACAACTGTTGGTTTGACTTTACACAAAAAAGAGGAGGAGGGAAGGACTGCTAAGGGCCCTTTGAACCTCAAAGGAAATGGAACCAGATTTCTCTCCGTGGGTCCTAGAGGGGAAAGCAGAAATGTTGTGTGTGCCACTAACCACAATCTTTAACCCCACCCCAAAAAACGGGAACAACCTGAGCAAAGGGAGGGGAAAAAGTAGTACCCATATTTAAAAAGGAGCCCCAGCCAAGAGGCACAAAAACTATAGACAGTGTAACTGACGTGTATAGATTCAAGTCTTGGGGGAAAAATTATCGGAGAGTGGGGGCCCCTGGGGGGGAACAAAAGAAAAAACGCCAACCAGCCGGATTTAAAACTAAGAACATAAAGACAAGGGAAACCCTTGCAAAAAAAAAAGGGCCTACGGCCCATGCGAGGCAGGTCCAAGTCCCCCTTTACCGGCTTAAAAAAATGCCCCCCAACCAGTCAGGTGGGGAAATTTTGACTTAAGGGGGGAACAGGGCAACCGACCGGAGCACAACAATCAGGTCCCTCACCCCCAACCCCACACCCACTCATGTATTTATCCAACCTATTTTTAAAGCTACACAACGTTTTCTGGCCTTTTAAAAACTGAAACTCGGGAGTTTGTTTCCCCCAATCCACAAACCTATTACCAAACCAAAAATTCCTATATTTTTCCCTGAACTAAAATTTTTTCCAATTTTAAAAACCATTGCTGCAGTCCTGTCTAGGCTAGATATTTTCAGCACCTATTTACACCCCCTTTATTTATTCCTGTCGCCCCTTTTAATCCCACCTCAATCATACCCCCCTAATTCTACGTCTTTCTAGAGAGTGCAGATTCAGGGCCCTTAGTCTATCCTCATAGGGAAGGTTTCTGATACATGGGATCAACTTTGTCATCCTCCTTTGTACATTTTCCAGAGCATTTATATCCATTCTGTAATACGGTGACCTAAACTGTGCAGCATAATCTAAATGAGGCCTAACCAAGGATGTATAGAGTTGAAGAACAACCTGAGGACTCCTATTATTTATGCTTCTTGATATGAAGCCAAGGATTCTATTAGCTTTATTGCGAACACTTATGCACTGTTGTCTTGGTTTCAGATTACTGCTAACCAGAACTCCTAAATCTTTTTCGCAATCCGTAATATTAAGATCTACATTATTTAGTTTATATGTGGCATGGTTATTGTCCTGTCCAACATTTAGAACTTTGCATTTGTCTATATTAAACTGCATCTGCTACTTCTCCGACCACTGCATCAGTCTATTCAAATCTTCCTGGAGTGCTCTAATGTCCTCTCGTCAGAATGAATTCGACGGCCTATTTTGGTGTCATCGGCAAACTTGCTTATGTCGCTCTTTATGCCCTCGTCAATGTCGTTTATGTAGATTGTGAACAGCAGGGGGCCCAACACTGACCCCTGTGGAACACCGCTCGTGACGCTTCCCCACTCTGATTTCTCCCCATTTATGCAAACTCTCTGCTGCCTATTTGTCAACCATGCCTCTATCCAGGAAAAAATTTCTCCTCCTATTCCATGTGCCTTAATTTTCCTCAATAGTCTCTGATGTGGGACCCTGTCAAAAGCCTTACTGAAGTCCATATACACAATATCATATTCATTACCATGATCTACCTCCTCAAATACCTTAGTGAAAAAAGTTAATAAATTCGTAAGGCAGGAACGCCCCTTTGTAAAACCATGCTGAGATTCGTTGATTAATTTATGCTTTTCAAGGTGGCTACGAACTGCCTCGGCAATTATTGATTCCATAAATTTTCCCACTATGGAGGTTAGGCTTATTGGTCTATAGTTCGAAGCTAAGGACCTGTCACCTGTTTTGAAAATAGGTATCACATTTGCTATTTTCCACTTATCTGGCACCATGCCAGTTTGTAGTGATATGTTGAAAAGATTAGCCAAAGGTTTGCTAAGCTCCTCTTTACATTCCTTTAGAACCCTTGTATACAGTTCATCAGGGCCTGGGGATTTGTCCTGTGTCACAAACCTACTGGAGTTTTATGATAAAGTAACAGAAGTAAGACACGAGAGAGAGGGGTGGGTTGATTGCATCTTCTTGGACTGCAAAAAGGCCTTCAACACAGTTCCTCACAGGAGATTAGTGCAGAAGCTAGAGGATCAAACGCGTATAACAGGAAGGGCACTGCAATGGATCAGAGAATACCTGACAGGGAGGCAACAACGAGTCATGGTACGTGGTGAGGTATCACGGGGCCCCTTGACGAGCGGGCCCCCCAAAGGGGCGGTCTAGGACCAGTCTTTTTCGGGGTATATGGAATGCATGAGGAAAGGGTTAGACTAAGTGCCCCCTGTCGCAGTGATGTGAATTAATGAGGAAAATTTAAATCAATGAACAGGGTAGGACCTCAAAAGACTGGACAGACTGGACCCCCTGGTCCAGAACTGGCTTCCGAATTTAACCCCCCCAAAGAAAAACCATGATGATCGGGGAAGGGAAAAAAAGACGCGACGGAAAGGTAGGGGGCCAAAGACTGCATGGGCCGTAGACGTGGCTTAAAACTGTAGTGAGGTGAGGCGAAGGGGGGGTTGGGGCAATGGTATACCACTATCGAAGTAGGTCTTCTTTCCAAAAAGGTTAACAAGTGTTGAAGAATTCTTTGTAACAAGATCCCATGATTAGTGGATGATACCACATGACCCCACCTCCCCCTTTCTTCGCCTCCCTCACTAAGTTAAAGCCCGTCTACGGCCCTATGCTGTACATTTAAAGATTTATGGAAGAACACATCACTCCAGGGGGAGGGGCTGATTACCCCAAAATCCTCCTCTCCTTTCGCTTTCTACTTTGTATTGGACTGTGAAGCCACTGTGTGGAAACGTTTCATGAATAAAGATTCCCCAAAGTTGCTAAGGGTTTAAATCTTTAAATTTTCGGTTTTTTCAAAACCCTTTACCAAAAAGGGGGCCCGGGCCCCAATCTTTGAAAAGAAACCAAATTAGGGAGAAACATCACTAAAAAGGCCAAAAGGGATTGTTACCTCCCCTTTTTCCTGTTTTTCCCAAATTTTTTTAAATTTACGGGTGAAGCAAGGGGGGGAAAAAGGGGGGTTTTCCTTTTCTGTCCCCAAAATTCCCCCTGTGTTTATTTTTCAAAATTTAAGGGAAAGGTTATTTAAGGGGTGTCCCACCCCGTGAAAATTTAGGGTTTGTGAAAAATTTTCAGGGAAGGGGGGAAAATTTAAAAAGTAAACTTGGGTTTAAACCAGCAGGGTTTTTATACCCAAGAGGAAAAAGAGGGGAAAAATAATGGTCGGGGGCGTTAACCCCCCTTTTTTTTAGACCCTTTGGGTTAAAAATTAGGGTTTGAAGTGTTGGGGCAACCTTTTTAAAAAAACCCAAAATTTCCTTCTTTTAAAAATTGGGAATTTTTATTTCCCCCCGGGGGGCCTCCCCCGGGGGTGAGGTGTTCTTTTTAAAAAATTTGGGGGTTTTACCCTGGAGGGTTTCATTTTTTTTGGGGTTTTAAAGGCCAAGAATTGGTTTATAATTAAAACCCAAGGGGGAATCCGGGGGAAAATTTATAAGGGTTTAAACGGTAGGGAAACCATTTTGGGTTAAACCTTATTTCATTTTGGGTTTTTGAATAAACCCAGGGAGGAAAACCTACCCCCCCCTTCTTCTTTGGGGGGACAGAACCTCTGGGGGCCCCTTGGGGGGTCCGGGGGGGTTTAAATTTATTTTTAAATTTGGGAGGTCCATTTCCTTTATGGGGTTTGGTGCTCCCCCTTTTTAGGTTTTTACCCATTTTAATTGTGGGTTTACGACAACCTTTTCCGGGAGGTACTTTTTTTTTTTTGGGGGGGTTTGAAAAACCTTCCAGGGGAGGTTTATTTCCCTTCTGTCAGGGGGTTTGGTAACAGTAACCACCCAGGGAGGGAAATTCCCCTTTGTCTTGGGGGTTTGGGTTTGAAGTAACCACCAGGGGTTTACTACCCTTCTGTCTGGGTTGGTAGACAGTAAAAAATTCCGGGAAAGGTACTACCCTTTTTTTTTGTGGGTTGGTAGCCCTGAAACCCACCCGGGGGGTTTCTCCCTTTTTCTTTTCTGGGGGTTTGGTTTAGAAGCCCCCAATTAGGGGGTTTTTTCCTTGTCATGGGGGTTTGGGGTAGAAAATAACATCCAGGGAGGGTACAAACCCTTCTGTCTTTTGGGGGTTTTGGGTTTAACGTAACCACCCAGGGAGGGTATACCCTTCTGTCATGTGGGTTGGTAAAACAGAAACCCATTGGGAGGTATTTACCCTTCTGTAATGGGGGTTTGGGTTTGGGACTTAACCATCCAGGGCTTTAAACCCCTTCGGTCATGTGGGTTTGGTAGAAAAGAAACCCCATCCAGGGAGGGTATTTCCCTTTCTGTCTTTGGGGGTTTGGGTGGGAAAAACCCATCCAGGGAGGTATTACCCTCTGTCAGGGGGGGTTTTGGTAACAAAAACCTTTCCGGGGAGGTATACCTTCGGGTTCTTGTAGGTTGGTTAACAGTAACCACCCAGGGGGGGTACTCCCCTTTCTGTCTTGTGGGTTGGAGAAAGAAAACCCACCCAGGGTGGTTTCCCCTTCTGTCATGGGGGTTTTGGTGGGCCCTTTTAACCATTTGGGGAAAAGGGTACTACCCTTCTGTCATGGGGGTTTGGGTTTGGACGGGTAACCTTCAAGGGAGGGGAAATTTTCCCTTCTTTTCATGTGGGTTGGTAGACAGTACCTTTGGGGGATTTTTCTCCCCTTTCCCTGTCATGGGGGGTTTTGGGTTTGGGAACAGAAACCCATCAGGGGGGTTTCTACCCATCGGTTTGTGGGTTTGGTGGGAAGAACCCATCCAGGGGGGGTTCTACCCATTGTTTTTTTGGGTTTGGGGGTTTTAGAAAAAACCTTTCCAAAAAATTAGGATTTTTTAAAAACTTACGGGGAGGGGGTTTTTTTTCCCCTTTCTGTCTTGGGGGTTTGGGGGTTGACAAAAAACTCCAGGGGTGTTTCCCCTTTTTTCAGGGGGGGTTGGTAACAGAAACCACCAGGGAGGAAATCCCCTTCTGTCAGGGGGGGTTGGTGGTTTTTAACCTTTCCAGGGAGGGTTCTACCCTTTTTGTCATGTGGGTGGTAGAGGGAAAAAATCCGGGGAGGTACAAACCCTCTGTATGGGGGTTTGGGTAGACATTAAGCCCAGGGAGGTTACTACCCTTCTGTCATGTGGGGGGGTTTTAACAAACCCACCCGGGGGGGGTATTTCCCCTTTTAATTTTGGGTTTGGGTTTTGGGAAGAACCCATCCGGGGGGTTTACTACCCTTCTGTCAGGTGGGTTGGTAAAATTTAAACACCCTGGGAGGTTTCCCTTTCTGTCAGGGGGGGTTTGGTAAAGAAAACCACCCAGGGAGGTAAACCCTTCTTTTCATGGGGGTTGGGGGGACGTAACCCCCCGGGAGGTTTACTACCCTTCTGTCTTGTGGGTTGGTAGCAGAAAACCTCCAGGGAGGTATTTCCCCTTCTTTTCATTGGGGTTGGTAGACGGGAACCATCCGGGGAAAGGTTTACTACCCTTCTGTCGGGGGGTTTTGGGTTTAGAGACCCAACCCAATCCAGGGAGGAACTACCCATCTTAAATGGGGTTGGTAGACAAAAAACGACCCAAAGGGGGGGTTTATTTCCCCTTCTTTTTAAGTAGTGGTTGGGTCAAAAGTAACCATCCGGGGGAAGGAACCCCCCTTTCCCCTGTCATGGGGGGTTGGGTAGACAGAAACCCTTGGGGGAAGGTATTTCCCTTCTGCCCATGTGGGTTGGTAGACAGAAACCCATTTTGGGGGGTACTCCCCTTTCTTTTCATGTGGGTTGGTGACAGAAACCCCATTCTAGGGAGGTACTCCCCCTTCTGTCATTTTTTGGGTTGGTAGACAGAAACCATCTAGGGGGGGGAAAACCTTACCCCTTCTGTCTTGTGGGTTGGTAGCGGGAAAAACCATCCGGGGGGTTGGGTTTACTCCCCCAAATTTTTTAAATTGGGGGGGGGGTAGAGAGAAACCCAAACCCAGGGGGGTTAAACCCATCTGTCATGTGGGTTGGAAAGGCAATAACGCCCAGGGGGGGTTTACTCCCTTCTGTCATGTGGGTTGGGTTTACACAGTAACCACCCAGGGGGTACTCCCTTTGGGGGATGGGGGTTGGGTTTAGGACAGAAACCATCCAGGGGGGGTTTATTCCCCTTCTGTCATGTGGGTGGGTAGACATTTAACCATCCGGGGGGGTTTTAAAACCCCTTTTTTCATGGGGGGGTTGGGTTTAGAAAAGAAACCACCCAGGGGGGTTTCTACCCATCTGTCATTTTGGGTTGGTAGAAAACCCATCCAGGGGAGGTTTTACTCCCCTTCTGTCATGGGGTTGGTAACAAAAAACCACCCGGGGAGGAAATACCCTTCTGTTTGGGGGGTTTGGGGTTTTAACAGAAACCCACCCAGGGAGGTACTCCCCTTTCTGTTTGGGGGTTTGGGTTTAAGAAAGTAACCACCCCGGGAAAGGGTAAAAACCGGGGGTCATGGGGTTGGGAAAAAGGGGAACCAATCCAGGGAGGGTTTATTCCCTTCGGTCAGTGGGTTGGGAGAAAAACCATCCAGGGAGGTACTACCCCTTCTGCCCATGTGGTGTTGGAAAGAAATAACCTTCCGGGAGGAAATACCCATTGTCATGGGGGTTTTGGGTTTTAGGGGAAAAACCCTTCCCGGGAGGTATTCCCCCATTTTTGTCATGGGGGGTTGGTAGACCGAAACCATCCGGGGGAGGGCCAAAACCCTTCTGTTTGTGGGTTGGTAGAAAGAACCCCCTGGGGGGGAAAACTCCCTTTGTATGTGGGGGGTTTGAGTAACCATCCTGGTAGGTACTACCCTTCTGTCATGTGGGTTGGTAGACAGTAACCATCCTGGGAGGTAGTACCCTTCTGTCCCACACCTGGACACACCTGTCTCTGCCCTACACCAGGACACACCTGCCTCTGCCCTACACCAGGATACACCTGCCTCTGCCCTACACCAGGACACACTTGCCTCTGCCCTACACCAGGACACACCTGACTCTGCCCTACACCAGGACACACTTGCCTCTGCCCTACACCAGGACACACCTGCCTCTGCCCTACACCAGGACACACCTGCCTCTGCCCTACACCAGGACACACTTGCCTCTGCCCTACACCAGGACACACCTGCCTCTGCCCTACACCAGGATACACCTGCCTCTGCCCTACACCAGGACACACCTGCCTCTGCCCTACACCAGGACACACCTGCCTCTGCCCTACACCAGGACACACACTTGCCTCTGCCCTACACCAGGATACACCTGCCTCTGCCCTACACCAGGACACACCTGCCTCTGCCCTACACCAGGACACACTTGCCTCTGCCCTACACCAGGACATCTTATGTATCTGGTGGAAACATAATAATACGGAGCATCGCGATGGTGTGAATTACAAGTGTACACAGCAAGGGACATTTAACCGAGTGTGTACGTCAAGTGAAGGAAGGCTATCATAAGATAGCATAGTCATACAGTTTATTTAGTTGTTGTGATGTGAGATACCAGTGTGAGTGCCTCACAGGTCAGGTCACTAGGAAAGAAGGAAGGGTGGAGGTAGCGACAAACCAGCCTAGGTAATTTACGAATGTGGATGAATAGTTCACAGAACCGTCACGTTGATAAATTAGGCACATGTACAACTCTTGGGTATCTTTATTAAGGAAACGTTTCGCCACACAGTGGCTTCATCAGTTCATACACAGGAGAAACTTGAAGAACAGGAGGAGAATGAGGTAATCAGTCCCTCAACCTTGAGTCGATGTGGTCAGTCCATTAATCTTGAATAGAATACAGCATATGTGCGGAGAAGCAGCTTATAAACCGTAGACAGGTGAGGTGCAGCAATCGTAGGTGGTGTCACATTTGTTCAATGTGGAAGTAGGTCGTGCCCATGGGTTAGGCAAGTGAAGAATTCCCAAGTATTACGATCCCAAGAAGTTGCAGTGTCTGACAGGATTGTAGATGGATGGTTCAGAGAACCGACACGTTGATAAATTAGACACATGTGCAACTCTTGGGTAATCAGTCCCTCAAGGTTTAGGGATTGATTACCTCATTCTCCTCCTGTTCTTCAAGTTTCTCCTGTGTATGGACTGATGAAGCCACTGTGTGGCGAAATGTTTCCTTAATAAAGATACCCAAGAGTTGCACATGTGTCTAATTTATCAATTTACGAATGATAATTTGTGTACTCTATATATGTGTACCTGTACCTAAATGAACTTATGTGTTCAGTCCCTCAATCTTGTTAAAATAGTAGAATATTAGCGGAGATGATGCTTATATACTGCTGACAGGTGAGGGACAACGTAGCTTGGGACGCCTCTCGCTGCTACTCTGAGATGAGGTCACTGTGGGGACTGTGACTTCTCTTAGACATAGACATGAGTTATAGTGTCTGGATGGCTAGGAAGACTTAGACAAGAGTGACAACAGTGTCTGGATAGTTACGAAGACTTAGGCAAGAGTGACAACAGTGTCTGGATGGTTACGAAGACTTAGACAAGAGTGACAACGGTTGAAGAATGAAACACTTATGCAGCATATGGGAATCTTTATTCAGGAAACGTTTCGCCACACAGTGGCTTCATCAGTCCAATACAAAGAGGAAGGCATAAGGAGAGGAGGAGTATGAGGTAATCAGTCCCTCAGCCTGGAGTCGATGTGTTCAGTCCATCAATCTTGTAGAATGTACAGCATAGGGCCGTAGACGTGGCTTATATACTGTAGTGAGGTGAGGTGAAGCAGGCGGAGGCGGGGTCATAGTGGTACCATCCACTAGTCGAAGTAGGTCTTCGTCCAAAGGTTGAACAAGTGTTGAAGAATTCTTTGTAACAAGATCCCATGATGCTGCAGTGTCTGACTTACGCCTTCCTCTTTGTATTGGACTGATGAAGCCACTGTGTGGCGAAACGTTTCCTGAATAAAGATTCCCATATGCTGCATAAGTGTCTCAATCTTCAACTTGTCGGTTTTTCAAACCATCCATCACAACTGTCAGACACTGCAGCATCATGGGATCTTGTTACAAAGAATTCTTCAACACTTGTTCAACCTTTGGACGAAGACCTACTTCGACTAGTGGATGGTACCACTATGACCCCGCCTCCGCCTGCTTCACCTCACCTCACTACAGTATATAAGCCACGTCTACGGCCCTATGCTGTACATTCTACAAGATTGATGGACTGAACACATCGACTCCAGGCTGAGGGACTGATTACCTCATACTCCTCCTCTCCTTACGCCTTCCTCTTTGTATTGGACTGATGAAGCCACTGTGTGGCGAAACGTTTCCTGTATAAAGATTCCCATATGCTGCATAAGTGTCTCATTCTTCAACTTGTCGGTTTTTCAAACCATTCATCACAAGTGACAACAGTGTCTGGATGGTTACGAAGATTTAGACAAGAGTGACAACAGTGTCTGGATGGTTACGAAGACTTAGACAAGAGTGACAACAGTGTCTGGAAGGTGATGCGAGTTTCTTAGCTAGAAAGGCGGACTGGAGAGAAACCTGACAGATGATGACATTTTCACGACAGCTGTAGATGCTACACAAATAACACTGAACACATCGACTCCCGCTTAAGGGACTGATTACCTCAAACTCCCCCTCCTTATCTTCCACCTTCCTCTACATTGGACTGAAGAAGCCACTGGCTGGCGAAACGTTACTTATGTATCAACTTACTGGGTTTCGAAATCTCAGGCCCAAACTCACTAACCAAAATATTTGACGGAGGAGTAACACAATTGTAAAGACTCGAACCTCAGTATCGCTTGTAATACTGAACGTCTGGTAAGATAAGATACAATATTTTGTTCGTATTTTTAACCCAGGGATAACCCAAGACAGTCAGTGGGTCATCGAGGACTGTCTTATTTCCACTGTGGTCCTCAGTCTTCTCCCCCAGGATGCCACCCACACCAGTCGACTAACACCTGCTTGCTTGCTAGGTGAACAGTGACAACAGATGTAAGGTGACTAACACCCTACTTGCCTGCTAGGTGAACGGGGACAGCAGGTGTAAAGAAACGCGCCCAATGTTTCCACTCTTGCCGGGACTCGAACTACGGACCCTCAGTGTGTGAAGCGAGAGTGTTGCCAACCAGGCCACGGGACACTGCTTCCTCCTCCTCCTCCTCCACACTGTCCTTCACAAAAGTCACCATATGCTCCCGCCTGCACCCACACACATCCTGTTTAACACACCCACACCACCCATGATTGTCACCCTCTTTCTCTCTCTCTCTCTCTCTCTCTCTCTCTCTCTCTCTCTCTCTCTCTCTCTCTCTCTCTCTCTCTCTCTCTCTCTCTCTCTCTCTCTCCCTTTTTACACAGGGTTGGACAAGGTTAGGTTAAGGATCCCTAGCTTTATTGACAAGCTATTTACAGGTTAAGGATTCCTAACTTTTTTGACAAGCTAAGAGCTGTTACCTACATCAGCTCATTTGAAAGCATTTTTACTGTTATGAAATATACAAGTAGGGAACAGGATACAATTGGAGCCATCTGTGGGCCAGCATTTTCATTTGATCAACTGACTTTATCTCGTTGACATCATAATGCTGTACGAATGTGCACCAGACTCGAGTCATCCTGGGGATAAATGATCTCAGATGAAGTGATGTTCTGGAGAAGGGTACAGCCAGAGTGAAGTTGCTGCTTTCTGCCCGTCTTGTGGCATAAAAGCTTGTTTCACGCTGTCCTCGAAGTGGATCCAAGTGTGGTACTTTGACAACATTGGCCTTGTACATAACAGTACAGGCTCTGCTGAAATGACAGATCTATCCAGGATGGGTCCAGGCGAGGGATGAGACGTCTTGCTCTGTTCTCTACTCTGTCAAGCAGTCGCAAATGAGAGGGGGGGGGGAGGCAAACCAAGA
>NC_069423.1:9883687-9956187 GCF_026875155.1 Cherax quadricarinatus | reverse complement strand
TAATAATATCACGTGTTATGGAAGTGGGACGTGTACAAGAATATACAGGCGTACCATAGTATTTCAAGGAAACTTTTAAAGCCCATTTGTTACGCAGCATCCGGTGAAATAGTAAGCCGCGGGTACAACACAAAGGAATTTCCCGAACCGTTTTCTGCTGGGCCCGAAACAGGGCATAGGGGTGCTTAAGGAACCCGTCCCAAATGTTATCCACCTACTAAAGTTTTCTATCTTTAATATTGGTACGTGATACTTGAATTGTCACGACCTTAGTCTCCAGCTCCCTATTAAAGTCTCCCAACAACACGTGACCTACGAAGCCCCCCCCATGTACGGTTTAGAGAACATACTAATTAATCAATGAATACTAATAATAATAATACTAATTAATAATAATATAAGTTATCAATACAAGTACAATGTCCCAGGTCGGGACCTACTAAAGCTCCCATCAGTGACATACTGTAAGTCTCCCAGCTGATGACGCTACTGAGTCATCCAGCTCAGATGACATTACTAATGTTCCCCAGGAATACAATCTCACACACCAGCAATTGAACTCCCAGGTACCTATGAATTCCCCTGCTAGATGACACATGGACCAGCCGGGTGCCCTAAGGCCAGTCAGTCAATGTTCCCAGCTCAGTACCGTTGAAGTTTCTAGCTATCGAACTATGAATCCCGTAGTGAAATATTTGAAGTCTCCCACTAGATGCACTACTGAAGTCTCCCAGCTCAGATGACACTACTGAAGTCTCCCAGCTCAGATGACACTACTGAAGTCTCCCAGGTCAGACTGACACTACTGAAGTCTCCCAGCTAGATGACACTACTGGTGTCCCAGCTCAGATGACACTACTGGTGTCCCAGCTCAGATGACACTACTGGTGTCCCAGCTCAGATGACACTACTGGTGTCCCAGCTCAGATGACACTACTGGTCTCCCAGCTCAGATGACACTACTGGTTCTCCCAGCTCAGATGACACTACTGGTGTCCCAGCTCAGATGACACTACTGAAGTCTCCCAGCTGAGATGACACTACTGGTGTCCCAGCTCAGATGACACTACTGAAGTCTCCCAGCTGAGATGACACTACTGGTGTCCCAGCTCAGGCTGACACTACTGAGTTCCCCAGCTCAGATGACACTACTGGTCTCCCCAGCTCAGAGTGACACTACTGAAGTCTTCCCCAGCTCAGATGACATACTGGTGTCCCAGCTCAGATGACACTACTGAAGTCTCCCAGCTGAGATGACACTACTGGTGTCCCAGCTCAGATGACACTACTGAAGTTCCCAGCTCAGATGACACTACTGAAGTCTCCCAGCTGGGGCTGACACTACTGAAGTTCTCCCAGCTCAGGCTGACACTACTGAAGTCTCCCAGCTGAGATGACACTACTGGTGTCCCAGCTCAGATGACACTACTGGTGTCCCAGCTCAGATGACACTACTGAAGTCTCCCAGCTCAGGCTGACACTACTGAAGTCTCCCAGCTCATATGACACTACTGAAGTCTCCCAGCTCATATGACACTACTGAAGTCTCCCAGCTGAGATGACACTACTGAAGTCTCCCAGCTCAGGCTGACACTACTGAAGTCTCCCAGCTCAGGACTGACACTACTGAAGTCTCCCAGCTCAGGCTGCCCACTACTGAAGTCTCCCAGCTCAGGCTGACACTACTGAAGTCTCCCAGCTCAGGCTACACTACTGAAGTCTCCCACTGAGATGACACTACTGAAGTCTCCCAGCTCAGGCTGACACTACTGAAGTCTCCCAGCTCAGGCTGACACTACTGAAGTCTCCCAGCTCAGGCTGACACTACTGAAGTCTCCCAGCTCAGGCTGACACTACTGAAGTCTCCCAGCTCAGGCTGACACTACGGGTTTTCCCAGCTCAGCTGACACTACTGAAGTCTCCCAGCTCAGGACTGACACTACTGAAGTCCCCCCAGCTCAGGCTGACACTACTGAAGTCTCCCAGCTCAGATGACACTACTGAAGTCTCCCAGCTCAGGCTGACACTACTGAAGTCTCCCAGCTCAGGCTGACACTACTGAAGTCTCCCAGCTCAGGGTGACACTACTGGAAGATCTCACCAGCTCAGATGACACTACTGAAGTCTCCCAGCTCAGATGACACTACTGAAGTCTCCCAGCTCAGATGACACTACTGGTGTCCCAGCTCAGATGACACTACTGAAGTCTCCCAGCTCAGGCTGACACTACTGAAGTCTCCCAGCTCAGATGACACTACTGAAGTCTCCCAGCTCAGATGACACTACTGAAGTCTCCCAGCTCAGGCTGACACTACTGGTGTCCCAGCTCAGGCTGACACTACTGAAGTCTCCCAGCTCAGACTGACACTACTGGTGTCCCAGCTCAGACTGACACTACTGAAGTCTCCCAGCTCAGATGACACTACTGAAGTCTCTCAGCTGAGATGACACTACTGAAGTCTCCCAGCTCAGGCTGACACTACTGAAGTCTCCCAGCTCAGGTGACACTACTGAAGTCTCCCAGCTCAGATGACACTACTGAAGTCTCCCAGCTCAGATGACACTACTGAAGTCTCCCAGCTCAGACTGACACTACTGAAGTCTCCCAGCTCAGGTGAACACTACTGAAGTCTCCCAGCTCAGGCTTGACCACCTTCCCTACTGAAGTCTCCCAGCTCAGGCTGACACTACTGAAGTCTCCCAGCTCAGGCTGACACTACTGGTGTCCCAGCTCAGATGACACTACTGAAGTCTCCCAGCTCAGGCTGACACTACTGAAGTCTCCCAGCTGAGATGACACTACTGAAGTCTCCCAGCTCAGGCTGACACTACTGAAGTCTCCCAGCTGAGATGACACTACTGAAGTCTCCCAGCTCAGATGACACTACTGAAGTCTCCCAGCTCAGATGACACTACTGAAGTCTCCCAGCTCAGGTTGACACTACTGAAGCCCCTCCCAGCTGAGGCTGACACTACTGAAGTCTCCCAGCTCAGGCTGACACTACTGAAGTCTCCCAGCTCAGATGACACTACTGAAGTCTCCCAGCTCAGGCTGACACTACTGAAGTCTCCCAGCTGAGATGACCCTACTGAAGTCTCCCAGCTCATATGACACTACTGAAGTCTCCCAGCTCAGATGACACTACTGAAGTCTCCCAGCTGAGATGACACTACTGAAGTCTCCCAGCTCAGATGACACTACTGAAGTCTCCCAGCTCAGCTGACACTACTGAAGTCTCCCAGCTCAGATGACACTACTGAAGTCTTCCAGCTCAGGCTGACGCTACTGAAGTCTCCCAGCTCAGGCTGACACTACTGAAGTCTCCCAGCTCAGGCTGACACTACTGGTGTCCCAGCTCAGGCTGACACTACTGAAGTCTCCCAGCTCAGGCTGACACTACTGAAGTCTCCCAGCTCAGGTTCTAAACCCACTACTGAAGTCTCCCACTCGGGCTGATACTACTGAGTCTCCCAGCTCAGATGACACTACTGAAGTCTCCCAGCTCAGGCTGACACTACTGAAGTCTCCCAGCTGAGATGACACTACTGAAGTCTCCCAGCTCAGGCTGACACTACTGAAGTCTCCCAGCTAAAGGGGCCCTAAAACACTACTGAAGTCTCCCAGCTGAGATGACACTACTGAAGTCTCCCAGCTCAGGCTGACACTACTGAAGTCTCCCAGCTGAGATGACACTACTGAAGTCTCCCAGCTCAGATGACAGTGCTGAAGTCTCCCCCAGCTGAGATGACACTACTGAAGTCTCCCAGCTCAGATGACACTACTGAAGTCTCCCAGCTCAGATGACACTACTGAAGTCTCCCAGCTCAGATGACACTACTGAAGTCTCCCAGCTCAGATGACAGTACTGAAGTCTCCCAGCTCAGATGACATTACTGAAGTCTCCCAGCTCAGATGACACTACTGAAGTCTCCCAGCTCAGATGACACAAACTGAAGTCTCCCAGCTCAGATGACACTACTGAAGTCTCCCAGCTCAGATGACACTACTGAAGTCTCCCAGCTCAGATGACACTACTGAAGTCTCCCAGCTCAGACTGACACTACTGAAGTCTCCCAGCTCAGATGACACTACTGAAGTCTCCCAGCTCAGACTGACACTACTGAAGTCTTCCAGCTCAGGCTGACGCTACTGAAGTCTCCCAGCTCAGACTGACACTACTGAAGTCTCCCAGCTCAGACTGACACTACTGAAGTCTCCCAGCTCAGATGACACTACTGAAGTCTCCCAGCTCAGACTGACACTACTGAAGTCTCCCAGCTCAGATGACACTACTAAAGTCTCCCAGCTCAGATGACACTACTGAAGTCTCCCAGCTCAGATGACACTACTGAAGTCTCCCAGCTGAGATGACACTGCTGAAGTCTCCCAGCTCAGATGACACTACTGAAGTCTCCCAGCTCAGATGACACTACTGAAGTCTCCCAGCTCAGGCTGACACTACTGAAGTCTCCCAGCTCAGGCTGACACTACTGGTGTCCCAGCTCAGATGACACTACTGAAGTCTCCCAGCTCAGGCTGACACTACTGGTGTCCCAGCTCAGATGACACTACTGAAGTCTCCCAGCTCAGATGACACTACTGAAGTCTCCCAGCTGAGATGACACTACTGAAGTCTCCCAGCTGAGATGACACTACTGAAGTCTCCCAGGTCAGGCTGACACTACTGAAGTCTCCCAGCTGAGATGACACTACTGAAGTCTCCCAGCTCAGGCTGACCCACTATCCTGAAGTCTCCCACTGAGATGACACTACTGAAGTCTCCCAGCTCAGGCTGACACCACTGAAGTCTCCCAGCTAAAATGACACCACTGAAGTCTCCCAGCTGAGATGACACTACTGAAGTCTCCCAGCTGAGATGACACTACTGAAGTCTCCCAGCTGAGATGACACTACTGAAGTCTCCCAGCTCAGATGACACCACTGAAGTCTCCCAGCTCAGATGACACCACTGAAGTCTCCCAGCTGAGATGACACTACTGAAGTCTCCCAGCTGAGATGACACTACTGAAGTCTCCCATCTGAGATGACACTACTGAAGTCTCCCAGCTCAGATGACACCACTGAAGTCTCCCAGCTCAGATGACACCACTGAAGTCTCCCAGCTCAGGTCAGGTCACATTCACTTAAGGAAGGAGCACGGCATCTGATCTAGCAGCACGAGCTAGCCAGGCTAAGTCTCACAAGACTCTGGTGGAATCTTTTTATTTTGTAGAACGTTTCACACAATATTGGGCCTTTTTTCCAGAACGTTTCGCCCAACGAAACGTCGCTTAAATAAAGGACTCCTTTGCATATGTCTTTCAACCCCCAGCCAATCATCCTGCAAATCTGCAGCAAGTCACAAATTTGGTCTGTCCACATGACGCTATCTTCTTATACAGGATTAACACGTCCCTCTTGATTACACGAGATGTTAACACCGTGACTCATGTGTGGTCACTGTCGTGACAGCTAACACCGTGACTCATGGTTGTTTAGCTAACCGACCATGTGTGACAGCTAACAACACCGTGACTCATGTGTGGTCACTGTCGTGACAGCTAACACCGTGACTCATGTGTGGTCACTGTCGTGACAGCTAACACCGTGACTCATGTGTGGTCACTGTCGTGACAGCTAACACCGTGACCGCATAAGTGGTCACGTGAGGAGATACCATAGCCGTGCAGCACTGTTATCACACTGACGTAAGAATGAACAGTAGTAACAGTCGTAAAAACAGGACTAAAGTGTGGCTGTCGACAGAAACACCGTGACTCATTGTGGTCACTGGCTGACATGACCGATAATTGTGTCACTGTCTGCTACTACCCCCTCCTCTCTCTTGCTCACTGTCTGACTCTAACACTCTGCTCATGTCTGTCTCTCACTCTGTCGTCAGTCTCTCCCGTGACTCTGTCTGTCCCGTCTGACTCTCTCCCCGTACCTCTGTCTTGTCCTGTCGGTCAGCTTCCTGTCTCTCTGTCTGTCTGTCTCTGTCTGACAGTCTACACCTGACTCTTCTGTGCTCCCTGTCTGACAGCTAACTCCCTGTCTGTTGTCTTTTCTCTTCTCCTACACCGTTTTCTTCTGCTGTTGTACTGTCCTGTCCTCTCCTCTCTCTCTGGTCTCTGTCGTCCCTCTCTCCCACTCCACTCTACTACTGTTCTACCAGTATCCAGCTCTGTTTATCAACACCTTCTAATATCTTCATTTTCTAAAACTCGACCATCTGGGCACAAGAGCTATTGTTGTAGTCTCACTCTCTCAATCTTCTCTCTCTCTCTCTCTCTCTCTCTCTCTCCTCTCTTCTCCTCTCTCTCTCTCTCTCTCTCTCTCTCTCTTCTCTCTCTCTCTCTCTCGCTGTCTTCTCTCCTCTCTCTCTCTTCTTCTCTTCTTCTCTCTCTCTTCCCCTCTCTCTCTCTCTCTCTGTCTCTGTCTGTCTGTCTTCTGTCTTCTCTGTCTGTCTGTCTTCTTCTGTCTGTCTCTCTCTCACTCACTCTCTCTCTCGTCCATGTCCGTCTCTCTCATCCTCTCTCTCATCTCTCTCTCTGTCTGTCTGTCTGTCTGTCTGGGTCTCTCCTGTCTGTCTTCTGTCTGTCTGTCTGTCTCTCTCTCTCTCTTCTCTCTCTCTCTCTCTCACTCTCGTCTCTCTCTCTCTTTCTCTCTCTCCATTCTCTCGTCTCTCTCCTCTCTCTCCTCATCTCTCTCTCCTCTCTGTTCCTGTCTGTCTGTCTGTCTCTCTCCTCCTCTCTCTCTCCTCCTCTCTCTCTCACCTCCCTCCTCTCTCTCTCTCTCATCTCTCTCTCTCTCACTCTCTCTTCTCAGCTCTCTCTCTCTCTCTCTTCTCTCTCTCTCTCGCCCTCTTCTGTCAGTCCTGTCTGTCCTGTCTGTCGTCACTGTCTGTCTGTCTCTCTCTCTCTCTCTCTCTCTCTCCTCTCCTCTCTCTCCTCCTCTCTCTCTCTCTCATCTCTCTCTCTCTCTCTATCTCCGTCTCTCTCTCACTCAACACTTGTCTTTCAAGGATCATTATTTACGTTTTTCTTATAAAAAATTACATACTGGGAACTTAGCATATCAAATTGCAGATAATATACCGGAACGTCATCCCTCGCTAGGTCAGTGATAGTGACGTCACTGACAGCATCCCTCCACAGCCGTATGACGTCACTGACAACGTCAGTGACGTCATACGACGCACAAACCAGGCCAAGTGCCTTTGACCAAAAGAAGAAGAAGAAAAGAAGAAGAAGAAGAAGAAGAAGAAGAAGAAGAAGAAGAAGAAGAAGAAGAAGAAGAAGAAGAAGAAGAAGAAGAGGAAGAAGAAGAAGAAAAAGAAGAAGAATGAAGAAGTAGAAAAGAGAAGAAGAAGAAGAAGAAGAAGAAGATAGAAGAAGAATAAAGAAGAGAAGAAGAATAAGAAGAAGAAGAAAAGAAGAAAAAGAAGAAAGAAGAAGAAGAAGAAGAAGAAGAAGAAGAAGAAGAAAGAAGAAGAAAAGAAGAAGAAGAAGAAGAAAAAAAAAAGAAAAAGAAGAAAAGAAGAAAAGAAGAAGAAGAAAGAAAAAGAAGAAGAAAAGAAGAAGAATAAGAAGAAAAGAAAAGAAGAAGAAGAAGAAGAAGAACAACAACAAACAACAACAACAACAACCTACTACCACTACTACTACTACTACTAGCAACTACTACTACTACTACTACTACTCCTACTACTACTACTACTACTACCGACTACACTACTACCACTACTACTACTATAATACTACTACTACCACTACTACTACTATCTACTACACTACTACTACTACTAACCACCACTACTACTACTACTACTACTACACCATTACTACAACTACTACTACTACTACTACTACTACTACTACCCTACTACACTACTACTACTACACTACTACCACTACTAACTACTACTACTACACTGACACACTACTACTAACTACTACTACTACTACTACTACTACTAACACTACCACTACTACTACTACTACTACTACTATCACTACTGCTACTACACTACAACTACCACTACTACTACTACTACTACTACTACTAACTACTACTACTACTACTACCACTACTACTACTACTACTACTACCTACTACTACTACCACTACTACTACTACCACCACTACCAACATACTACTACTACTACTACTACACTACTACTACTACTACTACTACTACTACTATTACTACTACTACCACTACTACTACTACTACTATTACTACTACTACTACACAATTACAACTACAACCCACAACTCAACTACTACTACTACTACTACTACTACTACTACTACTACTACTACTACTACTACCACTACTACTATTACCACAACCACCACTACACTACTACAACTACTCTGCTACTACTACCACTACCACTACAACTACTACTACTACTAACTACCAATACTACAAACTACTACTACTACAACAACCACTACTACTACTACTACTACTACTACTTACTACTACTACTACCATACCACTAACTACTACTATCTACTACAACTACCACTACTAACTACTACACTACTACTACTACCACTACTACTACTACTACCACACCACACTATTACTACTACTACTACCACTATCAACTACTACTACTACATCCACTAACCACCCCACTACTACAACTACTACTACTACTACTACTACCAATTCAACTCCTACAACTACTAACTACTACTACTACTACTACTCCTCCTACTACTACTACTACAACTACACTACACTGACTACTACTACTACCACGTACCACTACTACCTACTACTACTACTACTACCACTACAACTAAAACTACTACTACTACTACCACTACTACTACTACTACACAAACCACGTACTACAACTAACTACTACCACAACTACTACAACCACAACCACTACAACTCTACTACTGACCACTACTACTACTACTACCAAAACTACTACTCCCACTACACAACAACCACTTAACCAACTACTACTACAACTACTACCACTACTACTACTACCACTACACCAACCACAACTACTACTCCTACTTACTACTACCCACTCTACCACCCGGGGGGGGGGGACTCCACTACTACTAACACTACTACTAAGTACATTGCGAGACACTGCATTAAGACAGCGACTGTTGCTTCTGTCTTTGCATCACAGTCTCCACTACTTCCTGTTTACACAAGCTTTTTATCCACTTTCTCATCGCATTTTTGCATTTGGGGGGAGGATCATCCTCCCTCGTCCTTTCAATTTCTCCATGACGAAATTACACAAGTGTTATATTTCTTTTTTAACTTTTCACAAAATTCTCATTCTCATTCTCTCTCTCTCTCTCTCTCTCATTATATTTAGCAAATAACTGCCTTGTTAGTTTTGGTTCACTGTCTATATGCCAGTCTGTCATTAACCTCCTTTATTAGTTAGTTAGTTAGTTAAAGATTAGCCGGTATTCTCCCGGCCCGGGCCTTGTCCAAGTGGTGGCCCGCCCTTGGCTCCCTCTTTAGGGAGTGTCTGAGACCTAAGTCTCCCATGGGAGGAGGCACAAGTACCTCCTCATCTTTGGGACCAACTGTCCCCAGGCCTAGCCACAAGCTAGGCCTCTCTGGTCTGCCATCCCCGCCCCAAGGGGGAAAATAGGAATGACAGTCTTGTGAGCTAAAGGCTCGGGCTCAGGCACCTACCCTACCCTAGAAGGGTTAGGCATGGTGTCGATCACCTCCTTTATATAGTTCCTCTTCGCACAATAATAATAATAATAATCTTTATTTCTACAAATATATAACTTACACAGACCAAAGTTGACATCAATGACGTACTACTATATAGAAAGTCCCTTGAACACTTCTGGCAAATTAGGTCAGTTTTTCCCCAGGATGCGACCCATATTAGTCGACTAATACCCAGGTATCTATTTTACTGCTAGGTGAATAGGGAGAGCAGGTGTCTTAAGGGAACACGTCGTAATGTTTCTACCCGTACCGGGGATCGAACCACGGACCTCAGTGTGTGAGGTGAGTGCGCTACCATCAGTTCGTGTTACAGAAGCACTAACTTGAGTGGCAGTAACTCTGGAAGACAGAGACTCAACAGAGAACAATGTCAGGTCGCAAAGAATGGAGGTAATTTGCCTCACGAAGGGAAATTTTCCTTACGTTTCGAGGTCGCTATACCCAATGTTCAGCGCTGTATAGCCCTTGTGGTTTAGCGCTTCTTTTTTATAATAATAATAATAATAAATAATAATAATAATAATAATAATAATAATAATATACCCAATGTTGTCGTCGGCCATGTGACACCAGCCGCCCCTTGACTGGCCCACTTTCCCTTCTGCCTCTGTCACTGTTCCTTCCCTTCTGCCTCTGTCAACAGGGGTTAGAGTAAACTTTCAGCATATATACGCTGAGAGAAATAAACCTGTGTATATACCCTGTATAATTAATAGGGTTTCAAGCCTATCGACTACATGCGCGTCATTTAGCTGCATATAACCTTTTCATCACCAGTCAAGAATACTTTACTCCTTAAATAAGGATTAAATTTATCTCTTACGGTATATACCTATATATATCCTGTATTGTTCCAGTATTGGTAATGTGCCTTCTTGTTCGTTATATATCCTGATATTTTGCAATAGATGTTGGAAGCCTCGTAATTGTATGGATAATTTTCGTAACTGCCCTCGTTGCAAGTGCCGATAAATATTTAAATCTATATGATAAGATTATCTAAAAAAATTACCTAGGTAAAATGCTTTTAATTTTTTTGTTGCTGGATAAATACTATATGAACTATATAATTAACTGGATACGTTATCAGTTATAAATGCAGAAGTAAACAGATGTATGTTAACTAATAACATAAACTTAATTTTCAAAGGCCTTAATTTTTAAAGGCCAGATGACCAAAAGTTTAAGCTGTGGGTCATTATCTGACTAACACCCGCGTCAGGAAACACTTGTCCTGTTTCTTGGCGAGTCTTACCTCACCTAGGTATATGTTGCAGGCATGACACGGGCATTAAATTCCACCATAGTCCACATACAGATTAAGGTTAGGTTTGTTTTGTCAGGAAACAGGACAAGTGTTTCCTGACGCGGGTCTTAGTCATGTGACGACCCACAGCTGGAACTTTTGATCATCTGACCGAGGCCTTCCACTGGCTTACCCCTCCACCCCTTTAAAAATTATGGTTATGATTATAACCCTTAGGATTTTTATTGATACTAAATTATCATAACGTCTGATAACACTCGCAGTGAAGGAATATTGAACGTCTTCTGAGACTTTATTTGCTTAGAAGTAATTATTATACATCATTTTAGAGTAGTAATGTATACAGGAGAAGGGGTTACTAGCCCCTTGCTCCCGGCATTTTAATTGCCTCTTACGACACGCATGGCTTACGGAGGAAGAATTCTGTTCCACTTCCCCATGGAAATAAGAGGAGACAAAGAACAAGAACTATTAAGAACATAGAAGAAACCCCAGATGGCGTGTACATGTGCAGTGTGACCTATGTGTAAGTAGAACATAAGAAAGAAGGAACACTGCAGCAGACCTACTGGCCCATGCAAGGCAGGTCCAAGTCTCCCACCAGCTTAAGCCAATGCCCCAACCTAGTCAGGTCAGGTCACATTCACTTAAGGAAGGAACATGGCAAGTGACCCAGTAGCACAAGCTAGATATACCTGTTATCCCGTATGTTTTAGAGTAAAGCTTTGAAAATAGGGCGTTTATTGTGTGTTTATCAGTTATGAGGGTTATATGTAGTGGGAGAGCTAGATGGTGGTAGTGGAGATGTGCACCCTGAGTGACCTTAGTCAAACCTGTTTACACACACCCTGTTGACACACCCTTGGCCGCTTATGTTAACATCAAGGATATATGCATGGAGATATGTTTATGTCTTGATGTAGTTAGAAGCTGGTATTACTTTACTCTTTCTTTGAAGGAAGGGACGGAAATCAGGTTGCACTTCACTCTTTGAAGGAAATGGGGTTGCTTTGATACTCATTTACCGATAATATTCGCCAGGACAATCCCCTCGCACGAGCCTTGATCACTCGACAACCCGTAATGCTTTTATACTAAAGGATTTTTGATTTACAGAACTATAAAAACACTTAAATGTCGTCTTGCCAGCAAGAATGAACACTGCAGAACAGTTTTATTGATTTAATAAAGCTCAACACAAACCGAAACGTTGTCTCAGTAAAGTAATTTTAACACGCCTTGTTGACTATTTAAGCTAGTTATTAACACACTTGATTCACAGCCTGGTAATGCATACACTAGCTAGAATATTTACAAGAGTCGTATAAAGTTACCTCGGAGAGGGTTACAGTATACTGCTATACATCACCACCTCATTCCTCACTGCACATGTCTCATCCCAAGCCTGGTGGGTGATCTTGGAGGAACGGCATCAGTCGGTTCACATTGTAAGTTGCTTACCCCAACTTGCAATGGCTAATGCGGCATTAGCCAGGCTTAGGCTAATCTATATGTACTGGTGTACACATGGATAATGATCAGACTAAATGTAAAGTATGTGTCAAACCTTATGGTTACTTTATTGAATATTGTACTGCTTGATTGTTCATTTATTGAGACATATTAGATACTTTAATAATCTATGTGATAATGTCAAGATATTTTATTAACGAAAATAAGATACCAGACATATTAAGCAAATATCCTAATGTGCCTGCATAATAATAATAATAATAATAATAATAATAATAATAATAATAATAATAATAATAATAATAATAATAATAATAATAATATAATATAATTATTATTATTATTATTATTATTATTATTATTATTATTATTATTATTATTATTATTATTATTATTATATTCCCGTTGAACACTAAACTTATAGATCATACAGCGCCTGTGGGACGAGATTTATTCAGATTTGAGACCGCAGATGTATATTTCGTCCAGACATACAATATATACACTGTGAAGAACTCTCAACTATTTTGCGCAATAGAGTGAGTACAGTCATCCACAATACCCAGAACTTACTACGTAGAGATGACTGCTCTTCAGGTTCCCTTGCTTGCATCAGATAATACATAATCTGTAGATATGTATATCCAGATGTACGCCAGCTAACTTTTTGGGGCCTAGTTCCAAAGTATTTTGGGTATCCATTGTGCTCTCGTGCTGCTCTCCACAGGATGGATATGATGGGGTTACCTGGAGGTTACCTGGAGGTTATTCCGGGTATCAACGCCCCCGCGGCCCGGTCCATGACCAGGCCTCCCGATGGATCAGGGCCTGATCAACTAGGCTGTTACTGCTGGCCGCACGCAGTCCGACGTACGAGCCACAGCCCGGCTGATCCGGCACTGACTTTAGGTATCTGTCCAGCTCTCTCTTGAAGGCAGCCAGGGGTTTATTGGCAATTCCCCTAATGCTTGATGGGAGGCTGTTGAACAGTTTTGGGCCCCGGACACTTATGGTGTTTTCTCTTAGTGTACCAATGGCGCCCCTACTTTTTATTGGCGGCATTTTGCATCGCCTGCCCAGTCTTTTACTTTCGTAGGGAGTGATTTCTGTGTGCAGATTTGGGACCATGGGCGACAAAATCTAATCTAAATCTTCATTTATGGTACATTTGCATGCGGATATACAACAACAAATCACAAATATATTGTAACTCAATAAAAACCTGACATTAGAATGATCAACATGGACAACATACAGTCTCACTTTAAAAGTTTATTCGACATAAAAAAAAATCCACACTTCCTACTGTGCATCCTATATGTACATGATACTCAAAAAGCTATTAAACCCAGTTTTCAAACGTTTATTAGAGAATTACAATAGAATTAAGCCCCACACAAGAAATATCTCTGCTATCCCACACAATCGACTCACCTAAGTAGGAACTTGTAATAAAGTTGGTAGAATTACCGACAATTGTTTGTAATGGCTTGATAAAGCTCCTGGAGAGCGAAACGTTGCCACAATAAATGTCACATTAGTTTCACTTGTGTCCTCTTACTTTAAGTAGGAACTTCATAAAGAACAAAAGAGCACAGTACTGTGACTGGAACCATAAATAACCCACAAATAGGAGTGAGAAAAGCTTTTGACGACGTTTTGGTCCAACTTGGCCCATTCACAAGTCACTATAGTATATAGGAACTCCATGCATATACTAGGCTTATAACAAGGCGCTTCCTAACAGAACTGTCAATTGCTTGAAAATATTGTTTAAAAAACTCTAGAACTTGATGTAATTTTACGTAGATCGAATATAAATGTCAATTATATCTAATGCAACATATAGTTCTTGTCACAAATCTAACTTCCTCACCAATAATTTTATGTTGAAAATGGTAGAAAATACCGACTACATAATTAAGACACATGTACAGCAGTTGGGTATCTTTATTGAGGAAACGTTTCGCCTACACAGTAGACTTCTTCAGTCATATATAAAAGCAGCAGGTGTAATAATGATTTGAAGATGATGTAATCAGTCCATCAACCTTGGAGAAATAGTATTTGAGGTGGTCAGTCCTTCAGCCTGGAGAAGAGTTTAGCTCCATGATCTGGAACGATAATCGAAAGGCGAAGAGACTGACCACCTCAAATATTATTTCTCATTTCTCTACTGCACCTGCTGCCTCTGTGTTTAACTGAAGAACTCTACTGTGTTGACGAAACGTTTCAACAATAAAGATACTCAACTGTTGCACATGTGTCTTAATCACCAATAATTTTAGATAAAACTGTCATCAGTTTTGTTTTAACCTCCTTTCATATTAACGCTGCTATTTAATATTCAAAGTTACTTAAAGTAATTATTACATTTACTATTATTGCAGACGCCTAATTATATTAAACTTAGTATTCAAATGAACTAACTTCAACTATACAGTGGCAAGTACTTTCAGATTCTTGTTTTTATCCTGCCAGAAATGTTCACTATAGCAAGTGTGGAGACTTTGTTTAAGATCAAAGGCCACTTTGTGGACTTTTGAGTAAAAATGTCCAGAATTTTGTAACATTTAAGTTTTGAAAATAAAATTTGTGCCAAAATTCCCCTTTCATGCCCACCCACCCTCTCTGTCACCGTCCTTCCCAAGCCTCTCCCTCCCCAATATTATCCCACCCTAGCCACTTCCTCTTTCTCTCCCTAGCCTCTCTCTCCCTCTGTTCCTCCCCAGCCTCTCCTAAACTATCACTCTCCCACCCCTTGCCTCATCCCCTCCCCCTCTCTTTCTACTTCCTTTCCTAGCTTCTCCAACACTCGTCCTCCTATTCCCTCCATCCCTTCCTAATGGAACATCATTAACCATTTTTTCAAGAGAGCAGTGAATTTAACAACAGCTTGACTGTAAACTACTTTGGTGATATTTAGTAGCATTCTCGCAGATGTTAATCTGACAGAAGTTCTTAATTCCTCCATAAACCTCTCCCACACTCATCCTCCCTTCCCAGCATCTCCCACACTTGTGCTATATAATTTTTGTTCCCACTTTGTAAATATTATATAAAAATAGGGTAGCAGCACATTACTGGTGTATCTAAATTAAAATAAACCGCTCTCTCAATCCTGCACCTACACACTACACCTCACCCTCCCCTTCAACCCTGCCCACTCAACCCACTTGACCTTTCACTTGAAGGAGTACAGGCATCCCTTGTGCTGCTGCTGGTGCCTCCATTCTTACCTCCACCTGCATACAACACTAATCCTCACTCCCCGACACCAAGAAGCCCTCTGCTTACCTCAAATAACAAATATCTCCCGGCTAGTATCAACATACGACTGGAAGGTGTGAGGAAGCTAAGCTTACTGAGTAGTGTGTCTGTTCCAACACCACCAACACAAGTGGAGATGTAGCTCTTGTTCCCCCAGTCTCAGTGTACTCTGATATAGCCGTAATATAATAATAGCGTATAGTAAGAAGCGAATAAAATGCTGGGAGCAAAGGGCTAGTAACCCCTTCCGCATCAGTTACTAATCTCAGGCAGGAGACTCGAACCTACGAACCTTGGAACAAGGTACGCAGTGCTCTACCACCGTACCACACTGGTCCAGTTAGCTGGGCGTCAAGGTACTGGACCAGTGTGGTACCGTGGTGGAGCACTGCGTACTTTGTTTCAAGGTTCGTAGGTTCGAGTCTCCTTCGGCCTGAGATTAGTGTTTGTGAATATTTCTCCTGTTCTGCGAATTCTAAAACTATATATATATATATATATATATATATATATATATATATATATATATAAATATATATATATATATTATAATAAGGCAGAACAGGATATAAATTATCTACCCCTCAAACAGGATACAGTGAAGGATACTGTTATGTGGATGGGGAGAGTTAAGTGACTTAATTAAGTACCTTTCCTCCCTGCATCCCTCCACTCCTGTGCTCCCTGCATCCCTCCCCTCCTGTACTCCCTGCATCCCTCCCCTCCTGTACTCCCTGCATCCCTCCCCTCCTGCATAAACACCCATTGGGTCCCAATGGTTGTATGGGTATATATCTCGGTTTATATACGCTGAGAGGTGTAACTCAGCCTATATGCACCGATAGTCGTGTAACTGTGTATATACACTCATACATGTGAATCTTTCAGTTTATATACACCGAGAGTTTACGTTAGTAGACATTTTAGTGATTAGACTCTTCGCTTGACTTTTTTTTGGGGGGAGTTATCCTAGGTAATTTACACATGCGTTACTATGTATGATTTGTGTAACTATTTAGGTGTACTATGCCTAAATAAACTTACCTCCACTGGGACCGGGATCACTAAGCTCCATCCATAAGGTCAGTGGTACCTCCAGCATCGCCTGCGACTCCTTCAGGTCGTTGATTATACTACTGCTGTTTCAGCTTGACTGACTTCAGCAGCACGTCCGTCAAATGATTATAGCGGACGCAGGAGTGGGCCTCCACCACTACTCAGCTCTGAATGATCCCCACACGGGTTTAGCGCTTCATTTAAACATAAACAAGGCAGAGAACCACCAGGGAGACGCTGACAAGACCATTCTAAGTATCCCACAAGAAAATTCGAGGCATCAAGACAACCAGAGCAGCCTCGTAGCCCTGTCATTGTGGATTAAATTGCACCCTACACATTTAGTTTCAACAGTGGTTTAGAGAGCCTAAATACATGTTGTAATGTATTTGACTTTTCCTTTCCATTTTGTGACTACCAGTGTTCATGGGTATCCATATTCAGTGGTAGAAATCATGTATAAGTTATGAGTACTAACGTTCTAGTTATGGGGACCCGTTTCCAAATTATGAATACATGTTACCTCAATATATATACAGTAAGCATACATGACCAAAATAAGAGCATAAGAAAGGAGGACCACTGCAGCAGGCCTACTGACCCATACTAGACAGGTCTTTCTCAAACCCATTCCCAAATTATAATTACTTACGCCCACATAATAAGTACACGTCCAAATTATGAGTAACTATGTCTAAGTGTGAGAACACATCGGCAGTAACAGCCTGGTTGATCAGGCCCCGATCCACCGCGGAGCCTGGTCATGGATGGTGTTCAGGGGCGTTGGCCCACGAACACCCTCTGGGTATACATGCTCAAATTAGGTGTAAGGAGCATGTCCAGAATAATACGGGAAACAGACAAGTTAGGAGGGTGTACAGTGGTCAGGATGCAGGTGCAGCCGAGCAAGATAAGCTTCTGTCATCTGTTTATATCTGGGGTCACATCACCCACACACCACATGACATTTTACCAACACAAGAACCTTGCATCGTCGTCCTTAACAAAGCCGGTAACCCAGCATAGTGTTGGTCCGTCAAGCCTCGTAGGGTCAGGTTTCTGGATATTGTTATAATGGATGCGACATCACGGTATTTCTCTTACATGCATCGTCGTCCTAAGAAGCTGGTAACTGAGCGTGGTGTTGGCTCCTCAAGCCTCGTAGTGTTAAATTTCTGGATATTCTGTTTATACTTATAATGGATGCGGCATCACGGTGTTCTCTTACATACTCTGTATCACTCACTTACTTTAGAGATACACAATTTGAATTTTACACCAGAGAAGTACAAAGTCCCGTTACATCCACAAGACAATTTTCATCCCAGCATAATAGTAAAGTTTATACGGCCAGATCAAGAATCTTCAACAATAATTAACCCTCTGTAAAATCCGCGTCGGGGATTCCTTGTCTTCGTCGGCCTGGTCCATGATCAAGCTTCACGGTGGGTCTGGGCCTGATCAACCAGGCTGTTAACTGCCGGCCACGCGCAATCCAACGTATGAACCAGTAGTCGTAGCTGAGCTGTATTGGACTCAGCGAGCCCTAGCACTAATTAATAACACTGAAAGTTGCCAACTTTACGCTTTAAGACGACTGCAAAAGTGCAAGCGAAACTCCTACACATCACTCCAAAACTTCCAGGACCCTCTATACCCCTGTCTTATGTCCCTACATAACACCATTCCAAAGGATTCAACATTAATACAATGGGTACCCGCACATTGCGGAATATTATACAATAAAATAGTTGATGAGTTAGCCAAGGCGATGCACAATCCAGCACTTACTGCACAACTTTCTAATTTTACATAACACGCAAAATCACTCTGAAAACTATTTCATATAACACGGAAAATAACTGAAAAACTATTTCATATAACACGGAAAATCACTGTGAAAATCTACTTCATATAACACGGAAAATCACTGTGAAAATCTACTTCATATAACACGGAAAACATGAAAGCTATCACATACAACTCACAAAATCTCACTGAAAACTACTTTCACAAAAAAGTGCTCATCAACACATTCTTGAACTATTGGAAAAATAGCTGGGAAGTGTGGAAACATAGAAGCCATAAAACTAACAGACACAACAATAGCCAGATAAAGGCTGGGACACACTAAGCTAGCAGCCCACAGCTATTAATACAGAAAGATATAAATGTAAATTTTATTCATTGCCATCTGGAAACAATGCATCTTTTTTTATTATTATTCCACAGTTTTGGACATGAGTATGAGAACCATCTTCAACCACCATTAAAATCCCTTACACCACTGAAACATTTTAAGAGGTGGGAACTTTTCACTGCATATAAAGCACAAAATAGTTTAAATATTTGACTCATTTTTTTACAAACAACAACAAAATCTTAACAATATACACACAAAAAATAAAGTGTATCCAAAATCTGGGCAGAAACTAGAGAAACACAGCGATGATAATATCTTAAAGCGATGAGCATCATAATATCTATGGGTAAGCAATAAATACACAGAGATCTATGGTTCCTGGAGAATGGGAGACAATTAGATTTGATCCGGGAAGAAATTAAAATATTTTCCGAGTCCTTCACTTCCATCACGGGACACTCAGCAAGGTGACCAGATATGTAAATATTAGAGCTGATTGCAATGTGAGCACAATTTCGAGGTTGTATGATGTATAAGGTCACGTTAGGGTAAGAGGTCAGGAAACAGAATAATTAGTTTTTCTTACTTGGGGGTCTTAATTATGATGACCGCTCCACTGGAGCTTTGTGTCAACTGACTGAGAACCTTCCTCTGGCCTTACCCGTCCTACCCCTCTAAAAATTATGGTTATAATTATAACAAAAAATATAATGTATAACCACCTTGTTTTCACCAAGAGTGCAGAATAACTTTAATCCCTAAAACAGAGATATAAAAAAACTCAGCGATATATGCTGAAAATTTATTATTAATATTTAATTTAAAGATTAATCCGGTATTCTCCCGGCCTCCGGGCCCGGGCCCTTTTCCAAGTGGTGCCCGCTTGGCTCCCCTCTTTAGGGAGTGTCTGAGACTTAAGTCTCCCATGGGAGGAGGCAACAAGTACCTCCTCATCTTTGGGACCAACTTCCCCAGGCCTAGCACACAAGCTAGCCTCTCTGTTCTGCCATCCCCGCCCCAAGGGGGCTAATGGGAATGACAGTCTTTTGAGCAAAAGGCCCGGGCTCAGCACCTACCCTACCCTGACCCTACCCTAGAAGGGTTAGGCATGGTGTCGATGTGAGAAATTAATGACACTTCTCCGTGTTCGTTTCCTTAAACACTATAGTATTAAATTAAGTCAGTTACATATGTGAGGTAAATTAATCTGAAAAATAATATTTGGCAGTAATATATATAATATATATATATATATATATCTGGCAGGACTACCGTCCCAGCAGATGACTGTGGAAACAAAAACCTGTAATGTTTTGGGGGGGGGGGGGGGGCATGATGGTAGGATTGCTGGTTTTCTTTTCAGTCTCATAAACCGCTAAGATAACAGGGATATCTTGCTACTCCTACTAACACTTTGGTCACACTTCACAGACACGCACATGCATAAATATAAATACAAACATCTAGTTTTCTCTCCTTTTCTAAATAGCTCATGTTCTTTTTATTTCTCCTATTGTCCTTGGGAAGTGGAAAGAATCTTTCCTCCGTAAAAAGCCATGCGTGTCCCGTAGAGGCGACTAAAATACTGCCGGGGAGCAATGGGCAGTAACCCCTTCTCCTGTATACAATAACTAAAAAAGAAAAAAGAAAACTTTATAAAACTGGTTGCTTAAAATGTGGCGTGGATGTAGTGGCGGATGACAAGAAACAGATGATTGCTGATGTTATGAATGAAAAAGAAGTTGGATGTCCCGTGCCCTAAGCGAAACCAAAGCAGAAGGGGGTAGGAGAGTTTCAGTGGGGGGAAATAAATGGGATTAAATCTGGAGTACTAGAGAGTTTAGAGCAAAGGAAGTAGCAGTAATGTTAAATGATCAGTTATGGAAGGTGAAAAGAGAATATGAATGTTGGTAAATTCAAGAATTATGTGGCTTAAAGTAAAGGATTTGGATGCTAGAAGAGGGTCTTAATAGCGTGTTATGCACTGGAGAAGATAGAATGCAGAGGAGAGAGGAGATTTTTGGGAGATGTTAAGGAGAATGTTATAGGAGCCCTTTGAACCAAGATTAGAGAGTAATTGTGGTAGGGGACTTGAATGCAAAAGTAGATAAACTTTTTATAGAGGGTGTGTAGGTAAGTTTGGGGGGTCCAGGTGTAAATGATAATGGGAGCCGCTTTGAATGAACTTTGTATAGAAAGGGGTTTAGGTTTTATAGTAATACATATATTAAGAAAAAGAGGATGAAATATAAGTAATACACGATATGATGTAAGGGCGAAATGACAGTAGTTTTTATTGATTATGTATTTGAAGATAAAAGACTGTTGAGTAGACTTCAGGATGTACATGTTTATAGAGGGGGCCACAGATAATCAGATCACTTTCTATTGTAGTCACACTGATAGTAAAAAGGAAGATGGTAATACAAGGAGAATAGAAACATCAGGGAAAGAGAGAGGTGAAGGATTATAACATAAAAGAGGAGTGCAGTTAGGGAGAAATATAAACAGCTATTGGAGATAGATGGGGCTAAAGAGAGCATAGGCAATGGGGTCGTAAGAGGTATGGGGAGGTTTAAAAAATGTAGTGTTAGAGTTTCATCAGAAGTTTGTGGTTACCAGGAAAGTGGGTGCAGAGGAAGAGGAGCGATTGGGTGGAATGATGGATGTAAAAGAGAGTAGTAAGGGGAGAAAAAGTTACATATGAAAGTTTTTACAAAGTAGAAGTGATGCAAGGAGGGAGAGTAATGGAGAAAAAGAGAGAGGTTTAAGATATCGTGGTGAAGCAATGTAAAAAGAGAGCAAATGAGAGAGTGGGTGAGATGTTATCAACAAATTTTGTTGAAAAATAAGAAAAAGTTTTGGAGTGAGATTTAACAAGGTTAAGAAAGAACCTAAGAACAAATGGATTTTGTCAGTTAAAAATAGAGAGGAGAGTTATTAAATGGAGAGTTAGAGAGGTATTGGAAGATGGAAGTGAATATTTTGAGGAATTGTTAATGTTGATTGAGAGATAGGGAAGCTGTGATTTCGTGTAATAGGCAAGGAGGATAACATCTTGTAGGAGTGAGGAAGAGCCAGTTGTGAGTGGGGGGAAGTTCGTGAGGAGCAGGAGTAAAATGAAAGGGGGTAAGGCAGCCGGGATTGATGGGATTAAATGATAGATATTAAAAAGGCTAGGTGGGATTAGTTTTGAGTGGTGGTGCAATTGTTTAATAAATGTATGGAAGAAGGTAAGTACCTAGGATTGGGCAGAGAGCATGCATAGTTATTTCCTTTGTATAAAGGGGCAAAGGGGATAAAAGAGAGTGCAAAAATTATAGGGGGATAAGTCTGTTGATGTACTGCAGGTAAAGTGTATGGTAGGCTTATAATTGAAAGAATTAAGAGTAAGACGGAGAATAGGATAGCAGATGAACAAGGAGGCTTTTAGGAGAAGTGAAGTGGGTGTGTGGTACCAGGTCAGGTGATATACAGTGAAACATATTAAGTGGTACAGTATTTAGAAAAGGCTAAAAAGGTCTTTGTGGCATTTATGGATTTGGAAAAGGCGTATGAACATGGTGGATAGAGGGGGGCAATTGTGGCAGATGTTGCAAGTGTTATAGGTGTAGTAGGTAGTTACTTGAAAGCAGTGAAGAGTTTTTACGAGGATAGTGAGGCTCAAGTTAAGTATTTAGAAGAGGGAAATTTTTTCCCAGTAAAAAGTAGCCCTAGACAAGGATGTGTGATGTCACCGTTGTTGTTAAATATATTTATAGAGGGGTTGTAAGAGAATAAATGCGAGGGTCTTGGCAAAGGCTGGAGTTAAAAGATAAAGAATCACAACACAAATTGGGAGTTTCCCACAGCTGCTCTTTTGGCTGATGACCCTGAGCTTCTTGGGAGAATCGAAGAGAAGTTGCAGAGATTGTGATGAATTTTGGTATGGTGGTGGCAAAAAAGAAAATTAAAGGTGATACAGGAAAGAGTAAGGTTAGGAGTTAACAAAAGAATAGGGTGATGAAAATTGGAATTCAGATTGGAGGGAGAGAGTAATGGAGGATGTGACCGTATTCAGATATTTGGGAAGTGGACGTGTCAGCGGATGGTCTATGAAAGATGAGTAAGCATAGAATTGATGAGGGAAAAAGGTGGTTGGTGAACTTAGAGTCTGTGGAGACAAAGAACTTTTGTCCCTTGTGAGGCAAAGAGGGAATGTATGATAGTATATAGTTTTTACCAACGCTCTTATATGGTGTGAAGCTGGGGTGATGAATGTTGCAGCGAGGAGAAGGCTGGTGGCAGTGGAAGATGTCCATGTCTGAGGGCAATGTGTGGTGTGAATAAAAAGCAGAGAATTCTTTATTTTTGGAATTTAGGAGAGGGGGGGTTTTAAACCAAAAACTGTTGTCCAGAGGGCTGGGGAAAGGGGTTTGTTGAGGGGGTTTTCGGACATTTGGAGAAAAATTTGGAGCGAAACAGAATGTTTTTCAAGATTTATCACCCTGAAGGGAAGGAAGGCGGGGAAGGGGTCGGCCTAGGGGGGTTTTGGGGAGGAGGGGGAAAAGGGAGTTTTGTGGGGCAGGGGCTTTGGGTTTTTCCAGCAGGCATGCTTGACGTTTTTGATAGAGTAAGGGAGAAAAAAGGGTTTTTTTAATACTTGACGTGCGTTGGAGTTGAGAAAAAGTAACATTATGAAGGGATTCGGGGAAAACCCGGGCAGGCCGGGACTTAGTCCTGGAGAGGGGAAAGTACTTGCCTGCACTCTGAAGGGGGGTTTGGTTTAATTTTTGCATTTTAAAAAACTGTAGTGTAAAGCCCCCTTCTGGCAAGACAGTGATGGAGGGGAATGATGGTGAAATTTTTTTTTTTTTGGGGCCACCCTGCCTTGGGGGAAAAGGGCCGGGTTTTTAAATAAAAAAAAAAAAAAAATATATAATATATATATATAAAAGGGTTTTTTTTCGTGTAGGTTTTTAACAGAAACCACCCAGGGGAAAGTATTTACCGTCCGCCAAAGATTTTTAAACAAAAACCTGTAACTTTTTTTCCCATATGGTGGGTTTTTCCGGGTTTTTCCCTTTTCTGTCTCATAAACCCCCCAAAGAAAACGGGGAAATCTTGCTACTCCCCACTTACACTTTGGTCACAAATTTACAGACACGCACATGCATATATAAAATATACATACATCTAGGGTTTTTCTCCCTTTTCAAAATATCTTGTTCTTTTTTATTTCTTCTATTGTCCATGGGGAAGTGGAAAAAAAAACTTCCCCTAAGCCCGCGTGTCTATGAGGCGACTAAAACCGGGACAATGGGGTTTGTAACCCCTTCCCTGTTTTACAATTACTTTAAAAAAAGAAAAAAAAACTTTATAAAACGGGGTTGCTTAAATGTGCGTGGATGTAGTGGGGATGACAAGAAACAGATGTTCTGATGTTAAAATAAAAAATTTGGTGCCGGCCCTAACGAAACAAAGCTGAAGGGGTAGAGATTTTCAGGGGGGGAAAAAAGGGTTTAACTGGAGTACTGAGAGAGTTAGAGCAAAGGAAGGGGTACAGTAATGTTAAATGATCTTATGGAAGGAGAAAAGGAAAGAATGTGTAAATTCAAAAATTTTTATGTGGTTAAAAGAAAAGGGTTTGGGATGCGAAAGTGGTCATAAAAAGCGTGTACACCTGAGAAAGGGGAATGCAGAAGAGAAGAGATTTGGGAATGTTAATGAATGTATGGGACCCCTTTAACCCAATAGAGAGAAAATTTGGTGGGGGACTTGAATGCTAAAGTGGAGAAACTTTTAGAGAGGGGTGGTAGAAAGTTTGGGGTGCCAGGTTTAAAGATAATGGGCCCCTTTGATTGAACTTTGTATAGAAAGGGGTTTAGTTATAGGAAATACATTTTTAAGAAAAAGAGGAAAAATAAGTATACAGTAGATGGGGGCGAAATGACAGTAGTTTTTTGGGGATATGTTTTGGGAATAAAAGACTGTTGATAGATTTTCGGATGTACATTTTTTAAAGGGGCCACAGATTATCAGATCACTTCTAGTTGTGCTAAAACTGAAGTAAAAGGAGATGGATACAAGGAGAATAGAACATCGGGAAGAAAAGGGGGGAAGTTTAAAACTAAAAGAAGCAGGGGGGTAAGAAAAACACTTTTGGGATAGATGGGCAAATGGACATAGGCAAGGGTCGAAGAGGTTTTGGGGTATTTTAAAAATGTATGTTGAGTGTTCACAGAAGTTTGGGGTTTTACGGGAAAGGGGAGGGGGAAAAGGACGATTGGGGAATATGATGTAAAGAGAGTAGAAAAGGGAGAAAAATTAGCATATGAGAATTTTTACAAAGTAGAATGATGCAAGGGGGGAAGAGTATAGGGAGAAAAAGAAGAAGTTAAAGAGTGGGAAGCAATGAAAAAGAAGAAAATGAAATGGGGAGAGTTATCAACAAATTTTGTTGAAAAAAAGAAAAAGTTTTGGAGTGAGTTTAAAAAATTTTAAAAAGCCTAGAGAACAAATGGATTTTCATTAAAAATGGGAGAGGGATTATTAAATGGAGAGGGAAGGGATTGGGAAGAGGAAGAATATTTTGAGGAATTGTTAAATGTTAAGAAGATAGGGGAAACGTGATTTCGTGTAAGGGGGAAGGGGGAATAACAACTTGTAGGAGTGGGAAAGCCTTGGAGTGTGGGGAAGTTCGTGAGGCAGTAGTAAAAAAAAGGGGGGAAGGCACCGGATTGATGGGGTAAAAAAAAAGAAATGTTAAAAACAGGGGGGGATATAGTTTTTGGGGGGGTTGGGGCAAATTTTTTAATAAAAAAAAAAAAAAAAAAAAAAATAAAAAAAAAAAAAAAATTAAAAAATTTTAAAAATTGGAAAAAACCTTAAAGAAAAAAAATAAATAAAAAAAAAAATAAACAAAATAAAATACAATAAACAAACTTTAAAAATGGGGGGATACCAGGGGGTTTAAATGAAACTAATTTGGGAAAAACAGTATTTAAAATAAGGCTAAAGAGGTCTTTGTGGCATTTATGGATTTGGAAAAGGCCGTAAGGACAGGGGGGATAGGGGGGCAATGTGGCAGATGTTGCAAGTGTATTTTGTAAGGTAGGTTTCGAAACAGTGAAAGTTTTTACAGGATATGAGGCTCAAGTTAGAGTAGTAGGAAAGGGAAATTTTTTTCCCAGTAAAAGTAGGCCTTAGACAAGGATGTGTATGTCACCGTGGTTTTTTAATATATTTATTGAGGGGGTTTTAAAAAAGTAAATGCGAGGGTCTTGGCAAAAGCTTGGGTTAAAAAGATAAAGAAAAACCACAAAAGTGGGAGTTGTCACAGCTGCTCTTTGCCGTGACACGTGTCGGGAGTTTTGAAGAGAATTTTGCAGAGATTGGTGGATAAATTTTGGTAGGGGTGCAAAAGAAAAATAAAGGGGAAAATACAGGAAAGAAGTTATAGGAAAAAAAAGATTAGGTATGAAAGTTAAATTCAATTGGGGGGAGAGGTAGGGAGGAGGTGAACGTATTCGTTTTTGGGAGTGGACGTGTCAGCGGGGGGTCTATAAAGATGAGTGAATATAAAATTTGTGAGGGAAAAAGAGTGAGGGGTGCACTTGGGAAGTCTGTGGAGACAAAGAACTTTGTCCTTGGGGGCAAAGAGGGGAATGTAGAGAGTATAGTTTTACCAAGCTTTTTATATGGTGTGAAGCGTGGGTGATAAATGTTTGCAGCGAGGAAAGGCGGAGGCAGTGGGAAAAGTCTGTCTGGGGCAATGGTGGTGTGATATAATCAGAAATTTGTATTTTGGGGAAGTTGGGGGAGGGGGGGTTCCCAAAACTTTTTGTCCAGAGGGAGGAAGGGTTGTTGGGGTGGTTCGGACTGTAGGGAATGGAGCAAAACAAATGACTTCAAGAGTGTTCATCTTTTGGGGAAAGGGAAGGCGGGGTAGGGGTCGGCCTGGGAAGGGTTGGAGGGAGGGGGTAAAGGGGGTTTTTGTGGGGGCTTGGATTCCCAGCAGGCAGCGTGACGTGTTTGATAGGATTTGAAGGGGAGACAAATGGTTTTTTAATACTTAGTGCTTTTGGGAGTGTGAGCAAGTAACTTTATGAAGGGATTCAGGGAAACCGGCAGGGGACTTGAGTCCTGGAGATGGAAGTACAGGCCTGCACTCTGAAGGGGGGGTGTTAATTTTCATTTTAAAAACTGAGTGAAAGCCCCCTTTGGCAAGACATGATGGAGTAAATGATGGTGAAATTTTTTTTTTTTTGGGGAAACCCCCCTGCCTTGGTGGGAATGGGCCGGTGGATAATAAAAAAAAAAAAAAAAAAAAAAAAAAAAAAAAAAAAAAAAAAAAAAATAAAAAAAATAAATATATATATATATATATATATATATATTTTGTTATGTATTTTTGTTTTTAAAAAAACAAATTAAAATATATGGGGGGTGATAGGATAAAATTCTCAAACAGCTTCAGGAAAACCTTGATTTTCCCCAAAAAAATTTTATTCTTTTCTCTGAGGAGAGGGCCCCTTTTTAAATATTATATATATTATATAATTATATATATAATATATATATATATAAAAATATATAAAAATTTAATATAAATATATAATATAAAATAATTTTAAAAATTTATAATGTTTACTATATATATACACTCCGGGTATATATGCAGAAGACAAAACATTCCTTCCGTTTCCATGTAATTAGACCGTATCGAAAGTTGTTAACATAGTTAAGGCGAACCCTTTAATGAGTTTTTCTTAGCCCTCTGTGGACAATTTTCCCGCAGTGTAAAATAAAAAAAGAGAAAGTGTATTCTGCTGTTAAGGGCTCAGTTTTCTGTATTTATTCCTTCTCCTCTCTCTCTCTCCTCTCTCTCCTCCTCTCTCTCAAAGGTACCCAAATTTTAAAATACAGTTCTTTATAAAACCTTTTTTTTTTTCCCTTTTAGGGTGCCCCTATTATTGTAATTACCATAGTTTTTGGTGTTGCAGGTATCGAGCAGCAGACCGCTGGGGGCTGGGGAGCTCCTGTCTGGCCTGAGAGGGATTGTTAAGGTTAAGAACTGTGCTGACTCGACAGTCTGTCTTCAAGCTTCACACCGACTGACAGCCCCTAGCTCTTCTGTTTCTGCATGTTGGTTACTGCTAACAGCCCTTTTTGGGGGAACCCCCTAAAGTGATAGGGTTTATGCCAGCCTAGGGGAGATCCCATTGAGTGACTCATGCCAACCAGTGAGACCCCCCATTTAGTAGGGTTTTAAAAGCCAGCCTAGTGAGAGACCCCCAATATCTTTTTGCCACCTAGGAGGACCCCCATTGAGTAGGTTTTTTTGTCAGCCCAGTGAGAGACCCAAAAAGTAGGCCGCATTTTTTGTTAAAACAGCACATTATTAGCAACTTTAACCCTCTGCAGGGGGGTCCCTTTAAATTTTGGGGGAGGGGTCTTGATCCCAAGGAAAAGGGCTCGTTTCCCCCTTCCCTTTGGGTCGACCATAAATTTCTTCCCATTTTCCCCGGGGCTATATGCCCCAGAAGGGTACACATTTCCCCCTGAATTTTAAAACTATAAAAAAATAAATTTTCTAACCCAGCCTTTTATTTTTAGCATTCATTTATTGTTAATATTGAATTTAACAGCAGCTTTTAAAAACAGTAACTTCAACTATACCCTTGTATTTATATAGATCAGTAATAAAAATAGTAGGAACGATAATATTAAATAATAAAAAAGAACGTAATTCAAGTCCATCTAAAATAAAGTTTTTAACACTAAAAATAAATTTTTTAACCCTATTTCAAAACTGGTATAACAATAATCTAACAAAAAAATATTATGATTATGCCACCGATTTCTAACAAAAACCAACAGCTTATCATAATCATAATTTTTGACTACTAAACACTGTTTGGGACTTAACAGTTTGTCCATGGCGACATCCTATGCACCGACAAGGTGGTAAATACCCACTGCTGGATCCATACCACCCTTCACCCTTTCCCAAAATACATCCAAAGGCTACGGCAAGGGCGAATTTTTAATTTGTTTGACAATTTTTAAGTCTATCGACCCGAAGAGGGTATCATGGGGGGCCGCATTTTAGGCCCCGTACAAGTCAAAAATATTACAATTGGGATTAAAAGAACCACACTGGGGTTACACTGATACCCCCTATGTGAGAAATCTCTAGGTTATACCACAAAAAAAGGGGTTTTTCCCCCAGCGTATATATACTGCGAATTTAATCGTTTTTTTTAAAGCATTCTTGTTGGTAGTGAACAAGTTACTTGACCCTAACCTGGTACTGTTGCATTTAAAACCCCCATGAAAAAATAACCTACACATATTCTTGTTTTTAAAACAACTGTGTTGTAATACCCAGTGAAAAAAAGGAAAAACTCTCTGTATACCATCTCCCTGGAGCTTTTCCCTTAAAAGTAACGACAGACTTTCACCCCCACTACGGTTACATCCCTTTCGAAAATAAGGAAACTCCTTATAGTGAATCCTTTCAGAACACAAAAGGCCCCAAAAACCGTGCTGGAACAACCACAAATAACCCGCACATGGAGGTGCGCTTATGACGTGTTTTTGGTAGACTTGGCCATTAACTAGCCCCTTCGCCCCTGACTAGTTAAGGGTCCAAGTCGGAGAAACATCGCATAAGTTCCATTCTGTGTGAGGTACATTTGTGTAGTGAATAATTAGGTACATCTTCACGGTATTCTAAGCAAAACTAAGATTTAAATGCAATCACCGACATTAATTACTAAACTTATTAATTATTATTAAAGATTCGCCGGTATTTCCGGCCCGGGCCTTTCCAAGTGGTGGCCCGCCTTGGCTGCCCTCTTTAGGAGTGTCTGGACCTCCCATGGGAGGAGCCAAGTTACCTCCTCATCTTTGGGACCAACTGTCCCAGGCACCAAACTAGACCTCATGGTCCTGATCCGAAGGGGTAAGTGAGAATAAGTTAGTGACATCTTAACGAGCCATCAAGGCAACACCCTAACCGTGAACTGGAACACCGACATTAATTACAAACTTATTATTATTATTAAAGATTGCCGGTATTTCTCCGGCCCGGGCCTTTTTCCAAGTGGTGGCCCGGCCTTGGCTCCCTCTTTAGGGAGTGTCTGAGACCTGTCCCCATGGGAGAGGCACAAGTACCTCCTCATCTTTGGGACCAACTGTCCCCAGGCCTAGCCATAGCTAGGCCTCCTGGTCTGCATCCCCGCCCCAAGGGGCAATGGGAATGACAGTCTTTGATGCAAAGCCAGACTCAGGCACCTACCCTACCCTAGAAGGGCTGGCTGGTATTAAATTATTATTATTAAAGATTAGCCGGTATTCTCCCGGCCCGGGCCTTTTCAAGTGGTGGCCCGGCCTTGGCTCCCTCTTTAGGGAGTGTCTGAGACCTAAGTCTCCCATGGGAGGAGGCACAAGTACCTCCTCATCTTTGGGACCAACTGTCCCCAGGCCTAGCCACAAGCTAGGCCTCTCTGGTCTGCCATCCCCGCCCCAAGGGGGCAAATGGGAATGACAGTCTTATGAGCTAAAGGCTCAGGCTCAGGCACCTACCCTACCCTAGAGGGTAGGTGCATGGTGCCGGATGGTTACAAAACTTTATTATTATTAAAGATTAGCCGGTATTCTCCCGGCCCGGGCCTTTTCCAAGTGGTGGCCCGGCCTTGGCTCCCTCTTTAGGGAGTGTCTGAGACCTAAGTCTCCCATGGGAGGAGGCACAAGTACCTCCTCATCTTTGGGACCAACTGTCCCCAGGCCTAGCCACAAGCTAGGCCTCTCTGGTCTGCCATCCCCGCCACAAGGGAGCAAATGGGAATGACAGTCTTATGAGCTAAAGGCTCGGGCTCAGGCACCTACCCTACCCTAGAAGGGTTAGGCATGGTGTCGATGTACAAAACTTTTTCTATGTTCCATTTATGAAGGTAAATTTGTAAGATCATTAAGGTAATACAGTTTAATTATGCAAATCCCGAGCATGATTTTTTTTTATTTTGCACTAAAACTAATCAAGTAAACTAGCTTTAATTTGCTAAAAATTCGCGTAGAGTAGTAATGCTTAACTTACCCAACCTACATAGAAAATCATAAGTATTTTTAACTTTTTTTTGTGGACAATGATTAAGTTACCCATATTCTAAGAATTCCGTAGTACAGTAATATAATGGAGGATTAAATTTATACTGATGCATCACAGAGTCCCGGTGGGATGCAGTGATCCTGGTGACCAGCTCTTGATCCAAGGAAATGGTGCTGCTATCCCCTTAATTATGATTGAGGAAAGGAGTTATATAATTATCGGGATTAATGCTTTGTGACTAATAATAATAATAATAATAATAATAATAATAATAATAATAATAATAATAATAATAATAATAATAATAAATTATAACTTCACAAGGTACTGGAGTAGTGTACCCTGGAGTAGGTCCTCATTTAGCTTCTGATGAGCTCGTGTACCACGCATATTACCAATGGGTTCCATTCGTCCTGTTCCTCCAGGTGGGTATCAACTTCCCTTTCTCATTTATCATCCTATTTTAATTTAGAAACTCTCCTTGTAGCCTTTTTTTACCATTTATTTCCACTTTAAGGAAGAATAACCTCCCTCTTTGATTTGTCCTATTTTAATTTAGAAATTCCCCCTCCCCCCATGTAGCCCATTTTTTATCATTTGTTTCCCGTTACAGAAGTATAACAGCAAAAAATGGAAGTCTGAATACTGAGGTTGAAAAAAAAATCACACGAAAACTATTGCGTTAGATTATATATATTAAGTTTAGTGGTCAATTTTCCTGTACACAAATGTTCAGAGAAAATTGTTGTCTTCATATAAGTTCATTTTCACACAGTCTCAAAGTGTGTTTCCTCACTACATAGACAAGTGTCTACTACACTTTGATGTTTGTTCATATATTGTTTCATTTATGTAATACTTGCAAACGAGAGATGACAGATGCAAAACAACCAGAGGGGGAAGTTGATTGACAGCTTATTCAGCTTCCTCCTGTCATTCAACTTCCTCCTGTCATTCAACTTCCCCCTGTCAGTCATTCACCTTCCTCCTGTCATTCAGCTTTCCCCTGTCAGTCATTCAACTTCCTCCTGTCATTCAGCTTCCCCCTGTCAGTCATTCAACTTCCTCCTGTCATTCAGCTTCCCCTGTCAGTCATTCAACTTCCTCCTGTCATTCAGCTTCCCCTGTCAGTCATTCACTTCCTCCTGTCATTCAGCTTCCCCTGTCGTCATTCAACTTCCCCTGTCATTCAACTTCCCCCGTCAGTTATTCAACTTCCCCCCGTCAGTTATTCAACGTCTGCCTGTTATTCAACTTCCCCCTGGGGTTGTTTTGCACTGATTCATTTATCTTAATCATTAATGCACCATAATAATCAACTGGAATTTTGCACTTGGATACATATTTCTTGATGTAATGTAAAAAAACACCATTAACTATAAACTTCTTAGTTTTTAATTATTTTCTGCACAAGAACTATAGTAATTTGTGTCAATTTGTCTTAGTTTATATCAACATGTGTCAGAGAATTAATTTGATTGATCTGAGAAGTACAGTATTTAATGGAGTCTTAAAAATGTGAGTTTAACTTGATGACAGGTCAGAGTTAGCGGGCTTCACGAACGTAGTTGTTCATAGTGAGTTGATTGAATATATGTATGTAGTTATTGGCAAATATGTGAGTTAGGTCCAACAGCAGTGAACTTAGATGTGACTTAGTTCAGCAGTATAAACTATTGTTGTCAATTAGGTCAGTCAGTATAACTGTTCTGATTAGGTCAGCAGTATAAATATTGTGAGTTAGGTCAGCAGTATAAACTGAGTGAGTTAGGTCAGCGTAGTATTAACTTCGTATGTAGTCCTGGTCAGTCAGTATAAACTAGAGTGAGTTAGGTCAGCAGTATAAACTATTGTGAGTTAGGTCAGCAGTATAAACTGTTGTGAGTTAGGTCAGCAGTATAAACTATTGTGAGTTAGGTCAGCAGTATAAACTGTTGTGAGTTAGGTCAGCAGTATAAACTATGGTGAGTTAGGTCAGCAGTTATTAACTATTGTGAGTTAGTCAGCAGTATAAACTAGTGAGTTAGGTCAGCAGCTTAAACTAATTAGTGAGGTCACAGTATAAACTATGTGAGTTAGGTCAGCAGTATATACTAGAGTGAGTTAGGTCGCAGTATAAACTATTGTGAGTTAGGTCAGCAGTATAAACTAGAGTGAGTTAGGTCACATGTATAAACTAGATGAGTTAGGTCAGCAGTATAAACTATGTGAGTTAGGTCAGCAGTATAAACTAGAGTGATTAGTCTGCAGCAGCATAACTAGAGTGAGTTAGGTCAGCAGTATAACTATGTGAGTTAGGTCAGCAGTATAAACTAGAGTGAGTTTAGGTCAGCAGTATAAACTATTGTGAGTTTAGGTGCAGCTATAAACTATTGTGAGTTAGGTCAGCAGTATAAACTATTGTGAGTTAGGTCAGCAGTATAAACTATGTGAGTAGGTCAGCAGTATAAATAGATGTGAGTTAGGTCAGCAGTATAAACTAGAGTGAGTTAGGTCAGCAGTATAAACTATTGTGAGTTAGGTCAGCAGTATAAACTATTGTGAGTTAGGTCAGCAGTATAAACTATTGTGAGTTAGGTCAGCAGTATAAACTATTGTGAGTTAGGTCAGCAGTATAAACTATTGTGAGTTAGGTCAGCAGTATAAACTAATTGTAAGTTAGGTCAGTAGTATAAACTATTGTGAGTTAGGTCAGCAGTATAAACTAGAGTGAGTTAGGTCAGCAGTATAAACTAGAGTGAGTTAGGTCAGCGGTATAAACTAGAGTGAGTTAGGTCAGCAGTATAAACTATAGTGAGTTAGGTCAGCAGTATAAACTAGAGTGTGTTAGGTCAGCAGTATAAACTATTGTGAGTTAGGTCAGTAGTATAAACTATTGTGAGTTAGGTCAGCAGTATAAACTAGAGTGAGTTAGGTCAGCAGTATAAACTAGAGTGAGTTAGGTCAGCAGTATAAACTATTGTGAGTTAGGTCAGTAGTATAAACTATTGTGAGTTAGGTCAGCAGTATAAACTAGAGTGAGTTAGGTCAGCAGTATAAACTATTGTGAGTTAGGTCAGTAGTATAAACTATGTGAGTTAGGTCAGCAGTATAAACTAGATGTGAGTTAGGTCAGCAGTATAAACTAGAGTGAGTTAGGTCAGCAGTATAAACTAGAGTGAGTTAGGTCAGCAGTATAAACTAGAGTGAGTTAGGTCAGCAGTATAAACTATGAGTATATAGTGAGTTAGGTCAGCAGTATAAACTATTGTGAGTTAGGTCAGCAGTATAAACTATGAGTATATAATGAGTTAGGTCAGCAGTATAAACTATTGTGAGTTAGGTCAGCAGTATAAACTATTGTGAGTTAGGTCAGCAGTATAAACTATGAGTATATAGTGAGTTAGGTCAGCAGTATAAACTATTGTGAGTTAGGTCAGCAGTATAAACTATGAGTATATAATGAGTTAGGTCAGCAGTATAAACTATTGTGAGTTAGGTCAGCAGTATAAACTAGAGTGAGTTAGGTCAGCAGTATAAACTAGAGTGAGTTAGGTCAGCAGTATAAACTAGAGTGAGTTAGGTCAGCAGTATAAACTAGAGTGAGTTAGGTCAGCAGTATAAACTATGAGTATATAGTGAGTTAGGTAAGCAGTATAAACTATTGTGAGTTAGGTCAGCAGTATAAACTATAGTATTAGTGAGTTAGGTCAGCAGTATAAACTATTGTGAGTTAGGTCAGCAGTATAAACTATGAGTATATAGTGAGTTAGGTCAGCAGTATAAACTATTGTGAGTTAGGTTAGCAGTATAAACTATGAGTATATAGTGAGTTAGGTCAGCAGTATAAACTATTGTGAGTTAGGTCAGCAGTATAAACTATTGTGAGTTAGGTCAGCAGTATAAACTATGAGTATATAGTGAGTTAGGTCAGCAGTATAAACTATTGTGAGTTAGGTCAGCAGTATAAACTATGAGTATATAATGAGTTAGGTCAGCAGTATAAACTATTGTGAGTTAGGTCAGCAGTATAAACTAGAGTGAGTTAGGTCAGCAGTATAAACTAGAGTGAGTTAGGTCAGCAGTATAAACTAGAGTGAGTTAGGTCAGCAGTATAAACTAGAGTGAGTTAGGTCAGCAGTATAAACTATGAGTATATAGTGAGTTAGGTAAGCAGTATAAACTATTGTGAGTTAGGTCAGCAGTATAAACTATGAGTATATAGTGAGTTAGGTCAGCAGTATAAACTATTGGGTTAGGTCAGCAGTATAAACTATGTGGTTAGGTCAGCAGTATAAACTATTGTGAGTTAGGTCAGCAGTATAAACTATGAGTATATAGTGAGTTAGGTCAGCAGTATAAACTATGAGTATATAGTGAGTTAGGTCAGCAGTATAAACTATGAGTATATAGTGAGTTAGGTCAGCAGTATAAACTATGAGTATATAGTGAGTTAGGTCAGCAGTATAAACTATGAGTATATAGTGAGTTAGGTCAGCAGTATAAACTATTGTGAGTTAGGTCAGCAGTATAAACTATTGTGAGTTAGGTCAGCAGTATAAACTATTGTGAGTTAGGTCAGCAGTATAAACTATGATATATGTGAGTTAGGTCAGCAGTATAAACTATTGTGAGTTAGGTCAGCAGTATAAACTATGAGTAATAGTGAGTTAGGTCAGCAGTATAAACTATTGTGAGTTAGGTCAGCAGTATAAACTATGAGTATATAGTGAGTTAGGTCAGCAGTATAAACTATTGTGAGTTAGGTTCAGCAGTATAAACTATGAGTATATAGTGAGTTAGGTAAGCAGTATAAACTATTGTGAGTTAGGTCAGCAGTATAAACTATGAGTATATAGTGAGTTAGGTCAGCAGTATAAACTATTGTGAGTTAGGTCAGCAGTATAAACTATGAGTATATAGTGAGTTAGGTCAGCAGTATAAACTATTGTGAGTTAGGTCAGCAGTATAAACTATGAGTATATAGTGAGTTAGGTAAGCAGTATAAACTATTGTGAGTTAGGTCAGAAGTATAAACTATGAGTATATAGTGAGTTAGGTCAGCAGTATAAACTATGAGTATATAGTGAGTTAGGTCAGCAGTATAAACTATTGTGAGTTAGGTTAGCAGTATAAACTATGAGTATATAGTGAGTTAGGTAAGCAGTATAAACTATTGTGAGTTAGGTCAGCAGTATAAACTATGAGTATATAGTGAGTTAGGTCAGCAGTATAAACTATTGTGAGTTAGGTCAGCAGTATAAACTATGAGTATATAGTGAGTTAGGTCAGCAGTATAAACTATTGTGAGTTAGGTTAGCAGTATAAACTATGAGTATATAGTGAGTTAGGTAGCAGTATAAACTATTGTGAGTTAGGTCAGCAGTATAAACTATGAGTATATAGTGAGTTAGGTCAGCAGTATAAACTATTGTGAGTTAGGTCAGCAGTATAAACTATGAGTATATAGTGAGTTAGGTCAGCAGTATAAACTATTGTGAGTTAGGTCAGCAGTATAAACTATGAGTATATAGTGAGTTAGGTCAGCAGTATAAACTAGTGTGAGTTAGGTCAGCAGTATAAACTAGAGTGAGTCAGGTCAGCAGTATAAACTATTGTGAGTTAAGTCAGCAGTATAAACTAGAGTGAGTTAGGTCAGCAGTATAAACTATGAGTATATAGTGAGTTAGGTCAGGAATATAAACTGCAGATAGTGAGGACAACATAGACTACATTGCCAGTTAGGTCAGCGGTATAAACTAGAGTGAGTTAGGTCAGCAGTATAAACTAGAGTGAGTTAGGTCAGCAGTATAAACTAGAGTGAGTTAGGTCAGCAGTATAAACTAGAGTGAGTTAGGTCAGCAGTATAAACTATTGTGAGTTAGGTCAGCACTATAAACTAGAGTGAGTTAGGTCAGCACTATAAACTATTGTGAGTTAGGTTAGCAGTATAAACTAGAGTGAGTTAGGTCAGCAGTATAAACTATGAGTATATAGTGAGTTAGGTCAGGAATATAAACTGCAGATAGTGAGGACAACACAAACTACATTGCCAGTTAGGTCAGCAATATAATCTGCACTCAGTAAATTGTTCAGTGATAATCTATCAGTGGCTTCCCTCAGCAGCACCACAGATAAAGGAACTTACACAATTATATCAACAATAGATTTACTCTCATTTAATATACAAATAAAAAAATAATACTAATTTGCTACACTAGTATTTTAATTCTTGCCTTAATGACGCTAGTGTAGTAGATAGGCTTTAAATTCCATTAACTCGTTAATACACTCAGTTAATAAACCAGGGGAAATATTCTCAATTAATACATTAGAAGAAATGTAATATACACAGTTAATACACCATAGGTTTTATTTTTTATATAATTTTTCATTAGCCGTATTTTTCTCTACAAAATATACATTATTTAATATATTTTGCGTATTAAACTTTATCATCATACTTATTTGTATAAGTTCAATAATGTTTCCGGCTACCTTGTAAAGCATTTATTCGTCTATATGCAAGAATAAATCTCAGTTTTCATTCAGAATAAATATACATATACTGTGATAGCTTAGATACAAAATTCCATTTCTGTTGAATGCTAACTGGTGTTAGTCTTTAGAGGTCTTCTCTTTCCTATACTTTTCATACTCTTGTATTTGCAGTGGTGTTTGGAAATAGTCTACACGGTTGAATTGATTTATAAATATCTCTGACAGGGTCTAATGTTCTACGCTCCTCACTGGCTATGGAGAACGTGGGAGGGAGGCAAGCTGGAGTCTATAGTGATGGGTTTATCTATCCCAGTCATGAGCAGAGATGAACGCCACGACAAGATCTATCTCTTGGCCGACTACCTCTACTCATCTATCCACTACCACAATTTTTATGCGATCAAGTTCTTTCTTTGTGAGCTACTCAACTTAGTCAACTCGGTGTTCAACATGTGGTTTCTGAACAAGTTCCTGGGAGGAACGTTCTTCACGTACGGCATCGATGTTCTGTATTTCACTGAGACCAACCAGGAGGAACGGACCGACCCCATGATCGTCGTCTTTCCCAGAGTTACTAAGTGCAACTTTAACATGTATGGACCTTCAGGAACCATCGAGACCCACGACCTCATGTGCGTTTTAGCCCTCAACATCATCAACGAGAAAATATATGTCTTCTTGTGGTTTTGGTTCGTCATTCTAGCGGGCATCAGCACCTTGGCACTTGTCTACCGTCTTCTGGTCTTCTGCATACCAACCATCCGTTCTGGTTTGCTGCAGAAGAGGGCGAGACTACGCTACAAGAACGGCCTTGACATTATTTCGAAGAAACTTCAGGTGGGAGACTTCTTTTTGCTTTACCTTCTAAGCAAAACGTAGAACTCATACGCTTTCTCACGTGTTTGAAAGTTCGAGCTGTCTCGTCGCTCAGTTACCTCACTTCACCTAGACCTCAGGAGGACAACAGCCCCATGATTGCCGATCTCCGATACAAGCACTGTTAACATGTATGGATTCAAGAACATCGGACAGACTTCTTTTGCCTGCATACTTTCAGGAAAATAATAGTCTCATGATGTTTTGTTCCGCATCTAGCGGATCACAACCCACTGATCTCGTCTTCATAGTTTTAGCTGATAACTGACCGTTTCGAGAAGGCGGACTAGTAAGATAGCTTACTGAATTCTAAGTTAAAATGTCGACATTGCGTTGGCGTAGGATTCATTTATGTTACTTTATATGCAATCGTAAATCATCGCTTGTCTAGAGGGCTGGGCATGCTAGCAAACCTGATCAGACTGAGTAATCCCTGTTGCGTTTGATACCTCTAAGTGAAAGATGGTATTATGCCTGTGCTATTCTTACCTAACTGCTCGATAGCTGCAAGTCGGGAATGTTAAAAAAATTATCATAATTTTCTTAATGCGTACAGTATTGTCTAATACTGTCATTAAATAATTCAATTAAGAATTTAAATATTCTTGAGTGTATTATTAGTACTGCTGTATGTGATGAATATAATTCTTGATTGTAAGTGATAATGACATATTGCATATTTGGTTGTATCATAAATGCTTAATAATTCTGTCATCTGTACCTGACTGTACGATTCAAACTACTGGGAAGTTCAGAAGTGATTCTGAAGCGATTGTATTCTAAACTCACATCATTCAATACCGTACTGGAATACGATTTATAACTACTCTAAGTGCTATTTCTTATGTAGTGACGAACGATATTCTTACAGATTAATCACTAGTCTCAGTACCGTGACTGGAACGATTCACAACTAACTCACAGTCTCAGTACCGTGACTGGAACGATTCACAACTAACTCATAGTCTCAGTACCGTGACTGGAACGATTCACAACTAACTCACAGTCTCAGTACCGTGACTGGAACGATTCACAACTAACTCAGTCTCAGTACCGTGACTGGAACGATTCACAACTAACTCACAGTCTCAGTACCGTGACTGGAACGATTCACAACTAACTCACAGTCTCAGTACCGTGACTGGAACGATTCACAACTAACTCACAGTCTCAGTACCGTGACTGGAACGATTCACAACTAACTCAAGTCTCAGTACCGTGACTGGAACGATTCACAACTAACTCATAGTCTCAGTACCGTGACTGGAACGATTCACAACTAACTCAAGTCTCAGTACCGTGACTGGAACGATTCACAACTAACTCATAGTCTCAGTACCGTGACTGGAACGATTCACAACTAACTCATAGTCTCAGTACCGTGACTGGAACGATTCACAACTAACTCATAGTCTCAGTACCGTGACTGGAACGATTCACAACTAACTCATAGTCTCAGTACCGTGACTGGAACGATTCACAACTAACTCATAGTCTCAGTACCGTGACTGGAACGATTCACAACTAACTCAGTCTCAGTACCGTGACTGGAACGATTCACAACTAACTCATAGTCTCAGTACCGTGACTGGAACGATTCACAACTAACTCATAGTCTCAGTACCGTGACTGGAACGATTCACAACTAACTCATAGTCTCAGTACCGTGACTGGAACGATTCACAACTAACTCAGTCTCAGTACCGTGACTGGAACGATTCACAACTAACTCATAGTCTCAGTACCGTGACTGGAACGATTCACAACTAACTCATAGTCTCAGTACCGTGACTGGAACGATTCACAACTAACTCAGTCTCAGTACCGTGACTGGAACGATTCACAACTAACTCAGTCTCAGTACCGTGACTGGAACGATTCACAACTAACTCATAGTCTCAGTACCGTGACTGGAACGATTCACAACTAACTCATAGTCTCAGTACCGTGACTGGAACGATTCACAACTAACTCAGTCTCAGTACCGTGACTGGAACGATTCACAACTAACTCATAGTCTCAGTACCGTGACTGGAACGATTCACAACTAACTCATAGTCTCAGTACCGTGACTGGAACGATTCACAACTAACTCATAGTCTCAGTACCGTGACTGGAACGATTCACAACTAACTCATAGTCTCAGTACCGTGACTGGAACGATTCACAACTAACTCAAGTCTCAGTACCGTGACTGGAACGATCACAACTAACTCATAGTCTCAGTACCGTGACTGGAACGATTCACAACTAACTCATAGTCTCAGTACCGTGACTGGAACGATCACAACTAACTCACTAGTCTCAGTACCGTGACTGGAACGATTCACAACTAACTCATAGTCTCAGTACCGTGACTGGAACGATTCACAACTAACTCATAGTCTCAGTACCGTGACTGGAACGATTCACAACTAACTCATAGTCTCAGTACCGTGACTGGAACGATTCACAACTAACTCACAGTCTCAGTACCGTGACTGGAACGATTCACAACTAACTCACAGTCTCAGTACCGTGACTGGAACGATTCACAACTAACTCACAGTCTCAGTACCGTGACTGGAACGATTCACAACTAACTCACAGTCTCAGTACCGTGACTGGAACGATTCACAACTAACTCACAGTCTCAGTACCGTGACTGGAACGATTCACAACTAACTCATAGTCTCAGTACCGTGACTGGAACGATTCACAACTAACTCAGTCTCAGTACCGTGACTGGAACGATTCACAACTAACTCAGTCTCAGTACCGTGACTGGAACGATTCACAACTAACTCATAGTCTCAGTACCGTGACTGGAACGATTCACAACTAACTCATAGTCTCAGTACCGTGACTGGAACGATTCACAACTAACTCACAGTCTCAGTACCGTGACTGGAACGATTCACAACTAACTCACAGTCTCAGTACCGTGACTGGAACGATTCACAACTAACTCACAGTCTCAGTACCGTGACTGGAACGATTCACAACTAACTCACAGTCTCAGTACCGTGACTGGAACGATTCACAACTAACTCACAGTCTCAGTACCGTGGCTAGAACAATGCACCACCAATCCACAATTCTGAAGAAAACTTTAAGCAACGTTTCCTCCCGTCCTGGTCCATTAACACTCGCGACCTGACGATGACCCAGAATGTATTGAAACATCTACATTGCGGGTAAGTTGAGAGTAAGACATAACGTCTTGTTAACTGCATTATGAGACAAAATAAACACATTGGATTACCTAATTGTTTACCCACCAAGTGAAAGCTGGTTGGTTAATGGAGTTTACAGCTTATCAACACACATTAAGGTTGCACGTCACCTGATCACCAGTCGAAAATACTTTAATGCCGAGTATGGGCCTGTTGAGATTAAACTCAAGGTATACCCAAAGTGAGTTATACACTCACCGATGTGTTCATTGTCGCTCTCAGTGCTAGGTTAGGTAAGATTCTCTAGGAAACAGGACAACTTACTCTCATAGCATCTTCCTTGTTGGGCTTAACACCCATCGACCTATAAGGTCATTAGACCGGGTGCGCCCTATTTAATAATTGATACAAGGTCACCTATCAATATAGAAAGACAAGGAATAACAAACCAGTGTCTACCTAACTGTTAAGAACATAACTGCATATATAATGTGGAAAGGCGGATCGTCAGTGTAAGATGATTAAAATAATGTTATGTATAGGCTTTCCTTAGTCAAAAGAAGTTACTCAAAAATACAGCTCACGTTAAAAAAGACAGTATGGGAGACAGATAGTCGTTATGGAGGATGAAGTCAGCTGTGAACGGAAGGTGTACCCGTTCACAAACATGAAGGAGAGGACAGGATGTGGGGAAAACTAAGGAAACTGCTACTAGCAACACTGGTGGGGGGGGGGGGAAATGTCCTTCCGGACGTAGCTTGACGTAAGTGCAACTGAGGCGGAGACGGGAGAGGACGACGTTATGGAGGTTGGTTGTATAGAAAGTAGTCCAGCTTGCAGTCAAGGGGAGTTTAAACTTGTTTGGTATAGCCTGGCTGGTGCCACAGAAAGTCGAGTGATTTCTTCCCCCAAAGAGACCAGGGACCAGGGACCTTGGACCCCGGCTCCCGCGGGACCCAAGAAAATCCCACGAGCTCCGAGGCCGACTTTACATGTCTGTCTGCTCATTGCCAAAGATGTTTACGGTAGCTAGATACCTTGATAAGGGCGCTCAGACTTTATATATATATATACTGCACTAAGGTAATAACGAGTCAGGGATTCCATATGCAGTTAGAGGAATAAAGATGAATGCTTCAGTTGTTTCCACGAGTCCAGGACGAATTTGGTAAGTTTTCTTATCAGTAAAGGCGGGAAATTCTGACATTATACTGTACTTTTCTACTTCGACAGTTTTACATGATTATCTCACACTCATTCATGCATTCATGCACGTATTCATCTCAGTAGTAGTACCAGTTACCAGTAACCAGTGTACCAGTAGATGACTCACTACCAACCGTCTCTGCGTGAATCACTGTCTGTATTCATATTGTGCTGACCACAGCAGTATTCAAACACCCCCCTCACATATGGGTACTGGGGTTAGTCAGTCTGACGAGAGTGAGCAAGGAGGCAGGTCACGGCTGTTAGGGTGCATGTCTCAATCCCTCACGCAGACACACACAATAATAATAATAGTGCTAATGCTAATAATAATAATAATAATAATAATAATAATAAAAATATTATAGGTGTGGATGGGTAGGCCAGCGGAAGGCCTCGGTCAGGTGACCAAAACCTTGAGTGGCAGGTCATCACATAACTTAAGACCCGTGTCAGGAAATACTTGTCCTGTTTCCTGACGAGTCTTTCCTAACCTAGCCTAGACAAATATGCATTAGTATGACGTGTCTGACCTGTGTTGACCTGCGTCAAGACAATAACCAGAATAATACTAAAGGATGAAGCTACAAAAAGAGAGGAGAGTGATTTCTTGTATAGGTAACATTTATGTACCTATTATTGTAAGCTGATCCTCTTTTGAATGTTAATTTAAATAACTCAGTTTACCTTATTCCTAGTACATCTCCTTTTATTGTAAATGTTTTACATGAGTTACTTAACTGTTTAACTCTTTTTAAGGTTTAAATGATAACATATTACAAGAACCCCAGTGGAAATAAGTCACTTTTGACTTTGCTTTTTAATTATCCTGGGTAATTTACACTTTACTATGTATGATAATTCGTGTATCTGTACCTAAATAAATTTACTAGACAAATAAACATGCGAAAGACGAATATCAGTGATGTGTATTGCTTAAGTAAGACTACTAAAATCAACTTAAAAAATAAACATACTTACAAAAGCTAGCATTGCAATTATTTGGGTAATATCGCAGTCTGAAGCCTTTGCTTAAACTGCGAGTGGCTGTTGTTTTTGCAATTATTATTACTGGGAAACAATAAACCCGTAAGGACCATACAACGCCTGGGAAATGGGAGGCAATGTGGTTCGATCCGTGGAAGGGGAGAACCCGTCCAATTACCTGGAACGAGTGCACCTCGCCGTCCTCTAGGCGCCTCCCTGGAAGAGTGAGAATGTTGCTGCACCCGCTCCGTGCTGCCCGTTACAACACACTGATTTATCAAGACACTGCTTGGTAAATTATTTGAACAAGGAGTCCTTTGATTATATTTCTCTTGTGGTCTATACACGAATAATAACTTACATATGGTGCTCCTGAAGCAGGAGTTTTTTTTGTTAACATCTCCTGGAACGCCAAACAAAGCCTTGTAGTTCACTGAGTGCGCTGAGTTGAGGATACTGCAACCACAATCTGCTGATCACATCCTAGTGCTGACCAGTCATGATGTTGATGAAACCGAAGCATCTTGTGATCGCCGTCACACTGAATGCTGACTCGGCTGTGCTTGAGGAGACACTGCAGTTTGTGAGCCTCGAGGGGGTCAAGGGTCACCCTCGGTGCTAGACTGTGACAGCATCCTGACAACCACCTCTGCGACCCTACAGACTGGGTTGGGGGTCAGAACGTCAGGGTCAGTGGTCAGTCGATAAAGAACGAGCACCGCAGAAAGAAATGGTCGATTTTACATTCTTCATCGCAGCAATGAGTCACATTGTCCAGATCAGTTTTAAAAATGACATCAGATCCAAATCGTTGAGTTACACATGGTTCTTACCACCATGCCAGTAAAAGCTAATACAGAAACAAAGTACCTCTCCACTAGAGTCTTCTACGTCTACCTACCTGGAGGGTATTCTGGGGCCAACGCCCCCGCGGCCCGGTCCACGACCAGGCTTCATGGACCGGGCCGCAGGGGCCTGGTGGATCAAGGCCTGATCAACTAGGCTCTTACTGCTGGCCGCACGTAGTCCAACATACGAACCACAGCCCGGCTGATCCGGCTCCCTCTTGAACGCAGCCAGGGGTCTATTGCCAATTCCCTTATGCAAGGTGTGATGCTGTTGAACAGTCTTGGGACCCGGACAGTTATTGTTTTCTCTTAGTGTACCAATGGCGCCCCTACTTTTCACTGAGGGTATTTTGCACCGCCTGCCCAGTCTTTTGCTTTCGTAGCGAGTGATTTCTGTGTGCAGATTAGGGACCATTCCTTCTAGGAATTTCTAAGTGTAGATTATAATGTATCTCTCTCACCTGCACTCCATTGAGTACAAGCCAAGTGTTTTCAAGCGTTCCCAGCAGTTAAGTTGTTTGACAGAACTTATATGTTTAGTAAAGGTAAGGCTGAGGAACTGATTACCCCGTCTTTTGTATATAATTCTTCTCATTATGTCCTTGTATTGATAAAACCACTGGTTGGCGAAACGTCTACAAATAAAGATACCCAGATGTTGTACATGTGTCTAATTCATCATCACTGTTCTCTATCTTATCCTGAACCAGTGCAGCGTAACTGTCATATCTCTGCTGGAAATTCGAAGGCCATGAACGGGGAAAGAAAACTACGATACACTAAACTTCCCGAGACGTTCAACTGCACTACGTCAGCGCTACCGGTTATGAAACAAGAGGAAGGACTACCACAAAAATACACGAAGGAGTGGCAGACAGGAAACTCAACGTTTATGAGAGCTGCTTCGTCACTCATTACAGACACAGGGTTTGCTCCCGTCAGCACTGTCAGCTGTCATACACTACATCCTCGCCTCGAAGAAAAAAAAAATAAAGCATGTATTTTTATGTTGCAGGATAATAATGCTCCTGTAAACAAAGCAGGAAAACTAAAAGTATATTCAGAAGAAATCTTTCGAGCCTGTATTTAGAACCATCTTCGGACTATTGAGAAGTGATCCCATGTTTACTAAATTTGATGAAAACTGAAGTCCTGTGGGCCAGCAGTTGGCTGATTACTTCAAGGTTCGATAACTGACAAAGACTTGTGTCAGGAGACGTTGTCCTGTTTTCTACCAAACAAACCCATTACCTTAGTAAGCGGTTCTCAGGGCTTTAGCAAAATTTTTTTGAAGTATAAGACCAAGACAAATATTACCTGTCAGGTATAAGAACATAGGAAAGGAGGAACACTGCAGCAGGCTTACTGGCCCATACCAGGCAGGTTCTTCTCAAACCCACTAACAAAATATTTATCCAACCCATTCTCAATGCTACCCAAGGAATAAGCCTTAATAACCTTAATAACTCACGTGCAAGTTGTATATTCGAATAATTCGACCACAATTCCTAAGAGCCCCATCGTAGTCCCTTAAAAGCGTTGACATGCCCAACCCACGCTGTTTAATTCTGCAGGGTGGCTGTCACTATACAACTAACATAAGAACATAAGAAAGGAGGAACACTGCAGCAGGCCTATTGGCCCATAGTAGGCAGATCCTTCACAATCCATCCCACTAACAGACTTGGTAATGGAGGCGGTACGTTGGTCAGGAAGCAACACAATGACTCCTGGTTATTCATAAGGGATGCTTGATGATATCATTATCACTGAAGGCTCACAGCTCAGGCGGAGAGATCTTTCTTTATCTTGTGTGTAAACTGTGATAGATGGCACAAAGTCACAACACCGTGACTGCAACAGTACACAAATAACCCGCACATAAGAACATAAGAACATAAGAACGAAGGAACACTGCAGAAGGCCTACTGGCCCATGCAAGGCAGGTCCAAGTCTCCTACCGGCTTAAGCCAATGCACCCAACCTAGTCAGGTCAGGTCACATTGACTTAAGGGAGGAACACGGCAACCGACCTGGTAGCACAAGCTATCAGGTCTAACTCACACCCACCCACATCTACTCATGTATTTATCCAACCTATTTTTAAAGCTACACAACGTTCTGGCCTCTATAACGGTATTTGGGAGTTTGTTCCACTCATCCACAACTCTATTACCAAACCAGTACTTTCCTATATCCTTCCTGAATCTGAATTTTTCCAACTTAAAACCATTGCTGCGAGTCCTGTCTAGGCTAGATATTTTCAGCACACTATTTACATCCCCTTTATTTATTCCTGTCTTCCATTTATACACCTCAATCATATCCCCCCTAATTCTACGTCTTTCTAGAGAGTGCAGTTTCAGGGCCCTTAGTCTATCCTCATAGGGAAGGTTTCTGATACATGGGATCAACTTTGTCATCCTCCTTTGTACATTTTCCAGAGAATTTATATCCATTCTGTAATACGGTGACCAAAACTGTGCAGCATAATCTAAATGAGGCCTAACCAAGGATGTATAGAGTTGAAGAACAACCTGAGGACTCCTATTATTTATGCTTCTTGATATGAAGCCAAGGATTCTATTAGCTTTATTGCGAACACTTATGCACTGTTGTCTTGGTTTCAGATTACTGCTAACCAGAACTCCTAAATCTTTTTCGCAATCCGTATTATTAAGATCTACATTATTTAGTTTATATGTGGCATGGTTATTGTCCTGTCCAACATTTAGAACTTTGCATTTGTCTATATTAAACTGCATCTGCCACTTCTCCGACCACTGCATCAGTCTATTCAAATCTTCCTGGAGTGCTCGAATGTCCTCATCAGAATGAATTCGACGGCCTATTTTGGTGTCATCGGCAAACTTGCCGATGTCGCTCTTTATGCCCTCATAGGTCTCATAGGAGACCGAAACTTGTGACGACGTTTCGGTCCGACTTGGACCATTAACTAATGTTACTATAGATAAATGGTTCAAAGAACCAGAAAGTTAATGAATTAGACACATGTGCAACACTCGGGTGTTGCACATGTCTAATTTATCAACATGTGTAACTAGTTAATGGTCCAAGTCGGACCGAAACGTCGTCATAAGTTTCAGTCTCCTATGTGCAGGTTATCTGTGTATTATATGATGGTTTAGGTTAGTTAAAGTTTGTCAGGAAACACTACAAGTGCAACAGGACAAGGCAAAGTAATAATAGCATTGTAAAGTAATAATAGCATTGTAAAGTAATAATAGCATTGCGAAGTAATAATAGCATTGTAAAGTAATAATAGCATTGTAAAGTAATAATAGCATTGTAAAGTAATAATAGCATTGTAAAGTAATAATAGCATTGTAAAGTAATAATAGCATTGTAAAGTAATAATAGCATTGTAAAGTAATAATAGCATTGTAAAGTAATAATAGCATTGTAAAGTAATAATAGCATTGTAAAGTAATAATAGCATTGTAAAGTAATAATAGCATCGTAAAGTAATAATAGCATTGTAAAGTAATAATAGCATTATAAAGTAATAAGATAATGCATGACACTGCAAGTGTTGCAGAGATATACTGAAAAACTGACAATGCAACTTTTATAATGCATTTTAAGAACATTATTTTTTCAATGAATATAAATTATGGTAATTTAAAACACAATGATTATAGATTTAATTAAATAATAACAACAGATTTAATTAAATAATAAGAACGGATTTAATTTAATAATGTTACCCAGTAAGAATTTATCACGAAGAAAATCTTGAAATCAAACTGATCAATTATTTATTTATGCTTTTGACATTAATGCAAATTTGCATATAATGTCAAATTTCAATAAAGTTCATTATCTTTGTATTTCAGGGACCAGTGGAAAGCCCAGCTACACCGGACATGACATAAAGTCTCTCATGTAGGCACTGACTGCTAGATACATATTTCTAAATGAAAACACCTACACTAGATACCAACTTTCTATATTTTAAACTCACTTAGAGGCCGTGTCAGATACACTTCAGCCTACTTATGGCAAGGCTTTTGCTCTAGGCTGGACACACAGCTCACATTTCTTTAACATAATCTTGCAACTTGTGACTGAGCTCTTGGAAAGGAGTAACGTCATGGTAGAGCTCAAAGAGTAGAGAGGCACTTGAAAAGACAATTAGAAGTGTGGAAGACACAGAGGAGAGCAGTTGTGCTGTCGTCGACACCAATCCACTCTTAAAGAGGGAAAACTGGCGCATACACTCAGCATCCTGAGTAACTGTCTACTAATCTCGAATCAAGTTCCCTCCCAACTAACAAAAGGTTTGTTTACAGCGAGATTTGTGAAAATTTGTGCAAATATATCTCAAATGACGTCACTTTACATATTGAGTAGACCAGGAGGTCTAATTAGTGTCCTTCTGTTGATATTTAAAGCTTTCATTGCACTATATCTGCCATTATGTTTCAATATGCAGTGAAGTGAATCATGGTTATGTTGATGACTGGTTAATTAGGCTTTAAACCCATATACGAGGATCATTAAAGCTCGTCACCTGTAACACAACTGGTCAACAATATCTTATTCCTTATTACAGGAATTTAAGTACGTGGATACATACTGAGAAATGCACCTAAGTGCATATGAACTGTCGATTGTAATGCAGGCACAACAAGACAGATATATGCCTCAGAATGTATACCAGTGATCGTGTTGACTGTTGCACCTTGGTAATATGTAAGTAAATACCCTGGGGTACGGTAACTAGATGTCAGACGCAGTTCAAATGACCTTCTAAGAACTTCAGATTACAGATCCATCAGATTACAGGCTAGAATCACAACATACCCTCCCATTTTTCAGAGTACAGGCACTGTACTATCTACCTTCAGTGCCACAACATACCCTCCCATCCTTCAGAGTACAGCCATTGTACTATCTACCTTCAGTGCCACAACATACCCTCCCATCCTTCAGAGTACAGCCGCTGTACCATCTACCTTCAGTGCCACAACATACCCTCCCATCCTTCAGAGTACAGCCGCTGTATTTCCCACCTCCGGGACTAAAATACTCCCAACCGCAGGAATGAAAAGTTACAACACAGTCTCAACTGATTTGCTTTAGCTAAGAATGGAATTATTCTATATCTTACGTTTTAATATAAAGAATAGTGAAGACTGACGGGGAGGATCGAGTCACAGCGTTGTGCCTAGAACAATTTCACAACTAATCCAGAACTCGGAGATAAAACTATGGAGACGTTTCGGTCCAGGAGGGACCGAAACGTAACCTGACCTTAATTTATGAGGCAGTTGAAGCTTGTTAGGTGAACAGCGTCGCCCAGAGATACCCGCCGGATATCCTCTGTTAGATAAAATTTAAGTAACTTATAACTGACTCTACGAGACTCAGTAATAGAATTCCAATTTGTTATGAATTAAACGTTATTTAATTCATAACAAAAGATACATATATGATAAACGCAGTGATTAAAAACGTCTTTACAGCAGTCTAGGAAAAAATATAGATATTGATGTAATATTGTGTAAATATAAATTTATATAAGTTCCCAAAAGAATTAAAAATACTAAAATTTTTGAAAAGATTTATAAGATCAGTGAAGAAATTGAATTTTTTTTTTTTGTAGTTGTTATTTGTACTAATTTCATTTCCTTATTTTATAGCATCGTATTATGTCCACTGGTTTATCAAGTATCACTAATTATATTAATAATATTAATACATCAACATTACATAAATATACCTCACCGTATATACAAGTTTGCTTTCAACTTTATGGTTAAAAATATTTTTAACAAGTAGTGTACAGGTTGTGCGCAACTATAATGACCCTCGTATAGTCGATAGGCTTTAAATGCAATTAACCAGCAACAACAACACCATTAATAATATTAATAATAATAATAATAATAATTTTTATTTCTCCAGCATGGTGTTAGGTATCGTTGCTTCTCTGGTGGGTCTAGTTAAAGTCCGTCTCCTACACACTAACATTGATAACTACGTGTTCAGACTGCACTATCGCTGGACTACCACTTTCTGCTACTTAGCCTGTGCCCTGGTGGCTGCTTCAGACTACATCGGCAAAGCTATCCAGTGCTATGAAGGCTCAGGCGCCCCAGCACCTAAACCCATCAACACCTACTGCTGGATTATGTCCACTTTTACCATAAACACCACCAACAGTGAGTTTTTTAAGCTTCGAAGTTACATGGCATGGAATTACCTCTTTTTGTTTAATTATTATAATGACTGAAGAACAAAAAAGCACAATATCGTGACTGGAACAATACACAAATAACCAGCACGTAGGAAAGAGAAAAGCTTTCCGCTCTCCTGTATGCAGGTTATTTGTGTTATAATGACTGTGATCTTTTTGGGGCTGGAAGTTAACTGAAGTCTGTTTCTCAGCTGATGGATCTCACTACAGCCATCGTGGAAGTAATTTTGAAGGTACGGGGACTTACGACCCGATCAGACATACTAAGACCTATCATGCCTACTACCAGTGGGTCCCATTCGTTCTCTTCTTCCAGGTAAAGCAACGTCTCTTCTCTAGTCTTTCTCCTGGTAGATAGTACCCAAGTACCAATAATAATAATAATAATAATAATAATAATAATAATAATAATAATAATAATAATAATACAGGATGATGGTTCCTAGGAATGTACGACATAAGAGTTATTGTATCACCTCCTCGCCTTTTCACTTTTCCCCGGCTCGGTCTTGTAGTTTATTATCATGTATAATAATTGCTTGCCTGACGAGTGGCACTTGGCATCACTTTCAGGGATGCCTCTTCTATCTGCCTCATCTCATGTGGAAGGCCAGTGAGGGCAAGACAGCAGACACCCTCCTTCAGGGACTCCAGTTCAACTCCATGGACGACGATCGCGAAGTGAAGAGAAATAACATTGTCAAGTAAGTAATTTCCTCCTGACATTTGTTTACCTTGTTAGGTTAGGCAAAATTCGCCAGTAAACAGGACGTATTTCCAGGAACTTTTAGTCGCCTGACCGAGGCCTTCCGCTAGCTTACCCATCCACCACTTTAAAAATTAAGATTATCACTTACCTTGTGATGATTCAGAGGATATAAGAGATTATTTTACCGTAGCTGGAACAATTGACAACTAATGTGCGAATTGGAAAACGGAAACCAGGCGGCGTACCCATTTTTCAGTACTGGACCATTATTAAGCTTTGATTTATTTAATAATTGCACAAAAATGTCCGAAATATCTTTTAATTTCAAATTCCTGCAGTACATTAGTTGTGAATCAATTTACAAGGACTTAGGTATATTATGTATGCTGTACGCAATGTATTATAATGGTAGTATTGTCGGAGGTTATGTAACCAGTTTGTGTACTAACCTAGTTGTATTCTTCTAGTTGATATGAGACACTTGAGCAATACTTAGGTATCTTTATTCTAGAAACGTTTCGCCAGCCAGTGGGCAAAATGAAGATACCTAACTGTTGCTAAAATGTCTCGTTGATCAACTGTCGGTTTGCAAGGGTCGATCCATCAACTCCTTGCCCTCCTGGTGTACTCTCATGGACTGGTTTTACTGATCCCTGGCCCTCCAAAACCTATCATATCTACTCTTGAAGTAGGTATCATGAATTATGTGGCTTATGTTACAGATCCCACCCTGTGTCTTCCACAGGTACTTACAGTCATCCTGGGGTCGTAATGGAAGGTACTTTTCAGTGTACATTATATGTGAGACTCTCAACTTTATCAACGTTATTGGTCAAATGTTTCTCCTGGACACTTTCTTCGGTGGCGTCTTCATGACCTACGGGACTCAGGTAAAAAAAATAGTATTATATTTATTAATGCAAAGAGTTTAACCAGGCTACATGACGCTATGTATATACAAAAATCTTATTATTTTCATTGTTGATGTGTTAAATTTAAAGTCCATAGACTGCAATAGGCTCATTAAGGCTGCATTTCACATGTTCATAACATAAAGGAAATAATTTGTCAGTGTTATTTATCTTCCGGTGCATATCTTAGTGTATATACACTGAAATATACTCCCTAAGGTGTTTATATACTGGCAAGGAGTTAAAGTCAATATTAGCCATCTTCTAAATATTTATAGCGTCGGTACTCCTTATTTCCATAGGTATTGAAGTACATGGTAGAGGATGAAGATGATGGGATGCACGACCCCTTGATTACGACCTTCCCCAGAGTTACAAAGTGTGACTTCTACAAGTACGGTCCCTCGGGATCTGTGGAGCGTCGTGATGCGGCCTGCATCCTCCCGCAGAATATGTTAAACGAGAAGGTCTTCATCACAATGTGGTTTTGGTTCGTCATCCTTGCCACCTTCACCGCCATACAGGTGAGAAATAGTGGCATTTTCTTTGTCACGAGAAAGATGAAAATTTTTCCAGACACAGTTTTTTGTCATATGGATATCCGTTCAGTAGAGATTTACATCATTTGGCTCAGGTCATCTCCTGACTAGTCCATTCCGTAAAAAAACAAATGTCAGCGTAATAGAGGAGCACTGCAGTAGGTCTATCTATTGGCCCATGTCTAAGGAGGGGTCTACTCACACTTAGCCATTTCCATTCATATATTTATATAGGCTAACTTGTTATAGATTGTGTGGCGCCTAGCTATCGCTTGCAGCCCCGTCCTGCGTGTCAGAGTCCTGGAGCGTCGAGGAAAGATCTCAGCCACACCAGAAGTGGAACGGGAGGTTCGACTCCTCCATCTGGGCGACTACTTTCTTCTGGATATCTTGGGTCGCAATCTCGACGCATGTAACTTCCAGGAAGTGCTCCTGACGGCGCTGGGGTGCAAGGACAGTGATGACAACGACAACACCTATCACTCCTACTGCCAACCTGAAGAGGATGATCCTCTAGCTCGCAAACGTCAGATGGAGCACGAAGACACTCCTGTATAAGACAAACACATCTATAGTACGCCATAAACTACATAAGCTTTATGTAGCGAAGTACAACATTCAGTTACTTCCACATGCGATAAATTCACAAATTTAAACATATGTCATTAATGTATTCACGTGCTATACTGTGATAATGCTTACAGCCTCGTCTTGTTCTGGTATGAGGCCAGTTCAGGGGTAGGTGTATGAGAAAGTCAGGCCTCCGGTTTCTGGCTTTCTGATTTAGGCAGCGGTAACCTGGTGCTAGGCTCTTGCTATGAAGCTTGAGTGTGTTACCCATCTTCATTTTTATTTTCAGTAATAGGACAGGGGTTCTAGAATTCAATAAGAATACTCAAAAATTTCAGATTCAACACTCAACAGTGGAATCATCATGTCATCAGGAGAATGGTTTACACTTACTTGTTTATACACTAAGATGTGTGTGGCTCACCGTATTATATATATATATATATATATATATATATATATATATATATATATATATATATATATATATATATATATATATATATATATATATATATATATATGCTGAGAGTCTACTTAAATTCATCCTATTCAAGTTTTAAAATAGAATTGAAAAACAGACCCTGGCTGTCTTCAAGAGAGAACTCGATCAGTTCCTGACCAGCCGAGCTGTGGTTTGTACGTCGGACTGCGAGCGGTCAGCAGTAACAGCCTGGTCGATCAGGCCCTGATCCACCAGGATGCCTGGTCTGGGGCGGGGGGCGTTGACCCCCCAAAACGTCTTTCAGGTAACTAAACTATAATATGGAGAAAGATGATATGTAAATCGTGATGTGCATACATACACTGAAACACACAGTGGGTATGTATCTTATATATTTTGAATAGGAGTCCTGGTGATTAATAATTTTTTCAGGTGAATTACAGCCATATTTAAAGATTCATGTACAGTGGATAGGCTATAATACTAACTTTAAACTATACACCACCATATCATAACCTCAGAGGGAGACTTCTTATTTTGACATAAACATGACGAATAAATCACCAGGCAGAGGTTGAGGCCTGGTATAAGTATTTACCTTTGTTTTATCTTATTACAAGATATAAAATACAGTGTCCCCCAGGGGGATGATGGGTGAGGTTATCGGGTGACATCAGCTATCATCACTTGTGTACTGCATGTTTGTGTTGGTAAGTATTGTAATGTGATTTTTATTCTGTATATACGGATGTGTTGACATTCCAAATTACATTTTGTATATCTTGTTAATAAAGATTCCGAGAATGTTTTTGTTTCATTTACGTATATCTAGTGAAGTATTCATATATATATATATATATATATATATATATATATATATATATATATATATATATATATATATATATATATATATATATATATATATATATATATGTCGTGCCGAATAGGCAGAACTTGCGATCTTGGCTTAAATAGCAACGCTCATCTTGCCAAATAGCACAAGTGAAAATTTGTGTATGCAATAATTTCGCCAAAATCATTCTGAACCTAACGAAAAAAATATATTTGATTGTGTTTGTTTAGTACTAAATTATTGTAAACGTATTTAAAATATATTTCGTTGGGTTAGACTAAAATAAATTGCTCTTGTTATAATAAGGTTAGGTAAGTTTTCCAAGATTCTTTTGGTGCAAAATTAAACATTTTTATATTAACCTTAATGAAAAAAATATATCTTTAAACGTATAAGAAAAAAATTCAGAAAGGACTTAATTTTAAATGAGTTCTTGCTAATTGACCAGTTTTACATATTCGGCACGACATATATATATATATATATATATATATTATATATATATATATATATATATATATATATATATATATTTCTGTCTCATAAACACGCTAAGATAACAGGGATATCTTGCTACTCCTACTAACACTTTGGTCACACTTCACAGACACGCACATGCATATATATATATACATACATCTAGGTTTTTCTCCTTTTTCTAAATAGCTCTTGTTCTTTTTATTTCTTCTATTGTCCATGGGGAAGTGGAAAAGAATCTTTCCTCCGTAAGCCATGCGTGTCGTATGAGGCGACTAAATGCCGGGAGCAATGGGCTAGTAACCCCTTCTCCTGTATACAATTACTAAAAAAGAGAAGAAGAAAAACTTTATAAAACTGGGTTGCTTAAATGTGCGTGGATGTAGTGCGGATGACAAGAAACAGATGATTGCTGATGTTATGAATGAAAAGAAGTTGGATGTCCTGGCCCTAAGCGAAACAAAGCTGAAGGGGGTAGGAGAGTTTCAGTGGGGGGAAATAAATGGGATTAAATCTGGAGTATCTGAGAGAGTTAGAGCAAAGGAAGGGGTAGCAGTAATGTTAAATGATCAGTTATGGAAGGAGAAAAGAGAATATGAATGTGTAAATTCAAGAAATTATGTGGATTAAAGTAAAGGTTGGATGCGAGAAGTGGGTCATAATAAGCGTGTATGCACCTGGAGAAGAGAGGAATGCAGAGGAGAGAGAGAGATTTTGGGAGATGTTAAGTGAATGTATAGGAGCCTTTGAACCAAGTGAGAGAGTAATTGTGGTAGGGGACTTGAATGCTAAAGTAGGAGAAACTTTTAGAGAGGGTGTGGTAGGTAAGTTTGGGGTGCCAGGTGTAAATGATAATGGGAGCCCTTTGATTGAACTTTGTATAGAAAGGGGTTTTAGTTATAGGTAATACATATTTTAAGAAAAAGAGGATAAATAAGTATACACGATATGATGTAGGGCGAAATGACAGTAGTTTGTTGGATTATGTATTGGTAGATAAAAGACTGTTGAGTAGACTTCAGGATGTACATGTTTATAGAGGGGCCACAGATATATCAGATCACTTTCTAGTTGTAGCTACACTGAGAGTAAAAGGTAGATGGGATACAAGGAGAATAGAAGCATCAGGGAAGAGAGAGGTGAGGTTTATAAACTAAAAGAGGAGGCAGTTAGGGTAAGATATAAACAGCTATTGGAGGATAGAGATGGGCTAATGAGAGCATAGGCAATGGGTCGAAGAGGTATGGGGTAGGTTTAAAAATGTAGTGTTAGAGTGTTCAGCAGAAGTTTGTGGTTACAGGAAAGTGGGTGCAGGAGGAAGAGGAGCGATTGGTGGAATGATGATGTAAAGAGAGTAGTAAGGGAGAAAAAGTTAGCATATGAGAAGTTTTTACAAAGTAGAAGTGATGCAAGGAGGGAAGAGTATATGGAGAAAAAGAGAGAGGTTAAGAGAGTGGTGAAGCAATGTAAAAAGAGAGCAAATGAGAGAGTGGGTGAGATGTTATCAACAAATTTTGTTGAAAATAAGAAAAAGTTTTGGAGTGAGATTAACAAGTTAAGAAAGCCTAGAGAACAAATGGATTTGTCAGTTAAAAATAGGAGAGGAGAGTTATTAAATGGAGAGTTAGAGGTATTGGGAAGATGGAAGGAATATTTTGAGGAATTGTTAAATGTTGATGAAGATAGGGAAGCTGTGATTTCGTGTATAGGGCAAGGAGGAATAACATCTTGTAGGAGTGAGGAAGAGCCAGTTGTGAGTGTGGGGGGAAGTTCGTGAGGCAGTAGGTAAAATGAAAGGGGGTAAGGCAGCCGGATTGATGGGATAAAGATAGAAATGTTAAAAGCAGGTGGGGATATAGTTTTGGAGTGGTTGGTGCAATTGTTTAATAAATGTATGGAAGAGGGTAAGGTACCTAGGATTGGCAGAGAGCATGCATAGTTCCTTTGTATAAAGGCAAAGGGGATAAAAGAGAGTGCAAAAAATTATAGGGGGATAAGTCTGTTGAGTGTACCTGGTAAAGTGTATGGTAGAGTTATAATTGAAAGAATTAAGAGTAAGACGGAGAAATAGGATGCAGATGAACAAGGAGGCTTTAGGAAAGGTAGGGGGTGTGTGGACCAGGTGTTTACAGTGAAACATATAAGTGAACAGTATTTAGATAAGGCTAAAGAGGTCTTTGTGGCATTTATGGATTTGGAAAAGGCTTATGACAGGGTGGATAGGGGGCAATGTGGCAGATGTTGCAAGTGTATGGTGTAGGAGGTAGGTTATGAAAGCAGTGAAGAGTTTTTACGAGGATAGTGAGGCTCAAGTTAGAGTATGTAGGAAAGAGGGAAATTTTTTCCCAGTAAAAGTAGGCCTTAGACAAGGATGTGTGATGTCACCGTGGTTGTTTAATAAATTTATAGATGGGGTTGTAAGAGAAGTAATGCGGGGTCTTGGCAAGAGGCGTGGAGTTAAAAAGATAAAGAATCACACACAAAGTGGGAGTTGTCACAGCTGCTCTTTGCTGATGACACTGTGCTCTTGGGAGATTCTGAAGAGAAGTTGCAGAGATTGGTGGATGAATTTGGTAGGGTGTGCAAAAGAAGAAAATTAAAGGTGAATACAGGAAAGAGTAAGGTTATGAGGATAACAAAAAGATTAGGTGATGAAAGATTGAATATCAGATTGGAGGGAGAGTATGGAGGAGGTGAACGTATTCAGATATTTGGGAGTGAGTTTTCAGCGGATGGGTCTATGAAAAATGAGGTGAATCATAGAATTGATGAGGGAAAAAGAGTGAGTGGTGCACTTAGGAGTCTGTGGAGACAAAGAACTTTGTCCTTGGAGGCAAAGAGGGGAATGTATGAGAGTATAGTTTTACCAACGCTCTTATATGGGTGTGAAGCGTGGGTGATGAATGTTGCAGCGAGGAGAAGGCTGGAGGCAGTGGAGATGTCATGTCTGAGGGCAATGTGTGGTGTGAATATAATGCAGAGAATTCGTAGTTTGGAAGTTAGGAGGAGGTGCGGGATTACCAAAACTGTTGTCCAGAGGGCTGAGGAAGGGTTGTTGAGGTGGTTCGGACATGTAGAGAGAATGGAGCGAAACAGAATGACTTCAAGAGTGTATCAGTCTGTAGGGGAAAGGGAAAGGGCGGGGTAGGGGTCGGCCTAGGAAGGGTTGGAGGGAGGGGGTAAAGGAGGTTTTGTGTGCGAGGGGCTTGGACTTCCAGCAGGCATGCTTGAGCGTGTTTGATAGGAGTGAATGGAGACAAATGGTTTTTAATACTTGACGTGCTGTTGGAGTGTGAGCAAAGTAACATTTATGAAGGGATTCAGGGAAACCGGCAGGCCGGACTTGAGTCCTGGAGATGGGAAGTACAGTGCCTGCACTCTGAAGGAGGGGTGTTAATGTTGCAGTTTAAAAACTGTAGTGTTTAAAACACCCTTCTGGCAAGACAGTGATGGAGTGAATGATGGTGAAAGTTTTTCTTTTTCGGGCCACCCTGCCTTGGTGGGAATCGGCCGGTGTGATAATAAAAAAATAAAAAAAATATATATTACATATTTTCCCCTTTCTAAGTGCCTGCAGGCGTACATAAATTATTAGACAACAGCACCTGCCACTTTTATACTTGTAAGAACGGGCTTGAGTGGCTCTGCTCTGTGATCATTCTAGGCAAATAACTGCTGGGAAAAAATCTCCATCCAAGAAAACTTGAGCTAGGCTTTCCAGTCCTGGATCATGTATGACCACCTCCCATTACATCAATACACTGTGACACGGGCGACCACTGATACCTCTGTCTTGCCTCAGAGAATTTCTTCTATATGTTGATATTTTGCAACATTGCATAGCTCCTGACGACGCACGAGAGTGCGAAAGATCTAAAGCTAAAGATTTCCATCCTCATGTGTGTGTAGTAATCTCGAAAAAGCTATAAAAGATGCAAAATAACCACAGAGGGAGTTGACTGATAACTCCAAGATTCAAAACTTATAGGACAAACATTTATACAATACATAACGGGCATTTAAAGTAAAATAAATGAAGAAATTCATGATGAGCGAAAACGCATGACGCCTTAGACCACTAGACCACACAATGCTTAACAATGGTGCATCCAGCCAAGCTAGATGTTGTACCCACCATCGAAGGACATACGGTGGTGTGGACGCCTCTGAGTTAATTTCTTTCTACTCCCTGTTTGTGTACCAGCTCAACAAGCAGTATATTATATTATTGTACCAGATTGTACCTTATTGTACCATATTGTACCATACTGCACCATTGTTAAAAACTGTGTGGTTTAGTGGTCTAAGGCGTCATGCGTTCTCGCTCTCGATGAGAGGGGCCAAAGCAACATGGGTTCGATTCTTTTGCTAGTGCAGTGTTGTTATTCATCAATACCACTCGTTTCGTGGGTACAATTATATATATATATATATATATATTTTATATAAAATATTATATATTATATATATATATATATATATATATATATATATATATTGTATCCACGAACACGTAGTATTTAATCAATAACAACACTGCGACTAGCCGAGGATTCGAACCCATGTTGTTTTAACCCGACTCCTCGGCTAGTCGCACTGTTGTTATTAAATACAACTTGTTCGTGGTTACAATAATATAAAATACTGTTCGTGGAGGCTAGTACACCAAACGGGGAGGAGGATGAAATTAGCTCTGAAGCACACACACCATCGAATGTCCTTGGATCACGGTACAACACCTAGCTCTGCTGGGTGCGTGATTCTTGTAGGATTGTATGGTCCTGTGGGTTAGAGCGTCGGAATTTTCGCTCACCATGAGGCTGGCTACAAACAACGTGGGTTCGAATCCTCAGTTTAGGACACAGCGCTGGATCTATGTAAAGAAAATATTTGATTTCTCTTACACGAGGCGCTAAACCCTTGTGAGTTCTTCAAGGCAATATGTGGTGATGCGATCCTACGCCCAGTAATCTCACCTTGGTCTGTGACCAGTCAGGCTGTGGATGATCGCTTGTATGCACATAAGAGAGGATTACTCTGAAAGGGCATTAGGGTAACTAAGCTTGGTCAGGAAACAGGACAAGTGTTTCCTGACGCGGGTCTTAGTCATATGAAGACCCACAGCTGGAGCTTTTGGTCATCTGACCGAGGCCTTCCACTGGCTTACCCTTCCACCCCTTAGAAAATTATGTTATAAACATAATATTTAATCTGAAAGGTCACTGACAGTCACCTCTGTTATAAAACTTGTCGACATAATCCAATTTTTCGCAAATGCGATTTTGAAATCTGTTTATCCAAAATTTATTAGCGCATGATAAGTCCTTTAAAATATGTGTTATAATTTTTATCCATTCTTATATACGAAAAACTGCACTACATAGTTTTGCAAGAGGCTGGAGGCTTTTAATAGATTAAATCAAACTAGACTAAAGATTGTTACAGAATATTGATTAAGATAGTGATCAGATGGTTTTTAGAAAGATAATAAAGTTAACTTAAATAGAAAGATAACAATGGGAACTTAGATATCTGACATTCATACACTCAGTTTGTTAGATTTAAAAGTATAGGATGTATATTTTTTTTTTTTTCGCCGGTATTCTCCCGGCCCGGGTCTTTTCCAAGTAGTGGTGACCCGGCCTTGGCTCCCTATCTGGGGAGTGTCTCGAGACTTAAGTCTCCCATGGGAGGAGGTATAAGTACCTCCTCATCTTTGGGACCAAGTGTCCCCAGGCCTAGCCACAGTCCCCGCCCTCACGGGGCTCGTAGGGAGAAGCTAGGCCTCTGGTCTGCCATCTACCCCGCCTCAAAGGGGCTCGTGGGGATGGCAGTCTTATGAGCTGCAGATGGTAGCAAGCTCGGGCCTTTAATAGGAGGTATATACGATGATACACGATTTATTTCTGTCGTTTACGCAGCTCGTTGTATTCTTGAGGAAATGTTGTAAACATGTAGTGATTCTCAGTAATCTTTACGTCATTCTCTTTCTAGACACGATTTTTTTGTGCTCAATAAAAATGTTTAATTTAATAATTTATTTTAGGGTAGTTATTTTATTTTTTTATAACGAGAAATTTTTTCGGAGAAGTTGTGTACTTTTGGAATGGCAATGTTACATGTTCTTGGGGTAACTATGATATTTCTTGAAGGTGTCTGGATGCTGGTGAAGGGCTCTTGATCCATGAAGCTGGGGGATTCCTTCCCCTTCCTCGGATCAATGCGGATTATCTTTATATTCTCCGGTGTAAATCCGATACTTAGGTGTCACCTTAAATGCACCCATGACTTAATTATTATTAATATAGTTAGTTGTTATCTTTGCTCGACCAATCACTTATCCTTATCAATATACTTTTATTATAATAAACACGCATAATATAATAAAGTAGGGAACCGGAATCAATAAGTTTAGGTTAAGTAGCACTCGTCAGTAAATAGGACAATTGTCTCCTGTCTTGGGGCCATAGTTACATGACCGCCATGGAACTTTTGGGCATCTGACCGAGACCTTCCTCTGTCTTACCCATCCACCCCTTGAAAAACATATTTGTTACATAGATTAAAAAGATTTGTTGTTATAATATTCGTCAGGAGACAGAAGAAGTGTCTCCTGACACTACTCTTAAGAGGTTTAGAAAAGCATTACGAAAGTATAAAATACCCATATGCAACAGTTAGGTGTCTTTATTTCGAAACGTTTCGCCTACACAGTAGGCTTCTTCAGTCGAGTACAGAAAAGTTGATAGAAGTAGAAGAGACTTGAAGACGAAAGTATTACGAAAGTGTCCTTGTGTGTATGCATATATTTGTAAGCTCGTGTGCACATGTCCATGCGTGCGCCCTGGTGTGTGTATGTGTGTGCGCGCGCGCGCTAGTGTGGGTGTATGAACCACTTAATATTTGTATTTATAACTCATTACAATTGTGACCAGGTGTGGACGTATCAGTGGTTCATTACTTTGTAATTTGTTCATGACTGTAACCATGTATAGGAGTGAGGCTGATTCATTACCTCTGTAACTTGCCATGATTGTGACCAGATCTACCTGGAGTTCATTACCTTTGTAACTAGTTCAGCTATCATAACTTTGGGGTCCAGTCACTGGACCCATTATGTACCTTTGTAATCTTTTGACTACCGCCCACAGGATGGGTATGAGGTGCATAATAAAGATATTAAACTAAAGTGTGTGTGTGTGTGTGTGTGTGTGTGTGTGTGTGTGTGTGTGTGTGTGTGTGTGTGTGTGTGTGTGTGTGTGTGTGTGTGTGTGTGTGTGTGTGTGTGTGTGTGTGTGTCTGTCTGTCTGTCTGTCTGTCTGTGTGTGTCTGTGTGTGTACTCACCTATTTGTGGTTGCGTGCGTGTGTGTGTGTGTGTGTGTGTGTGTGTGTGTGTGTGTGTGTGTGTGTGTGTGTGTGTGTGTGTGTGTGTGTGTGTGTGTGGTGTGTGGTGTGTGTGTGTGACTCAACAATCAATATTTGCACCAATAACTCATTACAGTTGTGACCGGGTGTGGAAGTGTGAATTGCTCATTACACTATAATTTGTTCATGATTGCAGCCATGTATAAACGTAAGTAACCATTCTTACAGTATTCATTCCCTTTGTAACTTGTGAGCTCATTACCTTTGTACCTAGTTCAGCTATCAAAACTTTGGGGGCCCAGTCCCTGGACCCATTACGTACCTCTGTAATCTGTAAATACCTTTGTAACTTGACATGATTGTGACCAGACCTACCTGGAGTTCATTACCTTTGTAAATTGTGAGTTCATTACCTTTGTAAATTGTGAGTTCATTACCTTTGTAAATTGTGAATTCATTACCTCTGTAACTTGCTCAGCTATCAAAACTTTGGAGTCCAGTCCCTGGACCAATTATGTACCTCTGTAATCTTTTGACTACCGCCCACAGGATGGGTATGGGGTGCATAATAAACATATTAAACTAACTTCAACAATTTCAAGAGTTTACTCTTGTTTAAAAAATTTTATTACTACAATGAATATAATTCGCAAAGATCCCTATACAGAAATGGGGTAATATATTAATGGTGGGGAAGGAGAGACCAAAACTAAATGGTCGTACTCACGGGTACTCTTATCATACTGTTACAGTTCCTTGTCAAGGTTGTAGTCCACGAGGACATTATTTAGACTTGCATTATTATTATTATTATTATTATTATCAAGGGGGGGGATGTGGAAGGTATTCAGGCTTAATTCAGGGAACTGGAGCACAGATCCAATTCCCTAAATCAAGAGCCCCTCACCAGCATCAAGGACCCTTCTTTGAGGGGATTTAGACTTGCAGAGCAGTTTACCCTGAGTTTTGCCATCCCTGCTATCAACACTCAGAGTAACCCACCATACATGCCCTGGTACTTACATCACAGTTTTAGACAGATTGTATTTGCCTTTGGGGAGAGTCTATGGAAGCCCGGGTTATTAATTAATTCTTAATAGTGGAGAAGATAGAACTAACAGTTAAAAAGCGGTACAACTCTCCTTGATGATAATAATAATGATAATAATAATGATAATAATATGTTAGGTAAGAAGGCAAAGCTCCAAGAGCTTTGCCAAGCCGTAACAGCTTGACAAAGCTCCTGGAGAGCGAAACGTTGCCACAATAAAATGTCATATTAGTTGCACTTGTGTCCTTTTACCCAACATCTCATTGATTAGCCCAACATATGACCGCACATAAAAAATATTGACCTACACTCTTTACAAATTCCAACCCAAGTGAATGATGGGTCTGGAGCACATCCCCTTTAATAATAGTATTATTAATTATAATTAATAATATTATTGCATATTATTAGGCTTTTCATGATATTAAAATGTCTGTCTTTTTTTACTTTTGAATATCTTCCACGGATCAAGTCATCGTTTCATGCATCCTTAGGATTATTTATCCCGCGAGGATTGTTAACCTATGATACATTGATCAAGTCAACTATTATGATTTATTTTCCCTGGGGGTCCTCCCTGACAATGCTATAATGAACAACTAACACTCAGGTATCCACTTAACGGTATATTGAACATGACCAGCAGGCTTAAGGTGACTTACACCTCGGCCAACACGGGACTCGAACTGCGGTCCATTGGATTGGGAATCAAACCCTCTTCCAGAGAGCCACACAACCAATAAGAAAGAAAAAAATAACCTCACGTTGGCGAAATGCATGTGCCAGGTTAATATCTACATTGACCATAACCGAATTTATGCACCATTGTGTTCTACTGGATAGCAAAGGCGGTGTTAGGTACGGGAAGACCACTAACGCCCAGGATGTGACGTGAATACTTGCTTATTGCTAGATGTTCATAAGTAATTTATTTCTCAGGGTAAGAAACGTTTGTTCCTCTCAGTGGTGAGGAAATTTCACTGAGATGAGAAAATAAATCAAAATATAGCTTCCAATGCAGTCAACTCAAAAATGGATTCACAATCTGTACAAAACAACGCAGCTGTGAGATCCAAAATTTCCCGTTTTCGTGGAATAATCTGACGTAGTATGGAGTTTTGTGAGAGCCTTGAGTGCCAGTAACCAGTGCCTCTTCTACTGACATCGAACAAAGACGCTCCAGTAAAATAAATTACACCAGTGTCTTCCAATATCATCGCTGAGCGAGGAATCAAGGTGAGAAAATAATTACCTTAGGTTTGTTGTACACAGTTCAACTTACGTGATAAGAGCTGCGTCTCTACCGCAGCTCATGTCAAAGATGAGTTTTATTCAGGAAATTCATATATTTTTTAACAAATACCCCCAGAGTAGCTTGATATAAAGAAAAACATAATTGCTGTTAGTAGCACGTTAGTTATCCCGGACCCTAAGGTAATATACTACCAGTGACAGGATGCCATCCATAACAGTCAGCCAACACCCAGGTACCTAATTACTACTACGTCACAAGTGTCAAAAGACTTGCTCACACATCTCCTCCCTGCCCTGGGATCGATCCCGGGCACTTTTGGCTCTGAATCTAATAGTCTTATTATTATTACAATCATAACAAATCGCAGGCCTCTTTGCAGTAGTTCGCTTCATTGTTTCCTTGTGTAATGGCAGGTATCTGAGGGTGAGAATGGTGCTGCCTGTGCTTGGTGCCCTGGCAGGGTTGGTCAAGGTGCGTTACTCTCGCACTCTTGTTGATAGTCAGATCTTCCGGTTGCATTACCACTGGACGGCAGCCTTCTGCTTCATTTGCTGCGCCCTCGTCACCGCCTCCGAATACATTGGTAGTACTATAGAGTGTTTGTCTGGCCAGACTGACGTTCCTAAACCCATCACCACCTACTGCTGGATATCATCTACCTTCACTATCAACTCTACTGGTGGTAAGAGAGTGTTTGTACACACACACACACACACACACACACACACACACACACACACACACACACACACACACACACACACACACACACACACACACACACACCAATGACATGGAGAAATAACACGAAAAAATTATGTAATGATTAAAATTATAAAGTAATTAATACAAGGAAGGTGTTAATAAGTGAGTGTTATCCTGCACAGCAATAGTTGGTGTAGGACCATACAACCCCAAGTACCATCAGCAACGCTTCCATACATACTACCAGTGGGTCCCAGTAGTGCTCTTCATCCAGTCAGTCCAACTATATATATATATATATATATATATATATTTAATATAATATATTATATATATACTATTATATATTATTTATATATATATATATATTTATATTATATATATATTATATATATTATATATATATATATATTTATATATATATATATATATATGCAATAAGATCACAGTAAACAGGTGATTCAGAATATGCAAAACAACCACTCTGAAAGAATAGAGAATTCCAAGCGCTTTCGTGACTACTCACATTATCAAGGAACTATGAAAGTTAAAGCATCCAAGGAAGCTATATAAGGGGTCTGGCCAACACTCACTATCAGATCACCACAACGGTTTAACACTTGACACGCGCCGGCCCAACTGGACAGGTCCTTTGCACAACTCACCAACAAACTATTCTACCAAGAAAATTTAAAATTATTGTTTGTCCAGTGTATTATTAAATTCTTCCCAAATTCTATTAATTAAATGGATCTAATTTATATAAACCAAAGGAAATATTCATATTATTGTCAAAACTGCTTTTTATGAAACAAGATTCAATTTTATTCCTGTCGACCATGGGACTTGCTTGATACTACTTTCTCACTTTTTGAAAAACAATTGGATGGTTAAAATCTCTTACATGAATAAATAGAGCATTGGAATCTTGTCCAGTTCTAATGCTATATTTATGTTGTTTTAATCTTAGTTCGAGATTTTTACCAGTTTGGCCGTAATAAACTTTATCGCAAATTTTACAAGGAATCTTATTAGACACATCCATCAGCATTTTGGGGGGAATTCTTTATCAAAAGTTTTTTTTACTGTATCAAGATTTTTGAATACAACTTTAGTATTAAAAGTCTTAAGTAGAGAAGGCATATCAACCAAGTTTTCATGGTAAGGGAGAACCAACATATTTTTAGTTGAATAAGGCTGGTTGTCCCTTTTTGGATTGTAAAAAGTATTTCTAGCAACTTTAAAAGATTTATCAATTACATTTCTTGGGTATTTTAAATCATTACCTATTTCATAAATTTTGGATATTTCCTCATCTATGAACTCAGGACTACAAATTCGTAAAGCTCTCAAAAACATTGATGAGAAAACAGACAGTTTGACTCTATCTTGATACGAGGAATAATAGTGGACATAGGAACAGTTATTTGTAGGTTTTCTGTAAATTTTAAATTGGAATTCATTATTACCCTTAATAATTAAAACATCTAGAAAAGGCAATGAGTTATTTTCTTCAAACTCAACAGCAAAGTTTATAGAATGGGCTAAGTTATTTAATTTTCCAAGGAAATGGTGTATATCTACATTTTTGGGCATAAGACACAAAATATTATCAACATATCTGAACCATTTAGCTCTATTAGGGAGGATTGTGTTAAGCAACCTTGTTTCAAAAAATTCCATGTATAGGTTACTAAGAACAGGTGAAAAAGGATTTCCCATTGCCATACCAAACTTCTGAGTGTAAAACTTATCATTAAATACAAATTTTGCATCAACAATGCAAAGTTTAATAAGTTTAAATAAACTTATTGTCCACTATTATTCCTCGTATCAAGATAGAGTCAAACTGTCTGTTTTCTCATCAATGTTTTTGAGAGCTTTACGAATTTGTAGTCCTGAGTTCATAGATGAGGAAATATCCAAAATTTATGAAATAGGTAATGATTTAAAATACCCAAGAAATGTAATTGATAAATCTTTTAAAGTTGCTAGAAATACTTTTTACAATCCAAAAAGGGACAACCAGCCTTATTCAACTAAAAATATGTTGGTTCTCCCTTACCATGAAAACTTGGTTGATATGCCTTCTCTTCTTAAGACTTTTAATATTAAAGTTGTATTCAAAATCTTGATACAGTAAAAAAAACTTTTGATAAAGAATTCCCCCCAAATGCTGATGGATGTGTCTATAAGATTCCTTGTAAAATTTGCGATAAAGTTTTATTACGGCCAAACTGGTAAAAATCTCGAACTAAGATTAAAACAACATAAATATAGCATTAGAACTGGACAAGATTCCAATGGTCTATTTATTCATGTAAGAGATTTTAACCATCCAATTGATTTTCAAAAAGTTGAGAAAGTAGTATCAAGCAAGTCCATGGTCGACAGGAATAAAATTGAATCTTGTTTCATAAAAAGCAGTTTTGACAATAATATGAATATTTCCTTTGGTTTATATAAATTAGATCCATTTATAATTAATAGAATTTGGGAAGAATTTAATAATACACTGGACAAACAATAATTTTTAAATTTTCTTGGGTAGAATAGTTTGTTGGTGAGTTGTGCAAAGGACCTGTCCAGTTGGGCCGGCGCGCGTCAGGTGTTTAAACGTTGTGGGATCTGATAGTGAGGTGTTGGCCAGACCCCTTATATAGCTTCCTTGGATGCTTTACTTTCATAGTTCCTTGATAATGTGAGTAGTCACGAAAGCGCTTGGAATTTCTCTATTCTTTCAGAGTGGTTGTTTTGCATATATATTATTATATATATTATATATATATATATATATATATATATATATATATATCTATATATATATATATATATATATATATATATAATATATATATATATATATATATATATATATACACAGTGAAAAATACATATATCATTATAAAATTCCGTTTATTTATCTCCATGAAGAATTCTTTATTAATTTTGACTTCATTTTGGTTGGAACGCATCAGGGTTGTTTCTTCTATCTTCCACACTTGATATGGAAGAGTTGTGAGGGTAAGCAAGTGGACTTCTTACTTCAGGACCTCAACAAGAGTCTCTTTGATGACGATGCTGACAAGAAGAAAGAAAATATTATCAAGTAAGTTCTGGTAATTTTTTTTTTTTCAACTTTTGAGTTCAAGTTTGAAGAAAATTTAAAAATGCAATTACTTTATTCCGCTGAGAATAAAGTGACTAAGAATTACGAAATAAACTAGTCCAAGATCATTAACGAAACCTTTTGCTGAAGACGGCCTGGTGTCACCCCGAAATAGTATACACTACCTTACGTATTTTTTAGTGCTTCCATGTTGGTTCGTTTGTGCCATCGACCAGAGTTTATGATTGTACCTCCAGATACCTGAAGGACAATTTTAAAGCCTCATCCCTGAAGTTACTAAGTGCGCTCCTCTTTCCCTGCACTTTCAGGTCCTTCAGGAACCCTTTGTAGTGTCTGATATATGACATAACTTAATGTATCTCTCTGCTCCTGCACCACCAGGTACCTGAAGGAGTCTCAGGGTCTCAATATGAACTATTTCGCCGTGTACTTCATGTGTGAGGTGCTCAACCTCGTGAATGTTGTGGGTCAGATGTTTCTCATGAACCTCTTCCTCGGGGGGTTCTTCATGAAATACGGTATTAAGGTGAGCTTATTTAGTGCATTTATTTAAGGTTCTTAATCTCAGACGTCCAAGTTAAAACGCAAACTCAAAAAAATTAGGCAACAGGCTATAATTTTAAATTATATTCAGGTCAGAGGTTAATCTAGGCTGAACTTATTTACGAGGAAGACTTTATCCGAGTTTCATTGACCACTTTATCTCATAGGTACATTAAATGCTATCTTTGTTATGTGTGTATTTCAAAACCTTTCCACGTTTCTGGTACCTGTCTCTAACAGCTTCTCTTCACTTTAATAACAGCAGATAATTGTGCTTCCTTGGGCTTTATTGTGTCTCTCTTCACAGCTCATATACACGCTTCCTATTTCATAACGTGTTTTGCATAGTTTTTCATGACTACGTTAGATTAGCCAGGAAACAGGACAAGTGTTTCCTGACGCGGGTCTTATTCATGTGATGACCCGCCACTGGAGCTTATGGTCGTCTGACAGAAGCCTTCCATTGGCTTACCCCTCCACCTCTTCGAAGATTACTGTATCTATAAAATAATAATTGTCATGCCTGCAGATACAAGTAGGCTCGTCGGGCGGACTCCAGCCTAGTATCAATACTACAGTGATCATTTTCAATGTTGGACCTCTAATGGACACACTTACGTATTTCATTATTGGTGACAGAGGATAGAGCCTTCACCAGGTCTTGCTCTGAATGATTCTCACTCATTGAGATCTTCACATAAATACTACTACTACTAATAATAATTAACTAGAAGAAATACTAGGATAATATTTACTTGAAGCCCAGGTATTAATTTATTAAGTAGTTTTCATTATTGTGGTGTACAGGTGAGCTATATTAATATTCTGTGGCAAGGTGGAAAAATGGTTTTGGCGACAAAATCTAAAATGTTTTAACTAGTCTACTCTAACCTTGAATTTAATTCCCTATTATTTTTTTAGTCTCGTAATTGTTTCTAACTTTCTAAACATCTGATGAGTTTATTCTCCTTTCCTCGTTATGGTCACATAGCAACACTCCTGAAGTGTCATGGTTACATAACAACACTCCTGAAGTGTCATGGTTACATAACAACACTCCTGAAGTGCCATGGTCACATAACAACACTCCTGAAGTGCCATATTCGTCACGAATATCTTCAGCCATACGAAGATGAGTTTTGGTGGTGTTTTGTTCGTCAGGAAAGATGAGTTTGCCTTTACATGGCTCTCAGTGGTTAAGCAGGCACTGGCATAGCCCCACCTAGGTTTTAGTTCACTTTATAAACAAACCACGGAGCGGGTGGGGTTTGAACCCATGGCGAAATGAGTCGTAAAACTCCAGGCCAGTGCGTAAACCACTCTGCCAGTTGACTGAGATTATTACCTAGGTGTCCCAAAGCTGGGCTGGTAGCGCACTCATCTCACACACTGAGGTCCGTGGTTCGATCCCTGTTACGGGTGAAAACATAAGGACGTTTCCTTAAGACACCTGCTGTCTATGTTCACCTAGCAGTAAAATAGGTAGCTGGGTGTAGGTGGCCTCCTGACGACAAAATTGACCTAATTTGCCCGAAATGTTCAGCATAACAAGCGGCTTTCTATATAGTGGTATGTCATTGATGTCAGCTATGGTCTGTATACCTTGTACATGTACTTGTAGAAATAAAGATAATTATTATATAATGTTATTATAGCAGAGGTATCCCGAGATGATATCCTTCACGGGTATCCCAAGCAAAAAAATTGCATTTCAAAATGCGTTTCTGATTCTCAGGTGATCGCATTCTTTGCGGCTGACGACCTGAAGAGGAACGACGCCCTGATGGAGACCTTCCCGAGGATGACCAAGTGCTTCTTCCACATGTTTGGATCCTCAGGAGAAATAGAGAAGAAGGATGTGCTCTGTGTCCTTCCCCAGAACATTATCAACGAGAAGATCTATCTGGTGATGTGGTTCTGGTTCATCATTCTCACTATTCTTACTATCTTACAGGTGAGAGACTCTTGGTATTTTACGAGTGATAGACAGGGGCTGCATAACCTCTGCAGGTTGAGCGCTTCCCCATGTGTGTATTGAGATGATACTGTTAAAGTATACTTGTAAGGTAAGACCAAGGTAAATTAAAGTTATAGCAGTAGACAAGTTTTAAGCTTTAAAATATAACCTGGGTATATACTCGACAGGTTTCGAGTATATACCGTATATTCTTGACTGGTGGTATACAGGTGAACTGTAGCTTTAATGTCTTGTATGCCCCAAACAGGCTTTATACTTTATCTGTCTAACCTTTTAACTTTGGCAGTATACGAGGTGAAGATAAAAAACATAAACTTAATTTTTAAAATGCCTGACAGGTAAGACATCGGAAAACCTCGATCAGATGACCAAAGGTTCCTGCAACGGATCATCATTTGTCCTGTTTCCCGACGAATGTAAGATAATATGTTCGTATTAAACTTCCTACCTACTCAGTTATAAGAATCTCAGCACATTCTTTCTTCCAAAAAGGTCTTGTGGCTGGTGGCAACATTCGTCAGCGATGCATTGCGACTTCGACTACTGCAGCTCATGGCTAAAACTACGTTTTCCCCAAGACTAGAACAAGCCATACGTCACATGCATCTAGGTGACTACTGCCTCCTCCACAGCATAGGAAGGAATCTAGATGTTCTTAACTTCAGGGACATCTTGCAAGGCATCACAGAAGCTGCAGAAGATAACGACCACAGTCCCAGCGCCCCGCCCTATGGAACATATCGTCCCATTCATGCACTTGGGGACCCTGATATGATCCCACGCAAGCGTCAAATGATAATGGAAACAATCCAGTAGAAATACGTTACCAGCATTTTTGTTCTTGATACTATTCAGAGAAGGAATAATGCAAGAGAAGGCGTGAAACATGGTACCTGTAGTCTGTACAAGGTTCCGAAGTTCATTGGCCCCCGCGGCCCGGTTATACACCAGGCCTCCAGGTTGATGGCCTAGTCAGTCAGGTTGTTCGTTAAGGATATTTTTCACAGTCTGTCATGTCACCAGTTTCCGGTAGTGTTGTTACAGTGTGCAGAAGGTAACCAGTTCCTCCAGCTTATAATTATCTGGAGCTGATGGGATCTCATTACACATTAATGGAATAGTTTTGACTGGCGGGATTCGTCCT
>NC_069423.1:9803687-9876187 GCF_026875155.1 Cherax quadricarinatus | reverse complement strand
TGCTGCTGGGCTACCTGCTGCTACTACTACTACTACACTACTACTACTGCTGCTGCTGGTGGTGTTGCTGGTGTTGCTGCTGCAAACTATACCATACTGCTACTGCTGCTACTACTACTGCTGCTGCTGCTGGTGTTGCTGGTGTTGCTGCTACTGACTGCTACTACTACAAACTACTACTACTTACTAGCTGCTGTTGTGGTGTTGTGTTGCTGCTGCTACTACTACTACTGACTACTACTACTACTACTCTCTGCTACTGTCTGCTACTGTTGCTGGTGTTGTGCTGTGCGGGTACTTCTGCTGCCACTACTACTTACTACTACTACTGCTACTGCTGCTGCTGCTTGCTGCTGTTGCTGCTGTTGTTACTTACTCTACCTACTACTACTACTACTTACTACTACTACTACTGCTGTGCTGCGGGTTTGCGGGTGTTGCTGCTGCTGCTACTACTACTACTACTACCACTACTACTACTACTGTTGCTGCTGCTGCTGTTGCTGGTGTTGCTGCTGCTGCTACTACTACTACTACTACCACTACTACTACTACTTACTACTACTACTGCTGGTGGTGTTGCTGGTGCTGCTGCTACTGTACTACCACTACTACTACCACTACTACTACTACTATGCTGCTGCTGCTGCTGCTGAGTTGCTGCTGCTGCTGCTACTACTACTACTACCACTACTACTACTACTGTTGCTGCGGGCTGCTACTACTACTACTACTACTACTACTCCCTACTTCTACTACTACTGCTGCTGCTGTGCTGCGGTGTTGTGCTGCTGTTTGCTACTACTACTACTACTACCACTACTACTACTACTGCTGCTGCTGCTGCTGTTGCTGGTGTTGCTGCTGCTGCTACTACTACTACTACTACCACTACTACTACTACTGTTGCTGCTGCTGCTACTGCTCTACTACTACTACTACTACTACTACTACTACTACTACTGCTGCTGCTGTGGGGTTTGTTGCTGCTGCTGCTATACTACTACTACTCCCTACTACTACTACTACTTTGCTGCTGCTGCTGGTGTTGCTGTGTTGCTGCTTCTACTATTCTGTTTCTGCTGCTGCTGTTGCTGGTGTTGCTGCTGCTGCTACTATACTACTATTTACCTACTACTACTACTACTACTACTACTGCTGCTGCTGTTGTGGTGTGTTGCTGCTGCTGCTTACTACTACTACTACTGCTGCCTGCTACTGCTTTTTTGTACTACTACTACTACATTGCTGCTGCTGTGTGGTGTTGCTGCTGCTGCTACTACTACTACTACTACCACTACTACTACTACTATGCTGCTGCTGCTGTTGCTGGTGTTGCTGCTGCTGCTACTACTACTACTACTACCACTACTACTACTACTACTACTACTGCTGCTGCTGCTGTGTGGTGTTGTTGCTGCTGCTACTACTACTACTACTACCACTACTACTACTACTGTACTACTGCTGCTGCTGCTGTTGCTGGTGTTGCTGCTGCTGCTACTTGCTCATGTTGCTGCTGCTGCTTCTTGCTGTGTGGTGGTGTTGTTGCTGCTGTGCTACTACTACTACTACTACACTACTACTACTACTGTTGCTGCTGCTGCTGTTGCTGGTGTTGCTGCTGCTGCTGTTGCTGGTGTTGCTGCTGTTGCTACACCCTCCTTCCCAACATATATTTTATCCATGTAATATGTGTAACGGTGGTCAAAACTCTCTTAATAAATGTCTCGTTATGTTGCATATGTGTAAATTTTCATAACTTTTGTTGCTATTACTACTAAAATTTACATTTTAAAACTTTCATATTTGTCTATAAAAAATATTCAAAAAATCATTAGTATAGACAAACATGAAAAAATTATATTTTCAGTGAGTTATGCAAATAATTCACACTTAAGAGACCTAAAGTAATGACGTTTCAGTCTTACTAAGACCACTGACAAGTCTGAATGTGTGACTTGTTAATAGTCGGCCCGAAACCGAAACGCCGGTTATTTTTTTTTATATTTTATTTAAAAACTTTACAGCTTGATATTAAATAAAGATATAAAATGGATACAGTAGGATCCTCAATCCTACACAACATACACTAACAATCTACAAAACAAATTACATAAAAATTACCCAAACATACACTAAAATTTTCCTATAACATTTAAAACATAACAATCTAAAACATACATAAAATCCTAAACAATACACTTAATTTTTATTAAAATAGTATGACACTAACAATCCTACACAACCTTACAGAGATAATCCTAATAACCTACATCAACAATCCTTTAAAAAAATAACTAGCTCTACCACAACACTAACACCTTACTAAATAATAAAAAATTACACAAATATTACTAACTCCCTTCCAACGCCTAACAATCTAAAACATACAAACCCAATTCCTACAAACATATTAACGAACCTTTCAAATTATAACATTAGCGATCCACAATCTCACAAACAATGGATTTAGCACAATTGTATTGTTAAAAAAGAGTTTAAAAACCCCCAACACTCAAAAAAACCCTAATTTAATACTATTTGGGTACAATTATCGCACTATATATCCATAACTATAAAAAATTACTAAACCCTTAAAGCTCTTCAGGTTTAAGTTAAACAAGTTTGACCTGACATTAAAACAAAGGTCATCACCACACTTCAACAGGGAATAATCAGAGTAATACCTACATCACAATCTCAGTCTAAACAAATACATGCTTCTTCCCAATTTAACCTTATACTAAATAAATATTAACAATAATTAATTATCAAATTTACCACAAGCCTCTTCCAACGCCTGAGCACATTATATAAAATCTGAGACTAAACCATACTGTCCCATTACAAACTTATTAACGAGGCATTACAATTTATGGAAGTCATTAGCGTTCCATCTCGCAGCAACTGGATGAGCACATTATATAATGTTAAAATAAAGACAGTACACTCGCTAAAAACCCACAACACTCAACACAAACATAATTTAATAACCTCTCATTGCGATACAATTATCGCACATGAAATATGCCCAATAAAGGCTATAAACGCACACTCTACATAAGCCCTAAAGCTCTTCACGGTCTTAAAACTATAATCTTGACACCATTCACACTTAATACATGAAGGTCATAACGACCCTGACACATCAAACAGAATTCTCCATTCGGTACTACGTAATTACTTGATATCACCTTTGCTTTCTGTGCCCAAACGCCGGTTATTAGTGACTTGTTCCACCCTTAGTATTGTCACTTTTCTTTATTTTCAAAAATTATTTGTAATATCCAATAAATTAATTTATCGAAATTTACCCACCAAAAACTCAATGAACGTATTCAAATTTGCTGGAGGTAATGCGAGAAATAATTTCTTCAAATTTAGTTATGAAATGATACATTTCTCGTAACCCATTGAAGTATAACAAGCCCCTGTTAGGTTGTTCTCAAAACTCCTCCTTGCTGTTGTTGATGGGTTTAGTGTCCGGGGAAGCTGTCAGTTCTGTAGCGAAGCGGGTGAGGAACTCACTGAAGACACTGGTCTCCATGTTCTGTGCTAAGCTGAGCAAGAGGAACCACTCACTCAAAGAACAGTGCTCCATCACTCGACTCACTTGTATTCTTGCTTTCTCGTTCGTGTGTAACTGCCGTCGCAGAGGGATGAGAGGGAAGACAAGCAGGCATAAATAGGACAAAATGGGGAGCTTAAAAAATTACAAAAATGCATTAAAATATTGGAAAGTTCATTAGGTCTCCAGAAGGAAGTGTTATAGGGAAGTGAAAGGCTTTCGGGAGGAAGTGTGTAAAGAACTTTGAAGGCATTCAGAAAATGGGAAGGAACTCGACAGGCCTTCAGGAGGAAATGTGAAGGAAGTTCCAAAGGCCTTCAGGAGGAACTTTGATGGAAGTTCAAAGGCCTTCAGGAGTGAGTGAGGAACTTTAACACCCTTCAGAAGGAAGTGTGAGGAGTAATGTGACCATAACTTCAGTTTCAAGCATCATGAAGAATAACAATCACCCTACCTTCAGGAGGAAGTGTCTGAAGAAGGGTATGGAGACGGTGAGGAGTCGGAAGACGAGCCACAGAGAAGTGACACTGGTCAGCAACACTAACCATACCCACAGGAAGATATAAATCTGTTGGGGACACTCAAATAAATCACTAACCTAACACTTTATCATTAGTATACACTCCAGCCTATCGCTTCTATAACAATGTGTAAGTAAGTAAGTTTATTCAGGTATACACAAATACAGTTACATAGAATTATCATACATAGCAGCATATGTGTAGAGAACCTAGGATAACCCAAAAAAGTCAGACAGAGTGACTTATTTCCATTGTGCAATAATCTACCTTACGTTAGATAATTGCACATTAAACTGCAACTAATTCACAAAGTTTGCAACAACAACAAAAAACAGACGCTTTTCTTAATAAGATCTTGCTTATACTTAATAACCTGTATTGAAGAATTAGACACTTGCAACATCTGGTTATTAGTTGACGTTCCGCCATTTGGATAGCGAGACGTCTAATGAAGATACCCAGATGTCACACATGTTTAATTTTTCATCTTGTCGGTACTGTATACTATTGTTGCGTCCCTTGTATGTAACCCAAGGTGTATTTGTTATTATATGTATATATTTTTATTTTCACTTAATATTATATTGTCTGTATCTTCATTAATAGCTAAAATGAAGATATCTTGCTTTATAATACTACCTGACCTTATATTATTTAGCTATGTATATAGGTAGGATGTGTTTTATTGAATTAAATCGGGAACTGCTGTGCTAACTACCGTAATACAGTTAGTCAATCAGTTTCTCGGGTTGGTGTCTCATGAACCGAATTGAAGTCTGGCTTAGAGGCGTTGTTGCCCGAGTGAGTACCAGCCTACCTCGAGCCTTGGTAACATCTCCTCCTAGTTTGATCAAACTCAAGTTTTTGGTAACAGACGGTTCCGTTGGTGAGATGGAACCTCTTTCTCGCTACACTGAGAATCAGTGAAGGGCAGAACTAGTTCTAGACTTAGAGATTTTGATATCTACTAAGGCTGCGAGTCTTTTTGACGTTATGAAGTCAATCAGTGGATTTAACTATGACCTCTACGTCTTACCGATTTGAACTGAGCCGAACTTATATTCGGTAAGAAGGGAGTATTAGGACTCCCATAGAGATTCTATTGAAGATCTCGGCTGTGTGTATTCCTGTTTCGTTAAGATTGTTAAGTTCTGATAAATGTCTCTATCTCTAGGTCAGCTTCTTGGTGGATTATTGTACTCGAAGCCAGCGATTATTCGAGGACGGATACACAATTTAGCCTTGTACGTATATAGTCGACCTATAGTGAGACATTACCGTCAATGATTGAAACCCTTGGGTATATATGGTTAATTATGACTTGTGACAATGGAAATGTCACTAACTAAATGTTCATAAATTGTATTATAAACTTATGGCCTTTAGTATTATTGTACTCAAAAAAACCCGTGGGGGAAAAAAAAGTATCGTTCTGTGTTATTTCTTTTAAGACACGTTAATATTAATGATATTAAATTATTATTTTGTCGGATTATTGTCTCTTGGTTCTAATTTACAAAAAGCCTATTAAGATGGTGTTTTATACTAAAGATAACCAGTCGTGACCGTGATCCAACACTGTTGCGAAAGAGAAGACTTTGACAGGTTACATACGTAAGGAGATTTATTCCAAACTCCCCGGAGTTTGGAATAAATCTTACCCAGCAAGACTCATAACTTCTCCATTTGTAACAACCATGCATGTACAATAACTATTAGTCAGTACGTTTCTCTACAGGACACTACTAACCAAATATGAGAACAAAGGAATGACTATTAACTATAAATAAATAAAATATGAAATTAAATGGTTATAATTATAACCTTAGTTTTTAAAGGAGGTGGAACGGTAAGCCAGTGGAAGGCCTCGGTCAGATGACCAAAAACTCCAGCTGCGGGTCATCATATGAATAAGACCCGAATCAGGAAACACTTGTCCTGTTTCCTGACAAATCTTACCTAACTTCTGGAATTATTAAATATGAATATTTTTAGGGAAAACTTAGCTAAACTTTCAAGGAGCGGGGCTCGTAAGGATGTCTTTCAGCACACATCAGGATAATATTAAACACTAAACGTGCAGACCTATGACTCACCTTCTCGTTGATGATGTTAGTAGCTATGAGGCACATAACGTCCCGTACTTGGATGGTTCCCGAGGCACCGAAGCTCCTGAAAACACACTTTGCCATCTTAGGGAAGATGTAAGACATAGGGTCCGTCCGGTTCTCCGGGTCCAACCCGACTACTTCAAGCATCTGACCATCAATATAATAGTTTATTACGAGGATGTACGATATTTTGTGGCAGTCATAAATCAATAGTTTACTTCAGTAAGAAATAGGCAATTTAGAGTTAACCCGGGTTTATATACTCAACGGAAAGATTAAAACCAAGTTAGTCAAGTTACTCTCTCAGCGAGATTATTAAGCTTGCGATCAACCTTTTTGCTGATTTTAAGTCATTTACAAAATTTAAGCCCTAACAGAATTAAAACTTAAATTTCAGTATGCATGCAATGTGAGAAGTATCTTTCTTTATCTGTAAGTTATAATTATTTACTTACATTCAGATAACCCACACACAGGAGAATGTAACTCGTGACTTAGGCCATTAACTAGTCACACAGCAGCGCGTATATTAAAAATGGTTATAATCATGATCATAACTTTTAAAGGTGTGGAAGGGTAAGCTAGTGGAAGGCCTCGGTCAGATGACCAAAAGCTCCATCTGCGGGTCATCATATAAGACCCCCGTCAGGAAACACTTGTCCTGTTACCTGACACATCTTGCCTAACTTAACCTAACTTAACCTAAGAAGCGCGTACAACTGGCGTCCAGGTTTTGTCCTGACCGTCAAGATTTTTTTTGGGTAATGTTTAATAAATGATTACATTTGCACAGGTCTTCTTAACACGTATGACAATGACCATAAAGTTTCTCTGCAACATAACACTGAGTGCATCATACCGACAGGACAGTGTCTACGTACATACCATCCTATTTAACGTCAATATATCACTTTGGCTACGAACGTCGTCGGATGTCTGACTGGAAAGTGAAATAAAAATGTTACAATTTGACTGTCCACTTATTTTATTATTAAAGATTCGCCGGTATTCTCCCGGCCCGGCCTTGGCTCCCTCTCTAGGAGTGTCTGAGACCTAAGTCTCCCATGGGAGAAGGCACAAGTACCCCCTCATCTTTGGGAATAACTGTCCCCAGGCCTAGCCACATGCTAGGCCTCTCTGGGCTGCCATCCCCACCCCAAGGGGGCTAATGGGAATAACAGTCTTGTGAGCTGCAAGCTCGGGCTCAGGCACCTACTCTACCCTAGAAGGGCTGGGCATGGTGTCGATGACTGTCCACTCGATGGATCTTTGTTTTCTGTTCGAGTATCAAGTTTTTTTTTATCGTCACAACGTATTGCAGCATTTTTTGGCGTTACGGCGTTATAATTGGTTAAATTCTGCTTAAGGACGGCAATTAAATTTAATCAAATCTAACTCGATTTACACTGAATAACGTTATCGACACATTTGCTTAAAATCATAGGTTAGAAACTGACGTGTTAAGACAGCGGCTGCCTGAAGGATTTATATTTTAGACGGTCACTTCGATGGTAGCATTTTATCGGTTCTAACCAATGGATCTTCGCGCACACACATTTGTTCCAAGACTAACAATAAATTGGAAGCTTACGTTGACTCCATAGGTGAAGAACTCGCCGCCTAGGAACCAGTTAGTGAAGAACAAGGTAGCTACCACCACTAACAGGTTGAGGAACTCACAGAAGAAGAACTTGTGTGCCCATGACTCGTGTCTTCCCATGTAGTGAAGGATGTATCTCGATAAGGTGCGGTACCTTCAACACAAGAAACTCCAGCGTTCTAAGACATAAAGGTGAATGTAAGTACAACAGATTACTGGTGATTATTATGGTTCATAATAAAGAAGAGAAGCCAAGATGTCGTGGTTAGCAACGATTTACAACTAATCAGGGAACTGGTGAGGATCTCCCATGGTGAGTGAATCCAACAACTCGCTAACCTGTGACCTGTAAGACTCGCCATGGGTTCAACCCCCACCCTTGCCCTGATTTGTTTGCAATCGCGTTACTAGGATTTCGTGAGTCAATTCATTCAACTTGCAACTTGCCTAGTATGGGCTACTAGGCCTACTGCAGTGTTGAAAATTAAAATGGTGTAAAATACCGACAGGTTGGTACTATACATGTACAACAGTTAGGTATCTTTATTCCGAAATGTTCCGCCTACACAGTAGGCTTCTTCAGTCGAGTACATAAAAAGTTGGTGGAAGCAGTAGAGATGTGAAGACGATGTAATCAGTCCATCACCGGGTGATGATCACTCGGGTGATGGACTGATGATCAATAGTCACACTTGAAGACTATTGAACAAATACTCTTCTCCAGGCTGAGGGACTGACCACCTCAAAACTACGTCTTCAAGGATGATGGACTGATTACATCGTCTTCACAGCTCTACTGCTTCTACCAACTTTTCTGTACTCGACTGAGGAAGCCTACTGTGTAGGAGAAACGTTTCGGAATAAATATACCTAGCTGTTGCACATGCCTCACCTACCTGCCGCAGTGTTCCTCCTATCTAATGTTCTATACCCGACAGACTGCAATCTTGTCCAATTTCCGTTTCCAACTGGAAGGTTAACTGTAAATTCATAATGTATATTAACATATGCACACACCAAAGCAACATTGAATAGTGTTTGTAACACAGTTTGTTGCAAAATAGAGATACCTTACATGTCTTCTCGACTGAAGTAATTTTTGAGATTTGAGCCCAGGTAGTCACGGATGGCCAGGTCTTGTATGGCTTGTTTAAAAAGTCCACCTTCCCACATCTTCCATAGCCAGTGAGGCACGTAAAACATCGCCCCCTAGATAAACAGTCAAGCTTTTTATGCAGAGTTTACTACCACAGATTATCAAGCAACAATTGTTTCTGCTGAATAAAACGGCAGTAACTCAACAGTAATCAATCTCATTTTGCTGAATTAATATATCTGTTTAGAACAAAAAGGCACAATACCCTGGCTGGAACAATCACAAATAACCCGCACATAGAGACAAGCTTATCACGACGTTTCGGTCCGACTTGGACCATTTACAGTCAGTGTAACTTTGTAAATGGTCCAAGCCGGACCCAAACGTCGTGGTAAGCTTCTCTCTCTCCTATGTGCGGGTTGTGTAATAAGCTCATCTGATTGCTATTAAACAAGACTAATGTAATTTAGACTGATGTAATCCTAGTTGGCTAAATGTCAGTTCTCGCCCAGAGATAAAAAAAAAACTGCATTTCATTTTAATTAGTAAGAAAAAATTTATCAATGCATGTTTTTTTTCACAAGGTTGTAATTTTAGGCCAATTTGGCTAAAAAAAATAGCATTACTGTTGTAGTTCCATTTAGTGGACAAGAAAATTCGTAAATAATTAAAGCCCTTCTGATAATTTCCTAAGATAGTGAAAGTATATGATAGGAAGCCATTATTGTCTTAGTCATACCTAACATTAGATGGTGCGTGTGATATGGTGATACTACCTGAAGACCTTGATAATAATTTTGGTTTTCTGTTGTATAAATATTTACCTGGATGAAAAGGACAAAAGGAACCCATTGGTAGTAGGTGTGGTAGGTGATAGTTTCACCTGGCAGTACAGGACCTATCCCAGGGTGGGGAGCTTCTGCACCTATCTTGACGTCGTGAAGCCTATCCACCGTGAAGGTGCCCATAATAAAACAATAATTGTTGACCACCTTCATGTAGGATGCCGACGACACTCCACCCATGCAATCAATCTTTTTTCCTGAGGTAATAACAGTGACGTAGTCATGAAGTCGTATATAATACCGTTAGGTGTATATCATTCATATATATATATATATATATTAATTATTTTGGGTGTTGTTTACCATATTATACATTTAGAATCTGCGTTATGAAGCTACCAGTAGTTACGAAGCTCTGCCTGGCTATCATGGATTGAATATATATGTATACCATAAACGGCACAACAGTTATTTCCCCACCAACACAGTACGATCTACAGAAGAAAACACATCCACTATCGCTCACTTTCATACTGTCTTTCCTGAAGAGCACGGATATCACAGTTACAGTAATATAATACAGAAATCTTAACATGGCTCATTGAATGAGAATTTTCGTTTTTGGATATCACGATGAACCTTTAAAAGTGTTGTTTATATTTTCTGGCCATGGGTGTTGCTTCAGAGAGACATGTTTTGCAATCCTGGGTCTAGCCCTGTTCATAGCGGGGTCATAGCACTGGGTCATAGCCCGTTTCATAGTCTGGTTCATAGCCTGGGATCATTAGCTGGTTCATAACCATGGTTCATAGCCTGGGCTCATAGCACTGGTTTCATGGATGGGCTCATAGCCTGGTTCATAGCCTGGGTCATAGCCCTGGAGTTAGCCTGGACATAGCCCTGGGGTCATAGGCCTGGGTCCATAGCCTGGGTCATAGCCCTGGTCAGCCCTGGGTCATAACCCTGGTTCATAGCCCTGGTTCATAGCCCTGGTTCAAAGCCCTGGGTCATAGCCCTGGGTGGAGGATAATTACACAGGAAGACAACTCCTGTATAAATACAGACGTCACGAACTTACCAGAGGCATCATGGTAACACGCTCAGCTCACATACTGAGGTCCGTGGTTTGATCCCCGGCACTGGTGGAAACATTGGGACGTGTTTCCTTAAGACACCTGTTGGCCATATTATCGCTTGCCAGACGCTCCTGGTGTCTTCAGCCGAGTCTTACCAGCGCGTCATGACCCTACTTTATGCTTCTTGTGTTTTCTATGGCAGGAAATGTTGTTTTGGATGCCAACGATAAAGCTTAAATATCTTATCTGTTTTTAATTAATTCTGAAATGAAGGCGGATGTGGTGTAAGACTGAGATTTATTGCGCTTGCTTTTATCTTGGTGTTTATCTTCATGTGAGGGATTTAAAGCCAATGATAATCTGAACCCAGAAGACGTAGCACACACACACACACACACACACACACACACACACAAGCAAACATTAAGACATGTCAAAAAACCTTCCGGACCTTGATCACTTCTAACATACAGAGGCTGTTAAAAAGACTGTTAAAGGGACTGTTAAAGAGGACTATTAAAGGGACTGTTAAAGGGACTGTTAAAGAGACTATTAAAGGGACTGTTAAAAAGAGGTTAAGAAGACAGTTAGGAAGACAGTTAAAAGCACACACACGAGGAAATGCAACTTTAAAACTACCAAGCCGACACAATTAGCCTCTTGACCCATTATTACACCTACCTATAATACCGTAGAGGGTAGAGAGGATCATACACACCATGTAAATAATGTAGGTGTAGCGGTAATGTAGACGAAATACCAAATTTTCCATCACAGGGCTTCACATCTACCTTAACTTTTATTTTAGTCAGTGCTCTGAATGCCATGGTGGTGGTTATTAAGCCTGTGTCTCTAACAGGTATACAGAAGAGTTATTTCCTGTATCACGTTACTCTTGTAAACAGGTATGTTGGGCACTCCTTGTAGTTCCTTGTATCACGTTACTCTTGTAAACAGGTATGTTAGGCACTCCTTGTAGTTCCTTGTATCACGTTACTCTTGTAAACAGGTATGTAAGGCACTCCTTGTAGTTCCTTGTATCACGGTCTTATCATCAACAAATTAATATAGAACTGGTAGTTAGATTATGCTACATTTTATGTCAACCAGCAAATAACTATAGAGTTCGAGATGCTTTATATTACATTAATAATATTACCAACAGAAGACTCTTCACGAGTACTATCCGTGATCAAACTGTTCTTCTTGTTTATTCTTTAAACATACACAGTAACTCGTAATTTCAATATTGTAACACCGTCAAGTTTCTTTCTTAATTAGAGCAGTGGTGAGGTATGACTAGCTGTGTGAAAGAACACCGAAGATCCCCCTGGTCTCTCTCTCCCATGATCTATCTAAAGTGACTATATCTAATCATTCCTAATCTAACATTTAATTGTTTTTACCAGATCATCTTTTTTTTCCGATAAAACCTCCGATCTATCTCTTTGAATTGTAGAGGATATAAGGGTCATTTTTCCCGGCTCTGTTAGGTGAATCTACACTTGCCTACACAAATAACCCGCACATAAAAGAGAGAAGCTTACGACGACGTTTCGGTGACTGTCAATGGTCCAAGTCGGACCGAAACGTCGTCGTAAGCTTCTCTCTTTTATGTGCGGGTTATTTGTGTATCGTTCCAGTCACGGTATTGTGCCTTTTTTTGTTATTTACACTTGCCTCCATCGACTTCGCTTCAGGACTCGCAGCAGTTTTGTTTCATCGACTTTTTTTGGTTAAGCTGTTACCTATGTTGGCCAATCATTGTTCCTCTTTCGTCCCACTGAGATGTTAGTCTGCAGCATCCGCCGAGAGAGAGTATGGATCCCGCCTTCTACCTCATTCTCCAGATTGTTTTCATTTCGAATGTGTGTGTATGGTGTGGGGGGGGGGGAAGGTTTGGCTCTGCAAGGGTGTCCATAAGACCTAATTGCGAACTTATTCCCATTTATCTTTCTCGAGGAAACTTTATTTTCTTAATAATCTCCACTCAAAATTGGGCAACATTTTTTCCCGGACGTCCGGAAAATAGGGTTCAATAAGGCATAACCTTTGGTGTCCCTTAACAACACCAACAACAGCAACAACAACACGACCGCGGAGTAATTTCTTCTCATTGTGTTACAAGTAAATTAACTTTTCACGACATAATTTTACACGCTACAAAGTGAGTATCACTCTAAAATAATTTTTAAACCCATACAGGTCGTACAGAGGGAATAAAGAGGCAATGAAGTTTATTTAATTGGAGAAGATGCCCAATTCCTCAGATCAAGAGCCTTTCATTATCACGTATGATCAAGGTAAACTTGCTTACGTCAGCCATGACTCGTTTTAACTGTATCCTGGAGGTCGTGAAGCCTCTAGTAGGCGTCTGTGTAGTCATGTTTCAGATCTGTCGTAACTCAAGGCTACCTCCTTCATCTTCCTAACTGATAAGCAGTTTACCTGCTGATATGTTAATTACCATGAAATTATAATTTCTTTATTGCTTATTATCTTGTTTGTCAAGTGTGAGTTGGTAGTCATACATATTTTTATTATTTTATTTACTGGGAGCGCTAAACCCGTTGGGGTCATAAACGCCTTGTTAATGACAAGTAATCAGGTTTGTTCCAAGATAAAAATGGCTCCAATGCCTTAGATCAAGACCGCTTCCCTGGTGCCCCCTTTGAAGGCAACATTGTATAAAAATGAATCGGTTAGGTTACATATGATTTGTCAGGAAACAGGACAAGTGTTTCCTGACGCGGGTCTTAGTCATATAATGACCCACAGCTGGAGCTTTTGATCATCTGACCGAGGCCTTCCGCTGGCTTACCGGTCCATTCCTTTAAAACTTGAGGCTATAAGCGAGAAAATGGTTTGATGAGGTAACAGAAAACTGGGAACCGTCACCGATGCTTTTTTTTTCATGGTGGCCAGTCCCTGGACCCATTATATGCCTCTCTAATCTTTTGACTACCGCCCACAGGATGGGTATTGGATGCATAATAGATATTAAACCAAGTAAACTGCTTTTTCCATGGTTTACATGTGCATGATGTAGGTGAGATGGGTCTTTCTACCTTGACAGATATGAATGTCCACTGACAAATATTATCAGTTAAATATATAGGACAGAGGTTGCCCTTCGGTTTTAATAACGCTTTAATTATCCAGTTGGTGATACCTTCATCCCCAAGAGTTGTTGACAGACAACTTTAATTTCAAACCATAATTCCCAGTCATTAATTTGCATATGTATTGCACATCTGATGTTATCTTCTCTTATGTCATCTGGGGGGGGGGGGGAAGGTCCGTAACGATTCGTGAGCTCATCCATCAGTTCTGCACTTCTTCGGGAATCTGGATTGCTGCTGCGGTGATCTTCCAAGAGGTTATTTTGATCGCTTTTCATACCTGATGTGAAGTGACTTCCTTATGTATACCTGCCATGAGTCTTCCATGCCACCTTTCTGGCTGGAGTTGCAGGCGGCTTCTCCGGCCGCATTCGATACCAGTTTTAGTAGCTTTGTTTCTGTTGGTAGGGTTCCTTCTGCGCAATGCATTTACCTTCTTTTGCGTATCGTTTTTCACTCTGGTTTTCTTTTTTGTACATTTGCCAATGCTGATTCTATAGCCTCGTTTAAATCATCAATAACTTGATCGAGGGATTTAAGTGACAAGAAATTCTCACAAGTCACTAATATCACTGATGAAATCATCACGATATTTCTCTATTTGAGCACTGGCGGTTTTATTTTCTTCATCAGTTTTCTCGGCAAAACATCCATTTCCACGGGTTTGGTCCATTGATCAAAGATCATTGGGCCAATTATTATTATTATAATCATGTGGAGCGCTAAACCCGTAGGATTATAAAGCGCATGTGGGGGGATGGAAGGTATTCAGGTTCAATTCAGGGAACCGGAGCATAGATCCAATTCCCTAGATCAAGAGCCCCTCACCAGCATCAAGGACCTCCCTTGAGGGGATCAGTGGGCCAAGAATCTCAGGTGAGGACTTCCTCTGCATATCTCCAGAGACGCAACCACTCGATCCAGCCCCCACAGAGGTGGATGGGGTCAGAGTTGCCCAGACTTCTAGGATTTCCCCATATATTTGTAAATTGTTGACTCTCGTACCATTAACCCCAAGGTTTAGTTCCTTATCCTAGAAGAATGATATGTCTGAAAATAATCTTCAACGATAGGCATTTAAATATACAGTGGACCCTCGAATTTAGTAGTGCCGTTTCTGTATACATATTTTAATAAAATATAACTGACTTTATAAAGATGTTAATAATTTTCTTGCAATATTCGTTGGTTATATTTCTCATTCTCAACCACAAGCTTTTCATGCATATCTTATCATGGACTGATGAAATGGCGATGTACTGATAATATTATACCTGCTGCTTGAAGATGACGAACATGAATTTACTAATAAATAGGCCTCACAGCTCTGTATACGTATTTAAAAAATTGAAGGGTATATATCTTTTAAGAAAAAAGATTTGGTACAGCGTGGAAAAACTGCAGTTATTATTAATTTTTTAATGCAATTTCATTAGGAGTTAGTATTTTCAGCATTTTTTACTTTATTACAAAGCTGTTACACATTTATTCTACTGGTTAATTGAATTTAAAGCCTATCGACTCCGCTAGGGTCATTAAGTCTGTATATAACTTACCCATTATCAGTCAAGAATAACTTAATCCATAATGTATATACATAGGTCTATACGTAATCTCTTCACCTCAGACAAGAATAATTTAATCCCTAAAATAAGAATTAAATCAGACTCTCAACATACATACGCTGAGAGAAATACACATTTCAGTGGATATATCCTGGTAGCAGTGGTATTTTATTTGTCAGGAAACAAGACATTATTCCTCCAATTATTTATTTTCTTCACTGTAATATTTATATAATTTATTTGAAGGTATTCATAAACCCCATCATTTGTACAAAAAGTTTATTAACCATAAATATATGAACCCATTAGATTTGTTTCTGGCGACATTACCACTCGCATGGTGAGCCGTGGAGTTATACTTATATATTATACAGAAATGTGTATTATATTTATGTAATGTATTATGTAACAATATGTTGTATTATAAGAACATAGGAGTACTGGCCCATACAAGGCAGGTCCTCCTCAAAACCAACCATTCCCACCCATCCACTTGACCAACCTTTGCCTAGTTATGAAGCTATATGCGGTGCCGATACCTTAAGAATGCAACATCTGAGCGGCTTCAAACTTAGAAGCGTATGTGTACCTCTGGGACTTAGTCTAACTGACACGTCCCAACCAATCCATGTCGATGGCCCGTGTGTAGTGTACAATATACTTTTCCACATTTGCGAAATGCCTTACTCAAAGCCATTAATTACACTGATAAACCGCACTGACAAATGATAAATATTTCAAAATATGGAAGCTTTTCAGTGATTACAAATAAATATACGTGTGATAGTGTATATAAACGTAGCACATCCTTAGTATAAGTAACTTCCCATAATAACTATGTGAACATAACTGAACACACTTGTATAAAGAAAACCCATTTCATCACTACATACATTCTCTAACAATATTAGTATAATCATGGGGGAGCGCTAAACCCGTAGGATTATACAGCGCATGTGGGGGGGGATAGAAGGTATTCAGGCTCAATTCAGGGAACCGGAGCACAAATCCAATTCCCTAGATCAAGAGCCCCTCACCAGCGTCAAGGAACCTCCCTTGAGGGGTCTCGAACAGTAAACCGTATTATTCGAACGTTACTGATATCTAAAAGCTACCATTTTCCTTTCAGAAATTATGATTATTTAGCGACATCTACAATATAATATGTACTTTGATGAGCTTCGAATCTACTAGTCTCTTCAAGACCGTGATTTGAATTTGTTCAAACTAGGCATGAAGATTGTCTAGAACATAGACAGGGTGGCTGTATAACCCTTGTGGTTTAGCGCCTCTTTCTGATTATAATAATAATGGTACCTGGGGTGTTACAGTCATTGCTTATTAATATAAATTTGGCCGTAACCGGAGTTCATCCAGTATCATTTTAATCTAGTTTCACCTCGACTGAATTTTTTTGTGGTCATCCTTTTCAGGTTACCATATTAGTGTTAGTGTTCATGTTATTTCAGTTTTCCACCTCCATTGGTCCTTCAAAGAAAGAAAAAGCCTTAATGTCGGTAAAGGATCCTTGATCCAAGCAATTGGGACTAACCTCCTTTTACCTGGATCAAACCTGATTACTACTCATTTCCCAGGCGCTGAGATTGGTTAATTAAACTTTGGGTTAATGGTTAGGTTGAAAGCTTATTGACTATACGAGGGTCACTAAGGCTACATTGCACATTTACACCACCAATAATAATACTTTTAACCCTAAAATAAGGATTAAAGCTCTAATGATGGTGGGTTATTCGTCACTGACGAATAACCCACTGAGTTAATTCCTGACGAATCGTCAGGAATTAATAGTCCTAATTGGTCATAACCATATGATAGCTCGTTTAGTGGTTAAGTATCCACTGGCCGACCCCAGCTAGGTTTTACATTTCTTTTCAACTTCTATTTCAGTAGGCTTATCATTGTGTTTTTCCTGTTCAGCCTTTACTACACTAGGCCTGCCGCAGTTTTGTCTTTTTAACCTACACTACAGTAATCCTACTGCAAATCTTATTTTCATCTTATATTTCCTAAGCCTTTGATCATCTCACAAGTTCATACTCTCCTTCTCATCAACAGGCAGAGTGTCGGTAGAGTTCGAGAGTTCTCTAGCAAAGTAATGTATGAACTCGCTGAAAACACTCATCTCCATATTCATGCCCAGGTTGTATATGAGGAACCAGTCACTGAGAGAGGCTTGCTTCATCACTGTAGCAACATCATGCTTCATCTCTGTCTTCACCAGCATCTGCAATGGTTTGGTTTTCATGTTAGATTAGAACAGATTAGGTCACATGATGTTAAGTAAGGTTAGGCAAGAGAAGTCTATGACATGAGTGGGTGTAAGTAGGACCAGCCTAACAGGTGAGGTTAGCTTACATAAGGTTCGGTCAGGTCAAAGCTGTGTTGGTAATACATTAAACGAGAAGCTGATACACAATAATTTAATTCTGTATCATAACTAACCTAACCTTGCTAAAGAAATCATGTAATATAAGGCATCATAGTTTTCCCAATCTGTCAATATATACTATATAACTTTGGTTAGGTTTTTACACTGGGAAAGAGAATCTTAAGGTGACTATGAGGAGTAACTGTACCTGAAGGCGGAGGCGTCTTAAGTAGGGAACGAAGATGAGGAGGAGACGGTAAGCCAGGTATATAGAGGTAACAGTCGTCAGTAACACCAGCCACACCCACAGGAAGACGAAGATCTGAGAGGTAAACAAAATCAAAATACAAGCGTAATTATCAAAGGTTTATGGCATAAAAAATCCACGTAAGAGACAATAAACTAGAAGAGTACTGTATATTTCAACCTCACAATAAGGCCATCTTCAGCAAACGTTTGTTAAAGAGGGCCTCAGTATATAGCCTAAATAAGCAGTACTCCCCTTTTTTTGTAGTGTCTCGGTGTGTATCAGATCAACACATACCCAGATGCATCCTCACGGGAGCAATAGTTTGGGGGACTTTTTTTCCCCCTTTGAAACTTAATGTTGATGATGTAGCATTAAAGACAACAACAACAGGTGCAGTAATGATTATGCAATCTGTACTTCAAGTAACATCAGGTGCATTTCTTCAGCATAAGAGGTGATCAAGATAACGGCAAAAGGTGATAATGCTAAGATCCGTGGCAGTAATATAATTAATATAGCCATAATAATGAAACACAAAACATCATTGCAATCAAGGAATCAACAGTATGGCATTCGCGTACAGTGTTCAGTGTTTAATACCTTTCTTTCCACATGCCGGGCCAGGGCAGGGAGACGACCCGGGATGGACCCGTCCCAGAGAACCTACCTGGCCTCATCCTACCGCTATTTTATCAGTTACTGCTCTCAGGAACTTGCGAGTAATGCTTCTCATCATCATATTTGATCACAAACTAGTAACTTGAAGTAATATTTTCTTACAGCTACTGTTTCTGTTGCTAATTTAAAAACAGGTAGCCTAGTTTGGTTCTCTTTTTCTTTGTTTATTCTGTAGTTATTTTCTGGAACGAATTACCCCATTTCACGAATTCTTACACTGAACTATTGCGTGCAAACTGTTTCCTAACTTTAATCTCCAAGTCGCATAATAATTCCGATTAGTAGACAAAAAAAAGGTTAAATATATTTATTCAAATTCTAAGTAGGTTAAGTATTTTTTTGTTACATAATATTGCTTTAATTTTAGTAAGGTTGCACTGCTTGATTACGTTTGGTGAAAATTAAACGAAATGTATATAGAACCAACGAAATGAATGTTATTAATGAATAGTGACTATGTGTGAGGTGAAAGTGATGAATGATGATGAAAGTATTTTCTTTTCGGGTCACCCTGCCTCGGTGGGAGGCGGCCGACTTGTTGAAAAAAAAAATATACAATATCAAAATTATATGTAAACTATCTTAAAGTTTTCCAGAGCGAATGTTCAGGTAATTCCACAAATGCAACGACCACAGGATATATACACTGGGAGGTGTATTTCTTTAAGCTTATATAATAAATATTGTGAGAATTTACTTTAATCCCCATTTTAGGAGGTGAAAGGTTGTGTGCAACCTTAACCCTCGTGCACTCGATAGGCTTTAAACCCCTTCAACCAACCATAATATGCAGTTACTGTACCTTCTCGTTGATGATGTTAGTAGCGATGAGGCACATAACATCTCTCACTTGTATGGTTCCTGAGGCACCGAAGCTCTTGAAGGTACACTTAACCATCCTGGGGAAGACGTATGACATCGGGTCTGTCCTGTTCTCTGGGTCCATCCCAATCATCCCAAACACCTGGACCAGGAAATAAAATAATCTTAAATAGTTTGCCATAAAACCTTCACATGAGGGGGATAGACAGCTGTAATGTCTTTAATTGAGGGGAGTTTAATTACTGTAAAACCCTTTTGCAATTAGGTAGTTGATAAAGACAGTGCAGTAATGGGTTTTATTGATACAATGTTTCACCCATGAGTGGGCTTTATCATTTTATCGTGTACCTGATAAAATCCACTCGTGGATGAAACGTTGTACCAATAAAGACTTCACTTTATTAAGTGTCTATTTACTCAGATAATACGGAGTACATAGCCGTAATTCTCTTGCATGAGGTGTTACATAGCCGTAATTCTCTTGCATGAGGTGTTAAATGGCAATAATTCTCTTATATGAGGGATTACATAGCTTGAATAATATTAAGAGTGGTTCTGTAATAATCATGTATGTAGGTTATATAGTTGTAATACCACATGAGGGGTTAGATATATTGCTGTAATACTCTTTCATAAGGATTACAGTCAATTATTTCTCAAGAGTATTGCAGACAAGTTTTCATTTTAAGTGTTATTTGCGACACTTGCAGATGGTATGCAGGTTACTTACCTTGACGCCATATGCTAGGAACTCGTCACCCAGGAACCAGTCAGTGAGGAATAAAGTGCCTATCACCACGCCAAGGTTGAGGAACTCACAGAAGAAGAAGGAATAGGCCCAGTCCCTATGATTGTCCATGTGGTGGTAGATGTATTTAGAAAGCGCAGCGTACCTTAAACATAAATCAGTATTTGTCCATTACTGGAGAAAATAGTATGGGAGCAAAACGCCTCTTGAATATATTACACATGAGCAATCGTTTCAAAACATCCAAAGATTCACTCCCCCTTCCCTCCAAGGAAAACCAGCCTATTAACTAAAGATTTACGTAATATAAAATAATGTAATTAATCTAACCTATCAAATAATTTGCTTAACTTGACAGTTTTTACTGTGGACGGAAGCCACTCTCCGGCTGAACAGTCATTTCTTCAAGATGACAGCGGCTAACGTTGGAGGCAGAAGTTTGAATGACTAGGAGCTCTGTACTTACCTTTCTTCCCGACCAAAGTAATTCCTGAGGTCTGAGCCCAGGTAATCACGAATGGAGAGATCTTGTATAACCTGCTTGAAAAGGCCGCCCTCCCTGCTCTTCCACAGCCAGTGAGGAGCGTAGAACATCACTCCCTGAATATACCCAGAAAATCCACTTCAAACAAAGAAACTTTATATCCCATCTTATAAATATACAACACTGAGATGCAGTCTGGTCATATTTCAAGCCCTTGGAATTATATTCTCTTTCATAATGGCTGGTTAATTGAGTCTATAGCCTATTGACACACGAGGGTCATTAAAGCTGCATGCCACCTGTTCACCACCAATCAAGAATACCATAATCCAAAATATGGGCCTATCGAGATTAAAGCAAACCGTGAGTGTATATATCTTGAGACTTACATCCCTCTAAGTATACACACACTGTTGCCGTCAATGCATATACATCTAGAAAGATATACTCAGAATATAAGTGAATTGTGATCAAATTGCTCATAAATACTCTCATTTATATATATATATATATATATATATATATATATATATATATATATATATATATATATATATATATATATAATTAGGTCAGGGATTATTTGTTTAAAAGGCACAAACATAAATACAGTAGTACAACATATCAAAGGGTTCATATATTTCATATCATACACTTAATAGTATATTTGAATAAGAGCAAAAAAAAAAAAAAGACCAGTTACCTGAATAAAGAGAACGAAGGGAACCCACTGGTAGTACGTGTGAAAAGTAACGTTGTCACCTGGTTGTTGTGGCCCAACGCCCGGGTGTGGAGCTTCGGCACCAATCTTGACTCCATGCAAGCGATCCACCGTGAATGTGCCCATGATAAAGCAGAAGTTACTGACCACATCGTTGTAGGCATCAGAGTCTATTCCAGTCATACAGCTGATTTTGTCTCCTGTGTGTAAACAGTAGCTCTGAGACTTAACTGTGTCTTTACTCAGTTATTTTTTTAGGAGAGTAAAAACAACTTTCTCTTGTCTCCGTACTTGTCCCTCCTGTTTATATATACTGGCTGCCTCACTCTTTTCTGTTAGTGTGACTTTGTAAATGGTCCAGTAGGACCGAAACGTCGTTGTAAGCTCCTGTCTCCTATATGCGGATTATTTGTGTAAATCTACAGAGGCAATAAAATAAAAAAGTGAAAGGAGTATACCTGGAGGGTGTTCCGGAAGATCAACGCCCTCGCGGTGGATCAGCGCCTGATCAACCAGGTCGTTACTGTTGGCCACACGCAAACCGACATATGAGCCACAGCCCGGCTGGTCAGGTACTGACTTTAGTACTGCATAATTTCGTCTCACATTAAAACCTTCTTCAATAGTCAGTTTATTGAAGAGGGCCTTAGTGTGAGGCCGAAATATATAGTATCTAATCTGTTTTAGCATTTCTACGTAAGTGCATTTGTGCACTGGTCAGTGTTTGTTGTTTTTGTGACCCTTACTAGTTTAGCACTTTTTTATTTACGTAGTTAAGTTTACAGGCTATGAATTGTTATCGTACCTCAGCTCATTTCAGAGCCCAGACCTATTTAAGGTATACTGACATCCACCCTGGGATGCCACCCACAAGTCAGCTAACACCCGGATACCTGCTTACTGCTAGGTGAACAGGGGTAACAAGGAAATATATACCTAACGTTTCTACCACCAGTTGTGAGCTGAATACTCAATCAGAATACTCAATACAAATTATACAGTAGTACTGAATAAAAAAATGGAGATATCCCAGTACTTACTAAGGCTTCATCTCGCCTGTTTACCATCAGTTAAAAAAAACTTTAAACACAAAAATATGAATTAAATTCGGAGAATATACAGTGAGCGTCACACACCACTGTGTATACGTACGAACTAAGAACTACAAATATTTCAGTGTAAGTACACTGCTGGGTTAGGATTTTCGTGTCACCTGAAGATTCTCTTCTCTCCTTTCCATGTTATCTAAACTTATGCAATTTGTTTAATTAGAATTTTTTTTTAAAGTAACACCAACTTAATTTTGCTCATATTTATGCATTACATTAACTCTCATAAAATTTGATATAACTTTATTTTTTGGAGGGGGGGGAGGGAGTCTGGACCCGGCTTTTGTAAGTATGTATTTGAAGAAAGTTGACGTATTTCCCTCAGCTAAATTTAAAACACCAGATAAACAATATATGAATGGCCAGAGGCACAAACCACAGATACTGGTCATACTTGGAGCACGTGGATGTGCCGTATTTGGATGTACAGTATATACTAGGTCAGAAGTTTATACTCTAATTATTACTTTAGGGATTAAAATATTCATGATTGGTGTCCAGGTGAAATGCAGCCTTAATTACCCTCATGCAGTCGATAGGTTGAAACCTGGCAAAATAATCATGAGTAAAATTCGATTAAAATAATGCCAAAATGGGAATTTCTCAGTAAAGATTCTAATAATAAGAATAATATTGTGTAAAAAAAAAGAGCATTTGGAACTCAACACTGAAGAACAGAAGCGTTATTGGTAAGATAATTGTAAAAAAATACTAGGAATTATAGGTAAAGTTATACTTAACATACAGCATTATTGATTGTTTAGAGCAGTGTATATTATAGGTTAGGTAAAGTTTGCCAGGAAACTGGGCAAGTGTTTCCTGATGTGGTTCTCAGTCATATTTATGACCCACAGCTGGAGCTTTTGGTCAACCGAGACCTTCCACTGGCTTACCCCTCCACCTCTTTAAAATTTATTATAATAATTATAACCATTATATGTTCAAGCGTGCATTATGTATGTATAGCAGTACTTATACATATCATAATAGTATACAAAGCAGCCTAGCTGGTCCGAGACCCCGGCCGCGAATAGGGGACAACTGATCCTTCATCACTCCTTGTGAAGTGCCGAATGACTCGCACAGGTTTTGTGCTTCACCAAATTATGAAAGCAGAATACATTTATTAGCTATGTATAACAGCACTTACCTATAATATCATATATCGTACATAGCAGCATGGAGACCATATATATTGTGTAAGTATATCGGTAGTGTAGGCGGAAGACCAAATTGTCCACTACTGGTTTCAACTCAACCTTCACTTTTATGGATGAAATCGCCTTGAACATCATTGTTCCTCTATGACAACGCGAAAATATGAACACACAAAAAAATACAAATCCTCCTTAGGACACTGGTGTAATGACTACAGTATTTTGAGTACAACTGATTGTAGGAACTAAGATGTTCTGGAGGTACTGAGTACTTCCCCTCCACATGTGAATCACAAACTGGAAGGACAACACGTGAATTCAAACTTCATACCGTTTATCTAATCTGAATTTCTTATCAATAAACAGTTTCCAAGGCAGTTTTCTTGCCATTACTCGCCGGTGTTGTCTGAACCGAACGAGGCTTAGTTAATTCAGAAATATATAACTAGGATATATAACCACAGTATCGTACTCCAATACAAGAAATTTGGCATGATCTCCGTTGAGGTGGTTCGCTAAACACACAATTCTGGAAATAATGGAGCTCACCGTAGGGCATTTCCGATTTTTTCAACACTTCCCGTCTTATTTAAAAATCCTGTTATCAACTCATGCCATCAAGGAATTAACTTGCGGTGAGTTAAAGTAGAAAAGTTTTAAGCCTGTTGATATCGCTATTGCAACAATCTTTAACCAGTCTCTTAAAAACATTCCCAGACATATCAAAAACAAAAGGATACACCAGTACACATAGGTGGGGACTGGGAATCCATCTAATGTAAACATCTACATAACATTTTCCTTTCCTATAATAAATATATGATAGTGTAAATATGTTATCAGGCTTTTATGTAATTATAACAGATAATTTACTACCGGCATATAGGTAATGACGCATTTAAACTACAGGAGGGATAGCTGATAATATATACAACATATTGAAAGGCTAGGACCCAAATCTACCCTAACTTATAGGAGTGAGTTATATGGGAGGAAGCGTAAATAGATTCAGTGAAAAGCAAGGGCATCATAGGCGCAATACGAAAACGCTGTATCAACATTCGTGGTCCAGGACTCTTCTACCTGTTACTAGCAGATATCAGAAATATTGCTTGAACAAATGTAGGAAACTGGATCATGACCTGCACCAAATCAACTAGGCTGTAAGGGCTATGTGGGCCAGCGGACTGCTAACAACAGCAACAACCTGATTGAACAGGCACATGACAAGGCCGGGCTGGTAGGCTGGGCAAGCCCTTGAAATCGGTTACAGGCATATCACAAGCAAACAGCCATCACTAGTTTTCGTAGACCCTTGACACCAGTAGCCTGAACACAGCCTGCACTGGAAAACGACACTTATGTACAGTTCAGGACATTTATTAAAGGGAAACATTTCGCCACGAGTGGCTTCTTCAGTCCTAATGAGCTAAAGCCACTCGTGGCGAAACGTTTCCTTTAATAAATATCCTGAATTGTACATGCCTTTTTCTACATCATGTCGGTATCACCATATCATTTCACAGCCTACACTATCACCAGCACTTATGGTAAGACTTTGAAATCCTGCAGACCAAGAGACAATTAACTTATGAAGACTCCACCAAGGCCAGGCTACATAGAATAGGACGACACAAATCAAACAATCACGGAGGATAAGGGGCTCAAACAACTAAATTGCAAGGGAGGAGACGAGGCAGGGCTGTGGGTGGCTTACATGCGGGTAGTGTTACTAAGAGACCAAACCTCCTCCTCGTGCAACTCAAACTAACTTATGCAATACAGATCCCTCACTAACCACAAACCTCACTCGGTTATGCAACACTGAAACTCTCTCTTCCTTATGCAACACTCAAACCTCACTCGGTTATGCAACACTCACACCCCTAACTCCCTTACACCCCACGCAAACCTCATTCCCTTATGTAACACCCCTTGTCTCTCCTCCCTCGTTTTTTGCTTGGATATAAAGCTCATTTATCCTATTATGGTACACTTTTTGTTGGGTGGTGGCGGTGGTCATGATGCTCGAGCTGCGTAGTTAATGGTACATAATGTCAGGAACAGAAGAACTGTGGCTTATCGAAATTTGCCACACAATCCTCCAGTTATTTGCTACACCCTACTGTGCTTAAGATTTGTCCTGATTTTTAACCCGGGGGAGTGTTAACCACCCATGATAACCCACGAAATGTTGTTAGGTAAGACACATATGCAACAGTTAGACAACTTTATTCCGAAACGTTTCGCCTACACAGTAGGCTTCTTCAGTCGAATACAGAAAGTAGGCAGGAACAGTAGAGATGTGAAGACGATGTAATCAGTCCATCACCCTTAAAGTCGTAGAATTTGAGGTTGTCAGTCCCTCGGCCTGGAGAAGTTCAGTTCCATAGTCAGGAACTATCTGAAGATCAAGCGACAGTGTGGAGACTTAAATACTGTCGGAAGGAGAGGTGCAGGGTAGTAGTAGTAGTAGTAGTGAGAGGCAACTGAGAGGTCATGTCCCTCTCAGATCCAACCCTTCTCACTTGAAAAGCTTGTCCAAGGTGTTTTCTGTACCAAGATGCCACGTGTTGCAGTGTCTGACAAGATGAACATCAAAATGGTATACAATACCGACAGGTTGTTAGGTAAGACACATATGCAACAGTTAGACAACTTTATTCCGAAACGTTTCGCCTACACAGTAGGCTTCTTCAGTCGAATACAGAAAGTAGGCAGGAACAGTAGAGATGTGAAGACGATGTAATCAGTCCATCACCCTTAAAGTCGTAGAATTTGAGGTTGTCAGTCCCTCGGCCTGGAGAAGTTCAGTTCCATAGTCAGGAACTATCTGAAGATCAAGCGACAGTGTGGAGACTTAAATACTGTCGGAAGGAGAGGTGCAGGGTAGTAGTTAGTAGTAGTAGTGAGAGGCAACTGAGAGGTCATGTCCCTCTCAGATCCAACCCTTCTCACTTGAAAAGCTTGTCCAAGGTGTTTTCTGTACCAAGATGCCACGTGTTGCAGTGTCTGACAAGATGAACATCAAAATGGTATACAATACCGACAGGTTGTTAGGTAAGACACATATGCAACAGTTAGACAACTTTATTCCGAAACGTTTCGCCTACACAGTAGGCTTCTTCAGTCGAATACAGAAAGTAGGCAGGAACAGTAGAGATGTGAAGACGATGTAATCAGTCCATCACCCTTAAAGTCGTAGAATTTGAGGTTGTCAGTCCCTCGGCCTGGAGAAGTTCAGTTCCATAGTCAGGAACTATCTGAAGATCAAGCGACAGTGTGGAGACTTAAATACTGTCGGAAGGAGAGGTGCAGGGTAGTAGTAGTAGTAGTAGTGAGAGGCAACTGAGAGGTCATGTCCCTCTCAGATCCAACCCTTCTCACTTGAAAAGCTTGTCCAAGGTGTTTTCTGTACCAAGATGCCACGTGTTGCAGTGTCTGACAAGATGAACATCAAAATGGTATACAATACCGACAGGTTGTTAGGTAAGACACATATGCAACAGTTAGACAACTTTATTCCGAAACGTTTCGCCTACACAGTAGGCTTCTTCAGTCGAATACAGAAAGTAGGCAGGAACAGTAGAGATGTGAAGACGATGTAATCAGTCCATCACCCTTAAAGTCGTAGAATTTGAGGTTGTCAGTCCCTCGGCCTGGAGAAGTTCAGTTCCATAGTCAGGAACTATCTGAAGATCAAGCGACAGTGTGGAGACTTAAATACTGTCGGAAGGAGAGGTGCAGGGTAGTAGTAGTAGTAGTAGTGAGAGGCAACTGAGAGGTCATGTCCCTCTCAGATCCAACCCTTCTCACTTGAAAAGCTTGTCCAAGGTGTTTTCTGTACCAAGATGCCACGTGTTGCAGTGTCTGACAAGATGAACATCAAAATGGTATACAATACCGACAGGTTGTTAGGTAAGACACATATGCAACAGTTAGACAACTTTATTCCGAAACGTTTCGCCTACACAGTAGGCTTCTTCAGTCGAATACAGAAAGTAGGCAGGAACAGTAGAGATGTGAAGACGATGTAATCAGTCCATCACCCTTAAAGTCGTAGAATTTGAGGTTGTCAGTCCCTCGGCCTGGAGAAGTTCAGTTCCATAGTCAGGAACTATCTGAAGATCAAGCGACAGTGTGGAGACTTAAATACTGTCGGAAGGAGAGGTGCAGGGTAGTAGTAGTAGTAGTAGTGAGAGGCAACTGAGAGGTCATGTCCCTCTCAGATCCAACCCTTCTCACTTGAAAAGCTTGTCCAAGTGAGAAGGGTTGGATCTGAGAGGGACATGACCTCTCAGTTGCCTCTCACTACTACTACTACTACTACCCTGCACCTCTCCTTCCGACAGTATTTAAGTCTCCACACTGTCGCTTGATCTTCAGATTGTTCCTGACTATGGAACTGAACTTCTCCAGGCCGAGGGACTGACAACCTCAAATTCTACGACTTTAAGGGTGATGGACTGATTACATCGTCTTCACATCTCTACTGTTCCTGCCTACTTTCTGTATTCGACTGAAGAAGCCTACTGTGTAGGCGAAACGTTTCGGAATAAAGTTGTCTAACTGTTGCATATGTGTCTTACCTAACAACCTGTCGGTATTGTATACCATTTTGATGTTCATCTTGTCAGACACTGCAACACGTGGCATCTTGGTACAGAAAACACCTTGGACAAGCTTTTAAAGTGAGAAGGGTTGGATCTGAGAGGGACATGACCTCTCAGTTGCCTCTCACTACTACTACTACTACTACCTGCACCTCTCCTTCCCGACAGTATTTAAGTCTCCACACTGTCGCTTGATCTTCAGATAGTTCCTGACTATGGAACTGAACTTCTCCAGGCCGAGGGACTGACAACCTCAAATTCTACGACTTTAAGGGTGATGGACTGATTACATCGTCTTCACATCTCTACTGTTCCTGCCTACTTTCTGTATTCGACTGAAGAAGCCTACTGTGTAGGCGAAACGTTTCGGAATAAAGTTGTCTAACTGTTGCATATGTGTCTTACCTAACAACCTGTCGGTATTGTATACCATTTTGATGTTCATCTTGTCAGACACTGCACACCGTGGCATCTTGGTACAGAAAACCTTGGACAAGCTTTTCAAGTGAGAAGGGTTGGATCTGAGAGGGACATGACCTCTCAGTTGCCTCTCACTACTACTACTACTACTACCCTGCACCTCTCCTTCCGACAGTATTTAAGTCTCCACACTGTCGCTTGATCTTCAGATAGTTCCTGACTATGGAACTGAACTTCTCCAGGCCGAGGGACTGACAACCTCAAATTCTACGACTTTAAGGGTGATGGACTGATTACATCGTCTTCACATCTCTACTGTTCCTGCCTACTTTCTGTATTCGACTGAAGAAGCCTACTGTGTAGGCGAAACGTTTCGGAATAAAGTTGTCTAACTGTTGCATATGTGTCTTACCTAACAACCTGTCGGTATTGTATACCATTTTGATGTTCATCTTGTCAGACACTGCAACACGTGGCATCTTGGTACAGAAAACACCTTGGACAAGCTTTTCAAGTGAGAAGGGTTGGATCTGAGAGGGACATGACCTCTCAGTTGCCTCTCACTACTACTACTACTACTACCCTGCACCTCTCCTTCCGACAGTATTTAAGTCTCCACACTGTCGCTTGATCTTCAGATAGTTCCTGACTATGGAAACTGAACTTCTCCAGGCCGAGGGACTGACAACCTCAAATTCTACGACTTTAAGGGTGATGGACTGATTACATCGTCTTCACATCTCTACTGTTCCTGCCTACTTTCTGTATTCGACTGAAGAAGCCTACTGTGTAGGCGAAACGTTTCGGAATAAAGTTGTCTAACTGTTGCATATGTGTCTTACCTAACAACCTGTCGGTATTGTATACCATTTTGATGTTCATCTTGTCAGACACTGCAACACGTGGCATCTTGGTACAGAAAACACCTTGGACAAGCTTTTCAAGTGAGAAGGGTTGGATCTGAGAGGGACATGACCTCTCAGTTGCCTCTCACTACTACTACTACTACTACCCTGCACCTCTCCTTCCGACAGTATTTAAGTCTCCACACTGTCGCTTGATCTTCAGATAGTTCCTGACTATGGAACTGAACTTCTCCAGGCCGAGGGACTGACAACCTCAAATTCTACGACTTTAAGGGTGATGGACTGATTACATCGTCTTCACATCTCTACTGTTCCTGCCTACTTTCTGTATTCGACTGAAGAAGCCTACTGTGTAGGCGAAACGTTTCGGAATAAAGTTGTCTAACTGTTGCATATGTGTCTTACCTAACAACCTGTCGGTATTGTATACCATTTTGATGTTCATAACCCACGAAAGTCAGTGCGTCATCGAGGACTGTCTGTGTTATTTACATTGGGGCCCTTCAGTCTTGTTCCCCAGGATGCGACCTACACCAGCCGACTAACACCCAGGTACCTACTTACTGCTAGGTTACCAGGGACAGTAGGTATAAGGTGACTAACACCAAGGTACCTACTTACTGCTAGGATACCAGAGACAGCAGGTGTAAGGAAACGTGCCCAACGTTTCCATTCGTGACGGGTATTGACCCTGACCCTCTGTGTGTGTGAGGTGAACACGTTGCCTACCGAGCCACTGTGAGCTCAGTGGACCAAATACCCAATCAAATATGTGCGTGCGTTTTGTAATAGGTTAAACACATACATGTCTGACATCATGGTGATATTACATTTTAACGTAAATCAACATTTCATGAAATATTAACATACTAGTATACTAGTAGTATCCATAAGTCACAGTGGAGTACTTCTTCAGTCTCAAGATCCGAGGCCCGAAGCTTTTAAAACCGGTCGTAGAAGATTAAGAGGCGGAGGCCAGGAACTAAGACAAAACCAATGCAATCACAATAGGTGAGTACAAGTGCAGTGAGAAGAGTACAAGTGCGCAGGATGAGGGTGTGAAGGCAGCTGTTATCATCACTGGTGTTATACATGCGGGCTGGCCAGTACCAGCCACTCCACAGTGGTCAACACTGAGTGTCATATGTTATTTAAGTGCCTCACAACAGACACAGCAGTCTTGGTGTTTTTATTACAATCATTGTTAAATGTGACGCCATTGTAATTTATTTACATTCGCTTTATGATGTATTTTTCATACGAATTTGCAGTCTAAAAGCTGTCATCCTTACTCAACACATTTGAAACTTACTCCCTATCTATGGTACACTACCATCCCCCAGGATGCCACCCGCAACACTCGACTAACTCTTAGGTATGAAATACTTAAATGTTCGTCGACTATTGGGGCTGATATTTAATGTATTTGCTGGTAATCAAATCACAGAACGGGTGAGATGATTTGTTTGCATAATTCTAACAACATATTCATTAGAGAAGCCAGATATACGTGTAGATACTCAAAAATCCGGGACAAAATACTGTGCAATTGTCATGGATTCCGTCACACACTGGGTTATTCCTTCATGATAAAGTTAGCCAAATAAGGTATCTTAAAGGAAAGTGTAGAATATAACTGGTGTGTCTGCACTAGGAATAAATAATATTAGGAGAGAAGTAAATAATGAAACTGTTACAGAACGTAGTTAGAAGCCTCAGTAGATCTATCACCCACTATGATAACATGAATATTGATAAGTACGTTTATAGAGCATCTTGCAATGTGAACAGACTGATGCTGTTGTAGTAGCCAGGCTTGCGCTTGGGTTACAAGTACCTCTGGCAGACACATGATGATCAAACCAAATGCAAAGTATGTGGCCAACCCTGGGTCGCTATCTTGAACCCGATTATTACGATTTCGTGAAATATTTACTGCTTTATGAGAGACTTCCCCATACTTCTCGCTCTGCCCAGGATGCGTCTTACGACTAACATCCAGGAACATATTTACTGTTAGGTGAAAAAATCTAATAATTGAAGTTGCCCAGCGAAATTTAACTTATATCCTAACCCAGACAAACATGATCTTTCATATATTAGCCAAGGCCAGTATAACATGTGCTTGGGAATGACAGAAACAGTCTGTTAAGGAGTAGTCAGATTACCACTATTTCTGTCTAGGTAGTTGAGTTTAGGATAGTGTAGTAGGAGACTTTCTCCATTTCTCCAGCTACATGGCGTGTTGCCAACAAAAATAGACATGTTGAAGAACAAGCTTTTATTTGGACAATGTTTCGCCCTGTGTTGAGCTTTATAGTCATGTACTTTATCATGAGTTGATAAAGCTCTATACAGAACGAAACGTTGTTAAAGTAAAAGCAAAGTAATTATCCTCATCCCATGAGGTATAGAAAATGAGCTGTTATATTGAAAGTGAAAGGTGAGAGTAGAGATTGACTGCTGGAGCTACTATCTCCACCACCACCATTGCTACTACTACTATTACTATCACTGCTACCACTGTAGCACAGTAGATTATCTAGCCTATTCCTGTTTTTAATTACACGGTTTATATTATGGTAAGTTTCGGGTAATGTTTATAGCATGGAATTTCTTAATATGTAAATTTTCTAATATTAAGTACGTTTTTCAGAAGAACCAATTGCATTTTGGACCTTTTGGTGATCATTTTTTTTTTTTGGGGTTACTGCAAAAAAATTAACCCACCCTAATCTAACCTAGAATTTAACTCTTAATCTAGATTTGGCTAGGTTGATTTAGGTTTTGGTTACTCTTCTTACTGCAAAAACTTTTCCTCTAGACTCACAATATATTTGTCTGCATCACACAGCCCACTTAATATCGGAGAATTTGCATTAAAATCTGTTGCTAAGCTCAAGAAAATGATGATGAAGATATTACCTCACAATTGCGTGTTGAAAGTTGCCATGGCAGACATACACCATGTTCTGCATTGAAATTACCCTCATTATTTCTCCATACCTGTAAGGTCGTCTGCCCCTTTTGTGTTTATATCTATTGTGTGTATTCATTTCTACAGTCCTTCTTATATTATGCCATGTTTTACTTATGTCAATTATACTCGCTTGTGCCCAGTAATATATATTACCCATATGTATTCATCTCAGTGCTTCTCTTTGTATTGTAAATAATAAGGATTAATGCGTCACGGGATTTATACACCGAGAGGTGTATTACATTCAGCATATACATGTTGACAACTTAATTTAATCCCTACTTTAGGAATTTAAATACTATTCGTATCTGGAGATGAAGAGGTCACGGGCATCCTTAAATGATCCCCGTGCAGTCGATAGGTTTTAAACCCTGTTAACCGGACAACCTGTGTGAGCGAGTGTTAGCATTCCTTCCTGAGAGGTTGGGTGTACTCCAGAAATAGAAAATGTCAAAGTATCACTGGTATAAATTGATACAACCAATTTCCGATTCCCGTCTTAGAAAATAAACAAGGGAGAGGAGCCTAGTGACAGTACTTGCTGCTAGTTACTGGTGGGATAGTTATCCTAAGGTCCAGACATACTAATCCTTCCTTTCCCTCAACCCTAATTCATTTCTTTTTATTGTTGTTCCTTGTGTACTTTCTTCACTTGTGCTCCTACTGTTCTGGCCCAATAATTACTTACGTAGAACAGCTGATAGCTGCACTGTTTGTCTTGCATTTTTATGTATCTTATCCTCTATATTCTCTCTCTTAACTCTTATATTTCATATGCAAACCTTTCTTTAGTGAGTTCCAACACATAACTGCCCCTACAGTGTTGAGGAGTGGTGAGAACAACTACTGTAGTTACCCCTCCCTTGGCACATTGAGGTCATCTGTTCGGATAACCAAAGTGGGACTTGCTGCACCACTACTGTGTCCTGAGTGCCTCTCTTAACTGATTGTTCTATGATGCATCCTGAACCAGTCAGCCCCGTCACAGCCAGCCCCGTCACAGCCAGCCCCGTCACAGCCAGCCCCGTCACAGCCAGCCCCGTCACAGCTAGCCCCGTCACAGCCAGCCCCGTCACAGCCAGACCCGTCACAGCTAGCCCCGTCACAGCCAGCCCCGTCACAGCTAACCCCATCACAGCCAGACCCGTCACAGCTAGCCCCGTCACGGCCAGCCCCGTCACAGCTAACCCCGTCACAGCCAGACCCGTCACAGCTAGCCCCGTCACAGCCAGCCCCGTCAGCTAACCCCGTCACAGCTAACCCCGTCACAGCCAGACCCGTTACAGCCAGCCCCGTCACGGCCAGCCCCTTCACAGCCAACCCCTTCACAGCCAGCCCCGTCACAGCCAACCCCGTCACAGCCAGCCCCGTCACAGCCAGCCCCGTCACAGCCAGCCCCGTCACAGTGCACGTTCATCATGATCCTCCTTTTTTTCTGAAGATCATTTTGCACAGCTTAGATTATCCACGTTATTATGTTATTTCTTATTACCCATGGTCTCTTTTTTTTGACGCCTTGCTTCCGCATTGAAAAATAACCCTGGGACTTCATTCAAAATATGCTCATTCTTTATTATGAATGTCCAGATTAAACAGATTAGATCAATATTTAGAGATACGGACGAAAAAAATGAAACACTTCTCGATGTAAAAATTCATATTATCCACAGTTTTAGCGTTCATGACACCTCCTGGAGCCCGACTCTCGGTAATTACGGAGTTTAACTATAATTGAATCTAGTATTTGCAAAGTACTTGTCTGGCTGGTTCTGAAATAACTATTTCTTTATTTTACTTTTAATAATATATAACCTCAAAAAAATACTTCACCTACATCCAAGAATAAAAATAATACTGGGCTTTTGGCGAATTTCCCTGCATTTGTGTTTCACCTCTTGCCTCGAAGTTTCATTTCAGTGCTTTTGGGGTTACTGACTGCACTTTTAACAGTTCTTTGTGTTTGAGAGTGGCGGTAGCATTAAACAACACCAACGAGGGTGAGGTGGGAGATATACAAGTACATTACAGGACCGGATTAAGGTATGGGTTTAAGGGCTTCACCCCAGGGGTCCTCCGCCGGCTGGAGGGCCTCCAGAGATTAAGTGAAAAGTGTTCACAGCTACTGCTGTAAGTTTATAATTACATCACATATATGATGAACTGTTGACTATTGTGATAAGTTTTTTCTTCTTTTGAAAATATCACTGGGGCCTTACAGTACCTGTAGCCCAGGGGACTACAAAATCTTAATCCGGCTCTGCGTACATACACACTTAAACATGCACACTAACTTTAACAACAGACAAGGTTGAGGAGATAGACTTGCGCAACACAGAGGCGGCGGACGTTACAATAAGCAAACACATTAAGACGCAAACCCTTGGGAGTATTCGTCAGCCAGATTGTTTTATATTATTTTTTCTCCGAGTGATGGGTGGCGACAGTTGTAGCGTTGATGACAGCAGTAGCAGTAACAACAGTAAGTGTAATGATACATGCAGAAACTGAGAGCGAAATAATAGCAATTGCAGTTTTATTAACGGTGTATACGTGTATCCTGAGACACTGCAAGGAAGACATATTTTAATTGGGTATATGAAACTTAGATGTGGTAAGCCAGCGCATACTTTGGCAGTTGACGATCATCAAACATGATAGCAACATGAGCATCAAGACAAAAAGGCACAATACCGTGTCTGTAGCAATACACTAGCTAATTAAACGAGACACTTATGCAGCAGGTGGGTATCATTATTCTGTAAACGTTTCGCCAACCAGCAATAATTCGTAATTGGCGAAATCGCCGTTGAGGTTGAGCACGCTAGAGCATCTTTTGTGGTGCTGCTGCAGGTTCTATCATTTGCATATTGAGTAATTCAGTATGCTTATCTCTCATCAGTTACTGGGCTAGTGAAGGAGGTTCCAGTTGGCCTCATCTTTTCTACTAGTGAAGAGTTGGCCTTATCTTCTTTCCTACTAGTGAAGAGTTGGCCTTATCTTCTTTGCTACTAGTGAAGAGTTGGCCTTATCTTCTTTGCTACTAGTGAAGAGTTGGCCTCATCTTCTTTGCTACTAGTGAAGAGTTGGCCTTATCTTCTTTGCTACTAGTGAAGAGTTGGCCTTATCTTCTTTGCTACTAGTGAAGAGTTGGCCTTATCTTCTTTGCTACTAGTGAAGAGTTGGCCTTATCTTCTTTGCTACTAGTGAAGAGTTGGCCTTATCTTCTTTGCTACTAGTGAAGAGTTGGCCTTATCTTCTTTGCTACTAGTGAAGAGTTGGCCTCATCTTCTTTGCTACTAGTGAAGAGTTGGCCTCATCTTCTTTGCTGCTAGTGAAGAGTTGGCCTCATCTTCTTTGCTGCTAGTGAAGAGTTGGCCTCATCTTCTTTGCTGCTAGTGAAGAGTTGGCCTCATCTTCTTTGCTGCTAGTGAAGAGTTGGCCTCATCTTCTTTGCTACTAGTGAAGAGTTGGCCTCATCTTCTTTGCTACTAGCGAAGAGTTGGCCTCATCTTCTTTGCTACTAGTGAAGAGTTGGCCTCATCTTCTTTGCTACTAGTGAAGGTAATTACTCTGGCCTATTACGTTAATTGCAATTAAGTTACTGGTGGATTTAGGGTGATACCTGAAGACCAGTGTGACAGTCTTGCGTTTAACGGATTAAGTTAGGAAAGGTTTGTTCACGACTGCTTGCGCTAAATAACCTACATTGGGTTAGCTGTTCTCAGGTGTGACTTGGGCTTGCCTAGCAGGGCCAGTAGGCCTGCTGCAGTGCTCCTTATGTTCTTTAATACAATAAGTCAGAAGTATTGTGTACCTCTGTCATGATGTTCGCCGTGATGAAATGCAAAGAATATCGCTTAGAATTTGTGGTAGTAGGCATCACCGTTCACTGTGATATTGCCTCACGCCGGCCATGGCCCAACACAGCCGACTGACCGACATGATGACATTAATCTGCGAATTAGCCATCGGCCAATGGCCCATAGGCTAGGTTCCTCCAAGGTTGGGAGTGTGGTGGTGTCATTGTGAGTGAGAGGAGAGTGGGTTGTCCTTGAGTCAGTCCATCCATATTCTCACACAAAGACTGCTGCTGTTGCTTCACCGCCGCACCATCCACACCACCACCTCCATCACCACAACCATCCACACCACCACCACCACAACCATCCACACCACCACAACCATCCACACCACCACCACCACAACCATCCACACCACCACCTCCATCACCACAACCATCCACACCACCACCACCACAACCATCCACACCACCACCACCATCCACACCACCACCACCACCACCACAACCATCCACACCACCACACCACAACCATCCACACCACCACCACCACCACAACCATCCACACCACCACCTCCATCACCACAACCATCCACACCACCACCACCACCACAACCATCCACACCACCACCACCACAACCATCCACACCACCACCACCACAACCATCCACACCACCACCTCCATCACCACAACCATCACACCACCACCACCACAACCATCCACACCACCACCACCACAACCATCCACACCACCAACCACCACAACCATCCACACCACCACCACCATCCACACCACCACCACCACCACCACAACCATCCACACCACCACCACCACAACCATCCACACCACCACCACCACAACCATCCAACCACCACCTCCATCACCACAACCATCCACACCACCACCACCACCACAACCATCCACACCACCACCACCACAACCATCCACACCACCACCACCACAACCATCCACACCACCACCTCCATCACCACAACCATCCACACCACCACCACCACAACCATCCACACCACCACCACCACAACCATCCACACCACCAACCACCATCCAACACCACCACAACCATCCACACCACCACAACCATCCACACCACCACCACAACCATCCACACCACCACCACCACAACCATCCACACCACTACCACCACAACCATCCACACCACCACCACAACCACCCACACACGCCACCACCACAACCATCCACACCACCACCACCACAACCATCCACACCACCACCTCCATCACCACAACCATCCACACCCACCACCACCATCCACACCACCACAACCATCCACACCACCACCACCACAACCATCCACACCACCACCCATCACCACAACCATCCACACCACCACCACCACAACCATCCACACCACCACCACCACAACCATCCACACCACCACCTCCATCGCCACAACCATCCACACCACCACCACCACCACAACCATCCCACACCACCACCACCACAACCATCCACACACCACCACCACAACCATCCACACCACCACCACCACAACCATCCACACCACCACCACCACCACCACACCACCACCACCATCCCACACACGCCACCACCACAACCACCCACACACGCCACCACCACAACCACCCACACACGCCACCACCACAACCATCCACACACGCCACCACCACAACCAAACCCACACACGCCACCACCACAACCACCACACACGCCACCACCACAACACCTACACACGCCACCACCACAACCACCCACACACGCCACCACCACAACCACCCACACACGCCACCACCACAACCATCCACACACGCCACCACCACAACCACCCACACACGCCACCACCACAACCATCCATACCACCACCACAACCATCCACACCACCACCACCACAACCATCCACACCACCACCACCACCATTCACACCACCACCACCATCCACCCCACGCCACCACTACAACCACCCACACACGCCACCACCACAACCACCCACACACGCCACCACCACAACCACCCACACACGCCACCACCACAACACCCACACACGCCACCACCACAACCACCCACACACGCCACCACCACAACCATCCATACCACCACCACAACCATCCACACCACCACCACCACAACCATCCACACCACCACCACCACCATTCACACCACCACCACATCCACACACGCCACCACCACAACCACCCACACACGCCACCACCACAACCACCCACACACGCCACCACCACAACCACTACGGCTACTGCTTTGTAGCCCCACTCCATAAAGATGGCAGCAAAGCGGTAGCTAAGAACTATAGAGCAATAGCTTTAACGTCTCACATCATAAAAATCTTTGAAAGAGTTCTAAGAAGCACGATAGCAAACCACCTGGACTCCCAAAAATTGCACAACACAGGGCAACATGGTTTCAGAGCAGGTTGCTCCTGCCTTTCGCAATTGCTAGACCACTATGGTATGGTCCTAGATGCACTGGAAAACAAACAGAATGCAGATGTAGTATACACAGACTTTGCAAAAGCCTTTGACAAGTGCGACCATTGTGTAATAGCACACAAAATGCGTGCTAAAGGGATAACCGGCAAAGTAGCCAGATGGATCTTCAACTTTCTAACCAGGATTGTAGATGAATGGCTCAAAGAACCGACACGTTGTTAAATTAGACACATGTGCAACTCTTGGGTATCTTTATTGAGGAAACGTGTGGCGAAACGTTTCCTCAATAAAGATATCCAAGAGTTGCACATGTGTCTAATTTAACAACTTTCTAACCAATCGCACACAAAGAATGGTGGTGAACAGAGTTAAATCAGATGCAGCCATAGTGAAGAGCTCTGTCCCACAAGGCACAGTACTCCCACCTATCCTGTTCCTTATTCTCATATCAGACATAAACAGAGATGTAAACCACAGCACTGTATCATCTTCTTCAGACGATACTAGGATCTGCATGAGAGTGTCATCCATTGAGGACACGGCAAAGCTCCAAGAAGATATAAACTAAGTTTTCCAATGGGCAACAGAAAACAATATGATGTTCAATGAAGACAAATTCCAACTACTCCGTTATGGAAAACTGGAGGAAATATTAACTAAGACTGAGTATACTACAAACTCCAATCACACAATAGAGCGGAAAAGTAATGTGAAGGACCTGGGAGTGGTAATGTCCGAAGACCTCAGACCTTCAAGGATCACAACAATGCCACTATCACATCTGCGAGGAAACTGGGAGGATGGATAATGAGAACATTCTAGACAAGAGTTGTTAAGCCAATGATGATCCTTTTTAAATCACTTATTCTCTCTAGGCTGGAATACTGCTGTACACTAACATCCCCATTCAAGGCAGGTGAAATTGCAGAGCTAGAGAATGTACAGTGAACCTTTACTGCACTTATAAGTTCCATCAAACACCTTAACTACTGGGAGCGCCTGGAAGCACTTGGCTTGTACTCACTGGAGCGCAGGCGAGAGAGATATATCATAATCTACACCTGGAAGATTCTGGAGGGACTGGTCCCTAATATGCACACAGCAATCACCCCATACGAAAGCAAAAGACTTGGCAGGCGATGCAACATACCCCCAGTGAAAAGTAGGGGCGTCACTGGTACACTAAGAGAAAACACAATAAGTGTCCGGGGCCCAAGACTGTTCAACAGCCTCACACCAGCAATAAGGGGCATTACCAATAGACCCCTGGTTGTCTTCAAGAGAGAGCTGGACAGATACCTAAAGACGGTGCCGGATCAGCCGGGCTGTGGTTCGTACGCTGGATTACGTGCGGCCAGCAGTAACAGCCTTGTTGATCAGGCCCTGGTCCACCGGGAGGCCTGGTCGTGGACCGGGCCGCGGGGGCGTTGATCCCCGGAATGCCCTCCAGGTAGACTCCAGGTAGCCACCCACACACGCCACCACCACAACCACCCACACCACCAGTCACCACTATAACCACCACACACACCAACCACAATGACCACACACACACCGCCACCATAAGCACCACACATACATTACAACCACCCACACATCCACACCACCACCACAACCACCCACACCCACACGAAACCTCAACCACCCACATCCACACCACCATACAGCTAAAACACACACACACACACACACACACACACACACACACACACACACACACACACACACACACACACAGTTGAAAGCTGAAGACTCAGATGAACCACAGAGATGTTAGGAAGTATTTCTTCAGTCACAGAGTTGTCAGGAAGTGGAATAGCCTGGGCAGTGATGTAGTGGAGGCAGGATCCATACATAGCTTTAAGAACAGGTATGATAAAGCTCACAGAACGGGAAGAGTGACCGGGTAGCGGCCAGTTGAAGAGGCGGGGCCAGGAGCTGTGAATCGACCCCCGCAACCACAACTAGGTGAGTACACACACATACACAGTTCTTAGAGCAGGGAGTGGCCCTAGCAGCGACCAGCGAGGAGGCGGGGCCCAGGAGCTGTGACTCGACCCCTGAAACCACAAATCGATGAGTACACGTACACATGAAATCACTCACTATGAAAGAACTAAACATCCAGATCACTGAAGGGACATATACAAGACAAGTACAGAAGTACGGCGCCTTCACGCACTGGACTCCATCCTTGGTAAGTTTATTCAGGGACAGGTACACATAAATACAGTTACATAAATCATCATACATAGCAACATATGTGTAGATTACCCAGGATAATCCCCCCCCAAAAGTCAAAGTGACTTATTTCCATTGGGATCCTTGTAATAACTTATTAAACAATAAAAGGAGATATACTAGGACTAAGGTAAAGCGAGCTATTTACATTAACATTAAAGATAGGATCAGATCACCATATCACCACAAGAAATCACTCTCCACCCTTTTTGTAGCTACATTCACGAGGTACCTTCTGGTTGTCTTTTTCAACTGGATTATGATATCATCCTTTATCACACACAACATAAGATATATCAGAGGCTTCCTTTAAAATACTGGGATATTATGATACAGTAAAACAGCGTTAATCCAGATGAGATGTGATGGGAGAAACAAAGGAGGTATCACAACAAAATAGGCGGGTACAAATTCCAATATAAACAGCTGGTTTGAGGTGTGACGAGGCGGAACGAGAGGATCCAGGTGAAACTTAGAGAATTTTAGTGCATAAATTCAGGAGGGATTCTGACGGGAAGTAGTTAGCTACGGCACTTTGTATCCAAGAGCATTGGCGGGGCCCGACAACTGGATCTCAAAACTCCTTATGGGTTTACGCAGACAGCAAGGTGTGAGTACACACCCCGACACTTCTCCCACATCTCTCACACCTCACCACTCTTCCACACCTCCACACACCTCACCACTCTTCCCACACCTCCACACACCTCACCACTCTTCCCACACCTCACCCCCTCTTCCCACACCTCCCACACCTCACCACTCTTCCCCCACCTCCACACACCTCACACTCTCCCACACTCCACACACCTCACCACTCTTCCCACACCTCCACACACCTCACCACTCTTCCACACCTCCAAAACCTCCCACTTTCCACATCTCCCACACCTCACCACTCTTCCCACACCTCCACACACCTCACCAATCTTCCCACACCTCCACACACCTCACCACTCTTTTCCCCCACCTCCCCCACACCTCACCACTCTTCCCACATCTCCCACACCTCACCACTCTTCCACACCTCCACACACCTCCCACTCTTCCCACACCTCCACACACATCACCACTCTTCCCACACCTCCACACACCTCACCACTCTTCCCACACCTCCACACACCTCACCACTCTTCCCACACCTCCACACACCTCACCACTCTTCCACACCTCCACACACCTCACCACTCTTCCCACATCTCCCACACCTCACCACTCTTCCCACATCTCCCACACATCACCACTCTTCCCACACCTCCACACACCTCACCATCTTCCCACATCTCCCACACATCACCACTCTTCCCACACCTCCACACACCTCACCACTCTTCCCACATCTCCCACATATCACCACTCTTCCCACACCTCCACACACCTCACCACTCTTCCCACATCTCCCACACATCACCTCTCTTCCCACACCTCCACACACTCACCACTCTTCCCACATCTCCCACACATCACCACTCTTCCCACACCTCCACACACCTCACCACTCTTCCCACATCTCCCACACATCACCACTCTCCCACACCTCCACACACCTCACCACTCTTCCCACATCTCCCACACCTCACCACTCTTCCCACACCTCCACACACCTCACCACTCTTCCCACACACACATCACCACTCTTCCCACACCTCCACACACCTCACCACTCTTCCCACACCTCCACACACCTCACCACTCTTCCCACACCTCCACACACCTCACCACTCTTCCCACCTCTCCCACACCTCACACTCTTCCCACACCTCCACACACCTCACCACTCTTCCCACACCTCCACACACCTCACCACTCTTCCCACACCTCCACACACCTCACCACTCTTCCACACCTCCACACACCTCAGCACTCTTCCCACACCTCCACACACCTCACCACTCTTCCACACCTCCACACACATCACCACTCTTCCACACCTCCACGCACCTCACAACTCTTCCCACACCTCCACACACCTCACCACTCTTCCCACACCTCCACGCACCTCACCGCTCTTCCCACATCTCCCACACATCACCACTCTTCCCACACCTCCACACACCTCACCACTCTTCCCACATCTCCCACATATCACCACTCTTCCCACACCTCCATACACCTCACCACTCTTCCCACATCTCCCACACATCACCACTCTTCCCACACCTCCACACACCTCACCACTCTTCCCACATTCCCACACCTCACCACTCTTCCCACACCTCCACACACCTCACCACTCTTCCCACACCTCCACACACCTCACCACTCTTCCCACATCTCACCACTCTTCCCACACCTCCACACACCTCACCACTCTTCCCACACCTCCACACACCTCACCACTCTTCCCACACCTCCACACACCTCACCACTCTTCCCACACCTCCACACACCTCACCACTCTTCCCACACCTCCACACACCTCACCACTCTTCCACACCTCCACACACCTCACCACTCTTCCCACACCTCCACACACCTCACCACTCTTCCCACACCTCCACACACCTCACCACTCTTCCCACACCTCCACACACCTCACCACTCTTCCCACACCTCCACACACCTCACCACTCTTCCCACACCTCCACACACCTCACCACAAGGGATGAGTCTACCGGACATTCTGTAAATCCTACCAAGGCTACGTGGGTTCTGAATCCTCTGGCAAGTATGTCTACATTGTCTTGTTAATGCCTCATTGCTCCTTTCCTTCTAGTGTACATACATGTACAAACAACATATTGCAAACCAATGTATACACTTATATAAGTATATATGATTTTAGTATATACGCCGAGTTGTAATAAAATATCCTAGTATGTTTGTTTATAAGTGAAATGTAGCCCCAACGACCCTTGGCAATCAGTAGGTTTTAAACCTAGCAGACTTACACCACATTATGTAGTATACCACATTATGTAGTTATTATTATAATCAAGGGGGAAGCGCTAAACCCGTAGGATTATACAGCGTCTGTGGAGGGATGGAAGGTATTCAGGGAACTGGAGCACAGATCCAGTTCCCTAGATCAAGAGCTCCTCACCAGCATCAAGGAGCCTTCCTTGAGGGGACCACATTATGTAGTATACCACATGTATACCACATGTAGTATTGTGCAGTATACATCACATGTAGTATTGTGTAGTATACATCACACTATGTAGTATACATCACATTATGTTTTATATATTACATTGCACAGTTAATCAGGGTAATTGTCATGACTAGTAAATTACTAGAGAGTTTGCAAGAAATCTTTAACAAACTCCTAATTGACATGTAGATAAGAACTGTTACAAATTATTATTATTATTATTATTATTATTATTATTATTATTATTATTATTATTATTATTAAAGACAGAAGCGTTAAACCTTTGTGTGTCAACATGTTCAGAGGAATTTGTACAAAATTGCAACTTAAAAGATTACTTTGTGACTAGTACCTGGAGATGATCAAGTGAGGACTTCCATCAATGGTCTGAAGCTGGCTCTCCAGATCTGAAAAACCAGATTTGAATTGACTCATGGATATAGGCTTCTGGAAGGTCAGCCAGTGTCATCTTGACGACCACCTTGTGTGTTTTCCATGTGGACAGCCAGTGTGGTTTTGATTACCATTTATGCTACTGCTTGTCTGCTGGCGTTGTCTCAAGGACAGTGATCAGCAGCTGGGCCGCCAGTGTGGTTTGGGCGAGCTTGTGTCATCTTGCAGCTGGTGTACCAGTCGCAACGATAGCTATCCAGCAGCTGGTCTGCCAGTATGGTCTTGACGAGGTTGTGTCATCTTGCAGCTGGTGTACCAGTTTTAACGACAACTATCCAGCAGCTGGTCCGCTAATGTGGTCTTGACCATCTTGTGTTTAGTCTGCAGCTGGTCCGCTAGAGTGATCTTAATGACAACCAACTGTTATCTTGAACCTTGTCTGCCACTGTAGTCTTAACCATCTCTCTGACACACCTCGTCGAAGTACGGAAATGGACCGAGGTAATGTAAGCTTTTACTGGTGACTCAGCGGAGTCAGGAAATCGAAAAACTCGGATTTTTTGTTTTTTTTTAACAAATACATTGATACTCTAGTGAAAATATATTCCTCACCATGTCCAGTCCTCATATGTAAGTATAACACGCACACGTCTGTCTTCTTTTTCGGAATCTTTCAGATTAATGTTATTTTAACTGTATATTCGTCAGGACGGAGTCCAGATGCTGGTTTTAATATTTCGGCTGGTATATCTTTCTTGGTGTTTGTGCATTGAAAAGAATAGTGCATTTTACACGAGGAGGGATATATATAACTCAGTATATTCATTTAGAATTTAATTTTATCGCAATAAGCCCATATTTGGGCTTATTGGTGATTAAAGAGTGACATCCTGCCTTGGTGACATGGAGTTTTAAGCCCCATTAATTTAACCAACCATCATTTTAACATTAAAAAATACCCATTAATGTGCTAGATTTTTATATAAATAATTGTTGCTACACAATTGAGAATATAATGAAAACTATCCTAGAAATGTTTCTTGATCATCTAACATTCATTATATATACAATAATTTAACTTTCTCGAATTTTATGTTTAATGCAAATACTCTTTCTATTATTTTTTTACAGTTATTTAAAAATTTCGTGAATGCAGAGTCAAAATGGCTAGTTAGCTCCGGGCAACAAGGACGTGTGAATCACATTTCCTCCTATTTTTATATCTTTCTCAACTGACGTTAATGTCTTGCATGAATTGCTCGACAGAAAGTGTTCTTAAGTGCTGCCTCAGTGACAAAGTTGTTTTATTATTATTTATATTTCTTCGTGAAATAGCGGGTTTAATCAAACTGAAGATTAATACAGAAATAATTAGTGATTTAACACAGACAAGATATACACACCGAGATGTGTATTTCTCTCAGTGTATATATGCTGAGAGTATACTGCAATCCCTGTTTTAGGGATGAAAGAATTCTTGTCTGGTAGTGAAAAGATTACATGCAGCCTTAATGACCCTCGTGTTGAAACAAGCTTCAACCATCACCAACCTACCTAACTAACCTGAGAAACTGAACCAGTTATAATATAATCTTCTAGGGCTTGTAGACCAAGATGACAAGCAAGGATACATATATGTTGCATTCCCTTAACACTTATTATGTGTCACACCAGCTGAATGCTTCACTGTCTTGCTGGACACATAATCATTGCTTGAAATCAACTTGTCTCTTTCAGATCATCTTCCTGTGCTCTCATTAGTTGTATGGTGTCAGAATTAATTTTTTTCTCGTAGTGAAATTCATTTGCTATAACGTTGTGTAAGTCAGTTTGCAGTCTATGATGTTCTAGAGAGTTTTTAACTGTAATCTTTCTGTTTGTGCCATTAATGAATTTTAATACTGGACTACATAATCTGTAGTCGATGGTGGAGTACCTAAGGACATTACTGTGTCATGATCCTCTGATTTTCAGTTGGGTGCAAAATTTAGCTTGGGTCGGACAGTGGGTACTTAGCCAGTGAATAAATGGTTATCACAGACCATAATGGGTTGACCGGTAGCCCAGTGGAAGACCTCGGTCAGATGACCAAAAGCTCCAACGGCAGGTCATCTAAGACCCGTTTCCTGTTCTGTTTCCTGATGAACCTTACCAAACCTAACCTAACCTAACCTTCTCCAAAACCAATGTCAAGAGATTTAAGTAAGATTCGTCAGGAAACAGGACAAATGTTTCCTGACGCGGGTCTTAATCATACAATGATCAGCCATTGGACCTTTTGGTCATCTGACCGAGGCCTTCCACTGGCTTACCGGTCCACCCCTTTAAAAGATTATTTATGTTTTATATATATGTCAGGAGACACATCTTGTGTCTTACCTCAGCACCACTAACACTCATCGTTGACATGTACAGCGTGCGTTAAAACAAAACCGGTTCCAAAACTTAACCCTGAGACATGCCATTTGTAACGTCTAGTCATCCTGATGCATTTCCATTAAATCCTACCCATTGTTTGCGTCCAGGTAACTAGTCTTGAGGACCTCTCAGGCATCACAGCTGTAGATTTGCTTATCATCTACCGCGTCCTCTCCTCCTCCTCCTCCGGAGAAAAATAGAAATATACTTAAGCAAATTCTTAAATAGGTTAGGTAAGTTTATTTATACTACGTAAATCTTAGCTAGGTTAGGTTGGTATGTCAATCCTAGTGAAAGATGAAAGAAATGCGTATCGGATATTTCCTAAACATATTTCACTGTTCCTTGAACTGGAAGAACTAAACTCAGTGTGATCCTTCATCCGTCTATATTGTCTATATATTTTACTAGGTATCTATGACAAGGAACTTTGTCAAAAGTTCTTCACATCTAAATATGACATGTCTTCCACAGTACTTTCATTGTATAGAAAAAATATCAAAAGATATCAGCAATATTTACTACTCGAGATTAATATTACATTCATGGAGAAGCGCTGAACCCGTAAGGGTCATATATATAGCGCCTGAGGTAAGAGTTACTTAGGTTAGATCCAAAGAATGTGAGGATAAATCTATTTCCTTGGATTAAGAGCCCATCACTGACATCAAGGCACGCCACTCAAGGTTACAAATAAAAGATCTAGTGAACATGAACAGTTTCTTTACACTCTCCCAGTTTCAGTTTCCTCATTCACTGTTTTCCCTCAGCTGCTGCGGTAGTTTCACCCACACTTGTAAATGTATACAATAGGAAATTCCAAACTTTCCTTCTTGGAGCTTTTAACCGTCGAGTCAACCCACATTCTTACCATCCCAGTCACAGTTGCCATAATATATACATCCAGAGGTATATTTTTCGTTATATACACTGAGTTTAATGTAGTCCCTTCTGGCTATTATAAAATTACTTGATGATTAGTAACAACTCAGTAGACTGTAGCCTTGAAGACCCTGGAAGTCAAGATAATTTAATGGCCCCTATTATTCAGTAGGACTTAATGGCTCTGGCAGTGGATAGAACTTAATGGTCTTGACAGTCGATAGGCTCCTAGTTAATGCTTTAATAGTTCAAGCAGTCAAGAGGTGTTCACATGCTGCGTGGCGAAAATTACAAACCTTTCCAGGTGCGTTTTTCCCTTAGGGTAATTCCAGGAAAGATGCGTCATACTGGTGCACGCTTACAGCCGGTAGTGAATGTGGCAACATAAACATTGTGTGGCTTACAGCCGGTAGTGAATGTGGCAACATAAACATTGTGTGGCTTACAGCCGGTAGTGAATGTGGCAACATAAACATTGTGTGGCTTACAGCCGGTGGTGAATGTGGCAACATAAACATTGTGTGGCTTACAGCCGGTGGTGAATGTGGCAACATAAACATTGTGTGGCTTACAGCCGGTGGTGAATGTGGCAACATAAACATTGTGTAGCTTACAGCCGGTAGTGAATGTGGCAACATAAACATTGTGTGGCTTACACCCGGGTGGGAATGTGGCAACATAAACATTGTGTGGCTTACAGCCGGTGGTGAATGTGGCAACATAAACATTGTGTGGCTTACAGCCGGTGGTGAATGTGGCAACATAAACATTGTGTGGCTTACAGTCGGTGGTGAATGTGGCAACATAAACATTGTGTGGCTTACAGCCGGTGGTGAATGTGGCAACATAAACATTGTGTGACTTACAGCCGGTAGTGAATGTGGCAACATAAACATTGTGTGGCTTACAGTCGGTAGTGAATGTGGCAACATAAACATTGTGTGGCTTACAGCCGGTAGTGAATGTGGCAACATAAACATTGTGTGGCTTACAGCCGGTAGTGAATGTGGCAACATAAACATTGTGTGGCTTACAGCCGGTAGTGAATGTGGCAACATAAACATTGTGTGGCTTACAGCCGGTAGTGAATGTGGCAACATAAACATTGTGTACACTGCTAAAATATCAGTGTATAAAGCTTTTTAGATGAAATATACACATGTTTACCATAACCTTCAGTGGATAACTACTGAAGTGCAAGACAGTTTGTCATTGCATATTTCTTCCGAGGAAATTATATGGTAGAAAGACCTAAGTGGAGAGGAAATCTTCATTTATGGATTAGGATCCACCTTACACAGAGCTCCTTCGTGGCATTAGCTATCAAGTTCTGCCACTCAAACGAAAATTAGAGTTCCTTTAGCATTGCAAGTCTATACTAATTCAGTTGCAATAGGTATAGTATAACAGCATTTAAATTCCTTGCTAATAAGATATTTAGCATGAACGTTGGATCGAACAGCGAGAGAGAGAGAAAAAAGTAGCGAGTTAGAAGCAAGAATACTTCTGTAGGATGTCATTTGTGTTGTGTACATATATCATCGTTGGTCATTACTCTGGTGTTCCCTCTTTTTTCTTTTTTTTTAACCCTGGAGGGAAATTTGGGGGAATCAACGCCCCCGCGGCCCTCCATGACCGGGCCCCTTGTGAATCGGGGCCCTGTTTCAACGAGGCTGTTACTGCGGCCGCACGTTTTCCAACGAAACGAACCACACCCCGGGGCCTAAACCGGGCCCCGGGTTTTTAGGTATCCCCAGCCCCCCTTTTAAGAAAACCAGGGGTCTTTTTGGAAAACCCCCCTTATTGCTGGTGTGAGGCTGTTAAAACAGCCCTTGGGGCCCCCGGACACTTTTTTGGGGTTTTCTCAAGTGTACCATTGACCCCCCCTACTTTTCACTGGGGGGTATGTTCCCTTGTCTGCCAAGTCTTTTGTTTTCCCGTAGGGAGGGGATTTCTGTGTGCAGGTTAGGACCAGTCCCTCCAGAATCTTCCGGTGTAGTTTAAATGATTTTATCTCTCTCCCTTTCCGCTCTAGTGAATACAATCAAGTGTTTCCCCACCCTCCCCAGTATTTAAAGGGTGTTTGAGGGAAACCCTTATAAGTGCAGTAAAGGTTCTCTGTAAAATTCTCTAATCTGCAATTTCACCCTTCCTTGAAGGGGAATGTTTAATTTAAAGGGGGCAGTTTTCCAGCCAAAGAGAGAAAAAAAGTTTTTAAAAAGGGATCATCACTGGCTTGGAAACCTTGTTTTGAATGTTCTCATTATCCATCCTGCCATTTTCCCCTCGCGGGAGTGATGGGGCCCATTGTTTGGGCCCTTAAAGGGTGAGGCCCTTCCAAAATTTTACCACCCCCGGGTTTCCTTCACATTATTTTTTCCGCCAAATTGTGTGATTGGAGTTTGAGTAAACTCATTCTTAGCTAATTTTTTTCCCCCAGTTTTTCCATAACAAATTTTTTTTTAAATTTTGTCCCATTGAACATCATATTTTCTCTGTTGCCCTTTTGGAAAACTTATTTTATATCTTTTTTGGGAGCTTTGCCGTGTCCTCAAGGATGACACCCCTCATGCAAAATTCTAGTATGGGTCTGCGAAGGTTTATAGGGTTGCAATGGTTTCCCATCCTTTTCTATGTCTGATTTAAGAATGTTAAACAAGATAGGTGCAGTCCCTGTGCCTTGTGGGACAGAGCTTTTAAAACTAGGGGCAGCACCCTGTTTTAACTCTGTTCACCACTACTCTTTTGTGCGTTTGGGTTAGAAAATTGAAATCCCTCCCTATTTTGGGCCACTTATCCCTTAGCACCCATTTTGAATGCAAAAAACCATGATTCCCCAACTTGAAAAAAGGCTTTTTGCAAAATCGTGTATACACATCTGCATTCTTTTTTTGTTTTCCGTGCATCTAGGGCCATATCTTAGTGGCCCCCAATTTTGCGAGAGGGGGAGCGACCCCCCTAAAAACTATTTTTACCCGGATTGGCAGTTGGGGGGAAGCCCCAATTTGGTTTGCAATCCCCCTTCTTTTAAACCTTTAAAAATTTTTATGATGTGGGACTTTAAAAGCTTTTTGGTCATAGTTCTTGCTATTGCTTTGCTGCCCCCTTTTTGGAGGGGGGGTTTTAAAACCTTTTTTTTAAATGACCGGGGAATCTCACCTGTGTCTCAGCTCCTTCTCCATAGCAAACTTGGGCCCGGAGAGGGGTTTTTTTGCAGTTTTTAAATTTAAACACCGATTTTCCACAAAGTCCCGGGGCCGGGGGGCGAGTGCAGGGGAAATGTCGTCGATGGTTTTCCCTCAAAGTCTAGGGGTTTTTAAAGGGTTATGTCAAAAATTTGCCCATACTTGGGCGGGGTTTTTTTGAGGCTCTTTCATAAAAAAAAAAATTGTTTGGTTTGAAAAACCCTTTAGCCCTGATTATGATTTCCAGAAATTTTCACCCCATTTTTTTGGGGGGGTGCGGGACCCCGTCTTGTCTGGCAAGCGTCCATTCTGGGGGGGGGGGGGGGGGGGGCCTTTTTTTTAGCATATGAAAAGAATTTTTCCCGAATTTCTTTAAAATTTCACTAACCCGTTTTTTACTCCTCTTGCCCTCTCCTGGATCCTGTATGAGTCCTTTAACTTTAGTGCTGTAGTTTTGAACAAAACCGCCCCACACTTTATTTATTACTTACAAAACCAATTTTTTGGGGGGGGGGGGGGAACCTCAACAGTGGGGGAGAGAAGACACCAAAAACTAACAGGGAGGGAGAAAAGACCCCAAAAACATCAACGTGAGGGAGAGAAGACACAACCCCTAACAGTGAGGGAAAAGAAACCCCAACATCTAACATGAGGGAGAGAAGACCCAACATCTAACAGTGAGGAAGAAGACCCCCAACATCTAACAGTAGGGAGGTAAAGTGAGGGAGAAAAACACCAAAAACTAACATTTGGGGGAGAGAAAAACCACCAACATCAACCAGTGAGGGAAAGACACCAACATCTAACAGTGAGGGGAAAAAAAACCAACATTTTAACAGTGAGGGGGGGTTGAGGAGGGAAGAAACACCAAAAACCTAAACAGCCGGGTCATTCGCCAAATTGCTAAAACAATGAGGGGAAAAATTTTCAAGCTTCTTTGGGTTTGGTTTTTGTTGACAGTAAACCAGGCTTTTTGGGTGACGGGGGGCTTTTTGGGTTTTGGGGTTGACAGGGGACAAGGCTGTGCCTTTGGTTGCCCGGCACTTTTGGGTTTTGTGGTGACAGGGGAAACGGGGCCTTGTGCTCTTTGGTGACTGCGCTTTTTTGGTTTGTGGGACAGGGCCAAAGGCGTGCTTTTGGTGACTGGCGCTTGTTTTTTTTTTTTTTTTTTTTTTTTTTTTTTTTTTTTTTGGTACAGTGACGAGGCTGGCCCCTTGTGACTGGCGCTTTTTTGGTTTTTGTGGGGGACAGTGGACGGGGCTGTGCCCCTTGGTGACTGGGCGCTGTTGGTTTTGGTGACAGTGGACGGGCTTTTGGCCTTGGGATGGCGCTTGTCATGATTTTCTGGGAGGGTTCGGGCCTTTAAACCCAAAGTAATACATTGCCCCTTGGGAATTTTTTTAAAAATTGCTTGCCGGGTTTGCTTTAAAATTGACAGGACGTGATCGGACTTTTTTTTCCCACCTAAATCCCTTTTTCTGCTTTTTTAATTAAGCAGATTTTAAAATTTTGAAAAAAAAAATTAATAAAAGTTCGCAGAATTACTTCTTTTTATAATTCCCTTTTTTAGGAAAAAAGTTAAAGAATTCTTCTAGGAGCTTTGTTTTTGTTACTTTAAAGGGAGCGCTGCCCCTAGGATAATACAGCGCCTGGGGGAAAAAGAAAGCATTCAACTCATTTAAAAAAATTTAAACCCTTTTTGATCACGATCTCTTCCCCAGTTTCCAAAAAATTTTAAAAATTTCTTTTCTCTTTCTATTCTGTCAACCCCTCCGAGTTTTTTATATGTCGTTAAAAATATCCCCCGGGAAACTTTTACCCTCAAAAGGCAAAAGGTTTAAATTTCTTTAGCTTATGTGTGCAATCACCGTTTAGGGTTGCAGGGGTAGACCTCACAGCTCCCTGGCCGCCCCCCTTCGCAAAAAAACCCCCTGGGTTTCCCACCCCCCCGCCCCCAAAGGGAGTTTTATCGTACCTCTTCTTAAAAAAAACGCAGGGGATCCAAACCTCCATTACCCTGTGTATGTGTTTTGTGCATGTACTCACCAAAATTTTTTTTTTGCGGGGGTCGATCAGGGCTCCTCCCCCCGTGTGGTGTGGTTCATTAAGGCAGCACTTAAGAGGTGACCACAGCTGGGAACCCCCCATGCACCCCTCCACCCCCCCCAGGAAAAAACCCCCCCACTCGCTCAAGTACCCCTTTACCGTCATCAGTTAAGTTCACCAAATTTTCTTAAAGTACCTTTTTTTCACAGCGAAAAGTTACTCGCCCCTACAATAATAAGTACCAACACACAGTGTACACGGGCTGCTGTGATTCTAGTTTTCGTTTTCCAGAGGGCGAGTCATGGCTCCTCGACTCCCCAATTTTTTATGATGGGCTTTAATTTTGCCCTTCCCCTAAGACGTAATTTTTAAAATAATTTTTTTGAAAATGTGTATGATGCTTTCTTTCAAAAAACCCCTTTAAGTTAGCCCGCACTCACTCACCCCCGGGCTGAAAAATGCTTTAGAAGCTCTATATGGCCATGTGTATCTAATTTGCGTGCTATGATTCCCTTCTTTCAAATTTAAACAGCCTGTTCCTATCTCTCTATTTCCTGTTAGATTAAATTTTTATGTTCTAAGGGGTTCTTCTGGTGCCAAATCCCCTTACGAAAAATTTTTATTTCCCCAAAATTTCCCTTTACGTATAACTTGATTTTTCAGATTTCAGGGTTTACGGGTTTCCTACTTGTGCCCAACCCCCACTAAAATTTTTTTGGTTGATATATTTTTTTCTGGTTTATCTACTTTGTTTTATACTCAGTAAAAAGAAAATCTGTTTAAACTTTGTCCCGTTGCTACATCGTTGCCACATCCCTTACCCCCCCAGGTAGACCTCACAGTTGTGTTTCATTTCCCGGGCTTTTTCAGTCCCTTTGATCCTGTCCCCACCGCATTACCCTAACAGGGTTGGGAAATTCCCGGAAGTCACCTTCCTGATCATGTTAATAGCATATTCAGTTTATCTTAGGTTTTTTAAATTCCCTCTCTAATCCCTTTTTCCTTTTTTGCATTTATCAAAGGTAATTTTTCCCCTGGGAATTTTTTTATATATAGCAAGAGCAGCAGTGAAACCAACAAAATAATTTCCCTTTAAGGGCCCCATTCTACTTTCACTTGTCCACTCCAAAATCCCCCTTTCTTTTTCATTAACCCCTGCCCTTTTATTCCCTTTGCAATTTCCCCTACCCCCCTTTAAACACCCCCCGTTTTTCCTCTGCCCGCTATTCCAACTTGGGAAAGCAGCCCCCGGGGTTTTAAATGCCAGATTTCTTTATCTTAGGTATGAAAATGTAATTTTGTCCGTTCTTGTTTTAGTTCCATCACCCAAGAGATTCGAAATAAAAGTTTTAAACCCAAACCCTGAACCTTTGTTGCTTATATATCTTACCCGTGTGTGGGATAACGGTATGTGGGTAGCTGGGGGTGTGTACCATGTATGGGTAGCAGTGTATGTATGTACCATGTGTGGGTAGCCATGCGTGGGTAGACTTGGGTAAAGCCAGGCTGGTGTTAAGTTACCTTGGGCACGCACAGCTTAGTCTATCCTGCTCGGACATACCAAATTCAATCATCACTCGTTTGGTAACAGGATAAACTTAAAAAAAACTATTCAAGTGTATTTTTACCTCACTTATCGGCCACGAACAATTTTTTTTTTTTACATTTTATCGTCTGGATAATTGTGCTGATAGTGTGCAAGTACGAAAACTCAGCCTCACTCAAAGATTCTAATGAAAAATCCAAGAAATGTATTAAATATTTTAATTCGCTGCCGGAACAGACAATTTATTGAACGTTCACACAGTCGTACATCATATAATTTAAAATAAGTTTTTCTTTCTTAAAGTATTGTTGAGCTATATTATGTCTTTAACAGCATTAACTATAACATTACGTCCGTCTTGCTCTTTCTTGTTCACTGTGCCGCTTTAGAAGTTTCTTTCTTTCTCCTTTCTTATTTATTTCTGCTTTGAATCTTGACTGAGATGTGTATGTGTAGTGTGGACATGTTTGTTTATGCTGCCATGAAGCTGTTAAAATAAAGGAAAACCGAACACACACACACACACACACACACACACACACACACACACACACACACACACACACACACACACACACACAATCACACACCACACACACACACACACACACACACACACACACACACACACACACACACACACACACACACACACACACACACACACACATACTGCGGACGGGAAATCCTGTGTCACAAACCTACTGGAGTTCTATGACATGGTGACAACAGTAAGACAAGAGAGAGAGAGGGGTGGGTGATTGCATTTTCTTGGACTGCAAGAAGGCGTTTGACACAGTTCCACACAAGAGATTGGTGCAAAAACTGGAGGACCAAGCAGGGATAACAGGGAAGGCCACTACAATGGATCAGGGAATACTTGTCAGGAAGACAGCAGCGAGTCATGGTAACGTGGCAGGTGTCAGAGTGGGCACCTGTGACCACGGGTCCCGCAGGGGTCAGTCCTAGGACCAGTGCTGTTTCTGGTGTTTGTGAACGACATGACGGAAGGAATAGACTCTGAGGTGTCCCTGTTTGCAGATGACGTGAAGTTGATGAGAAGAATTCACTCGATCGAAGACCAGGCAGAACTACAAAGGGACCTGGACAGGCTGCAGACCTGGTCCAGCAATTGGCTCCTGGAGTTCAATCCCACCAAGTGCAAAGTCATGAAGATTGGGGAAGGGCAAAGAATGCCGCAGACGGAGTACAGTCTAGGGGTCAGAGACTACAAACCTCACTCAAGGAAAAAGATCTTGGGTGAGTATAACACCAGGCACATCTCCTGAAGCGCACATCAACCAAATAACTGCTGCAGCATATGGGCGCCTAGCAAACCTCAGAACAGCATTCCGACATCTTAATAAGGAATCATTCAGGACCCTGTACACCGTGTACGTTAGGCCCATATTGGAGTATGCGGCACCAGTTTGGAACCCACACCTAGCCAAGCACGTGAAGAAACTAGAGAAAGTGCAAAGGTTTGCAACAAGACTAGTCCCAGAGCTAAGAGGTATGTCCTACGAGGAGGGGTTTAAAGGGAAATCAACCTGACGACACGGGAGGACAGGAGAATGGGGGACATGATAACGACATACAAAATACTGAGATGAATTGACAAGGTGGACAAAAAACAGGATGTTCCAGAGATTGGACACAGTAACAAGGGGACAGTTGGAAGCTGAAGACACAGATGAATCACAGGGATGTTAGGAAGTATTTCTTCAGCCACAGAGTGTCAGTAAGTGGAATAGTTTTGGAAGCGATGTAGTGGAGGCATGATCCATACATAGCTTTAAGCAGAGGTATGATAAAGCTCACGGCTCAGGGAGAGTGACCTAGTAGCGATCAGTGAAGAGGCGGGGCCAGGAGCTCGGAGATCGACCCCCGCAACCTCAACTAGGTGAGTACACACACACACACACACACACAGTCAGTCAGCAGACGTGGGTCACAAGGCCCGAGAACTTTAGGGGTTTTTTAAGTGTGCAGAAAACTGCTAGAAAGAAATCATGGTATTGACAACGCCAGTAAAAACAATCCTTCGAGTGAAAACCAAGTTATTATTAAAGAAAATCGGAGGAACCCTGAAATCTTTAATTTTCAAAGTGTAAAATGTTTTGGCTATACCCTTCCCCTTTTGCAAACAAGATTAAAATATACAAAGATTCAATGAGTGTAAGGGGTTTAAAGAATTTCGAGAGTTGGTTAACAAGTGAAATTGGGGCCCCATCCCGTGAGAGTGAAAAATTTTAACGAAAAGTAAAAAGGAAAAAAATAAATATAAAAAAGGAAGGTGGCAGTGGGGCCGCTGAAACAGTAAAACGTCAAAACATTGTGTGACCTTTACATATAAAGTGAAACACCGAATTTTAAAGGTTTTCCAAAATAAGTAAATTTTGGTACTCAAACATAAGTGACATTGGGGGAAAGGGGGAAAGGGGATGCATGAGCATATACGGTTATAAAGTTTCACGGGTGAAAAAATTTTTTTCAAAAAGGGGATGGGAAGGGTTTTTGAAAAACGACGACAAAAGCATCAGCCTTTCGGGAAACTTTTCATGGGCATCACCCCAGCTTAAGTATCACTCACTGGGGGGGGTTTTTTGGGGGGGTTTTCTGAATCCTTGTCTTGCATCACGGTTAATACCGATCACTCACCCTGCAAAGTTTTTACCGAATTAGAGCGGGAAAATACATAGATAAGGTGAAGTTAGTGTTGCTAGCGGGGGAGCACCCCTACAGGGGAACCCCAAAATGGGGGGGAACGTCGGGCCCACCCCTAGAAGCTGAGACAAAAAAAATTTTACAACCTAATTATTTTCTTTGTTTTTAAGTAGAAGGAAAAAGGTGCTAGAACCACTTTTTGGAAATTTTTTTAAAAATACGGGTATTACTACTGATATTTATTAGCAGTAAAAATACTTAGAAGGGGGGCACACATACAAAACGCACACACACACCCACACACACCACACCCACACCACACACACCACACACACACACACACACTTGCCCCAAAACCACATGCACACACACAGGGCAAAAACCACACACACACACCACAAAAACACCACCACAACACCCCACACCACACACACACACCCCATACAGACACCCACAAACCCAAAAAAAAGGATTTCACCCCTTTCCTGTGAAGTGACCCCTACCCCTTTCCCTTTCCCCCCCCCTGCCTCTCCCCCTCCTTTTCCTCTTTTCCCCTCCCCTCTCTCTCCCCTCTCTCTTTTCCCCTCTCTCTCTCTCCCCTTTTCTCTCTTTTCCCCTCCCCTCTCTCTCTCTCTCTCTCCCCCCTTTTTCCCCATCCCCCTCTTCCTCTCCATCTTCTTCTCCCCTTCTCTTTTCCTCTCACTCTTTCTCCTTCCTCCTCTTCCTCTCTCCCCCCCTTCCCCTCCCCCCTCCCTCTCTCTCCCCCCCCCACTCTCTCTTCCTCTCTTTTCCTCTCTCCTTCCCCCTTCCCCTTTTCTCTCCCCTTTTCCTTGTCACTCCCCCCCCCTCTTCCCTTTTCCCCTCTCTTTTCCTTTCCCCCACCTTTTCCCCCCTTTCTACCCCCCCCCTTTTTCTCTCCCCCCCCCTCTCTCTCACCCCTTTTCCCCCTTTTTTTTTTTTTTTTCCACTTTCTTTTTTACTAAAAAAAAAAAAAAAATGGGGGGAAACCCCGCAGGAATAAAGGGTTTCAATGACAGTGGTACGGTAGGGGAATGGATGGGGGAGCAGTGGAAAAGGTTTAGAGCAAGAATGGGAGAGAAAATTAGGGGAGCTTTCTGAAAAAAAATGGAGAAAAGCCTCTGTAAAATGGGAAAAAGGGGTTGGAGAAGGGACAAAGAATTGGGGGGCACAAGTGGGGAAAACTGAGTACCGGGGTTAAAGGTCCTAAAATTTGGGGGTAAACGGGGCTGAAGAAAATCTCAGGGGTAGTAAACCAAGAAGAAAAACCATAAAAAGCTGAGGGGCGGAACAGGAAGGAAGGAGATAGGGAAATATGCAAAAGTCCTTTTTCACCTCAAAAAAAGGGGCCCCAGGGATTGGAAGGGAAGAGCAGAGGGAAATGCAGAGGGAGAGGGAGATAGGCCCGAATGCTGAGGCACAACCATGCTACCAAGACCCATTTGGAAAAATCAAGGGAAAAAATGACCACATACAGCCCGGGAAACCCAAAGGGGCACAGGGAGGGGAAAGGGGGAAGGGGGAAAAAGGGAAAAAATAAATGTTTTTTTCCAGGGTTCAGGGGGAAGGGGAAAAGGACCACACGGGAAGCCCGGCAGGAAAAAGAAAGGGGGATTTGAGAAAATCATCACGGAAATAGGGGGGGAAAGACATGGATGAGATTGAAAAATTTTCAGAGAATAGGGGGGTACTTGAAGGGGGGAAAAAAACCGCCCCAACCCAAAGCGGGATTCTCAGGACAGAAACAGTGGGAACGGGATCCTCCAAGAAAAACCAGGGTTTTGAGAAGCTGGGAAAAAGGTACAAGAAGGTTTTCCAAGACAAGCCCAGAAAACAAAAAGAGAAAACCGCGCTAAAGGGGAGAGGAAAAAAAAAACGAAAAGGAGTTTAGGAAAGGAGTTAAGGATGGAAAAAAGCAGATTCAGTCAGGGGCAGAAACAGAGCAGCAAGAAAAGCACAACAAAACTTTCCTCAAAAAACCCCCAAAACCCTATCACCCCCACCCCAACACAAAAATTACAACCCCTACCCACGCTTCCCCCCAAACCCCCCCAACCTTTAGAACCCCCACAGAATGCACCGGGTCCCCCACCCCCACGGGCCCCCCCAAAACCCCACAGGGGGAAAGGAAACTAAAGGTTTTGGTCCCACAAACGCTGTTTTAAATTTTAAAAAACAATTTGGATGGGTGGCACGAAAGAGTAAAAGAGGCATCCCCAAAAACTATAGCAATCACGGGAAACCAACTTACGGGTATGATAACGGGATGCCTTTTCCCCAAGGGTTTTTTACCAGATCCTGGGGAAAAAGACAAAAGGGAACGGGGGGGGGAAAAGGAGTGGCCCTTTCCTGATCAAAAAACCGAGGGAAAATTTTTTGTTGAGCGGGGAAAAGGGGAGACAGCGGGGGAAAAAGGGGAAATTCCCTAGGGGGGAACGTTTTCACCCCTGGAGGCCCCAAAGGGGAAAAAATTTTGCAGTAAATTTATAACCCACCACAGAACAACGGGAGGGCCAAGGCAAATATGACGAGAGCAATAGAGCGAGGTTTGGGACACCCCTGGCTGAAAGTGGCCGGGAAAGAAGTTCCATACATGCAGGGAAAAAGCTCCGATCATGGGCGACTTTTTCCAAAAGGGGAGACCCGAATGGGAAAATTTTGGGACCCACAGGGGGGCCAAGATCCCAGGGGAGGGCTAAGAATTGGGTTGGGGGGTGGTACGGGGGCCAAAAACTTCATTTTTACCAACACAAAGGGGGACACTACAAAGGAGAGGGGTTTAATTAAAACCCAGCAAACTTCCCCCTTAGATTCACCTTGGTAGGTGCCGAAAAAATGAGGACACACAATAAAAGGGCCCCCCTTGGGGGCCCCGGGGGATCTTTTGGGGGTTTTACCCTTCGAATACACAGAAAAAGCAAACAATTTGGAGGGGGAAGCGGGAAGGCCGGGGACAAAGAAACCAAACTACGGGAAAGGGGGAAATTACACGGAATGAGGAACTTCCGAATGAGGTTCAGGGGCCCGGGAAACTGCAGGAAACCATTTAAAGGGGAGATGAGGGAAATTATGAATACAATTTTGCAAGGAGGCTGAGGAGAGGTTTGTACCCAAGGGAAACAGGAATAATAAAAAAAGCCAGGAGGACCCATGGTTCACTCAAAAAATGCAAGGGGGGAAAAAACCCAAGTGTGCTGGGGAAATTGGAAAAAAAATATAGAAGGAAAAAGGGACCCAGGAGAAAAAGGGAGAGCATTTCGTAGAGCCAAAAAAACAAAATTGCACAGTTTAAAAAGGGAGGCCCAACGTCAATATGGAAAACGACATAGAAAAAAAAGCCAAATCTAAACCCGAATGTTTACAGCCACATCGGGAAAAGAAAACAAACCGTAAAAGGACCAGGTAATCGGGCAAGGAAAGGGAAAAGGGAAGGAGAGACAAAAAGGGAAATGCAGTAAAGTATGTGAGGAACCCCAAAAGAGATTCAAAAGAAGTGTCAAGAGGAACAAAAGGGGCTCCAGAAAGAAAAAAGAGGGGGGGGTTACACCCCCATGTGTGGACACAGTACACAAAAAACCCGAGAAGAAGTGAAGGGGTTTTCTGAGTGAGCAAGATACCTAAAAAGGAAATTTGGGGCCAGAAAAAACATCCCCCTCCATGGGTCCTGAGAGAGGGGCAGAGGAACTATGTGTACCCCTAAAAAAAATTTATTCAAAAACCTCTATAAAAAACAGGGAGATTGCCTGAGGCAGGGAAACACCCAAATGTGGTAAAAAATTTTTAAAAAAAGGGAGACGACATGAACACAAAACCCTACAGCCCCCCCCAGTGTCACTGACATTTTTAAAGCATGCAAAATCAGGGAAAAGTTTGGGTCGGGGAGAAAGAAGGGTGGGGGAAAAACTTAGAAAGGAATGATTCATCCCCCAGCAGACAACAGGGTTTTCAGAGACGGGAAAATCCTGTGTCACAAACCTACTGGAGTTCTAGCCCTGGTGACACAGTAAGACAAGAGAGAGAGGGGGTGGGGGATTGCTTTTTTTTAAGACTGCAAGAAGGCCTTTTGACACAGACCACACAAGAGAAAGGGGAAAAAAAACTGGGGGAAACCAAGCGGGAAATAACGGGGAAAAGTCGTCAATAAATCAGGGAATACTTGTCAAAAAGACAGCAGCGAGTAAGGTAGGGACGATGGTGTTAGAGTGGGCCCCTGTGCCCAAACGGGGTCCCACAGGGGCAGCCCTAGGACCGGTTGGCTGTTTCGGGTTATTTGTGAACGACTTTGGGGGAAGGGAAAATAAAACCCCCGAGGTGTCACTTTTTGGCAGATGACGGGGAAGGAGAGAAGATTTAATTCGACCCAAAGACCGGGCAGAAATAAAAGGGGATCTGGACAGGCTGCAGACCTGGTCCAGCAACTGGCTCCGGGGGAGTTCAATCCCACCAATTTGCAAAGTAATGAGGTTTGGGGGAAGGGCAAAGAAATTTGCAGAGGGGAGTCCCGTCTAGGGGGTCGGGAGACAACAAACATCCTAAAGGGGAAAAAAATTTTTGGGGTGATTTATAACACCGGGCCCACTTTTCCCCCTGAAGCGCACATAAACCAAAATAATTTGTTTGCATTTTTCCCCCTTTTTTGGGCGCCGGGAAAAAACCTTTAAAAGAAAAAGATTCGGACATCTTAATAAGGAATCTTCAGGCCCCTTTTTACACCGTGTACGTTAGGCCCATTTTGGGGAGTATGGGGCACCATTCGGGAAACCCCCACACCTACCAAGCATGTAAAAAACTAGAAAAAAAGTCAAAGGTTTGCAACAAGACTAGTCCCAGAGCTAAAAAAGGTTTATGCCCAATGGGGAAGAGGTTAAGGGAAATCAACCTAAACACACGGGAGGACGGGAGAGATGGGGGGGAACATGAAAACCCACTTACAAAAAAATGAAGGAATTGACAAGGTGGAAAAAGGGACGGGGAGGGTTCCAGAAAACGGGACCCAGTAAACAAGGGGACACGTTGGAAGTTGAAGACACAAAAGGAATAAAAGGGGATGTTGGGAAAAGTTTTTCTTCACCCACGGGAGTTTTCAGGAAGTGGAAAAATTTGGGGGGAAAAGCGATGTAGTGGAGTGGGGGTTCCATACATATTTTTAAAAGAAAGGGGACGATAAAGCCCCAGGGTTCAGGGAGAGTGAACCTAGTAGCGACCAGGAAAAAGGCGGGGCCAGAGCTTGGACTCGACCCCTCCCAACCCTTTTAAACTAGGTGGGGTAAAATGGGTAAAAGTACACAAAACACACAAAAACACACACACAAACAACACAACCACCACACACACACACACCCCAACACACACACACACACACACACACACTAACACAAAACACACACATACACATCCCACACCTCGTATGTTGCAGTTTTTTAAACCCCTCTACCAATGTAGTGTTCCTCTCGATCTTTTCTCCCTTATTTCTCCCTTTTTCCCTTTTCCTTATCCCCTCCCACACCAGGGTTATTTTCCTACTAGTAAAACTTCCTTTCACGGGTTCCCAAAGAACTGCCATGGGCACCACAATTCCTACTGCCGACCCGTTCCTTAACATCTAAAGTTTACTGTTTAAAATTTAAAAGGAATGTAAATTTTCCTACTAGGTTTAAGATGCACTACTTCCTCCAGACTCCCCAAAAGGCAAGGCAAAAATTTTAAGAAAGGACTCAGGGAAGTCCTGCGTCTACACACCCAAAGGATAGTTGGGGGTCAGGAATAAAAACTACGTTGGGCCTTTCCTGTACACTATTATTATTATTATTAAATTTTTTTTATTATTTTTATTAAATTTTTATTATTATTATTACATTAATTTTATTATTATTATTATTAAATTTTTATTTTATTATTTTATTATTTATTGAAAACAAGTGCCCAAACCCGTATGGGGCCCTTTAAAAATACACAGAAGAGAAAACAGTGCCCGCGGTTTTACCGGGTAAAAAGCAATTACACTTTACCAGCACTCACGCACTGGCCCCCACCCCCGTGCCTCTTTTCAGTTTTTTTTTTCCAAAGGGAAAAATCATCTCAGTTATTTTAAAGTAGTAACCAGTTACCCGTAATCTCCCGTAGTAGAAGTTTAACCAGTTTTCCGTTTAAACCCGTGTCCGTTGACTCAAAGACCCAAGGGCTTTTAGTCACGTCTTCATATTTTTGCTGAGGGTGACACTAAATTTCAAAAACCCCACTGCGGGGGTAAATGGGCCCCCGCCTAGCCAGTGTTACGAGTGGAAGCCCCAAAGGGGATTTGGGACGGGTTTGGGAAGGGCTCTGTCCACATAACGTAATTTAAAAAGTATAAAAAGCCTACGTGAGTATTTTTTAAAACCCTAATCCACGTATCGAACTCCCACATGATAAATGGTGTACCGCGGTGTGGAGCGGTTTACGTTTTTTTAAAGGGGAAATTTTAAGGCGTTTGAAAAACTGGGTTTTGGGGTGGCCCGGAGGGTCAACGGGAAAGCCCTCCCCTCCAAAAAACCCCCCAGCCAGCAGCTTAACCCTCCCCTCACTACCTACTACTTGCAAACCTTTTTCAGCCGTTCCCAAACTTCCCGGCTTAGTTCGTGTGCTAATTGCTTCATCTCCGAGGGGTTTTACCCCGGGTTTGCAATTAAAACCAGTCAGTAAGGGGAGATGGGGGAAGTGGGAAAGCCAGTCAGCCTATCATCCACCCCTTTCCCCCTGGGCATCCCCCCCGCTCCTCCGTGCTTTTTGCATCGTTACACGGGCTTCCAGTCATCCATTCCGTGGGGGAAGCCAGGGCAGCCAAAACCCCCCTTCTAACCCAGCTGGAGAGAGAAAATAAGCCCCCAGAAAAAGTAAACCCCCGGGTCCCCCTGAGGTATTGTCCATAAACGCTGGGGCTCCCTGTTGGATTTCTAAGAGTGGTTTTTTTACCATTCCTGTTTGGGTTAGGGGGTGGGGGGGGTTTTGACACTTCGTGGGTGAGTGGGGTACGCGGCAGCCCACCGCCCCCCCCCCCACCCCCCTCCCCACCACCCCCGGGGGGCCGGCAGTACCTCAGCGAGAGTCATAAACCCCCCCACTCTCCCCCCACCACCAGCCATCCACCCATAACCTGTGGGTTTTTTGCACCCTTGACCGGGCCAGGGAAATTTTTTTGGCTCCCCATAAAGGTCAAGAGATTGTAGCTGGGGCCAACCGAGAAAAAAGCCCTTATGTGAGTTCGCCTAGAAACACATTCTTCACGACAACAGTGAAAATTTGGGGGCCCTCATCACCCCCACCGCCGGGGGGGACAAAACCCTACACCCCCCCCACCAGACCCCACCGTCCGTCCCTACTCTCGATTCAGGATAATTTTTTGGAGCAATTTTTTTTGCATTTAAAAAACATTTGCGTGTTGAAGGGCATTTTAGTAAAAAATTTTTTGTGTACTTTTAAACCTTGTGTTTTTTTGTGGGAAACGCAGTATTTCTTAAACTCATATTTTTTCCCAAAATTTTTTAGTGTTTTTTACTTATCTTTATTATTTTTTTGCTGTGTTTTTTTTTTTTTTTTGCTATTCGTCGTCGTAAGTATTAATGTGTGTGTACCAATCCAAAATAAACCGTGTGAAAATGATTCATTTTTTTTTTATTTATTTTTTCAGCTTTTATTCTCAGTGATTTTTACCCCAGTATAAACCCAAATTTTTTCCATTTATTTCTATGGTGTCATTTTTTTTTGGGATCCAACCCGTGTTCATTTCTCAAATTTTTTGCGACTGTGTACCTTATTTTTTCCCGCAAATTTTTTTTTCGTTTTCATAAAAGCAAGATTTTGTTGTATCAGTCCCCAGCAGGATTTTTTTGTAAGAAAAATTTTTTTTTTAATGAAGTGTGCTCCGTCACGTAAGTGTTTTTTATTTCCCCCCCCTTTGTTCCCGTTTTTTTTTTTAATTCATCTTTTATAATTTTTAAAAATTCACTCGTGATCAATTTCAATTACTTTTAAAAAGTAAAAATGTTTTCTTTCTTGTTTGAGTAAATTGTTTTGTCTAATTTACAATTAAGATTTAAAATGTTCAATCAGTTTATTTTTTTTGATCTTCATAAATTTTAAACCCTTTTTTTACCTGGTTTTCCCCGTGACACTTTTTTACTGCCCGTGATTGTTTCTTTCCCTTTTTTGTTGCACTTGTTCGAAGTTTAATTTTTTTGTTGAACTGTTCTACAGTGAATTATTTTTTTTTATTTATATTTTTATATATTATATTTTAATTTTGTCTATGCATTCTTAGAAAAAAATTTAAAATTTTTTCCCTTAACAAATTTAAAAATTTATTGATACTTTTTTCATTTAAATTTTTAAAAAATTTTTTTAATTAATTTCTTTAAATAGGGAAGAAAAGACAGCTCATTTTGCATTTAATTCCTCTCCAGTTAAAAATTTTTAAATTTTATATTTTCAATGTAAAATTTTTTTTTTTTCCCTTGGGCAAAAGTCCTTTAAATTGGTTTTATTTCCTTCTTGCAGTGTATTTAAACATTATTTTGCAGAATTAGTTTTATACTTTTCATTTCAATTCTAGGAAAATTTTTTATCATTTTTAAATTTTTCATTATTTTTGCCCCTTAAATTTTTTCTCGTGCTACTTTGCCAAATTTTGTCTCACATACCGTCAAGTGATACCCTTTTGTGAAAGTCCCCACACTCAGACCTCTCAGGCTTAAATACTGCTGGTCCTGTCATCAGTCCTTCCCCAGTTCCCTTTCCGACTGACAGACCCCACTCAGAAAAACCGGTTTTTATATTTTTACTCCTGATTCCCTTGATGCGTTACCTTTAATTTAATGCCATGTACAAGCTTTTAAGCATGGTTTTTCGGGCATGCCCAGTCACTTTTGAATGTTCACTTAGTGTATCATGCCCTTCCCCAAAACAATATGAATCATCTACGGGACCAACTTTTCCCCTTTCCCGACTGAAAGGCAATAAACCCAGCCCTTGAGCAAAGGTTTGTTCTCACAGCTTTATTGAAAATTTGTTAAAGTGCTGCGGAAAAAGGAAGTTCCGATTAAGTTCCTATAAAATCCGTTTAAACTTTTAAAAGTAGCCGAGCGGTCAGGACTAGTAATGTTTTCACTCCTGTCTGGACTCCACCCAATTTTTGTTTCACGCTGGGTAGTGCCCTTTCTATCCTTGCGATGGGGACTTGTTCCCAAATATTTTGTTCCTTCCCCGGGGGCGCTTTTTAGAAGAACTTTTTTTTTTCAACGAGTTATGCCATCTCTTTTGATGCCACCCGCCATTGCCCGAAAGAAAGTTTCTGTTTGGTAGGGCTCACTTGAGTGTTGTTGGGTTTTCCCTTTTTTTTTTGTGTTTTTCAAATATGATCCCCCTCCTAGTTGAAAAAGTAATCAGTGCATTGTTAAAAAGTTATTTCTCGAGTAACTCCATGTTGTTAATGTTTGCAAAGTGAAAATTTATAGCTGATTTCCTCTGTCCTGTGTTTCGACTCAGAATATCAGTTGTTAAACCCGGGGGAATTTTTTTTTCCCGTGCTTGTAGTTTTTGATAGTAAAATTTTCTCCCCTTTCTATTTTTGCGTGTTAAGCGTTAATTTTTTTTTTTTTCCAAAACCCGGGGGGGGTCATCCACTCCCCCGAGTTTGTTCATTCCTTTTCCCGTAAAAAAGAACCGATCCCCTGTGGTCGGTGTGATTAGATTCCTGCCCAAAGGGAAAATTTATTTTGAATGTTAAAAAACCCCCAGCACCCCTTAGTGACTTTTTTCATGAACCCAAAATTATGTACCCAAAAAGCGAGTTGGGTATCCTAGAAAAAGAGGGTTTTAAACCCGTTTTAAATTTCCCCAAATAAATATGAATGTAGCCTTACAGCTAGTTCACATTTTTAACCCGGGGTTGCACACCCCGGGATGGACGTTCAGTAAAACAAGCCCCGTTTTAAAACTTTTTGGGCCCCGTATGGCAAAATGATATTTCTGATTTTGTTTTGGAAAAAGTAGTGTCTGCAAAACAACAAAAAAGGGGGTGTAATGGTCCAATCCAACCAATGACCAAATACTACGAACCTTTGGAAAGATTTGGGGCTAGATTTGTTAAATAATTTCCAATGTTCCCCCCAAAGGGAACAAACACGGTGTTTTGGGAGAAACCCTTTCCCAGATATTGCAGTTAGTTTTCCCATTGCAGACAAGACTGCCGAGACAGTTTGCTTAAAACGTTTTAAAAAACGCATTAACTGCAGGGAAACCACCCCCAAGTCCCCAAATAAAAGATTTAAAGGAAAGGGGAATTTTTGGGAATGAAATTCTTGAAAAATTGTGTACCTTGTTTTCCCAAAATCACTAAATCCACCATTTTTCCTCATCATCCTGGAGCAAAGGGGGAGGGAAAAGAACCCAAAAAGAAAAATACTTGATGTCTTAAGCCACTAACCAATTCCCCAAAAGTTTTAAAAATTGGGATGAAGTTTAACCTGATGGGCAATGTGCTAAAAAAATTTTGGGTTACAATGTTTTTTATAAGGTGAAACTCCACCTTATGCATTGACGGGGTAGATAAAAAGTTTGCCTTAAAGAGTTGTTTATCTTAAATTTCCCAAACCAAATTACAACCCGATGATTTCGTACAAATGTACCAGCTTTTGCTCAAAGTGTTTTTAGGGAAAAATCCGTGAAAAACTTTTATAAATCAAAAAGTGAATTTTACAAAAAGTCCCCAAAAACCCCGAGTAAAGCCATCCCCAAATTTTAAAATAGGTTCGAGGTTATGCTGACTAATTTTAAAAAAAACTTTTGCTATGCCAAAACTTTATCAAAAAGGTTTTTTTGTCCCCTTTTCGAGTAGTTGAAAAATATCACTGGGAATAAGTTTTTAAAAGGGTTTGGAATTAGTACTGGTCCGTATAAAGAATGCATTTTTAAATATGAGTTTAATATGTATGATAATATGTTCCAACCCCGACTAAGTGACAGACCGACAATCTCCTGGGTCCCGTACTCCTTTTCCCCTTTATACTCAGTCCCGATGAACCAAAACCTTTAATTTTTTTTATTTCCCCCCTGCGTACACACAGGTATTGGGGAAATCCTCAAAATACATTTGTAACTTCCAAATTTAGATTTTTCCTCAAATTTCAGAAAGAGTTACCAAAGCACCCGGTTTGGGTCTCCCAGAGTTTTAAAACCCCTTCGGGAAAATGCCCCAATTTTCCCTAGCAGAGTTGGGGTTAAAAGTAAATAACCCCTTTTAGGGTGAATAATTTTCAAATATCAAATTATCAGATTCAAGAATTTTTTTTTTTTTGTTCATGTTCTCTCCGCATTTTGAGAGTTAAACCCGTCTAGATTTGGTGCACCGAACTGCCTTTTTGTTAAAAAAAACTTTTCTTTTTATATATTCCTTCCTCCAAAACCGTAGGGTCACCGAAACAGATTTGATCGATCAAAAATTTTTTTTTTTTTCACTTGTAAATTTTCAATTTTGAGTTCTTTGTTCATTTGTTTAGGGTTTTTAAGGGTTTTATATAGTTACCTTGTATTACATTTACAGTTTTGTTACGTAAGCTTTCATTCCCCCAAATTTTTAACCCTTTTTATCTATAATTTCATGTTGTGTACTTTTTACATTGTATAGAACAAACCCAAAACCGTAAAACCCCCCAATTTTCTGTTTGTATTAAAATTGTAGTCGGGGCGCATACTTTTAGCGTCGCCGACTCTCAGTAGTATAAAGTATAACCAGTTTCCATTAAACTCAGTAGAATAACGTAGTAACCAGTTTCCCGTAACCGTGTCCGTTGACCCCACGACCAACCCTCTTGAGTCACGTCTTCAATTGTCTGAGTGACCCCTATTTCAAAATCCCCACTGCGGGGGGACTGGCCACCGCCCAGCCATGTTAAAGAGTGGAAGCAAGGAGATAGGCAGGGGTTTGGGAAGGGCTTTTGTCCACATAACATAATTTTCACGTATAAAAAGCCAAAGTGAGTATTTCTAAACCCCAATCCACGTATCGAACTCCCACAAGGGTAATCACGGCTCCTATTATAACAAATTTACGAACCTGACATTTTAATTTTTGCAGTTTTGGGAAAAAAAAATACGCCACAGAGACGGTTTTCGTCTTTAGGGTAACACGGAATAAATGGTTTTCAACCTAGTGTGGATATCGTAAGGGTTCCCTTTAAAAGGGGGGATATCCCTAGGTTGAAGGGGACACATTGTCGGATGGTAACTATATATTGTCAGTCTGAGACGGTGAGGGATGGAGCCCAGCTGCCTTGCCTGTCTGCTGAATGGTCTGCCGCCGAGTGAGAGCGGGGCAGAGGTATGAGCCTACACATGTGCATCCTGTGACGTCACACAAAGCCACAGGCCTACAAGGGATCTCGTATCTAAAGCACATGGATGATACTAATATGCTATGCTATATAATACAGGGAATACAGGGATCAGCAACTATGCTGACATGGAATCACATACGCCTTGTTTTACTTTCTGATTTATTTTTCTTTAGGACCCCAATGGAAATAAGTCACTCTGTCTGACTTTTTTGGGTTATCCTAGGTTCTCTACACATATGCTGCTATGTATGATAATTCTATGTAACTGTATTGTGTATACCTGAATAAATTTACTTACTTACTTACTTACTTAACTAGATGCGGTTTAAGGGTCAGAAGAATTTTTTCTACGGGCAGTAATTTGTCCAAACCTTTCGCAACTCCCTGTCTGTTGTTAATTTGTTGAAATGTGACAATATGACAAACAGTGCTGTATGAAGCTGGGAGGGGGGGGGTTAATGCAGAGATGTGCATCCAAGGCACATCTCTGCATTACTAGCCGTTTCAGACTTTCTGAATGTTACGAGCTGTTTCAGACCATCTGAATGTTACCAGCTGTCTCATATCATCTGAATGTTACCAGCTGTCTCAGACCTGAATTTAACCATGTTTCAGACCTGAATGTTACCATCTCAGTTATCAGAAGCATTAAAGTCAAAATACTGTGGCTGGAATAATTCACAACTAACCTAAATCTAGGACGAAACGTAGAGGACGTTTCGGTCCTTCTTGGATTATTATCAAGTCACGACTTGATGGTTCAGAACGGACCGAAACATCAAGCAGGTACCATTTCTAATGTACCCACTAGTTGTGAGTCTCGTTTGTCCTTTATGCAGGTGACGGCAGTATTAAAATTCAGCTGAGTGCATGGAGATCGGAAATACCCGAAGCGCATTCTGAAAAGTTGCTTTCCTAGCAAATCTCAACATAAAACATAGCAAGAAAATAATCCCTAGCAGTCAGCGATTTCGAATAAACACCTATGTAAATCACTTTTTGGTTTACATACTTTTGGCGAGTCTTTTGGAATTAGGTATCGTAGCAGAGAACCTTGAAATAAGCTCCTGGCTTCTTTAATGTAATGCAATACGTGGGAGGAGTTTATAATCAGTTACAAGCGTTTTATAAGCACAATCAGTGTTATTTTAAGCAGTTTTCTGACCTTGGAAATTAAATTATTTTATTCACGAGGATACCCTACATCCATAGCGGGTATACAGCTCTAGAGGAATGACATGACATTATATATATACACAAAATGGTAGTTACTGTCAAATGACCTATTGTTTTGAGTTCAATATTACTACCATTACAAGGTCAGAGGTAGTCAAGTTTGATCTGATTAGAACAGTACCTTAAATTCTTTGAATCAAGCGCCCTTCAGCATCAAGACACTCCACTTGAAGGGATATGGTAGAGGATCACTAGTACTCATTCGATCAAGAGCCCCTCACCAGCATCAAGACACCTTGATGGAGTCTTGATCAGACAAACAATAAAGCAAGAGCTGCACATCATTGTTGTAACACTCTGCAAGACGAATTGATTTGATGATCAACTGAATACAATTAATGACTCACAACTCAAATATTACGATGTTCACGGCCAAGGTTAAGCTAGGCTATTCTTTAATTATATTAACGGTAATTTTTTTTTTCGTAAATTTATACTGTATTTAATATTTTTTCTGTATAAGAAAAATATAAATTAATATTGTCGACACATCTATTTTTTTCTGACTTACAACATAGAACACTTTATTGCCTTACAAGGGTATATACACAAGTGTTGCAAGACATTGCAAACTAGTAATTCAAACTGGATGGAAAAATGCTAGCTAGTACTTTCCATCCCCTAGTACCTTGTCTTACACAGGTGTGTATATACTTTAAAAGTTTAAGCCCTACTTTAGGGATTAGGTATTCTAGATTAGTGACATTCAGACTTAATAATAAGTCGATAGACTTGAAACCTAATGAACCAACCAACCATTTCCTTAGAGAATTAAGGCATAAGCTTGGATCAAGAGCCCCTCACCGGCACCAAGACCCCCCATGAGGAGCTTATATAGGGAGATAATGAATTCTCAACATCATCCGTTATTTAATTTAGTTACAAACACACGTCCCTGCAAGGGAGAAGGGATGCCTTGACGCTGATGAGGTGCTCTTGATCCAAGGGAATGGACCTACTCTCCCCCTCCTCAGCTCAAACCTGATCATCTCTCATTTAGTAATCCGTTATGACTATAATATAATTCAGCTATATTCACGCGCATATACATAAAACATGCCTTGACGTGAACTCTTGAGGGTAACAAAGGATACAAGGAACGAATAACCTTGAGTAACACCTTCCACCTGACGTGACCGGTCTTAATGACCAGGGCTGTGGTGTATACTAAAACTGTGTTATTTTTCCAATTCCCTTCCCGACGCTGATTCAAGAAAATTCAGTTACTGATTCAGTAATTTTGGTTCACCTAGATGTGTCACAGCTACCACAGGATACTTGACAAGTTGTATATGGATGGTATACAATACCGAGATGAAGAATTAGACACATGTGCAACATCTGGGTATCTTTATTATATGTTTTCGCCACCCAGTGGATTTATCAATAAAAAATTAAAGGGGACAAAAATTTGAAAGACAACAAAACTGAAATAAAAAAGGGATAGATAATCATTTTCCCTCAACTTTTTATTTTAC
>NC_069423.1:9778687-9796187 GCF_026875155.1 Cherax quadricarinatus | reverse complement strand
GAAGCCTAGAGAAAAAAATGGATTTGTCATTTAAAAAATGGAGAGGAAGATTAAATGGAGAGTTAGAGGTATTGGGAAATGGAGGGAATTTTTTGAAAAATTTTTTAAAATGTTGATAAAGATAGGAAGCTGTTTTTCGTGTATAGGGCAAGGAATAACACTTGTGAGTGAGGAAGAGCCAGTTGTGATGGGGGGAATTCGGAGGCATAGGTAAATGAAAGGGGGTAAGGACCCGGGGTTTGATGGGATAAAGATAGAAATGTTAAAAGCAGGGGGGGATATTTTTTTGGAGTGGTTGGGCAATTTTTTAATAAATGAAAGGAAGGGGGTAAGGGTACTGGGGTTTGGCAGAGAGCATGCATATTTCCTTTGTATAAAGGAAAAGGGGGGAAAAAAGAGAGTGCAAAAATTAAGGGGGATAAGCTGTTGAGTGTCCCGGGTAAAGTGTATGGTGATTTAAAATTGAAAATTAAGAGTAAGACGGAGAATAGGATAGCAGATGAACAAGGAGTTTTGGGAAAGGTAGGGGTGTGGGGGCCCAGGGTTTTTTCATTAAACATATAATGAACATTTTAGATAAGGCAAAGGGTCTTTGTGGCATTTATGGTTTTGGGAAAAAAAGGCGTAGAGGGGTGGATGGGGGGGGAAATGTGGCAGATGTTCAAAGTGTATGGTGTAGGGGTAGGTTACTGAAAGCAGTGAAGAGTTTTTTACGAGGATATGGGGCTCAAGTTGATAGTAGAAAAGGGGGAAATTTTTTTTCCCGTAAAAGTAGGCCTTAGACAAGGATGGTGATGTCACGGGGTTGTTTAATATATTTTAGGGGGGTTGTAAAGAAAAATCGAGGGTTCCTTGGAAAGAGGCTGGATTTAAAAGATAAAGAATCACCCGGGGGGGGGTTTGGGTCACAGTGCTCTTTGCTGAGACACGTGTTTTGGGAATTCTGAAGAGAAGCTGCAGAGTTTTGGTGAAATTTGGTGGGTGTGCAAAAAAGAAAATTAAAGGTGAATAAGGAAAGAGAAAGGGTTATGGGGTAAAAAAAAGATTAGGTGAAAAAAGATTGAATATCAGATTGGAGGGAGAGATATGGAGGAGGGAACGTATTCAGATATTTGGGGTGGAGTGTCAGGGATGGGTTAGAAAGATGGGTAATCATAAAATTTGATGAGGGAAAAAAGTGAGTGGTGCATTTTGGGAGTCTGTGGGACAGAAACTTTGTCCTTGGAGGCAAAGAGGGAATGTAGGAGTTATTTTTTTTAACCAAACGCTCTTTATGGTGTGAAGCGGTGATAATGTTGCAGCGAGGAGAAGGCTGGAGGCGTGGAGATGTCATGTCTGAGGGCAATGTGTGGTGTGAATATAACGAGAACGTAGTTTGGAGTTGGGAGGAGGTGCGGGATTACCAAAACTGTTGTCCAAGGGCTGGGGAAAGGGGTTGTTAGGGGGTTTTCGGACATGTAGAGAGAATGGAGCGAACAGAAAAACTTCAAGATGTATCAGTCTAGGGGAAGGAAGGCGGGGAGGGGTCCCCCTAAAAAGGGTTGGAGGGGGGGTAAAGGGGTTTTTGTGGCGAGGGGGGTTTGGGCTTTCCCGCAGGCCGTGGGGTGTTTGAAGGAGTGAAAGGAGACAAATGTTTTTAATACTTGACGTCTGTTGGGGTTGGGGCAAAATAAAATTTATGAAGGGATTCAGGAAAACCCGGGAGGCCGGCTTGATCCTGGAGATGGAAGTACAGTGCCTGCACTCTGAAGGAGGGGTGTTAATGTTCAGTTTTAAAACTGTAGTGTAAAAAACCCTCGGCAAGAAGTGATGGAGTGAATGTGGGGGAAAGTTTTTCTTTTTCGGGCCACCCTCCTTGGGGGGAATCGGCCAGTGTGATAATAAAAAAAAAATTATTTTTTTATTTTTATTATTATTATTATAATTATTTTATCAAAAAAAAGCGCCAAACCTCATAGGAAACAAAAAACACAGGAAGCCACTTCGATATTCCCCGGGGAATCACTGTAAAGGTTCATAAAGTCAAGAAATTCTGGCCAGGGGGCCCTTATCGTTGTCCCTTATACTGCCCGACCGCTGCTGCCCATTTTTTCTGATTTATTATGAGACGAGAAATCTATCCTCGAGCAATTAATAATTTTTTTTATTTTGGATAACCAAAATCCAACCTATCCTAATTTTTAAATATTTAATTTTTATGCACCCTTTACGGATTCAGTAAGAATCAAAAAAAAAACAAATCACCAACGCAGTTTACATCCTATTTTTTCGAGGGTGTGGACGAAGTGTGTGGGCGAAACGGCAAGATCTCTGGAACTAAGATCGTAAAAAAAAAAGAATACTACGTAACAGCACGCCTGCCCGACAAGTAAACACTCAGGGGCCCCCTGTAGTGCCCCCCCATGTTTCAGTATTTTCTGAGAACAGACGCTTGCCATGTTTTTGTTTTAAGGCGCCACATGGTGTTTTTCATCAAAACCCCCCACAAAAAATGAAATATTTATATTTCCCAAAAACTTTCCAGAGTGGGTTACACGTAATCTGGTATTGATTTAGATGACGCGGCCACAAGGTATACTGCCCCCCTTCATCTCCACTGTTAGTACTTGTGGGAAAAATTGCATTTATCTGAATGTATCATTATATACCCTAACGAAAAGAACATAGATAATTATTATTTATCAGTTAGCCAGTAGGAATTTGGGACACCCAGTCGCAAAAATTCCCCCTTCGATACCTACCACTGCATATCCACAATTTTCTTGGACCTATTAATTAAATGAAATATACATCACCAGGAATGCTGGTAAATATATAAATTTGTGGACTATATATTAAAATTAAAAAAGGATTATAGTATATACACACATTTACATAACAGAAGGAAATTATCTTAATATCACTCACCAATTTGACTGGAGATTAATGTATATCATACTCAGAAAACCTCACTGTCTATGAAAATAACACTGGCCAGGTTACTACATAAGACTTATCTGAGGTTCCTGGAGCTGTCTTGTCTAGTCGCCTGATATCTCAAGTTATGCAGGAATGCACATCCAACAATTTCGCCTCCTATTTGAGAGGTGTCGCCCAATTTTAACCTCTAGAGCACGAAAATTCTTCACATTATTAATTAACGTCTTACTCCATTCAAACAAAATGGCGACTCCTCTTTTTAAAAATACACTTTTATTAAATACAATATAGGGCATCTATTTACCTATAAATTACCGTATTTCCGGAAAATATACAGTATTTTCCACAGTACTTGTACTCCTCTTCGTCTGTCTCTCTTTACTGTAAATATAGCTTGCTTTAGCTATGCAATTTTAGGGAGATGATTAAGACATGCAACAGTTGGGTATCTTTTTTGTTGAAACGTTTCACCTACATAGTAGGCTTCTTCAGTCAGATACAGAGGCAGCAGGTGTAGTAGTGAAATGAAGATGATGTAAACAGTCCATAAGGGAGGCTGGAGAAGTCACTCTTGGATAAACTTTTCGTCAATAAATGCCCTGTACGTTGTGGTTGATAAATTAGACACATGTGCAACTCTTGGGTATCTTTATTGAGGAAACGTTTCGCCACACAGTGGCTTCATCAGTCCATACATAGGAGAAACTTGAAGAACAGGAGGAGAATGAGGTAATCAGTCCCTCAACCTTGAGTCGATGTGTTCAGTCCATCAATCTTGAGTAGAATATGGCAGATGAGCGGAGAAGGAGCTTATAAACCGTATGGCAGGAGAGGTGCAGCAGTCATAGGTAGTGTCACATTTGTTCAATGTTGAAGTAGGTCGTGCCCAAGAATTAGGCAAGCGAAGAATTCCTAAGTATTAAGATCCCAAGAAGTTGCAGTGTCTGACAGGTTTGTAGATGAATGGTTCAGAGAACCGATGGACTGAACACATCGACTCAAGGTTGAGGGACTGATTACCTCATTCTCCTCCTGATGTTCAAGCCACTGTGTGGCGAAACGTTTCCTCAATAAAGATACCCAAGAGTTGCACATGTGTCTAATTTATCAACATGTCGGTTCTCTGAACCATCCATCTACAAACGTTGTGGTTATCCACATTGTGTCGGTATCACCATGCCTGTTCTCCATGGCAAGTGAATCTTAAAACTCCAGGCCAGTGCGTTAGCCACTGGGTCAGCTGGCTACAATAAGATTAATCCAACTAGGTATATTTATACACCATAGTAATGCTGGATTAATCTTACTGTAGCCAGCTGGCCCAGTGGCTTGCGCACTGGTCTGGATTTTACGACTCTCTTACCTTCCCTATGAGGATAGACTAAGGGCCCTGAAACTGCACTCTCTAGAAAGACGTAGAATTAGGGGGGATATGATTGAGGTGTATAAATGGAAGACAGGAATAAATAAAGGGGATGTAAATAGTGTGCTGAAAATATCTAGCCTAGACAGGACTCGCAGCAATGGTTTTAAGTTGGAAAAATTCAGATTCAGGAAGGATATAGGAAAGTACTGGTTTGGTAATAGAGTTGTGGATGAGTGGAACAAACTCACGAGTACAGTTATAGAGGCCAGAACGTTGTGTAGCTTTAAAAATAGGTTGGATAAATACATGAGTGGATGTGGGTGGGTGTGAGTTGGACCTGATAGCTTGTGCTACCAGGTCGGTTGCCGTGTTCCTACCTTAAGTCAATGTGACCTGACCTGACTAGGTTGGGTGCATTGGCTTAAGCCGGTAGGAGACTTGGACCTGCCTCGCATGGGCCAGTAGGCCTTCTGCAGTGTTCCTTCGTTCTTATGTTCTTATGTTCTTACTGCCCTTACTTTACCTTCCCTTCTTGCTGATGGATCCGCCTTTAACCCAGACTCTCTCATTGACTTTTTGACGGCAACTGATTTACTGCACAAACTCTGATGACAATAACTCTCGCACTCCCCACAGCCCTTTCTCTTTAATCTTTTGCTACCTTCTACCCTTGCACTATCCACTGTCCCGCTGCACTCCCTACCCTAATAATCATCCCTCTCTTGCTTGCCTGCCATGCTGCGCTGTATGGCCCTTGCAGGTTTAGCGCTTCTTTTTGATAATAATAATAATAATAATACGACTCACTTGCCATGGGTTTTAATTCCACCCGTACCGTGGTCTCCTCTCCATCCATGAGTGAGAAAATTTTGATAAGGCCCTGCCTAGCATGTATTGGCTAGATGACTTATTGCAGTGCTCCTTCATTCATATGTTCTTATTTCAGCTGTAATAATGTTGATAGAATTACCGACACAAGTGCAACTAATGTGACATTTTATTGTGGCTTGACAAAGCTCCTGGAGAGCGAAACGTTGCCACATTAGTTACACTTGTGTCATTTTTACCTAACATATTTCAGCTGTGTTCCCACGTCCCTGGATGGGCAGTGGAACACGCCCTCCTCCTCGGGCAAGGAACATGGTGGTCACCTCTCCAGAGCGTGGGATGAACCGGCAAGGTTTGATGCCACACAGCCTCGCAAGACAGCCTCTTATTATTTTAGTTCGCCTGACCATTATGGCCTCCTGGTGCCCACAAAGGGGGCACACATCTCTGCAGATATCTAGTCAGAAAATCTGAACAATTAATATTTTGAGAGAAGAGAGGCTGCGAAAGATGTGTTAAGACCAAGGAATACATAACATGCGCGTTACATAATACATGCAATAGATACATAATACTTGCAACAGATACATAATATATGCAACAGATACATAATATATGCAACAGATACATAATATATGCAACAGATACATAATACATGTAGCATATACATAATACATACATATACATAACATATGCAACATATACAAAACACATGCAACATATACATAATACATGCAACATATTCATAATACATAGAACATATGTGTACAAGACATATATCATACTTACAATACCTATGTAAGACGTCCAATATTGATACCTGTACATTACATGTAATCATTTCAGAAAGCCACAGCCCCGCGGGGCGCCGTGGCCCAGTTCTAGACCGACCTGGCTCAGAGACTCGAAACTCATCGAAGGTAAAGATATATCAGGCCTTCTGGCTGCTGGTCTGATCAACCAGGCTATTGCTGCCCTCCCCACGAAGTCCAGCGTATTAACCACAGCCTGGCTGATAAGGTACTGACTTGAGGAATTTATCAAGTACCCTCCTGCAGACAGCTAGGGGGTGTTGGTAATTCCCCTTATGTACGAAGGGAGGGTGTTGAAGAGTCCAAGTTCCTTTACACTTATTGACTTACACAACATATATACAAGATACATACCGTTGTGAGTACACAATGCGTACAAAAGATACATATAATACGTCCAGTATTTACATAATACATCTCATATATGTGAAATATTCGATGCATACACTAAATGCAATTATATACGCAATACATACAAGATACACAAAGTGGGCAAGAGGTGCGCAATACGTGCAAGAGGTATACAACACGTGCAGGAGGTATACAACACGTGCAGGAGGTATACAACACGTGCAGGAGGTATACAACACGTGCAAGAGGTATACAACACGTGCAGGAGGTATACAACACGCGCAGGAGGTATACAACATGCGCAGGAGGTATACAACACGTACAGGTCTGTAGATGAATGATTCACATGTTGGGAAGATGTCTTAAATGACATGGATCCAAACCAGTGCCTTGAAAGGATCAACTTCCTGGCAGCCGAAGCATGTTCTAGGCATATTCCCCTAAGAAAGAAGAACAGGAGTAAACTGGAGAGAGAAAGATGCTCCCTCTACAGAAGACGACGAAGAGTCACTGAGCTCCTCAGGAGTGCTAGAATATCTAATACACGAAAGGAGGCGCTGACCAGGGAAGTGGAAACTATCGAACTTAAGTTAAATGACTTTTACAGGAAACAGGAGAGACAGGAGGAGCTTAAAGCTATTAGTGAAATTGAAAGAAATTCAAAATATTTCTTTTCATGTGCCAAAAACAAGGCAAATACCACATCTAGTATCGGGCCCTTACTCAGACAGGATGGGACTTACACAGATGACAACAAGGAAATGAGTGAAATATTGAAATCCCAGTACGACTCTGTGTTTAGTGAACCACTAATCGGTCTGAGGATCGACGACCCAAATGATTTCTTCATGAATGAGCCTCAAAACTCCATATATGTATGCCAGATTTCCGACATTACCCTAACTCCGATAGATTTCGAAAAAGCCATTAACAGCATGCCCATGCACTCAGCCCCGGGCCCAGACTCGTGGAACTCTGTTTCCATTAAGAACTGCAAGAAACCCCTCTCGCGTGCCCAAAGTACACTATGGAGGAGGAGCTTGGACATGGGTGAAATTCCACAGTCACTTAAAACAACGTATATAGCCCCACTCCATAAAGGTGGCAGCAAAGCATTAGCTAAGAACTATAGAGCATAAAAATCTTTGAAAGAGTGCCAAGAAGCAGGATTGTAAATCACCTGGATTCCCAAAATCTGCACAATCCAGGGCAACATGGGTTCAGGGCAGGTCGCTCCTGCCTCTCACAACTACTGGATCACTATGATATGGCCTTGGATGCACTGGAAGAAAATCAGAATGCAGATGTAATATACACAGACTTTGCAAAAGCATTTGACAAATGCGATCATGGTGCTCTTCGCACCTACTCCTTGGTTGAGGGACTGATTACCTCATCTTCTGTATATAGTCCTACTGTCTTCAAGTTATGTCCTGGAATTTGTATTGATAAAGCCACTGGATGGCGAAACGTCTACAATAAACATACCCAGATGTTGCACATGTGTCTTAATTTCATCATTCTTCTGTGTATTGGACTGAGGAAGCCACTGGTTGACGAAACGTTTCCACAATAAAGATAACACAAGTGTTGCGCAAGTGTCTAAATCATCAACGTGCAAGAGGTACACAACACGTGCAAGACTCTTAGCCTGTACGATATCTGCACTCAAGACACTGACAGCCATTGAGAGAGAAACCTACAAGATGGCATGTGTAAATTTTATGCCGTAGTGTAGAGACAAATGGGCAACACTTAGGATATTTATTAAGAAAACATTTCGCCCTTAGTTAACCTTGTACTGAGTTCCATACCCTAAGATACCATGGAAGAAAGCCTTGGAGAGTGCAGCAGTATGTGGTGACGGTTGAGACAGTCTGGACCAGACAAGACACTGGAGGGAGCAGTGACCACCTCGCTTGGGTGACCTTGATGGCCAAACACTACACACAAGGTAACCACCACATCCGCTCCCACAGCACTAAATATAGTTTTCGACTCACCTTTAAACTGGGCAAAATTAGTTTCAAACCATTGAAGGCCCTTCCTTGTGACTCTTAGATTAAGTATTTAAATTTAAAGCCTATCGACTCGAAGAATCATTAATGATTCGACTCGAAGAATCATTAATGATTTGTTTTACCTACTCCTTACTTAAGTTACCTAGTTCTTACCCATCTAAGTACTATACTTAAATCCATAGTAAACACCTGAGTGTTATAAATATATGTTGGACGGGTGCATGAGTGGGTGTAGGTTAGCAAGGGTCCCACTTGTGTTCATATGTAAAGTAAGTTCCAGCCAGTTTCTCTTACACTGCATACAGACGCTTCTGTCAACCAATGCTTCACTATATACTAAATCTAAATTTATCCCCAGGGTCAACGGCACCTCTGAAGGGGTTATGACACGACAAAGACCCGTGTCAGGCGATTTTTCCCAATGATTGTGACAATAACATCAACAATAGCAGGTAGAGGAAGAGAGGGAGGGGTGAGGCAAGCAGTTTGTAGCACGATACTGTGACCTCCACAGCTGACAGCCAACTTCTACCCTGAGTAGACTACTCACACACCTGCCCCATCGAAAAATAAACACAAATGATTACGTTTCGCCCACACAGCGGACTTTGTTAAGTCACAAACAGATCTACCTGATAAGACACATGCAACAGTTAGATACCTAATTGTTGCATATGTGTCTATGTAAAGTAAAAGGACACAAGTGCAACTAATGTGACATTTTATTGTGGCAACGTTTCGCTCTCCAGGAGCTTTGTCAAGCCTTTACAAACAACCTGTCGGTATTTTATATCATTTTAACATTCAGATCTACCTAGGTAGAATAAATGAGTATATATAGTGTGGAAGTCACTTGACTTTCCACCCTATATACACCTGTGTACTCTTTACCCAGGTAGATCTTGTTGTGACTTAAAGTCCACTGTGTGGGCGAAACGTTGTTAATAATGGATCGCATTATACTGCATATGTCTATTTTTCCATCGTGTCGGTATTTTATATCTCCACCTGCTTCATAAAGATATCATGACTAGGTAATAATAACAGTTGAATGAAATAAAGATACAAGTTGCAGAGGTACAAGTTACAGAGGTACAAGTTGCAGAGGTGATGAATGGTTTGAAAAACCGACAAGTTGAAGATTGAGACACTTATACAGCATATGGGAATCTTTATTCAGGAAACGTTTCGCCACACAGTGGCTTCATCAGTCCAATACAAAGAGGAATGCGTAAGGAGAGGAGGAGAATGAGGTAATCAGTCCCTCAACCTGGAGTCGATGTGTTCAGTCCATCAATCTTGTAGAATGTACAGCATAGGGCCGTAGACGTGGCTTATATACTGTAGTGAGGTGACGTGAAGCAGATGGAGGCGGGGTCATAGTGGTACCATCCACTAGTCGAAGTAGGTCTTCGTCCAAAGGTTGAACAAGTGTTGAAGAATTCTTTGTAACAAGACCCCATGATGCTGCCGTGTCTGACAGGTACAACTGTCAGACACGGCAGCATCATGGGGTCTTGTTACAAAGAATTCTTCAACACTTGTTCAACTTTTGGACGAACCTACTTCGACTAGTGGATGGTACCACTATGACCCCGCCTCCATCTGCTTCACGTCACCTCACTACAGTATATAAGCCACGTCTACGGCCCTATGCTGTACATTCTACAAGATTGATGGACTGAACACATCGACTCCAGGTTGAGGGACTGATTACCTCATTCTCCTCCTCTCCTTACGCATTCCTCTTTGTATTGGACTGATGAAGCCACTGTGTGGCGAAACGTTTCCTGAATAAAGATTCCCATATGCTGTATAAGTGTCTCAATCTTCAAGTTGCAGAGGTACAAGTTGCAGAGGTACAAGTTGCAGAGGTACAAGTTGCAGAGGTACAAGTTACAGAGGTACAAGTTGCAGAGGTACAAGTTACAGAGGTACAAGTTGCAGAGGTACAAGTTGCAGAGGTACAAGTTGCAGAGGCACAAGTTGCAGAGGTACAAGTTGCAGAGGTACAAGTTGCAGAGGTACAAGTTGCAGAGGTACAAGTTGCAGAGGTACAAGTTGCAGAGGTACAAGTTACAGAGGTACAAGTTGCAGAGGTACAAGTTACAGAGGTACAAGTTGCAGAGGTACAAGTTGCAGAGGTACAAGTTGCAAGGCACAAGTTGCAGAGGTACAAGTTGCAGAGGTACAAGTTGCAGAGGTACAAGTTGCAGAGGTACAAGTTGCAGAGGTACAAGTTACGAGGTACAAGTTGCAGAGGTACAAGTTGCAGAGGTACAAGTTGCAGAGGTACAAGTTGCAGAGGTACAAGTTACAGAGGTACAAGTTGCAGAGGTACAAGTTACAGAGGTACAAGTTGCAGAGGTACAAGTTGCAGAGGTACAAGTTGCAGAGGCACAAGTTGCAGAGGTACAAGTTGCAGAGGTACAAGTTGCAGAGGTACAAGTTGCAGAGGTACAAGTTGCAGAGGTACAAGTTGCAGAGGCACAAGTTGCAGAGGTACAAGTTGCAGAGGTACAAGTTGCAGAGGTACAAGTTACAGAGGTACAAGTTGCAGAGGCACAAGTTGCAGAGGTACAAGTTGCAGAGGTACAAGTTGCAGAGGCACAAGTTGCAGAGGTACAAGTTGCAGAAGTACAAGTTGCAGAGGCACAAGTTGCAGAGGTACAAGTTACAGAGGTACAAGTTGCAGAGGCACAAGTTGCAGAGGTACAAGTTACAGAGGTACAAGTTACAGAGGTACAAGTTGCAGAGGTACAAGTTACACAGGTACAAGTTGCAGAGGCACAAGTTGCAGAGGTACAAGTTACAGAGGTACAAGTTGCAGAGGCACAAGTTGCAGAGGTACAAGTTACAGAGGTACAAGTTACAGAGGTACAAGTTGCAGAGGTACAAGTTGCAGAGGTACAAGTTACAGAGGTACAAGTTGCAGAGGTACAAGTTGCAGAGGTACAAGTTGCAGAGGTACAAGTTACAGAGGTACAAGTTGCAGAGGTACAAGTTACAGAGGTACAAGTTGCAGAGGTACAAGTTGCAGAGGTACAAGTTGCAGAGGTACAAGTTACAGAGGTACAAGTTGCAGAGGTACAAGTTGCAGAGGTACAAGTTACAGAGGTACAAGTTGCAGAGGTACAAGTTGCAGAGGTACAAGTTGCAGAGGTACAAGTTGCAGAGTACAAGTTGCAGAGGTACAAGTTGCAGAGGTACAAGTTACAGAGGTACAAGTTGCAGAGGTACAAGTTGCAGAGGTACAAGTTACAGAGGTACAAGTTACAGAGGTACAAGTTGCAGAGGTACAAGTTACAGAGGTACAAGTTGCAGAGGTACAAGTTGCAGAGGTACAAGTTACAGAGGTACAAGTTGCAGAGGTACAAGTTGCAGAGGTACAAGTTGCAGAGGTACAAGTTGCAGAGGTACAAGTTACAGAGGTACAAGTTGCAGAGGCACAAGTTGCAGAGGTACAAGTTACAGAGGTACAAGTTGTAGAGGCACAAGTTGCAGAGGTACAAGTTATAGAGGTACAAGTTACAGAGGTACAAGTTGCAGAGGTACAAGTTGCAGAGGTACAAGTTGCAGAGGTACAAGTTGCAGAGGTACAAGTTACAGAGGTACAAGTTGCAGAGGCACAAGTTGCAGAGGTACAAGTTACAGAGGTACAAGTTGCAGAGGTACAAGTTGCAGAGGTACAAGTTGCAGAGGTTACAAGTTACAGAGGTACAAGTTGCAGAGGTACAAGTTGCAGAGGTACAAGTTGCAGAGGTACAAGTTGCAGAGGTACAAGTTGCAGAGGTACAAGTTACAGAGGTACAAGTTGCAGAGGTACAAGTTGCAGAGGTACAAGTTGCAGAGGTACAAGTTGCAGAGGTACAAGTTGCAGAGGTACAAGTTACAGAGGTACAAGTTACAGATGTACAAATTGCAGAGGTACAAGTTGCAGAGGTACAAGTTGCAGAGGTACAAGTTACAGAGGTACAAGTTGCAGAGGTACAAGTTACAGAGGTACAAGTTGCAGAGGTACAAGTTGCAGAGGTACAAGTTACAGAGGTACAAGTTGCAGAGGTACAAGTTACAGAGGTACAAGTTGCAAAGGTACAAGTTGCAGAGGCACAAGTTGCAGAGGTACAAGTTGCAGAAGTACAAGTTACAGAGGTACAAGTTGCAGAGGTACAAGTTACAGAGGTACAAGTTACAGAGGTACAAGTTGCAGAGGTACAAGTTACAGAGGTACAAGTTGCAGAGGTACAAGTTACAGAGGTACAAGTTGCAGAGGTACAAGTTGCAGAGGTACAAGTTACAGAGGTACAAGTTGCAGAGGTACAAGTTACAGAGGTACAAGTTGCAGAGGTACAAGTTGCAGAGGTACAAGTTGCAGAGGTACAAGTTGCAGAGGTACAAGTTACAGAGGTACAAGTTGCAGAGGTACAAGTTGCAGAGGTACAAGTTGCAGAGGTACAAGTTGCAGAGGTACAAGTTGCAGAGGTACAAGTTGCAGAGGTACACGTTGCAGAGGTACACGTTGCAGAGGTACAAGTTGCAGAGGTACAAGTTGCAGAGGTACAAGTTGGAGAGGTACAAGTTACAGAGGTACAAGTTGCAGAGGTACAAGTTGCAGAGGTACAAGTTGCAGAGGTACAAGTTGCAGAGGTACAAGTTGCAGAGGTACAAGTTGCAGAGGTACAAGTTACAGAGGTACAAGTTGCAGAGGTACAAGTTGCATAGGTACAAGTTGCAGAGGTACAAGTTGCAGAGGTACAAGTTGCAGAGGTACAAGTTACAGAGGTACAAGTTGTAGAGGTACAAGTTGCAGAGGTACAAGTTACAGAGGTACAAGTTGCAGAGGTACAAGTTACAGAGGTACAAGTTGCAGAGGTACAAGTTACAGAGGTACAAGTTGCAGAGGTACAAATTACAGAGGTACAAGTTGCAGAGGTACAAGTTGCAGAGGTACAAGTTGCAGAGGTACAAGTTGCAGAGGTACAAGTTACAGAGGTACAAGTTGCAGAGGTACAAGTTGCAGAGGTACAAGTTGCAAAGGTACAAGTTGCAGAGGTACAAGTTGCAGAGGTACAAGTTGCAGAGGTACAAGTTGCAGAGTAAAAGTTGCAGAGTACAAGTTGCAGAGGTACAAGTTGCAGAGGTACAAGTTACAGAGGTACAAGTTGCAGAGGTACAAGTTGCAGAGGCACAAGTTGCAGAGGTACACGTTGCAGAAGTACAAGTTGCAGAGGTACAAGTTGCAGAGGTACAAGTTGCAAAAGTACAAGTTGCAAAGGTACAAGTTGCAGAGGTACAAGTTGCAGAGGTACAAGTTGCAGAGGTACAAGTTGCAGAGGTACAAGTTACAGAGGTACAAGTTACAGAGGTACAAGTTACAGAGGTACAAGTTGCAGAGGTACAAGTTGCAAAGGTACAAGTTGCAGAGGTACAAGTTGCAGAGGTACAAGTTGCAGAGGTACAAGTTGCAGAGGTAAAAGTTGCAGAGGTACAAGTTGCAGAGGTACAAGTTGCAGAGGTACAAGTTACAGAGGTACAAGTTGCAGAGGTACAAGTTGCAGAGGCACAAGTTGCAGAGGTACACGTTGCAGAGGTACAAGTTGCAGAGGTACAAGTTGCAGAGGTACAAGTTGCAAAAGTACAAGTTGCAAAGGTACAAGTTGCAGAGGTACAAGTTGCAGAGGTACAAGTTGCAGAGGTACAAGTTGCAGAGGTACAAGTTGCAGAGGTACAAGTTACAGAGGTACAAGTTACAGAGGTACAAGTTACAGAGGTACAAGTTGCAGAGGTACAAGTTGCAGAGGTACAAGTTGCAGAGGTACAAGTTGCAGAGGTACAAGCTGCAGAGGTACAAGTTGGGGATCCTTTCCCTTTATCAAGTAATGATTTAGTAAAGCTTTCTACACAGTGAAACGTAGGTCTATAAAAGCTTGTTCTGCTCTAAACTACTGAAGCAAATTAGGTGGGTGAGAACGGTTGGTTTTGAGAACGACGTGCTTATTGAGGACACGGTTAACCTCCAAGAAGATAGAAACCAAGTTTTCCAATTGGCAACGGAAAACAATGTGATGTACAATGAAGACAAATTCCAACTACTCCGTCATGGAAAACTGGAGGAGATAATAACTAGAACCGAGAATACTACAAACTCTGATCATACAATAGAGCGGAAAAATAAGGTGAGGGGCCTGGGAGTGATAATGTCTGAGGGTCTCACTTTCAAGGATCACAACAGTACCATAATCACAACTTCAAAGAAAATGATAAGATGGATAATGAGAACATTCAAAACAAGAGATGCCAAGCCAATGGTGATCCTTTTCAAATCCCTTTTTCTCTCTAGGCTGGAATACTGCTGTACATTAACATCTTTCAAAGCAGGCAAAATTGCAGATCTGGAGAGTGTACAGAGAACGTTTACTGCACGTATAAGTTCTATAAAGCACCTCAACTACTGGGAACGCTTGGAAGCACTTGACTTGTACTTGTTGGAACGCAGGAGAGAGAGATATATCATAATCTACACTTGGGAAATCCTGGAAGGAATGGTCCCAAATCTGCACACAGAAATCACTCCCTACGAAAGTAAAAGACTGGGCAGGCGATGCAAAATACCTCCAATAAAAAGTAGGGGCGCCATTGGTACACTAAGAGAAAACACCATAAGTGTCCGGGGCCCCAAGACTGTTCAACAGCTTCCCACCAGGCATAAAGGGAATTACCAATAGGGCCCTGGCTGCCTTCAGAGGGAGCTGGACAGATATTTAAAGTCGGTGCCGGATCAGCCGAGCTGTGGTTCATACGTTGGAATATGTGCGGCCAGCAGTAACAGCCTGGTTGATCAGGCCCTGATCCACCGGGAGGCCTGGTGGTGGACCGGGCCGCGGGGGCGTTGATCCCCGGAATACCTTCCAGGTAGACTCCAGGTAGTAGGGGCCAGTAGGCCCGCAGCAGTGTTCCTCGCTTCTTATGTTGCGTCTTTCTTCATACTTGTTGACAAAACGACATCTCATCCAATAACAGTTGTAGCTCTCATGTTTCCCACTCGCCCAAGGCAGGGCTAGGTTCAGGTATCTCTTGCGGCTGTGCTAGAAGCGGTGCTGGAAGGTGTGTTACCAGTCATCGTCACCACTCATGCTGGATCCCCTGAAGGCATCACACAAGTCCAAGTTTAAACTGAAGATTGAGACACTTATGCAGCATATGGGAATCTTTATTCAGGAAACGTTTCGCCACACAGTGGCTTCATCAGTCCAATACAAAGAGGAAGACGTATGGAGAGGAGGAGTATGAGGTAATCAGTCCCTCAGCCTGGAGTCGATGTGTTCAGTCCATCAATCTTGTAGAATGTACAGCATAGGTATGTATAATGTTCGCCCAGATCAGGGTCCTGGCACGGGTCTTAATCTTGAGATGACCCGTCTCTGGCTCCTGAAGGAGAATTGATTCTTTACTGTTGCAGCATATGCTGCTCAAGCACTGTTCCAGACAGTTCAGCTAGTGTGCCTCTAAGCGACTGAGGTTACTCCATCTCAGCTGTTTCCTGAGTTGGGGACTGGGCTCTGTCCGCTCTGATAATCTGCAGATTCATGGCATCCACTGTTTCCTGCTCTGTCAGCAAGCACACCCTCAGGAGAGTGCTGACCATCTGCCGGAACATGCTCTGCTTCTCCGTGGAGGTGATCGTGTTGCAGATAATATCCGTGAACGCCTTGATGGGTGTTAACAGATCGTCTCTGTTGGGGGCCTGCGTTGTCGGTGGGTTCGAAGCAGTGGACATTATCTGTGGGGACTGCTGAGGGTTGTATTTCTTCACTTTGCACACCGTGGCCTGTTGCTGTATGCCAAGTTGTGTAACCGGCATCTGCTGGTGAGGTGCAGCCACAGCCTGCATAGTGGCTGTGCCTGGCAAGGAGGCCGGTGGCGGCTCGTGTAGTGCCGTCTGCTGATTGCATCGCCCAGATGTTTACCGCTGGCGCTGCCTGTTACTCATGTTTCTGTTTCTTCTTTGCGGTAGTGGGGGAAGATGCTCCTGTTCATGACGCCTGGTTGAGTCTTCAAGGGTCGGAAATTCCTGGGCATTGAGTTGGGTTGCCTGATGAGAGTTCTGCAGTATCGCAGAATTCTCTGCACCCATTGTCTGCTGAGGGTGATGCTCTGCCCTAGCCTGCTGTCTCGTCGTTGGTGCCTTCCAGGCCTCACGAATTCTAGTGAGCCTCTCAGGGCATCGATGGTTCCAGGCATGGTGTTTCTGCCTGCAATTCGGGCATCGTGGAGTGGGTGGCGATGCATTCTTCAGCTTGGTGATGCATTCCTCGGTAGGGTGGGGCTGGCTGCAGACACCGCAGATTACTCTGTTCGGACAGAGTGCACCCAGGTGTCCGTAACGCTGGCACTTGAAACAGCGAACTGGTTCTCGCTGAGCTGACACGACACTAGGGTGAGCTGCTACTGCCTCGATGGGCATCATCAGCTGGTATCGCATCACTACACCCTTGGTGACCTTCTGCCGAGAATCCAGTTCCTCCAGGGTGAAGGAGCGGTCTGTCTCCATGACTTTCTTCAAGGTGATATGCATTTCCCTGTTGATAGGAGTCAATATTGGTTCTCCCCTCAGGTTGAACCATATCTTGAACCTCAGTTTGTGCAGTGTTTCCAGGTGTGTAACCACACCATAGTGGGTTTTGTGTTCCCCATAAGCTTTTACCTTGAATCTGGAAGGTGATTTGAGCTGGTTTACCTGCTCCTTGGAGGGACGGCGTGTCTTACTGTTCACACTGATCCATCCTTCCGTATTCTCTGGCTGCATGGTTAGGCTTGTCAGAACTGGAGACTTTTCCTCTGATGACACGGAGTGGTCTCGCAACTTCTTCGCTAGGATTGCGCCCCACATTTCTAAATCCGAGTCGTCCATTTCTAAATCCGAGTCATCCGTCGTGTCCCTGGAACATCGTGACCTCTTCCTTTCGGCAGAAGCCATGTGTCTGTCCACGTGGTGCTGGACTGTGAGGATGTTGTACTTAACCTGTGTACAGCATAGGGCCGTAGACGTGGCTTATATACTGTAGTGAGGTGAGGTGAAGCAGGGGGAGGCGGGGTCATAGTGGTACCATCCACTAGTCGAAGTAGGTCTCCTACTTCGACTAGTGGATGGTACCACTACAGCACTAAGACATTTATTAAACCATACCCCGGGGATGTTTTTT
>NC_069423.1:9760497-9778187 GCF_026875155.1 Cherax quadricarinatus | reverse complement strand
TAAAATAATAAAGCGTTAAAATGTGATGCTCTTTGGACTCTTTCGAGAAATTTCGAGGGGGTGGGGGGAGGTGAAGCAGCTGCTGAGTGACGCTGAAGGGAGACACCATAATGAATTTAAGTGTGGACGTTTGGTCTGAGTTGTGCAAAGTAGTCGGGCTTTTCTTGAAGGTTATTTGGGGGTATATCGACCGCAGTCCCGCAGTTCAGAAATTGCTGGACACGTTCCTGCTGAAGAAATTGGGATAAATAGGTATGGAAAACCCTTACAATTCGCAACAAGAGGGAAAAAAATAGAAGACCTCCAATCCTTCCCAGCAATACATTTAGGAAAATTTTGTAAAAAAAATTTCCACTGGTAAATTTAATTAAAAAAATTTCATACTACCCAAATACTCTATATTTGGGAGCCAACAAATTCTACTGAGTCTCACTCATCATTAAATCATTAAAAACCAGGCGGGAGACCTCATTAACTTGCCACCATTTATGTATAAAAAAGCATCTCATGTACTGTCACCCATTACTGCAACACTGTTTAACAAATCTGTTAATTTTATTTAGGTTAACACAAATACAGTTACATAGATTATCATACATTGCAGCATATACACAAATAACCCGCACATAAAAGAGAGAAGTTTACCGACGACGTTTCGGACCGACTTGGACCATTGACAAAGTCACACTGCATATGTGTAAAGAACCTGGATAACCCAAAAACGTCAGTGATTTATTTTCATTGGGAGTCCTTTATTTATTTCCATTGGGGTCCTTTTTTTAATTTCCGTTGGGGTCCTCAACCTTCCCAACCAAATACTCAAGACAGCAAGTTTTTACCCCGATACTCAAAGTAGTGGATCCAACTGAACTGAACAACTATAGACCTATATCAACACTAATACACAAATTCTTTAAATCCTCCCTTTATTCCCATAACAATACTTAACGCCTGCCAGTTTGCGTTAGACCGAAAAAAGTACGAATGAGGTATTATACAAATGCTCGAATTACTATATACAGCCCTCGAAAAAAAATAATATCCTCTGGGGCTCTCATAGACCTACGGAAAGCATTTGATACACGGGACCATCTCTTCCCAATCTAAAATTAGACCATTAGGGCATCAGAGGACAGTCCCTCGATTACCCCCAAAAACGCTTTAGTATAATTGAAAGAAATTTGAAGAAAAAATTAGGAAACCACTTAAAGGTAATCTTTCCAGGGATACGTAACTACCACCACCAGCATGAGCATGGGTTGAACCACTCACAACACTAGCATGGGTTGACCACTCACAACACAAACATGAGTTGACCACTCACAACACTAGCATGGGGTTGACCACTCACAACACATTTATCATGGTTTGACCCACTCCATTATCATGGGTTGACCAACTCACAACATGAGCATGGGTTGACCACTCACAACACTAGCATGGGTTGACCACTCACAACACTAGCAAGGGTTGACCACTCACACATGAACATGGTTCACCACTCACAACACTAACATGGGTTGACCACTCACAACACTACATGGGTTGACCACTCACAGCATGAGCATGGGTTGACCACTCCCCAACACTAGCATGGGTTGACCCCTCATAACACTAGCATGGGTTGCCCACCACAACACTAAACATGGGTTTGACCACTCACAACACTAGCATGGGTGACCCACTCACAGCCCTGAACAGGGGTTGACCACTCACACCATTAGCATGGGTTGATCACTCACAACATGAGCATGGGTTGACCACTCACAGCATGAACAAGGATTGACCACTCACAACATTAGCAAACGGTTGACCACTCACAGCATGAACATTGGTTGACCACTCACATTACATGGTTGACCACTCACATTAGCAGGGTTGACCACCTCACAACATGACATGGGTTGACCACTCACAACATTAGCATGGTTGACCACTCACCAACATTAGCAAGGGTGACCACTCACAACATTAGCATGGGTTGACCACTCACAAAATTAGCATCGGTTGACCACCCCACAGCATGAACAAGGGTTGACCACTCACAACATTAGCATGGTTTGACCAAACCACAACATGAGCATGGGTTTGACCACTCACAACATGAGCATGGGTTGACCACTCACAACAATAAACATGGGTTTTAAACCCCTCACAACATTACACGGTTGACCACTTCCAGCATGAACATGGGTTGACCACTCAAACAAATGACATGGGGGGTTTACCACTCCCAACAAGAGCATGGTTGACCACCACAACATTGGGTTGACCACCACAAATTACATCGGTTACGCATCACGCATTTAAAATGGGTTGACCAATCACAAAATAGCAATGGTTACCCGGTCACAGCGTGAGCATGAGATTGACTACTCACAACATGAGTCGTTGGTTGACCACTCACATTGAGCAGGGTTGACCACTCACAGCGTGAGCATGATTGACCACTCACAGCATGAGCATGGGTTGACCACTCCACGTGAAGCATGGGGTTTACCACTCACAGCGTGAGCATGATTTTACTACTCACAACATGAGCATGGGGTTTACCACTCACCACATGAGCATGGGTTGACCACTTCACAACATGAGCATGGGTTTTACCACTCAAAGCATGAGCATGAGTTTTTACCACTCACAACACGAGCATGGAGTTGACCACTCACAACACGAGCATGATTGACCACTCACAACATGAGCAAGGTTGACCACTCACAACATGACATGGGTTGACCACTCACAACATAGCATGATTTTACCACTCACAACTGAGTATGATTTGACCACTCCAACACGAGCATGAGTTGACCACTTTACAACATGAGCATGGTTGACCACTCACAATGAGCATGGGTTGACTACCACTCACAGTATGACATGGGTTTGCATAAGAAAATAAGAATGTAAATCACCCCAGGAAAAGCAAGTAGGTTACAGCCTTGCCCTTGAAGTTAGTTAGGCTTGGATTTGCAATCAGCCTCCCTATGGAAACAACCACATTAGGGTTGCTAAAAGAGAGATCAAATGAATAGGGTAGCCAACCAATAAAGGGACAGGATACATAACTTAAAGTTAATATGCAGAATGAAGTAAAAGAATTAAGACGTTATTAGTGCTTATATGTTTTATTGGGAAAGATTATTTGTGATTTGGAAGGAAATATACTGACCAAAGCGAGAGGAATATCGTCTCCCAGTTCCATTTGATGGTCGAAGATGACCAGTCACTGGAAAAGGGCATCACCTAACTCAAATGAAACGTCCACCACGTTGTAGGTACAAGGTACACATGCAATAACTTTTACAGATACAGTTACACAAATTATCATACACAGTAACATATGTGTAAGTTTATCCAGTATAACAAAAAAGTCAAAGTAACTTGTTTCCATTGGTTATTCATCACTTTGTAACACTACATAGCCCTTCCATCACCGTTGTAACACAACACAACCTCTTCATCACAGATGTAACGCAACACAACCTCTCCATCACCATTGTAACATTATACAACCTCTTCATCACCAGATGTAACGCAACACCTCTCCATCACAGTTGTAACACTACGTACACAACCTCTCCATCGCCGTCTGTAACACAACCTCTCTCATCACAGATGTAACATTACTAGCCTTTTCATCACACATGTAACAACAACACAGGTTCTCCATCACCTCCCTAACAGACAATACACTTTTCCACCACCTAGGTACTCTGGACCACAGGTACTCTGAACCACAGTAATTTGGACCACAGGTACTCCTGGGCCACCAGTACTCTGCACCAACGGGTACTCACCCAGTATCCTGGTCTCTTGCAGACACTAGTCCAGTCATCATCATTGCTTATTTCAATCTGCAGTTGCTGGCGCCTCCGCCTTCTTCCTCGTAGCCATCGGGTCCTACTCCGTCGTTGAAGTTATCATTAGAATCGTCGTGGAGGGAGTAGTCGTTGTCGGTATTGTAGCTGTCCAGTAACGGAGTTGTCGTGTTCGGTATCGTAGCTGACGTTTGTTTTCATGGGTCGTACTAGTTTAAGTAGTCGTTAGCCATTGTGGCAACTGGTAGTCAAAGTCGTTATTGTAAGTGTAGTCGAAGTCACTGGGGTAGTAGTCGAAGTCACTGGGGTAGTAGTCGAAGTCACGGGGGATGTAGTCTAAGTCACTGGGTAGTAGTCGAAGTCACTGGGGCAGTAGTCGAAGTCACTGGGTAGTAGTCGAAGTCACTGGGGGTAGTAGTCGAAGTCACTGGGTAGTAGTCGAAGTCACGGGGGTTTGTAGTCGAAGTCACTGGGTAGTAGTCGAAGTCACTGGGGCAGTATCGAAGTCACTGGGGTAGTAGTCGAAGTCACTGGGGTAGTAGTCGAAGTCACTGGGGTAGTAGTCGAAGTCACTGGGTAGTAGTCGAAGTCACTGGGGGTAGTAGTCGAAGTCACGGGGGATGTAGTCGAAGTCACTGGGGGTAGTAGTCGAAGTCACTGGGTAGTAGTTGAAGTCACTGGGTAATAGTCGAAGTCACTGGGGTAGTAGTCGAAGTCAATGCAATATTAGTCGTAACCATTTCAGCAATAGTTGTAGGTATTTCTGTAGCAGTTGTTTCAGTAGTAACAGTAGTAGTAGTATGTAAAGTAAAAGGACACAAGTGCAACTAATGTGACATTTATTGTGGCAACGTTTCGCTCTCCAGGAGCTTTATCAAGCCATTACAAACAATACATGGACACAGAGGGTATATAAAGGCTCAGAGTGAGGTGTAATACTAGTGAGGTACCATTTCGATGTTCACTAGTGGTAGTAGTAGTAGTAGTAGTGGTAGTGATAAAAGTAATACAATATGGTAGAGCAATTAATTCGTACATGAGTAAAAGGATATAAAAGCTATTACTTGGGTAACATAAAAATAGGTTGGACCAAATATAGCTTTTTATATCCTTTTAACTCATGTACGAATTAATTGCTCTACCATATTGTATTACTTTTGTCACTACCACTACTACTACTACTACTACCACTAGTGAACACGAAATGGTACCTCACTAGTATTACACCTCACTCTGAGCCTTTATATACCCTCTGTGTCCATGTATTGTTTGTAATGGCTTGATAAAGCTCCTGGAGAGCGAAACGTTGCCACAATAAATGTCACATTAGTTGCACTTGTGTCCTTTTACTTTACATATTGTCGGTAATTCTACCAACTTTATTACAGTAGTAGCAGTAGTAGTAGTGGCAGCAGCAGTTGTTGTAGGAATAGTAGTATAAGCAGGAGTGGAGTAGTGATAGCAGTAATAGTAGTAGCAGTAGTCGTGGTAGTAGCAGCAGTAATAATAGTACAGTAGTAGTAGTAGTAGTAGTAGTAGCATTAGTAGTAGTAGTAGTAATATAGTAGTTAGTGGTAGTAGCAGTTGTAGTAGTAACAATAGTAGTAGTAGCAACAATAGTCTTAGCAGTAGTAGTAATCATCACAGATAACAAGACAGTACAACAGACAGACCGTTTTCATTAAAAATATTGCTGGTTATTTACCATTAACTGCGAATAATTTAGATTTATGTACAGTGTAAATTAATTTGACTTAACGAAGTTACGTAAATTATTGTAAAAGTATATTAAAAAAAAATTAAAAGTTTAAATTAGTGCATAAAAAATTTTTGTACAGTTACCCCTTAAAAATAAGAAGGGCTTTGATTGGGAACAAGAGCTGCTTTACTATCGACTCAAAAAAGTAAAACATAGATAGACTAATAAAAATTAATAATGTAAAAATGGAAGACTAAAAAACTTTAAAAGTTAGGGTAATCAGGAAATAGGAAAAATGTTCCTGCCCCTGGCAAATTTAATTGTGCTTAAAAAATTATTACCCATTATTATAAATTCCTCGGGGAGACAGGACAATGTCTACTATCACTTATTTTACGACGGGAAAAAAAATTCATTACCCTTTCATTAGATTTCTAATTGTTTAAATGATTCAAAAAATTTTAAAACTTTTTTTTAAGGGTCAGATGAAAAAGGTTTTTTTTTTTTTATTCGAGGGAAAATTTTTTTTTTTTTTTTTTTTTTTTTCGCCGGTTTCCCCCCCCCCCCCCCCCCCCCGGTCTTTCCCCCAATTTGGGGGTGCCCCGGGGCCTGGCCCCCTTTTGGGGATGTCTCGAGATTAATTCCCGGGGAGGGGGTACGTACCCCATCTTTGGGACCAAAGTGTCCCCGGGGCCTAGCCACATTCCCCGCCCTCCCGGGGCCGTAGAGAGAAGCTACCTTGGTTGCCATCTACCCCCCTAAAAAGGGGTTCGGGGGGAGGCAGCTATGGTGAGAGGGTAGCAACTCGGCCTATAACTCGCGGTATTCGGAAAACAAAACTTTAAATATAAATAAATAAAAGTAATTAAGAAGTTTTTTCTTTATAGAAACATCAGCTAAAATCATTACCAAACCATAATATTTTTTTTTTTTCTCGAAAGTTTATTTTTTATTTTATTCATTTTAGTAAAATTATTTTTTTTTTGTTATTGAAACTTTAAAAAAAATAATTGTTAAAGGGCTTTTATAACCTGCCATTTTAATAAAAAAAAAAAAACCTATATTGTCAATACCCGTTTATTTAATTTTCAATTCCTTAATCCAAAGTTCTTCATTGATGTTTTTCAAATTTTCTAAATTTAGCCCTAAGGCAATAATTATTAATTTTTTTTTAAATTATTTTACAACATAAAATTTTTATATGAGAAGAACAATTTTGAAAAAAAAGCGAAATTCCAAGAAATTTCGTGCTTCTCCATTTTCAAGGGAAAAAATTATAACATGTATATGAAAGTTCACATTATGTTTTCTCTTATTTTTCTTTTAAACCGAAAACTTTCTATTTTTTTTTTGTAATATTCTCTATATAAAATTGGGGGGTTTGAATGTCACTAAAACATGAGGATGTATGTCACTGTTTTATACACTGAGAGATGTTTATTCACTGATAAACTGAGAAATTTTTATGCACGTTAAAACACTGAGAGATGTTATGTCACTGATATAAAATGGGAGGGTGTATATGGGGCCCCGTTATACACTGAGGATGTTTTAAGTCCTTTTATATACACGGAGAGAGGATATCCCGTATATAACTGAAGAAGGGTTTTTCACTGTATATTACTGAAGATTATACGCCACTGTATTTTACCTGAAGGGGAGAGTTTTGTTTTGGTTTTTAACCCCGGGGGTTTGCCACCCAGGAAAACCCAAAAAAAGTCAGGCTCATCGGGACTGTTTAACTTAATTCCCTTGGGGGCCCTTAAACTTGTCCCCAGGATGGCCCCACACCAGTCGTAAAACCCCCGGTACCTTTTGCTCTAGGTGAAAGGAAAACAGGTGTAAAAGGGAAAGGTCGAAAATTTTCCACCCGCCGGGGGGTCGAACCCGGGGGCCCCCGTGTGTGAAGGGGAGCTTTAGCCACCCGGCCACCCGAAAGGGGGAAAAGATATGCCCTGTTTTTTACACTGAGAATGTTAGCCACGTATAACACTGGAGATGTATTGTCATGTATATACACGAAGATGATATGTCACTGTTATACACGAGAGAATGTATATGTCACTGTATATATCTGGAGAAATTATTACCACTGTATTAAAAATGAAGATGATTGCCCTGATATGCATGGAGAGTATATGTCACTGCAATACACTGAGAGATGTATAGTCCTGTTATAACTGAGAGATGTAATGCCACTGTTTAACACTGAAGGGGATGTTGTCACTGTATATACACTGGGGGAGATGTATATGCCACTTATACACATGAGAGAGGTATATGCACTGTATAACACTGGAGATGTTATGTCCGTTTACATGAGGAGGTTGTCACGGAATATAAAGAAAAATGTATATGTCACGTATATAAATGAGAGGATGTATTGCCAGTAATACACGAGAGATGATTGTCACGATATCACTGAGAGTGTAATGCCACGTATTAACACGAGAGATGTATTGTCATGTAATACACTGAGAGATATGTATAGTCACTGTATATAATGAGGAAAGTATATGCACTGTATTACACGAGAGATGTATTGCCCCTGTATATGCCTGAGAGGATGTTATTCACGTAATATACACTGAGAAGATGTATATGCCCCTGTTAAAAAACGAGGAATTTTAAAGTCACGTTAACCTGAGAGATGTATATGCCTGTTTACACTGAGAGATTATATTCACTGGTATTAAATGAAGAGATGATAGTACTGTATATAACTGAAGATTTTTATATGCCCCTGTAATACACTGAGAATGTAATGCCCTGTATATGCACTGAAGAGAGTATATGTCACTGTTTTACCTGAGATGTAATCCACGTATATACATGAGAGATGTTTACGTCACTGTTTTACACTGAAGATGTATAGCCATGTAATACACGAATAGTATATTCACGTATATACATGAGAAGGATTTTTTTAGTCACGTATAACATGAGAGATGTATAGCCCCTGTATATCACTGAAGATGTTAAAACCCTTTTATATGCACTGAGAGAGAGTAATTCACTGATATACACTGAGAGAGATTTTATGCCACTGTATAACCTGAGAAATGAAGTCACTGTATATAACTGAGAGATGTATATGCCTGTATAACACTGAGGATTATAGTCCTGTAATACACTGAGAGAGATGATATCACTGTATTACATGAGAGATGTTATCCCCTGTATATACATGAGAGATTATATGCACTATATCACTGAGGAGATGTATTGTACTATATTTACACTGAGAGAGATGTATATGTCCCGTATAACACTGAGTGGGTTTGGGTTTTGTTAACATATTTTTATTTCAGCCATGTCTGTCAGGCAGGACTAAGTACATACCATAAGTTTCTCATACATTATGTCTGTAGTACAATCCAAGGTTTTTAAAAAAAGAGACAAGCAAAATAAGACAATAATGAGTTTATTTAGGCACAGGGACAATAGGGCAAATTTTCATACATAGCTAAATCACCTATGATAACCCCCTAACCCTTTACCACTACTAGCAGTGAGAGACACAGGTGATGACTCTGTTTCTAAGCTTACTAGCTTACTAAGCTGTTTTTTAGCTTTCTAAGTTTAAATAATATAGTACAAGGACCCCGAGGAAAGTGAGCTGTAACATCTTAGTACCTTCGTACACCTATATCTGTGTATGGTCAACTTTGACCTTTTTTTGGGGGCTGTCCTGGGTAATTAAACCATATGTAGTATTAATGGTATTAACCCACGTGGGACCAACTCAAATATTAATAAATCCTGTATATTTTGACTATCTTCTGGGATCGTCTTCTGTATGAAGGTCTCACAAGGGGGTCGAAATAAACAGATCAGTTAATTTAAGTCCTCTGTCTCCATATGGCCAAAAATTGTTTTTCATATAATAGTTCGAAATCTCAAAATGGTATGACATAGTAATAGTCCATATATAATGACTTGTCATATAAGGACTGTCATATAATGACGCATATTTAATGACTCCATATATAATGACTGTCATATATAATGACTGTCATATAATTTGAACTCAATATATAATGACTGTCATATATAAGTGAGGTTCCATATATTATGACTCATTATAATGACTATCATATATAATGACGTCATATATAATGACTGTCATATAGACTGCATAATAATACACATATATAAGGACTGTCAGAGATAGACTGTCAGAGATATGAATGTCATATATAATTCTACCATTTATAATGACCTGTCATATATAATGACTGTCATATAATAATGACTGGTCATATATAAGAATATCATATATACATGACTGTCAGGGATAATGACTGTTCATATATTAATGACTGTCATATAATGACTGTCTTATATGGCTCATATATAATGACTGTCATATATAATGACTGTCAATATATAATGAGTTCCATTGATCATGACTGTCATATATTATGACTGTCATATATAATGACTATCATATATAATGACTATCATATATAATGCCTGTCATATATAATGACTGTCATGTATAATGACTGTCATATATAATGACTCATATATAATGACTGTCATATACAATGACTGTCATATATAATGACTCATATATAAGGGACTCATATAATGACTGTCATATATAATGACTGTCATATAATGACTGTCATATATAATGACTGTCAATATAATGACTCATATAATGACTGTCATATATAATGACTCATATAATGACTGTTATATATAATGACTGTCATATACAATGACTGTCATATATAATGACTGTCATATATAATGACTCATATAATGACTGTCATATATAATGACTGTCATATATAATGACTGTCATATACAATGACTGTCATATATAATGACTGTCATATATGACTCATATAATGACTGTCATATAATGACTGTCATATATAATGACTGTCATATATAATGACTGTCATATATAATGACTGTCATATATAATGACTGTCATATATAATGACTGTCGTATATAATGACTGTCATATATAATGACTGTTCTCAGGTTATACATAAACAAATATATTAACCTATATATCCTTATATAATTCTGCCATGTTAAAAACGTTGATATTTTGATCTGACTTAAATATTTTTTGCTTCATAATGGCTGGAAAAAAGTTCCATTTTATTTTGGGAGGAATGTCTGTCTGCATAATAAATTTGAAAAAAAAAATACATATATGGTGTTTAAGTAACATTTAGGTCTTTGCAATGTCTGCAATGTAGTATATTCTTACCGGGTAGGCCTATAAATTTATTGGTGTTTTATTTTCCGACTTATTTTTAGCCATCTATTTATACAGACTCACTTCGTCTATCGACCCACAGTAAAGAAATTTGTATTTTTGTTTTAGTAGAGTGATGAGAGGAAGACAGTTGTCCAGCCTTCAGTAACAAATATATAGGCCTACTGGTTAATATATTTGGTTTAATATATATGTAGCCTATCTTACCTTCATTATAGTGAAGTGATGATTGTTAATCACAAGTCTTACTGTATTAAAAAAGTTAATTTGTACTTCCAGTTAACTTGAGGTAATAGTTAATGTTAATGTAATATTTTAGGAGTCTTTATATGGGAATATTATTACACATGAAGACCCACTGTGTGTATTATACACTCTGTGATGGTAACTGAGGAGGGATTTCTTAGTTAAACTTGTTTATTAGTTAAAGTTGAGATGTTAATGTCAGTAAGGGCTCTGGTTGCCATGACAACGTTGATGCTGCTATCAAGGGTCCCTTCATTAGTATATAAAAGTATATATTTTTTCACTTACCATTATAATTTATCTAAAAGATAGCCAAAAAAGAGAGATTTATCAATTATAAAATATTAGTTCTTGGCAGTGCATAGTATAACAAACACGGTAAAAATAAAATTTTATATCTATTTTATCATCAATAACACTGAAAACATATACCAAATTTTATTAGGTAAAAATAAACTAATTAAAATAATATTTTAATTAATATTGTAACTGATGGAAGTGTATCGTTTTAGTTTTTTTTTTTTTTTTTTTTTTTTTTTTTTTTTTTTTTTTTTTTTATATTTTATTTAAAACATGACATTACAAAATATAATATGTAAAACTCATTTAAGTCGATAATTAACATAATCCTCCCTACATCTAATATTACACACCACACCACAGGTCTCCAGGTAAACACTTACAACTCCGTGTGGGTACACCCCCCTCCCTCCCTGCTCCCTCATCCTATCACTTAACCCAAACCTGTTGGAGCTACCCAACAGAATTACATGATATGAACAACACTGTTATATACACATCCCTCGAAATGGTACTTAATAATCGACTACAGACCATACAATGCATTGCACTGAACATATTATACAGACATATTACCCCTCCCCCTCCGTGGTTATCCAACCACCCCACTATTTACAACCTAACATACTATAAACAATGACGTTGCCTAATCGAAAGTCACACAGCAATGATTCAACGTTAATTTATGTAATTGTCCTAATGGTTCAGTTACATAACAATATGTATTACATAACAATGGTGATATAGAAAAGTCACAAAGACATACAAAATTACTACAAAACCATAAGAATAAACTTAGTCTCAAAATCCAACACATGTAAGCCTTTACACATTTAAACATGCAATTCCAGTGTTAAAACAATAACACAGCTTCAACTATGACATTCAAGCTCTATACAGCTTTATATGGACATTACATAGTACTATTGACAACAGTACAATACAACATAAAATATAACCATGACATAAGTAACACATAAAGACTGTGCCTAGCACGCACCTAACCACAAAAACCTATAACACCACTGTTGCCCAACTTTATTACACTATCTGACGTGCATTAACCTCTTTACTCTCAAAACAAAACTGAATTGCAGAACACCAGTGACGAACAATTATGCACAGACATTAATACAAACATATCACATCATATCTCTGGACACCGTGCATGATCACAGCATCAACACTATGCAGTGCAAGGCACCTAGAAAACAAGTTGGAGCAAATACGTGCAATTATTATAGCAAATCTCCAAATTACAATGTCATTACCGTAAATCAATATTACCACACACAATATGTATAATAAGTATAAAGTCCATTTACACAAAAACTGGCCAGCTCCACAGGTGCAAGCACCCGTGGTCCACATATTATTCACTCATGCATCACTCATCCAACACTCTCGCAAAACTTTTGTTATCCATTACCAGGGAGGCAACCCTGTTTTCACCCCTGACTTCCCTACCCCAGCAACACTTTCCAATCATACCCTCCCCTCCCTCGTATATTACAAGTCTAATAAAACCTGTAACGTAAGTTGCCTATATCCCTCTGAAAAATCCTTCACCCACCTCCTCCCATAAATTTCCTTATTTTCTACATACCGTTTTATAGAACGTTAACGCTAACACCCCTCCTCTTCACCTCAGTAACCTGTTTGCCCCGCAATCCCCCACTATATAGATATAATCTGCCATAATGTACCCCACAGCTCTGATTACACTTTTCCTCCCAACCCCCCCACGTCGAGACTTAATGCTCTCAATACAGAAATTCCTTTACCTCCTATCCTATTTATCACCCTATTTAACCACCCCTTGACACTCCTCAGTCCATCACAAAAATATACTACATGAAAAGCCGACTCCTCCCCACCACATATCCCACACTCCCCCCCCCCCCGTCAACGACTCGTCTATCCCGTAGAACCACACCCGACGGTAAAATGCCATGCAGAAAACGATACATTACATCCCGAACACGAGGTTGCAACCTCATCCTCCCTCAATCCTATTCCATATACTTCCCCATGCATACATGGGGAAAATTCCCTCTACAGGCGCTACAACCCTCCCGGCTAACAATCTACACAACCTACCTATTTTAACCTTTGCTGGCTCTCGATCCCACGCCAGAGCCCTCAACACAGTTTCACACTCATGCAACTCAACTCCTGTAATACATCCGTTGCAATCTGTTATGGATCCTGGCCAAACCCCCCCCACCCACCACTTTCCCTCATCACCTCCCTTTTAAATGAAGACACATTTGACCCTCCGCTTTAAGTCCAGCAATCCCAGCCCCCCCTTACTTACAGGTAACATTACCACATCCCTCTTAATCCAATCACAGCTCGAACCCCACAAGAATTTAAAAACCTTCCTAAGTATGTTCGTTATGCCGGCCCAGTTAATGGGAACACGGCTGCCACGTGCCATACTTTGCTATACAGTAAGATATTAACAAACAATGGCAACGCTGCACAAGGGTCAAATGATAAGGTCGCAATGCACCCAAGCGTCCCTGAATCCTTTCTACCATCCTAAGCGAGTTTTCCATGCGTGCCACAGGTAGATCGTCTGCATAAATAAGACCGCAGATTTTTAACGAATGCACCTGCCTCCTCACAACTGCACAAACCTCAATCAACCCTACCCGCCCAAGCTCCTAACCCCATGACCATGGGATTTATCTAAATTTACCCTCATACCAGTTGCCCCTGCGAACATTTGTACTACCCCGTCTAATGTGTCCATTGACATCCCCTCCCTGATCAGAACAGTTGTATCATCCACATACCCAATTAAAAATGGCCAAACCCTCGCAACCTCACACCCTGGTCCCTCTACGTGACACATACGCTGCTCCATCAATCTATAAAAGGGGTCCTGTACGCACGCAAACAATAATTGTGACATAGGACACCCCTGCCTAAGTCCCCTACCCATTACAATCTTCCCACCCAATCGACCATTAATCTGTACCCTCGCCATTGCACCTCCATACAACGCCTCAACCCAGCCCACTAATTTCTTTCCCAAACCCCTGACCCCTGATGATGGCTTTCAATGCTTTCCGATCCACTCTATCGTATGCCCCTTGCCAATCGAGGCGCCACCAAACCTCCCTCCTCCCCCCCCCCCTTTTGCCTCCACGAAATCCCTAAATAACCATGCCCCTCCACCATAGACCTCCCTGGCAAACCAAACTGAGTTTTGATACTACCCGCCCCTACCACAAAACTTGACCCGATTTCCCAAAATCTTTGCAAACAATTTATAATCTGCGCATAACAACGAGATCGCCCGGTAAATCCCGAAGCGTATGCGCCCCTTACCCTTCGGTACCAAACAACGACAGCCGTTGCCTGCTTCTCACCCAGCTCACCTCTCTCCTTCATGCAATTTAATAACCTAACCAAAAATGCCTCAATTTAAATTTCCCAATGCTGCTGATAAAACTCTGCCGGGAGTCCATCAATTCCCGGTGCTTTGCCTTTCGCATTCCCCCTTAAAGCCCTCCATATTCCCCCTCAGTTATTTCCCCACCCAGTGCTTCCCTATCACTGTTACGCAACTGACATACCACACTCCCACACACCTGTTCTAAAACCCCATCCTCTACCCCTTCTCGTTGCCAGTACTTCTCATACCACTTGTCAGCAAACGCCCCCATTCCTTCCGTAGCTTGTATGACCTGCCCCTCCCTGTACCCTCCTATCGATTCATGAACCTCCAACCATGGAATAGTCATTGCCTGCTGTCTTTGTTTCTGCCTACGCAATACGCACGATGAAGGTCTATCGCCCCATAACACCTCTTCCACCCCCGCCTGTACCTCACCGCTTGGAACCTCTCATCCTGTACCTCACGCAGCCTCCCTTTAATTGCCATAATTTCGTCCATTGTGATAAGTGCCCGCCACCGCCCCCTCGCATAGCAACCCCGTAATCTATCTCCCAAATAGTTAGCAAGCCCATATTTTAAAGAATTGATACGTTTCCCTTCCTTTACGTAATAGTGCTTAATCCGTTCTTTAGCCACACCATCCCACCACATCACCACATCCTCTACCCCTTCTATCTCTGCACGTAACCCCTCCCACAGCGTTGCAAATCCCTCTATCCCCTCCTCATCACCTAACACACTTGTATTTAATTTCCAATATCCCCTAGATATACCTGCTAGTGACTCCCACGCCACCTCTGCTACTACCGCCCGATGATCCGAATAAGCTACTTCTATTGTACGGAAAAATGTCAACCCAACCCCTTGAGATATATACAGCCTATCCAACCTAGCAGCGTAACCCTGTCTTACAAAAGTGTGCTCTACCTCCCACGCCCCTCCTCCAACCGCATCCCGCAACTGAATATCCCTCAAAAGATCGCGCAAGGCCGCCGACACGTGCCCCGCCCCTTTTGGTTCCACGTCAGCCCTCCTAATAACGCAGTTCCAGTCGCCACCAACGACGGCCACTGCAGGTAAACCACGTAAAAAAGAAAACTAGTTCTTCACTTTCAAAATCCCTTTTTACCCTCACATCATTTTCCGCTGGTGCATACACACATACAAAAGATACCCGCTGTCCCATCCACCACCCATCCACGCGCAATACTCTTCCCCCCCCCCCCCCCTCACTTCTTAGCAACACAAACGGGCTTGCCTCCCTGATCAATATACCCACACCACCTTTCAGACGTGCAGATGGCAGAGTCATGACCTGAAACCCCTCCACCTCGAGCACTCTTCCCTCCTTGAAATTGTGTTCTTGCAGGAACACTACATCCACCCTGTATTTATACAGAAACATTTTGAAACCATTCCTTTCTTCACACTATTACACAGTCCATTTACGTTCACAGTCATACACCTAAGGCCTCTTTATAGTTTCCAACCCTTCCTCCTCTCTTCATTCATCCCAGGGCCTCCTGCCCCAGAGCCAGCACAAGGCTTCACACCATCAACCCCTCCCCCTTTTTTGCGATGCCTCTTATCGTGACTGCTTCGACGTTGCTCTTCCTTCCACCCAGACCTCTGCGCCGGCGTCAGGACATCATCTGAGTCTGACGCCGCCGCTCTCTTCCTCGTGATGCCCTCTACATCCATGTTATCTTCTGAGGTTCCCTCACGATGAACCTCAACCTCCACCACGCCCCGTTCCACAGCACACGGCGACAACTCTCTCTTACTAGTTGGCCGTCAACCCTGCTATGTTTTTTATCCTTACATTCCTCTACAGGCACCGCCGTGTCTCTCACCAGCTCAGGAACAACATCCTCTGCAGGCGGTGTCAATGTCCTTAACACCTCCTGAAGCTCTTCCTCTAGAGCCTGCACCTCCTCCTGCACTTGCACTTCTGTACTTGTCCTTTGTGTAGTAACAGATCCTTTTACATCACAGCTTACCTCACACATGCCATTCTCCTCTTTGGAATCCCCACCTCTTCACATCCACAAGCGCCCAGGCCCTTGCTTGCGCACTGGGCTCTCAACAGCTATCACGCTGGTAACTGGTGGGTTCACCAGTTTGCGCTGGCGCCCTCCTCAGCTTCACGCACTCTGCCCGCCATATGGTCGTACGCCCCACATATTCTGCACGTACGTCTCTGTCCGGCATACGATACCATAACTTGCGTCCTGAAGTCCTCCAACACGACGTAAGACGGTAATGGGATGTCTCAGAGTCATCTTCAGGGAAAAGGTACCCTCCGTGACGTCCATGTAAGCACCTGCCGTCCACTTGCCCTTTTGTGCCAGATGTACGGTTCCATAGCTCAAAAAACACTCCCTTATGTCAGCCTCATCTGCCTCAAATGGGACATTACGTATCTTAACCCACGTAAAGTGGCGTAGATACGTCGATCAAACGCACCTTCACAGCTGGAGTAGCGTCAAGACTCACGTCTTGGAACCTCGTCACCAAAGACTCATACACGGACGTGGAATTCAGTTTGACGAAGATTCTATAAGCCCCATTCAGGGCTACACCATACACCTCATCGTCCTGGATTCCATAGGTCTCCCTAATGATTGTCGGGAGTAAGACTTGCACTGAAGAGGGTGAAATCGCCCCACGAAGCAGCTCAATACCAATGGTATTTACGCGCCTCCTCACACTCAGCGCCATGTTGATACAAGGTAGCTCGCCTGAACAGCAGAGGGGTGCAGCGCACAACCTCACTCGACCGTGGTCAGGCAGCGAATCAACCTATATATCCTTATATAATTCTGCCATGTTAAAAACGTTGATATTTTGATCTGACTTAAATATTTTTTGCTTCATAATGGCTGGAAAAAAGTTCCATTTTATTTTGGGAGGAATGTCTGTCTGCATAATAAATTTGAAAAAAAAAATACATATATGGGTTTAAGTAAAAC
>NC_069423.1:9638327-9759997 GCF_026875155.1 Cherax quadricarinatus | reverse complement strand
AAACCCTTGTTAAAAATGAGCCAAGACAAATTGTGTACCTAGCCTTTTTGACCATTGAGTCTGATCTAACAAGAATTATTGATTTTCAGAATATAATTGATGATTTTGCCAATATGAAATCCAGAAAAAAGTTTATTTAAGAAGTGCCTGTGAATATAAACAATTCTTTACTTTCTTGAGTTTATATGATTTGATAGTCCTATGCATGATGCAATGATAACAATAATGGTCAGTGATTTATAAAGGGAATAATAATGCTGTAGTGGTTATGCTGAATATAATAGGTACATGATGTCACTCCTTTTTATTTATTTATTTAGTAATTTAAGCATACATACAGAGGTATGCGTGAGCGTGTTTGATAGGAGTGAATGGAGACAAATGGTTTTTAATACTTGACGTGCTGTTGGAGTGTGAGCAAAGTAACATTTATGAAGGGATTCAGGGAAACCGGCAGGCCGGACTTGAGTCCTGGAGATGGGAAGTACAGTGCCTGCACTCTGAAGGAAGGGTGTTAATGTTGCAGTTTAAAAACTGTAGTGTAAAGCACCCTTCTGGCAAGACAGTGATGGAGTGAATGATGGTGAAAGTTTTTCTTTTTCGGGCCACCCTGCCTTGGTGGGAATCGGCCAGTGTGATAATAAAAAAAAAAATACAGAGGTACAAAAAATACAGGTAAGAGCAGCATGCCAAAGCCACTTATGTGCATAACATTACGGGCTGGCTTAAAAATTAACTTAAGATTAACTAAGCAATGATGAAATCAGTGATAAAACATTATTGTAAACAGATAACTATAAAGCACAAATGAGTATTACAAAGACAGGTCATATGGTTGCATGCATTGCTGTACATTCAGTCGAATGGAGTATTCTGTTAGGTAGTGTATTTAAAAAAAATAAAGTTAGATTGGGTCCTAGGTTTAACATTTGTGTGATATAATTGTGAGTAACATATAGGATATACCATTTATAAGGTTCTGTTATTCAGTATTTATTTGGTTTTGAGTGAGTAAGTGATCTTTGAGAAGAGACTTGAATTTATAAACAGGTAGTGTTTCTTTTATATTTACAGGTAATGAATTCCAGATTTTAGGGCCTTTTATGTGCATTGAGTTTTTGCATAGCGTGAGATGGACACGAGGAACATCAAAGAGTGATCTGTGCCTTGTGTTATGGTCATGTGTTCTGTTGAGGTTGGCAAGGAGATGTTTGAGGGGAGGGTTAATATCAGAGTTAAGTGTTCTATGTATGTAATAGATGCAATAGTAAGTATGGATGTTTTGTATGGTGAGTAGGTTGAGTGTTTTGAATATTGGTGGAGTGTGTTGTCTGTAGTGAGAATTTATCATTCTAACTGCAGCCTTTTGTTGGGTAATTAGTGGTCTGAGATCGTTAATTGTTGTTGAGCCCCATGCACAAATTCCATAGGTGAGATAGGGGTAAATAAGAGATTGAGAAAGGGCCAGGAGGGCTGATTGTGGAACATAGTACCGTATCTTCAATAGTATGCCTACAGTCTTGGAAATTTTCTTAGAAATTTGTTGTATATGTGTATGAAATTTGAGTCTATTATCGAGGTGGATTCCTAAGAATTTTCCCTCTGTTAGCTTTGTGATAGGTGATCCGTTTATTGTTATGTTAAGAGGTACATCTGTAGCTCTGTTACCAAACTGAATGAAGTAGGTTTTGTCAATGTTTAGTGTAAGTTTGTTAGTCCTCATCCAGGTAGATATTTTCTGTAATTCGGTGTTTACAGTATTGGCTAGCGTGACTGGGCTCGGGTGAGAGGAGATGTATGTAGTGTCATCTGCAAAAAGTGTGGGTTTGAGTAATTGCGAAGCATTTGGTAGGTCATTTATGTATAGGAGAAAGAGAAGAGGGCCAAGGACACTTCCCTGTGGGACACCAACTGTAATTGGTTGTGCGGAAGAGCTTGCCCCATTTGCGTACACATATTGGCTTCTGTTGCTGAGGTAAGACTTGAGGTAGTTGAGGGAGTGCCCTCTAATACCATAGTGTGACAATTTTACGTGGAGCAAGTCATGGTCAACTGTATCAAAAGCTTTACGTAAGTCAATGAAGATCCCCAGTGGGACTTCTTTTTTCTCTATTGCAGTGTATATATGTTCTAGCATGTGTATAATAGCCTAATCTAGTAATACTATGCTGTCTTGAGTTTATTCTCTTTTAAAATGCATGATTTAACAAGATAGTTATAATGGCTGTTGGTAAATGGTTTTGGTTGTCTTGATGTACTTTCCCTATTAAATTTAATCTAAATAGCCAGAATGTATTTAATTAGACCTTAAACAGGCACACACCGACCCCCCCCCCCAAGCTGGAAGGGGTCGCTTCGCTTACCCGTAACTCAAAGGGGCCCCGCCAATCTGAATAGCCTAGGGCCTGGAGACTTTTTAATCTAGCCCTGACTACTGCATTGTAATACAGCGCATGTAATAATAATACATGCCAGATATGCATGGAATGATTGTCATAATTGAAGTGTGGTATATAAAAGCAACGTGTTCATGTTAGTTTTTATGTATGGAGGTTTAAAGTAATAAATTTAAAATTAAAAATGGCTTGCCAATCTAGCATTCTCTAAGATAACACAACCCTGCCATGTACTGGAAGGTTATTGTACATAACTTGTGTTAAATGGATGCTAGAACAAAAAAAAATGTTTAATTTTCGTCTTTTTTTTTCACCCTAGGGAGAGGGGGTCCCAGGTAGCAGAACCTGGAGTTGGGTCCCCACAAGGATACGATGAAGAGATTGAAGCTAAGTGGCGTTTCCACAACTACTATCAGTGGGTTGTCTTTTTCCTCTTTTTCCAAGTAAGTTTATTGTATTCCATTTCTTGTGTATTATGTTCTTACCCTGTTCCTTATACTCTTGGTCTCCTTAACCTTTTCAGGGTTTTCGATGTACTAGGTACTGCTTACGCACCAGGGTTATTGATGTACTAGAACGCCTAAATTCTAGCACCTTCAAATCTAGCGAGAGAAAGCTGGTAGGCCTACACATTAAAGAATGGGTCTGTGGTCAGTGTGTGCAGCATAAAAAAAAATCTTGCAGCACACAGTGCATAATGAGAAAAAAAACTTTGACCATTTTTTTGGATTAAAACAGCGACTTTGCACTGTATTTTCGTATGGTATTTATTGTTGTATTCTAGTTTTCCTGGTTTCATTTTATAGAATGGAAGACATATTACAGAAATTGAGATGATTTTGATTGGTTTCACAATGAAAAGTACCTTGAAATTGAGCTCAAAGTAGCAGAAATGTTCACTTTTTACCAAAGTTCAAAAGTAAACAAATCGTGCCAAGTGTCCAATACACGTCAACTGGTGAGTCTAATATTCTTTCACAAGTGCGCTGATATTATTTTTACTACCATTTTTACACTAATGCAGTGGTCTGCATAACAGTAAATCTTCTGGTTTTTTGTGAGAATAAAAATTCAAAATGGAAAGCAAAAGAATGTAAGAGGGGCCTTGAGACATGACTAATGAACAAAGGAAATGTCATTTTAGTGCCAGGAATGTCTGTTTATTCTGGACCCTATTCAGAAATTGGCATTTTTTGAATTTGTGTGAAATTGGCAAAATTGCTAAATTCTGACCACTGTACTGGATAGTTGAAATTGGTAAATGGGTGGTTTCTTGCACTCATTTGATAGAGAAAATGGAGTTCTAGCGAAATATTCATGTTTTTTGTCGACTAGTACAGTGGAATTGGCCGAAAATGGGGCTCAAAGGTGGGCAAAATCACCGATGCGTAAATATCGCCGAGACCGTTAACTTCGCGAGAGCATAATTCCGGAAGTTTTCCATCAAATTTCATACTTTTGGTGTCATTATGACGGGGAAAAGATTCTCTATCTTTTCATAAGATTTTTTTTTTTTAAATTTGGCCGACCCTGAGAACGAGTCTCGGAGAGGGCCTATCGACCCTCAAAGGGTTAACAAATTTCACAGAGGTATCTAATTTAATACTTTCATACATATATCTTCAGCATAGTGTGTTTGTTTCTGGCTTCATTCTAGTCTATCTCCTTTATCATTTAATATTTTAATTTACATACCTCATGATTTTCTATTACCTGTTGAACATTTTCATCAACATTTTTGAAACAAACTTGTACCAATTTACTGTACTTGTGGACTGAAGGTTTTTGTAATATATTTTGTATACTGCTTCATTGTTTTTATTTATAATAAATGCTGTTGGGTTTATTTTAAATTGGAATTGTATATTTTTTTTTGTGCCTTTCTTAAATGATATTGTTTTTGTTTACTGTTTATAGGCTGCTCTATGCTACATTCCAAAGTTTGTGTGGAATACTTGTGAAGGTGGCTTGATGACTACTATTGCCCAGGGCCTAAACCCAGGTCTTCACAAGGAGGACGAAGTCAGTTCTCGCAAAAAAGTTGTCATTGATTACATTGTTAAACATATACGGGTAAGAAAGCATTTTACTAATTTTAGTATATATATTTATAAATGTGCATATTTGTTCATATTTTTTTGTATGTTTATAGTGTATTAATAAAGTAAAACCTCTATTACATGGACTAATAAGGTGGAGGGGGTGCATGATATTGATTGTCTGGAAGTTCGAAATTATGAAATTAATTTTTCGTGATGTAACACAAACAAAGTTCTGAATCAGCAGATTTGATCCTCTGGGTACTAAGAACATGGGTGTTATAACCTGTGGTACTACAATACAGTACAGCCTTTCCTCACTCGACGGAGTTCCGTTCCTAAGACCACGTCGGTAAACGAATTTGTCACTAAGTGAGGAGCATACTACAGTATAATGGTAGTTTTAATGTCACTTTTGCACCATTTATAACATTTCTGGTATATTTTTAAATGTTTATATAGTATTATTATTATTTTTTTTTTTTTTTTTTATTATCACACTGGCCGATTCCCACCAAGGCAGGGTGGCCCGAAAAAGAAAAACTTTCACTATCATTCACTCCATCACTGTCTTGCCATTATTATTATTATAATCAAAAAGAAGCGCTAAGCCACAAGGACTATACAGCTACTGTCTTGCCAGAAGGGTGCTTTACACTACAGTTTTTAAACTGCAACATTAACACCCCACTGTATATTGTAATAACCAGAATAGAGAAAATCAGCTCTTAATATACAGCCTCTCCTCACTTAACGATGGAGTTCTGTTCTTAAGACCACGTTGGTAAATGAATTCATTGTTAAGTGAGCAGCATACTATAATGGTAGTGGGTTTGTGTCAACCATCTTTGATATTGTTTTAATGTCACCTTTACACTGTTTATAACATTTCTGGTATATTTTTAAATGTTTATACAGTAGTGTACTGTATATTGTAATAAACAGAATAGAGAAAATCAGCTCTGATATAAATTATTTGGGTATGCATACTAGTCAGAGAGCCCGTCATAAGTCTGAGACATTGATAAACGAGTATGTCACTAAGTGAGGAGAGGCTGTACTGTAATATATAATAATTTTATAGTACTCTGTGTAATTATACTTACCATTTCATGGTGGAGAGATGTGTAGACTGCTGCGATCAGTAATGATGACTTGACAATTACCGAGTCGGTAAAAATGATGCAGATGGCCCAGAAGACTTAGATTTCTGAGAACCACACGTTTTGTCTTGGCACCATTATTAATTGCACTTTGCTTGATGTATTAATAAGTCACACAAAATGCTCTAAATCCGGGGAAGAGTAGAGACTGAATGACTAGTGCATGCATGAGTGAGCTCACAAACTGGCACAGGTGGCCTACAGCCCAGGGAACAATAAAAACGGACAGGTCCTGGATGTGGCAGCAGTGGCACATACCAGACAAATGTCAGAGTTAATGGATTTGGTCCAGTACTTCAGAAGATAACCAGGTACTATTGCCATGGGTAAAATGTGGAATTATGTACTTTTCTTCATTTTGTCTGATAATTAGTGTTGGCAGTTTTTTTTTTTTTTGTTTCCAACATTGCCGGAGTCCATTAGTGAGGGTTTTTTTTTTTTACTGTAAATGTAGCAAGCTGACATTCTTTTATTTCCATTTCATTGGTAAGAAGTCATTGTAATTGATCTACCCTTAGATTTGCTTGGTAAATTATTCCATATCATTGCAGATGCACAATGGATATGTTTTCAAGTACTGGTTTTGTGAGTTGCTGTGTTTTATCAACATCATTGGACAACTATTCCTAATTGACCGCTTTCTTGGAGGAGAGTTTCTCACGTATGGACCAAGGGTAAGTTTTTTTTTTTTTTAAGTAATATAGCTTTGGTTTTGTCATAACATAGATAAAAACTACCTTAATGTGATTCTGAAGCTAAGGCTGATATCTAGTGCACTTGGTGAGTTTTTTTAGCATGTTCATGGTAAGTGGCAGGCTCAGTGGGCAGGAAGTTTTACAGGGCTTAGCAGTAATTGTCTGTCCTTCAAAAGAACGACCTCAGATTGAGTATGTCATGATTGAGTGTACTCCTGGAAAATCATGTCCACTTCCCTCTCTCCTGTTTCTTTTTATCTTCTGATAAGCCACTGACTTGATCATGTAAATTTTAGGTTTAGATAAGATTTTTATAACCTTGGGTGTCTGCTAAGAACTAGGAGCTTTTAAGACAAAAATGTTTAAATTTTTTCTGTAGGAGAAGGAAGGTGGGGTAGGGGGTCTTCCTCAAAAAGGTTGGAAGGACGGGTAAATGATTTTTGGGTGAGAGGCTTGGACTTCGAGCAAGTGTGCACGAGTGTGTTCGATAGGAGTGAATGGAGACGAATGGTTTTTGGGACCTGACAAGCTGTTGGAGTGTGTGCAGGGTAATATTTTGTGAAGGGATGCAGGGAAACTGATTAGCTGGACTTGAGTCCTGGAAATGGGAAGTACACTGCCTGCACTTTAAAGGAAGGGTTTAGGATATTGGCAGTTTGGAGGGACATCTAAACTGTCGTATCTGAGTGCCTCTGCAAAGACAGTGATTATGTATGAGTGATGGTGAAAGTATTGAATGATGAGTTTTTTTTTTCTTTCATTTTGGGTCACCCCGCCTTGGTGGGAAACAGCTGATGTGTTAAAAAAAAAAAAAAATTTATCTGAAAGAGTTAACATGATTGGTTTTGTCTAGTTAGGTACTTTTTGTGCTATGATGAATAAAAGGTTGAATTTCTGGGCAGTGAAACAACACCTTCAGTAGGGGACATTATGGGCTGTAGACCCACAGGGCATTTGGAGTAATCTGCTTAGGTCACCAAGCTGCCAGCATTGTTGGCACTGCCAATAATGCTGGCATGGCCTGCATTACTGCTTCCTTGACATGCACCATTAATGGCAGGAAGCAGCAGTAAGCAGTAAGGTTTTTGCAGTGTTGTTGTTTAGAGATAGCTAACAAAGGAGTATAATCAGGGTTTCTTCTTTTGGTGATTAGTAGGCTCTGATATTTATCTCGAGATGTACACACACGAGGTGTACAAGGACAAGCATTAGAATAAGGACCGCTATCCTGCATTGCTGATTCAGTTGATAAATGTTGACAGTGCAAAAAATAAATTGCACCTGAAATGCCAAAGTTTCACTTTCTTTAGTGTAGTAAAGCAATATGGCTTGCTTTGGTAGATGAGAGACTGTAAGGAAAGGGCAGTTGGTAGACATGCTTATGTGACATGGGGTGATAAAACATCTATTAACAGCAGTATAATTGGGGTCAGTGACCATAGCTTCAGAATTGGGAGTATCACAGGCCTGGTTGCCTACATTGAAGTCACTCTCCTGAAGTACACAAATCCATAATGAAAAAAATTATTGGACATTTGAATTGATCTAACTATCGATTACAATACAAAGGCGTACAAGGGCAGTGATAGAGAAGGTAGATGCTTGTCAGGACTTCAGTTAGAGAAAAAAAGTTTATGTACAGATCATTAAATACGATTCTTATTACTACAGGTTGTGGAATATAGTGAAATGGACCAGGAGGAACGTGTTGACCCTATGATCTATGTTTTCCCACGTATGACCAAGTGCCACTTCCACAAATTTGGTCCTTCAGGCACTTTAGAACGTCATGATGCCTTTTGTCTGCTTCCACTGAATATCCTGAATGAAAAGGTAATTTTGGAGTTAGCTACAAACAATTTACACAAAGTATTAAAACATATTTGTTGTATTTTTCTTGGTCATTATTTTGATCAGTGCTATATCAATCACGTGCATTTGATTATTTGTATAAGGTTTATTAACATATTTACATTTTATATTATGTATTTATATTTTTATTCATTCAGTATACAAAAAACTTACACTGTTGTACATTTATTGTTCTAAGCTACCTTTCTGTAGTCGTATAAATTGCTTTCATGGGTATTAAAACTTGCTATACAGCACTAATTTTTGAATGTGCCTCAGAAATTTGAGCACGTCTGTATAGAATATAAAGGGTTCTTTATTATGAAAGGTTTAAAATATACTTAACACATTTTGTTTTAGGTCTTTATAATAGTGTGGTTCTGGTATGTGATTCTGGCTACACTTTTGGGAGCTCTTCTCCTGTACCGCATAGCGCTCTTCACCCTTCCTGGCTTGCGTCCACGTGCAATGCACAAACACAATAAGGCTGTTCCCATAGAGACCGTTGAAGCCATCACAAATAAAACTTCTATTGGTGACTGGTAAGTATTGAACAATAACTTTTTTGTACAGTATGATGATAAACAAAAAATCTTGCCAGGAGAGGTAATAGTGCAGTTGTTAGGATTGAGAGTATGTTAACCCTTAAACGGTCCAAACGTGTATATATACGTTTTTTATTCATTCAACATTGCCACAATAAGCCTGAGTCACCTAGACATGAGAGAATGGGTGTGTGCACTCAGTGTGCCATATTAAAATAATTGGGGATGCCTGGGTACCATATGCTCTTTTTTCCTTTTAAAGAAAAGATTTTTTTTTTTCCTCAAAAAATTTGGGGCGCTACGCGAGTGAACGTATATATACGTTTGGACCGTTTAAGGGTTAAGTAATATTATAAGCTTTTTATCTTCACCTTGAAAAGAAACTGTTGATATAATCACTACATTGTGTAGTGATTCAAATTGGAATGAGTGCACACCTTATTCCTAGATTATGAAGGCACAGTATAAATTATTTAGCTCTCCACTAACAGCCTAGCAGACTGGGCAAGTTTGGCCATGCTTGAATAAGGAAAACTCAGAACCATTATTATTATAATCAAGGGGGAAGCGCTAAACCTGGAGGATTATACAGCGCCTGCGGGGGGGGGGGGGGGAATGTGGAAGGCATTCAGGCTTAATTCTGGGAACTGGAGCACAGATCCAATTCCCTAAATCAAGAGCCCCTCGCCAACATCAAGGAACCTTCCTTGAGGGGCTCTCAAAACCAGTCTAGGTATATCTTAGGTATGGGGAAGTGCTAAACTTCTAGGGGTTATTATCCTCTCAAATAAGGCTTCTTGATCTCAAGAATATCTGTACTCCCTTTTATTGAGTCAAACCTGAATGCCTCCCATACACCCCTAGGCACTTGTGAGACCAACCCCTACAGGTTTAGCACTAACATGAATGTAATATTAATAGGGGTCATTCTGTTCTGGAGAAGGGGAAGCAGTATGGTTTGATCTAAGGAAGGGCAATGCCAGTCTTTGCCTTAAGACTTGTGGGTTTAGAGCTTAGTTTTTATTGTAATTCTTCGGCTTAAAACTCCATCAGTGTCGAAGCACCCTCGCCTCTCCCTTTTGAGGAGTAAGTATTGAAACATTTTTTTTTTTTTAATCTGTTAGGTTCCTGCTGTTGCCAAGTCACTGTACTAAAAACAGTACCATACTTCACTTAGGATTCAGGGTTAGTATTAGCATAAAGTACAGTACCTGCACTCTGAAAAGGGAGGGGTGGGGATATTGCAGTTTGTAGGGGCAACTGAGCTGTAATGTTGCATGCCTCGGGCACGATGGTGAATGAGGGATTGGTAGTGAAAGTGGTTTCTTATTTTGTGGGTGTCACTGTTTCTGTGGGAGATGTGTATTGGCATATTTAAATATTTGTGCCTTGTGATCTAGACAGAATGCTACCAAGCAGATGAATTATTATTATTATAATCAAAAAGAAGCGCTAAGCCACAAGGACTATACAGCGCTGCAGGGCAGGAAGGAAGCGAGGGCATCAGGTGGCAAAAGGGAGATGGATGAGCAACAGGTTACGGATAACAGCGGGGCAGTGGATGGTGAAAGGGTAAAGGGCAGCAAGAGACTGAACCAGAAAGGGCTGAGGGGAGACCAAGCAGATGAAGTGTTTTCACCCATACTTTACAAAATGTGGTGCTGTATAGCCCTTGTGATTTAGTGTTTCTTTTTGATTATTATAATTTACAGAAGGTGTAAAATGTTTTGAATTAGGCTTGTTGTAAGTGGGCAACTAAAATGCTGGGAGCAAGGGGCTAGTAACTTGTACATGAGTTACTAAATGTAATTTTTTTTCTTCTGGTCACTACCTCAGTAGGTGATGGCCAGTGCATTGCAAGAAAAATCTGTATAATTGGAACGTGCAGAATATAAACATTTGATATTATATATTAATTATTAACCCTAAACTATATTTTTTACAGGTGGATCTTGTATGTTCTATCTACTAACATTGATCCGTTAGTATACAGAGACATCATGACAAAGCTCTCCAAGGAAATAGAGACTGCAAATAGTAACATGGCATATAACAGTGCAGGATTATACTCATCATCATCGGTATGAATGTTGGAGGACATGGATTGAGGGCTGTCACCCCAGCTGAAGGTGCATTAAGTGTTGGTTAAAAAAAAAAAAAAAAAATGAAGTTTGGGTAAAGGATAAACCAATTACAAGGACATTTTTGGTGCTTTGGGAATACTCAGTTGTACAATGTGGATAAAGAATGAATCAGGCTGATCCTTAAAGTTGAAAAGATGCTTAATGAACTTATTGAAGTGTAAGTCATGAGCCTCTGTTTCTGAAATTAATAACTAATTCATACTGTAGTTTTCCCTTTGTTTTTCAGGCTTTTAACTAATGTTAGCTATCTTTATAGAAATTTAGAAGTTGTTTGTTCCCTTTACAAGTGTGATCATTGTGGATAAAAAAAAATTTTTGGTTTTTGATTTCTACCACATTAGTATTTTAAAATTTATGGAACTTACTTTTGTAGTGGAGCAATTACTTTGAGGCTATAATGAATAGTAATACACAGTACCTTTAAAATTAGGAGACAAATGGGCAGCATCTTAATGCAAACTGTGTGTGCCACCAAAGTATGTGTTCCTAATAACCGTCAGTTTGTTTACAACATACATTGTTGATTGCACACCATACTGGATTCTATTAAATGGCTATACAAGTTAAGTTGTCTAAAAAATTGCTGCCAAGACATTAATCAGTTTTTTCATTGGTGTGAAGTTACCAGCATTTTGAATAATTCCCTTCAGCTGAATTTTATGGTACAAGGTTTTTTTTTTTTATTATTATTAGTGGTTTTCCTTGTGTTAGAGGTGGACTAGCTATAATGCATGAGGGTGACAGCCACCAGTTCTTGTCATAGATCTCTTCATGAACTGTTACCGTAATGCTTTCATATTAATGCTGATAGGGGGACAGACACCTTTCATATGTTGGTGTTATGTTCCAAAAATTTTAAACTATTTATTTATTTTTAATGTTGAGGTAATGTATTCAGGTCATTCAGTAGTTATTTCTATTTAATACAGATTATTTGGACATTGTTTGACATTGCCATTAATGCTCAGACATTCAATGTGTAGAAAATTGAACTGAAATGTGTACTCAAAAGTTGTTTGTTGTAACTATATTAAGTTTGTGGGGGGGGGGGTTGAGCTGCAGTTCTTGGTCCTGTATTGTATCTGTCGTGTGTGCATGCATGTGCTTGCCTGTGTAACTGAGAAAGACTAATTTATATTGACAAATTACTTGTGGATATTTTTTAATTGAGGTACTGGCATGGTAAAACCTTTTAATGACATGTTTAGAAGTGCTTCAACCTTGTTGAATTTTTATTCAGCAGATTTAGAATGCAAATATAAATGAGGATTATTTTAATTTTCTTATGAAGTTTAAGACATGGAAGTGCATTCTAAATAAACAAGAAATTAATAAGCTTATTGCCTCTAATTTATATTTTAATGTTTAGCAACATGTATTTAAATGTGCAAGCATTTTCTTTTTACATAGGGTGACCATAAAGACGTGCCAAGTAATTTGGTCTGCCTGCCAAGGCTCTTTACCAGATAATGAAACTACTGCTATATGTAGCAGTGTATGATGCAATTATTGAGATTTGTACTTTGTAAGAATGTATTTGTAGCTATATTAAAGGATAGTTTTTGTAGAATGTGTTTCAGTGCAAAGTACCTTCTTCACCAGTATTAACTAAGAACTTACTCCTAAACCCATGAATTTAAATACGCGCATAAATTATTCAGCATTATTAATCAAAAAAGTGCTAAACCTACAAGGGTCATACAGTGCTGCTGGGCAGGGAAGGAGGCAGGAGTAATGGGTAGCAAAGAGGGAGAGGGATTATTATTAGGTAATGGAGTGCAGGGATAGAAGGTAGCAAGAGATTGAGGAAGAAAGGGCCACAAGTACTAGAGGCATCAGTGTGTGCAGTAAATCAGTTGCTGTCAGTGTGGGTTAAAGGAGGGTCCAGCATGAAGGGAAGGTAAAGTAAGGTCAGTAGAGCAGTGACAACGGAGGTAAATTCTGAGTGCTCATTGATAGCAGTCAAACAGAATATTGCTAACAAACTGGAACCTGATAATTCTCAGTGGAACAGGGCACCTCCATGATATACCCATGAGTATGTGTGGCCAATGCAAAGACAGGAGAGAGTAGTCTCCCCAACCTTGACACTGACAAGAAGACTGTCAGAAACCTATACTCTGTTTAATGGACTGTAGTTTACTATAGAGTAGATCAGACCAACGTTGTTGCCAGCAGGTGCAAAGGTGGGTAGCAATCACAGCAAGTCTGAATGGAACACCTCTAAGAAACTGGGAGGTCATGTACTGCTCATGGTGTAGCAGTGTCTGCATATTTATTGCCCTGTATGCCAACATGACTGGGGACCCAACAAAAAAGCATGTTCATGCTTGCTAGAGATATGGCGTAACTAAAGTTGGATACGAAGACCCAGGAGATGAGGTGTACCAAATTTTCGTATAACCTGTAAAGCACTAAGAGTCTGAAACACCCACAAATGTTGACAGGCATAGATGCAATACAGGTAAGTGTTATGAGAATGGCATACAGTTTCAACCATAAAATGCTAGCCGGGGATAATAAACGCCATTGCACAACGGTGTCCGAGAACACTGCTGCAAATCGGATGCCGTCAGAAGACTTGGAACCATCGGTGTACATTGCAATGGCACAAGAATGAGATCGGAAGTGGTTAAGAAAAAGAGCGACAAGCCACTGTAGGCAGCTGGGCTTTCGCACATGGCAGTGGGAAAGAACAGAAACCGTCGGAACGTCCCAAGGGGGTAGGGAAAAAGGTGATGCACGAACATAGAAAGGCGGTAACTGAAAAGATGAGCGAATGTAGACAAACGGGCGATGAACAAATGAGGACCGTCTACTAACATCAGTGACTATTCTATACATGTATATGGAAGGATTGCGGAAATCATGAGAGTGAACATAATAGCGAAGGCAATGAGCACCATGGCGATTGGTAAGTTAAAAGCACCAAGGCAAACAATCCCCGGTGACAGATGGGATTACGGTCGAAACTACTATGAACGACAAAGTGGACGTGGTCACAATGGGGATGGCAGCAGTGACAATTGCATACAACTGCTATGAAGATACTAATAACTTCTAATAAATGTCTGCATGTCTTATTGATGCACTGTCATTATCACCGTATGTTCTCCAGCTCCCTCTTGCATAGTTTTTGAGGTAAAATATTAGGCTATATAGCCTTGAAGGGCAAGGAGTTAGTAAAATAATTTACCTGGAAGTTCAATTGGTAATGTGTGTATACGTAAGTATGGGTTTATGAAGGATGAGGTTAACCATAGAATCGATGAAGGGAAAAGGCGAGTGGTGTGTTGAGGTATCCGTGGAGAGAAAACAAAAAAATGGAGGCAAAGACGGAATGTACGAAAGTATAGTGGTACTAACACACTCATATGGGTGCGAAGCTTGGGTTGTAAATTTGCAGTGAGAAGGCAGCTGGAGATGTCCTGTCTAAGGGCAATGTGTGGTGTAAATATGCAGAGAATTCAGAGTGTGGAAATTAGGAGGTTGGAGTTACTAAAAGTATTTGTCAGAGGGGTTGTTGAGGTGGTTTGGTCATTTAGAGAGAATATAAATCTGTAGGGGAAGGAATGAAGGAGGGGTAGGGGTCATCCTCGAAAAGGTTGGGGGGAGGGGGGGGGGTAGAGGAGGTTTTGTGGGCGAAGAGCTTGGACTTCCAGCAAGCACGTGTGAGCGTGTTAGATAGGAGTGAATGGAGATGAATGGTTTTTGGGCCCTGACGAGCTGTTGGAGTGTGAATGGGTAATATTTTGTGAAGGGATTCAGGGAAAACGGTTAGCTGAACTCGAGTCCTGGAAATGGGAATTACAATGCCTGCACGTTAAAGGAGGGGTTTAGGATATTGGCAGTTTGGAAGGATGTGTAATAGGATGGTATATATATACAATTGGAGCCCTGATATTATATTCTATTGGGAGTTTATTACATTTTAGGTCACTTTATATTCTATCTTTATATAGGCTTCTAAACTGTCGTATCTGGGCACCTCTGCAAAAACAGTGATTACGTGTGAGTGAGGTGAAAGTGTTGAATGATGAAAGTATTTTCGTTTTGGGGATTTTTTTTTTCTTTCTTTTTGGGTGTCCCTGCCTAGGTGGGAGACAGCCGACTTGTAAAAATTTCGGTTGTATTTTATGTTCAGTACACAGCATTCATTCGCTTCCACAAATTATGTTGAGGATTTCGTCCACCAAACCACTGGTGCTCCCTTGTATATACTATATAAACATTACTGAAACATATATAGTATATACAAGGGAGCACCAGTGGTTTGGTGGACGAAATCCTCGACATAATTTGTGGAAGCGAATGAATGCTGTGTACTGAACATAAAATACAACCTACCCTAGCTCAGGCCTAGCAGCCAGTTACTCCAGGCCCAGCTGTTATACCTTGCTTCTCATCCTACACCATGGTTCTAAAGTACCCAGGCTACTTCTGTTCCTTGATCAAACCCAATTACTTCTCAGGCACTGTATGATAAATGTTTAGTGCTCCCTCATAAAAAAAAAAAGTGCTGAATGACTACACAATTAACTTTATATCCTTCAAGGATGTGCCTTTATACCAGGAACAAGCTCTTATCCACAATTTCGTCTATGGTCCCTTTGTGGACCATTAGTAATGAGAAAAGCACTAAACCTGTAGAAGTCACAAAACAAATGAGGCAAAAGAGCTCAATCCAGGGATTTTTTTTTTTTCAACAAGTCGGCCGTCTCCCACCGAGGCAGGGTGACCCAAAAAAGAAAGAAAATCCCCAAAAAGAAAATACTTTCATCATCATTCAACACTTTCACCACACACACACACACACACATACATACATCCATCACTGCTTTTGCAGAGGTGCTCAGAATACAACAGTTTAGAAGCATATACGTATAAAGATACACAACATATCCCTCCAAACTGCCAATATCCCAAACCCCTCCTTTAAAGTGCAGGCATTGTACTTCCCATTTCCAGGACTCAAGTCCGACTATATGAAAATAACCGGTTTCCCTGAATCCCTTCACTAAATATTACCCTGCTCACACTCCAAATACAGTGGAACTTTGAAAATCGAACGTACCAAATATCGAACGTTTCGAAAATAAGACTATTTTTTCAGACAAACTGTGTACCAAAAATCGAACGTGTTTCAAATTTCGGACCGCCGGGTATGGGACCTGTCCGCTGGCCCGCGTCCCTGCGCAGGCACCGTGAGCAGTCTAGCTTTGTTTATGCTTGAGTGAACACTAACCTGCGATCTCATTCACACATTTTACGATTATTTGTGTTTAGCGCTTGTGGGGCTGTGAAATAAGCTGCCATGGGCCCAAAGAAACTTGCTAGCGGTACCCCTGTGGTAAAGAAAGTGAGAAACACCATAGATGTGAAGGAAATAATACAGAAGTATGAGATTGGAGTGAGGCTTGTTGAGCTTGCCAGGATGTACAAAGGACTGTGGACAGTTATTTTGTGAGAAACAGACAACTGTGGACAGTTATTTTGTGAGAAACAGACGACTGTGGAGTTTTGTGAGACAGACTATTGTGGACAGTTATTTTGTGAGACAAACAGATGACTATAGACAGTTATTTTGTGAGACAAACGGAGGACTGTAGACAGTTATTGAGACTGGGGTCCAATGACTCGAGTTGGTCCTAGTGGCATTAAAATACAGAGAAGGGAAGCAACCCCAGAGAGGGCTTTGATACCAGAAGTCCTCATGGAGGGGGATTCTCCTTCCTAACAATAACCCCAACTCCCTCTCTCTCCTCCTCCCTATCTTCCAGATGCCATCACCAATCTTCAATAAGGGTAAGTAAAAATGTTATTTTATATTACTATACATAATTAAAGACTATAGTATTTGTTGTGTGTATGTAAAACTGTAATTAATCTCTATAAAATGTATTAATAAAATGTATTAATAATGTATTAATTAATGTATTTTTTTTTTTTTTTTTTTTAAATTAATAAAAGTATTAGTCAGAGGGCAGAAGAGGGGTTGTTTGAGGTGGTTTGGTCATTTAGAGAGAATGGATCAAAGTAGAATGACATGGAAAGCATATAAATCTATAGGGGAAGGAAGGCGGGGTAGGGGTCGTCCTCGAAAGGGTTGGAGAGAGGGGGTAAAGGAGGTTTTGTGGGCAAGGGGCGTGCGTGAGCGTGTTAGATAGGAGTGAATGGAGACGAATGGTACTTGGGACCTGACGATCTGTTGGAGTGTGAGCAGGGTAATATTTAGTGAAGGGATTCAGGGAAACCGGTTATTTTCATATAGTCGGACTTGAGTCCTGGAAATGGGAAGTACAATGCCTGCACTTTAAAGGAGGGGTTTGGGATATTGGCAGTTTGGAGGGATATGTTGTGTATCTTTATATGTGTATGCTTCTAGATTGTTGTATTCTGAGCACCTCTGCAAAAACAGTGATAATGTGCGAGTGTGGTGAAAGTGTTGAATGATGATGAAAGTATTTTCTTTTTGGGGATTTTCTTTCTTTTTTGGGTCACCCTGCCTCGGTGGGAGACGGCCGACTTGTTGAAAAAAAAAAAAAAAATGTATTTTTTTTGCGTGAACATTTTTGGGTTTCTGGAACGGATTAATTGTATTTCCATTATTTCTTATGGGAAATATTGATTCGAGTTTCAGACTTTTTGAAATTAGAACTAGCTCCTGGAACGGATTAAGTTCGATTTCTGAGGTTCCACTGTACTTCTGTGGATCAAACAATTATACTTCCTATTCTGTATTAAAAATGTTAAAACAGGATAATGCCAAATTCCACTAATTTTCATTAAATTTTTAGTAACTTAAGTAAATACAAAATTAGGTTGAAACAATTTATAAATGGATTATGATCAGTAACTAGTGTCAAAATCCTGGGAAGAGTTTATTTAAACAACACTTAGTGGAGTCTTGTCTTTCTCTGAAATGATTACATTTATTTCATGACCAAAAAGACTGTACAAGCGAGGTTGGAGAACCTTGAGAAAGCCACGTTCACTGTTGGAATGCTCTGCAAGTACTACTGTAGTTCCCTGTTGAGTGGCATCCAGGATATCGTGATGAGACATTTCTCCAGTAAGCCAAAGATCAGCAATAGCACCACATAGCACCGATGTTCCTGAGCCAGCACACACAGCTACACTTCCCACTGAACTTTCTGTTAAAATAAAGAAAATTTAGTACACTATTTTGGTGAAAGACGTTAATAATACTGAGGTACTTTATTATAACGTTTCACCAATAAGTAGGCTTTTCAGATAAAGTACATAGTAAATATGAGGTAGAACAGTTTAAATAGTCATCCAGGGTGTACAAGTCAAGTGGTGTCAGGTTACTGAGCTGTACTGCACGTGACCTATCAGGTTTCTTTGTTGTAAAATACTGCAAGCTATAGGGCCTGCTAAAGTGAACATTCAATATTTTGTTTGATGGTATTCAACTTCAATGTAAATTCCAGGCATCTACATTTAAGTACTGAAGATGCCTCGAATGATCTACAATAAAATTTGCAAACTGCACAAGAGACGAGTGCTGCATGGTGCTGTATGTATAAAATGCTAATGTACACTGGTATGATAATGACACTGGGTGATGAAATTTTACTGGACATTTTTGTCCATTGGGGGATTATTAATTTATGACGAGATCCCTAGTGGATTAACCATCGTATGATAAAGTACCACAACCTGCACAGTCATTATTTCCATCCAACTGTACTGACAAGATAGTGGAGGGGCAAATGGTGCAGTAAATCACAAAGTCAAAGTAAATGTGCAACAAATGTGAAAGATGAGAGCAAATTAAGAAACATTTATTTGATTAATTTCAACAACATACCTAGTGTGGCACCACATGCTAAGGCTAAACGAACATATGACAACCCAAGATGAGACTTGATTCTGTTAATTGCTTCACTAATAGTCATTGGGTGAGCAAGTTTGCATTTCCTTCCCAATCCATGGCCAGGCATGGGAACCTGAAATAATAATGATAATATTAAGAAGGGTTTTAGAAGATACTGTATTTAATAGATTAAAATTTTCTAAGGAAACTGACAAGTTCATTTAAACCACATGTCTGTTTTTTTTGTGAGCTTATGGTTTTTAACCCTTTCAGGGTCGACAGGCCCTCTCCGAGACTTGTTCTCAGGGTCGGCCAAATTTAAACAAAAAAAAAAAAAATTCTTATGAAAAGATAGAGAATCTTTTCCCGATCATAATGACACCAAAAGTATGAAATTTGATGGAAAACTAACGGAATTATGCTCTCGCAAAGTTAGTGGTCTCGGCGATGTTTACGCATCGGCGATTTTGCCCACTTTGAGCCCCATTCCACTGTACTAGTCGACAAAAAACATGAATATTTCGCTAGAACTCCATTTTTCTATCGAATGAGTGCAAGAAACCACCCATTTACCTATTTCAACTATCCAGTACAGTGGTCAGAATTTAGTAATTTTGCCAATTTCACACAAACTTCAAAAGATGCCAATTTCTGAATAGGGTCCAGAATAAACAAGAAAGACATTCCTGGCACTAAAATGACATTTCCTCTTTTCATTAGTCACGTCTCAAGGTCCCTCTTACATTCTTTTACTTTCCACTTTGAATTTTTATTCACAAAAAATAGAAGATTTACTGTTATGCAGACTACTGCATTAGTGTAAAAAATGGTATAAATAATATTGGCGCACTTGCGAAAGAATATTAGACTCGCCAGTTGACGTGTATTGGACGCTTGGCATGATTTGTTTATTTTTGAACTTTGGTAAAAATCAAACATTTCTGCTACTTTGAGCTCAATTTCAAGGTACGTACTTTTCATTGTAAAACCAGTCAAAATCATCTCAATTTCTGTAACATGTCTTCTATTCTATAAAATGAGACCAAGAAAACTAGAATACAACAATAAATACCATACGAAAATACACTGCAAAGTCGATGTTTTATTCCAAAAAAACAGGTCAGTTTTTTTTTTCTCATTATGCACTGTGTGCTGCAGGATTTTTTTATACTGTGCACACTGACCACATAGACCCATTCTTTCATATGTAGGCCTACTAGCTTTCTCCCACTAGATTTGAGGGCGCTAGAATTTAGGCGTACTAGTACGTCAAAAACCCTGGGTCGTAAGCCGTACTAGTGCAGCCGAAACCCTCAAAGGGTTAATGTAATGTAATAACAATATTAATGGAGGGAGGAGGTAAAGGAGGTTTTGTGGGAGAGGGGCTTGGACTTCCAGCAGGCGTGCATGAGCGTGTTGGATAGGAGTGAATGGAGACTAATGGTATTTGGGACCTGACGAGCTGTTGGAGTGTAAGCAGGGTAATATTTAGTGTAAGGATTTAGGGAAACCGGTTATTTTATATAGCTGGACTCGAGTCCTGGAAATGGGAAGTACAATGCCTGCACTCTAAAGGAGGGGGTTCGGGATATTGGCAGTTTAGAGGGATATGTTGTGTATCTTCATGCGTGTATCATCATGGGTGAGATGTTATCAACAAATTTTGTTGAAAATAAGAAAAAGTTTTGGAGTGAGATTAACAAGTTAAGAAAGCCTAGAGAACAAATGGATTTGTCAGTTAAAAATAGGAGAGGAGAGTTATTAAATGGAGAGTTAGAGGTATTGGGAAGATGGAGGGAATATTTTGAGAAATTGTTAAATGTTGATGAAGATAGGGAAGCTGTGATTTCGTGTATAGGGCAAGGAGGAATAACATCTTGTAGGAGTGAGGAAGAGCCAGTTGTGAGTGTGGAAGTAGTTCGTGAGGCAGTAGGTAAAATGAAAGGGGGTAAGGCAGCCGGGATTGATGGGATAAAGATAGAAATGTTAAAAGCAGGTGGGGATATAGTTTTGGAGTGGTTGGTGCAATTATTTAATAAATGTATGGAAGAGGGTAAGGTACCTAGGGATTGGCAGAGAGCATGCATAGTTCCTTTGTATAAAGGTAAAGGGGATAAAAGAGTGCAAAAATTATAGGGGGATAAGTCTGTTGAGTGTACCTGGTAAAGTGTATGGTAGAGTTATAATTGAAAGAATTAAGAGTAAGACAGAGAATAGGATAGCAGATGAACAAGGAGGCTTTAGGAAAGGTAGGGGGTGTGTGGACCAGGTGTTTACAGTGAAACATATAAGTGAACAGTATTTAGATAAGGCTAAAGAGGTCTTTGTGGCATTTATGGATTTGGAAAAGGCATATGACAGGGTGGATAGGGGGGCAATGTGGCAGATGTTGCAAGTGTATGGTGTAGGAGGTAGGTTACTGAAAGCAGTGAAGAGTTTTTACGAGGATAGTGAGGCTCAAGTTAGAGTATGTAGGAAAGAGGGAAATTTTTTCCCAGTAAAAATAGGCCTTAGACAAGGATGTGTGATGTCACCGTGGTTGTTTAATATATTTATAGATGGGGTTGTAAGAGAAGTAAATGCGAGGGTCTTGGCAAGAGGCGTGGAGTTAAAAGATAAAGAATCACACACAAAGTGGGAGTTGTCACAGCTGCTCTTTGCTGATGACACTGTGCTCTTGGGAGATTCTGAAGAGAAGTTGCAGAGATTGGTGGATGAATTTGGTAGGGTGTGCAAAAGAAGAAAATTAAAGGTGAATACAGGAAAGAGTAAGGTTATGAGGATAACAAAAAGATTAGGTGATGAAGATTGAATATCAGATTGGAGGGAGAGAGTATGGAGGAGGTGAACGTATTCAGATATTTGGGAGTGGACGTGTCAGCGGATGGGTCTATGAAAGATGAGGTGAATCATAGAATTGATGAGGGAAAAAGAGTGAGTGGTGCACTTAGGAGTCTGTGGAGACAAAGAACTTTGTCCTTGGAGGCAAAGAGGGGAATGTATGAGAGTATAGTTTTTACCAACGCTCTTATATGGGTGTGAAGCGTGGGTGATGAATGTTGCAGCGAGGAGAAGGCTGGAGGCAGTGGAGATGTCATGTCTGAGGGCAATGTGTGGTGTGAATATAATGCAGAGAATTCGTAGTTTGGAAGTTAGGAGGAGGTGCGGGATTACCAAAACTGTTGTCCAGAGGGCTGAGGAAGGGTTGTTGAGGTGGTTCGGACATGTAGAGAGAATGGAGCGAAACAGAATGACTTCAAGAGTGTATCAGTCTGTAGTGGAAGGAAGGCGGGGTAGGGGTCGGCCTAGGAAAGGTTGGAGGGAGGGGGTAAAGGAGGTTTTGTGTGCGAGGGGCTTGGACTTCCAGCAGGCATGCATGAGCGTGTTTGATAGGAGTGAATGGAGACAAATGGTTTTTAATACTTGACGTGCTGTTGGAGTGTGAGCAAAGTAACATTTATGAAGGGATTCAGGGAAACCGGCAGGCCGGACTTGAGTCCTGGAGATGGGAAGTACAGTGCCTGCACTCTGAAGGAGGGGTGTTAATGTTGCAGTTTAAAAACTGTAGTGTAAAGCACCCTTCTGGCAAGACAGTGATGGAGTGAATGATGGTGAAAGTTTTTCTTTTTCGGGCCACCCTGCCTTGGTGGGAATCGGCCAGTGTGATAAAAAAAAAAAAAAAAAAAAAATGCTTCTAAACTTTTGTATTCTGGGCACCTCTGCAAAAGCAGTGATTATGTGTGAGTGAGGTAAAAGTGTTGAATGATGATGAAAGTATTTTCTTTTTGGGTCACCCTGCCTCGGTGGGAGATGGCCAACTATTTACCTGTGCTCCTTATTTACCCACAACCTGTGCCAAGTTAAGATTGAATTTTTCACACAATGTATTTTCTACTGTATTTTACTATGCAGTTTGGATGAACATCTAAACTGTCATATCTGAGTGCCTCTGCAAAGACAGTGATTATGTATAAGTGATGGTGCAAGTGTTGAATGATGAAAGTTTTCTTTCTTTCTTCTTGGGTCACCATGCCTCGGTGGGAAATGGCAGACATGTTAACCCTTTGAGGGTCTGTCCCGTAGTTTGACGACTTAGAAGCCAGGGTCCAAGCCATAGAACTATGGCTTGAGCTCAGCTCAGCTCATGTAAGAGATTAGTAAATTTGGGCTTAGATACGAGAGAATAAATCTATGTGGTAAGTGTGCACCACACAAAAATGCTGCAGCACGCAGTGCACAAGAAAAAAAAAACGACCATATTTTTGGATTAAAACAGCGGACTTTACAGTGTTTTTTCATGTTTTTTTTTTTACAGTTGTATTCGTGATTTCTTGGTCTCATTTGACAGAACTGAAGATATGTTGCAGAAAGGGATTTTGATTGGTTTTAGTACTGAAAATGACTTGAAACTGAGCTCGAAGTAGCAGAAATGTTCAATTTTTGCCGATGTTTGAGAGTAAACAAATGACTGTCACGTGTTTAATACATGTCAGCAGGTGGGTCTAATACGTTCATGAATGTGTTTATATTATTCATAAAATTATTACAATATTTCATAATCTCTTTTTGGTGTGAATAATAATTCATCATGTGAATAAAAATTCAAAATGGAATTCATTTGTACAGCCTGAAAATGTAACTAATAAACAGAGGAAATGTTAGTTAAGTGCCAGAAATGCCTGCATTGTTTATTCTGGACCCTATTTTGACATTGGAATATTTTGAACTGTGTTAAATTGGCCAAATTACCAATTTCCAATCACTTTATTGGGTAGTTGAAACAGTTGGCTGGGTGATTTCTTGTGCTCAAACGATAAAATAGAAGTAATACTAGCAAAATAGCTAAGAATCCGGCCATCTGGAATAATGTAATTGGCCTAAAATGGGAGTCAAAGCCAGCAAAATCACCGATGCGTAATTATCGCTGATGCAGCAAAATTCACGAGAGGAAATTTTGTCATTTTTCTATAAAATTTCATACTTTTTTATTACCTTCAGAAAGATTCTCTACCATTTCATAAGATTTTTTTTTAAAGTCTTGAACCCTGGCTGTCACTCAGATTTGACCTTTGGAACCCTCCCCCCCTAAAAAAAAAAAATCATGCGAGTCAGTATCACAGTACTGTACATTTTTACACGAATTACAGATCCACAAAAATTTTACATTAAAAATAAATAAATCTGGCTCAGCCACTTTAGAACACAAAACAGGCCATAATCATAAGCTGAGGAAGAGCTCCCAAAAAGATACTATGAAGTTTTTCTTTGCAAGTGCTACAAACTTTCGAAGCTTTAAAAGCTTTTGTATACATATTAAAGTCTGAAGATGAGACACCAATAGACTATTCTAAGAATTATCATGGGCCAACATGCCTGGATTTTGATTTTTGAAATCACGTTAAGGGTTCAATACTTGATTTTTTTTTTTTCAATTACAGCTGTGACAGGAGGTTCTGGGCTATGTAGTGGCAGCTTTCGGTGACCATCCTTTGTTAAAAGCTTGGACAAGAACTCCTTACAGGCAGATTTTTTTTTATTAACCCTGTCTTAGGTCTCAATATTACCTTAAGACTCATTTCAGTTAAAATGTCTTGCATTAACATGCCCTGTGGTATCAGCACACCTCTAGCAAGACAGTGATTGAATGTGATGACGAAAGTGTGTCTTCTTTTTCAGGTTGCCCTATTTCAGTGGGAAATGGCCGGTATGGAAAAAAAAAAAAAAAATCCTGGAATACTCCATACTTTGGCACCTCTTCATTAAGAGTAGATATAAAAATTTATAGGTAAGCAATGATGAATATTGGTTATAGTGACATCTGCCAGGCAAAAGAAAGGTTTACACTAATTCCTTGGGAGTTCGGCCTGGCATGACAGACTAAAAAAACGTTGATAGTAGTATCCTGGCCTGTTATTGCAATAGTTATGGCAAGTTATGGTATGACTAAGTACAAGTACATGCAAGTAACATGACTATCTGATGAGCCACCAGACCAGATCAGACAGATCTTAACCCTTTGACTGTTGCAAGCCTATTTCTGAAACTGTCATTTTATGTCACAAAATATTTGGAATTTTTTTTTCTTAAGAAATGATAGAGAATCTTTTCCCGATTGTAAGGACACCAAAAGTACGAAATTTGATCTAAAACTTACGGAATTACGCTCCCGCGAAGTTAGCATCGGCAATTTCACCGAATGAGCCCTATTTTCGGCCAATTCCAATGTTCCAGTCGACCAAACTCGTAGCTATTTCTTTAGAACTACATTTTTTTTCTATCAACTGAGTACAAGAAACCGCCCATTTACAGATTTCAACTACCCAGTAAAGTGGTCAGAAATTGGCAATTTGGCCAATTTCATGCAAATTAAAAAAGATGCCAATTTTAAAATAGGGTCCAGAATAAACAATGCAAACATTCTTGGCACTAAAATAACATATGCTCTGTTCATTAGTCATGTCTCCAGGCCCCTCTTATATTGCTCTTTCTATTTTGATTTTTTATTCACACAAAAAATAGAAGATTTACTGTTATGCAGACTACTGCATTATTGTAAAAATAGTATAAATAATATCAGTGCACTAGTGAAAGAATATCAGACTCTCCAGTTAACGTGTATTGACATGTGGTGTGATTTGCTTACTCTTGAACATTGGTAAAAATCGAACATTTCCACTACTTTAAGCTCAATTTCAAGGTAGTTTTCATCATAAAACTAATCAAAATTATCTTTATTTCTTTAACACTTTTCCATTCTATCAAATGAGACCAAGAAAATGAGAATACACCCATAAATACTATACAAAAATACACCTCAAAGTCTGCGTTTTAATCAAAAACATAGTTGGTTTTTTTTCTCATTATGTACTGCATGCTGCAGGATTTTTTTTTATACAGTGCACACTGACCACACAAACCCATTCTCTCACATGTGGGCCTACCAGCTATCTCCTGCTTGATTTGAAGCTGCTAGAATTATTGAGTATATACATGTCCGAAACACTGGCTTGCAAGACGTATATGTACGGCTGAAACAGTCAAAGGGTTCAAGTCCTGAGATTGATGAATCCCCACCGGCATGACTGGGTTGTACAGGTCTGTTTATGCAGGGTTGCTCAATATGGTAAACGAGATCCTAGTATAAGTTCAGGATTTTTGTACCTATTGGAGAAAATTTTAATCCAATCCCTAGCTTAAGATGTGGGGCTTTGCTTAGGGCTTTTAATAAAATATCCTCTATCACACCTAAATGGGTGCACCATTCTAGCAATTCCAGTAAAAATATACTCAACATGTGGGTTACTTCCTGTCCTAATGCTATAATACCGCATTTTCCACCTTCTAGTAATGTATATATTGTAGCTACTGCCAACCTAAGATTAAAATGCTGGCAATAGAATTCATTAATAGTTCATGGAATACGAATGTGTACACATGATATACGAAAAACCCCATTCTATGGAAGATTTCATTGGCTACAGGGAGTGTGGAAATGATTCAAAGTTGACAATGATTGTGTGTGTTGCCTCACAGTAACTAAAGACTAAATTTACCTTCTCTATCTTTGTAATGCTGAGCTGTATAGAGGTAGAGTTTCCATTACCACTGGCCAGTCTTACAATAGTCGGAAGAGTTGTCTCAGGGCACACGAGTTCCACGCGCTTCTCGCTTCTGCAATGATACCCCATTGGAAAATAATTATCATGTACACTCTAATAACACAAAATGGATACATTTAGGTATATAGCACACAAACTTGTTTAATAGAACAAAATGGGGATGTTGTTGTCCTGGCAAGACAGTAACTATAATGACAGTCAATATGTTTCCTTCTTTGAATCGTCTTTTTTGTATGGAAAAAGGTTATTTCATAAAAACTGTTCTCATTCAAGTATGAATTTGTCAGAAAGCCTGAATTACCTAAAGAGAACTGAAGATTGAACAAGAAGTGGTGTAAGCCTTTCCATAAGCATTGTTGCCTCTGACTCGCTGCTGACCGTAATCGTCACCTGATGACTGCAATCTGATGGCTTTACGCTTATTTGTAGTGGGGTCACTTCTTCTCCATCTGTATTTAAAAAATACGCATTACTGTACTTCATCACTAAATGCATCTAAATTAAATAAAAAAACTGTGCCTTATAAAGTACAGGGAGGCCCTGCTTTACAGTGTTTTGCTAATACAGTGGTTTTTCAATTGTACTCATTGTTCATTTATTCCAACTTCCTACAATAAATATGGTCACCACTCACTAAAAGCTAAGGATGAAAATATTTTAAGGTAAGTAGTGTGTGCACTGTATATTCATTTTTTTTTTATAAAAATTGGTACAGAATAAAAATAAACAGACTTATCACAATCCAAAAAACACATCTAAACAATATACAGAAAGTACTTACCAATGAATGTAGGACAATAAGGCTCAGGTTAGAGGTATGTAGGAGAGAGGGAGACTATATTCCAGTAAAAGTAGGCCTTACATAGGTATGCTTGATGTCACCATGGTTGTTTTAACATTCATAGATGGGGTTATCAAAGAAGTGAATGCTAGGGTGTTGGGAAGATGTGGCATTAAAATACGCAGACTAATACAAAATGGGAGTTGTCACTGTTGCTTTTTGGCTGATGACTGGTTTTGAGGGAGTCTGAAAAGTTGCAAAGGTTGGTGGAGAAATTCAGGAGGGTATGTAACAGAAGGAAATTAAATGAACACGGGAAAGAGCAAGGTGATGAGGATAATGAATGATATCAGATTGGGAGGGAGTCAGGAGGAAGTGAAAGTATTCATATATTAGAGAGTGGGCTTGTCAGTGAATGGGTCTATGAAAGACTAAGCAAACCACAGAACTGATGAGGGTAAAAGGGTAGGTGGTGTGCTGAAGCATCTGTGGAAACAGCCATGGAGGCAAAAAAGAGAAATGTATGAGAGTATAGTGGTACCAACACTTGTATGGGTGTGAAGCATAGGTTGTGATTGTTGGAGTGAGGAGGAGGCAGTGGAGATGTATCTGAAGGCAATGTGGATTTTACGATTTTGAGATGTTTTTACTCACCAAAAGCCTGAATGAGCCAGTCATTAACTCCTCCCAGTACTGCATCACAGGCAGTATGGGGAGAATAGATAGCAATTCCTTTTTCCAAACAACGTGCAATGATTCGATCCTGGGTAAAAGATATAAGCTTTAATTAATAGGTCTGATTCAATTACTGGAGTGCCATAAACCACAATGAATCATTCCAGGTTATATTTTATCTGAGATGTAGAGTAAATTTATATAATTTTGTGATTATGAATTCAAAAGGGAAGGCAAGTGCTCACTCTTCCTCACTACCTACACTCCCTAATAAATGTAAACGGCTTACCAGACAGGAACAAATACAGAGTGCATACCTGCTGACCACAAAGCTAATGAAAATTATAAAAACAGGAGAGGACAGAAGCCAAAGTTTAGAAAGGCATGGGCAGTTGCAGTTACATTTCAGGAAGTTGCTGCTGAACTGAATGTAAACAAATGCAATGTCATTAAATGGAAAAGGAAGCCAGAGGCAGAATGCAACCTACACAGTGAGATGCTGCTGTACAAATATCAGTAAAAGGAAAGAATCTGGGGGTTAAAAATCACACTAAACATTACTGGAAGCACACGAACTGTACAACTTTAGCATCAGAGGAGACAAACATTAGAATAGCAGTCAGGAAGTTTTATAAAATTTTGAAGGACTATGTTAAAAAGTTAATCTGGACCTATTATTGAGTGTGACCCAGTGTGGAATCCACAATGAGCAGACAAGCACCAGAACCAAGAGAAATGAATTAAAAATACTATATGAAGGAACTAGGAAAGCAACATGATCACAATGTGCAAAATTTTAAGAGGAACTGATAAGGTAGATAAGTAAAGATTATGTAAGTTAAGAAGACCAGGGTCAAATAAATTGGAATGTTGGTTGAGGAACCAGTGGATGCAAGAATGAGTGTAGGTTGGTATCAACACTCATTCTTGCTGATATGGCTCCTGGAGAAATGCTCAAAATTGTTATTAAGTTTGTTGGAGTTTATGGTACAGCAGATCACCCTTATTTCACTTGTCTCTGCCTTATGCAGATTACTACTGTTAGCATGATGGAGGTAGCCAACAGTACATTATTTTACTGCAATTGTATGTAATCCTATGTACTGTGCATTCCTGTATAGTTTCTGGGTTATTGTATTGTATAAAATCAGTCGTCTTGTGCAGCCCATTTGAAGTTTGCAACTTGTGCTAAAATATGTCGGGTTGTGCCACAAATAATTTAAAAATCTAAGCAATTAAAGACTGGATATCAGATTGAAGGGAAAGAGTATGGAGGCAGTAAATGTATTCAGATGCTTGGAAATCACCATACACTACACTGTGTATGTAAATGATTTACAAATATTTATTATATTACTATGTTCTTTAATTCACAGAACTACATGCACTGAACCTAATAGTGCTACCTTGGTACTCGAACAGCTCCCTACCTGAACAATCACTCGGTAGTAGACCGTTTGTTCGGCACTACCAAAAACATGACCTGCCAGAACTTCGCTGTAAACTATTTAGTGTTTCTTTACATTTTTTTTAATATTTGCACAAGTAAGTCACCATAGGGGTCTAAGCAGATTAGCAATAACCACCAACTAAAACAAATATTAGTTGGGAAAATTTGCTTGGTACTTGAACAACCTTCTGGAATCAATGAAGTTTGAGTACTGAGGTTCAACTGTATTCATTTGGCTGCTCAGCCTTACAAAAACTTGCCATGAAATATCAGGGAATGAAAGCATACAATGGTTTCTTGAAAAAACGAGGAATAAACAAATGCACACTGAGTATGTTTCTTATCTCCTTTAGCATCTTGCTCATTGATATTTTATTTTGCTTACAGGCAAGTTAACTGAACCTGTCAGATAAGCTGCATCATAAAGATTCTGTACATATAAATTACAAATACAAGATTATGAAAAAGAGGAGGTAGTCAGCAGTGTAATTAGTTATTCCAGTCTGCCCAAATGATAATTATGACTACTATTAATTACAAGACATCCTGTAGTAGTAGGGTGGTAGACAGCAACCACCCAGGGAGGTACTACCGTCCTGCCAAGTGGGTATAAAATTTATTTATTTATTATTTATTATCACACTGGCCGATTCCCACCAAGGCAGGGTGGCCCGAAAAGAAAAACTTTCACCATCATTCACTCCATCACTGTCTTGCCAGAAGGAGTGAATGATGGTGAAAGTTTTTCTTTTTCGGGCCACCCTGCCTTGGTGGGAATCGGCCAGTGTGATAATAAATAATAAATAAATAAATTTTATACCCACTTGGCAGGACGGTAGTACCTCCCTGGGTGGTTGCTGTCTACCACCCTACTACTACAGGATGTCTTGTAATTAAAGGCTGTAATTGTTTTTCTTGATGGTAGGATTGCTGGTGTCTTGTCTGTCTCATAAATATGCAAGATTACAGGTACGTCTTGCTACTTCTACTTACACTTAGGTCACACTACACATATATCTACATGTTTATTTATACACACTCATCTGAGTTTTCTTTGATTTTATCTTAATAGTTCTTGGTCTTGTTACTTTTCCTTTCATATTCATGGGGAAGTGGAATAACAATCTTTCCTCCGTAAGCCATGCGTGTTGTAAAAGTCAACTAAAATGCCAGGAACAATGGGCTAGTAACCCCTTTTCCTGTAATAATTACTAAAAAGAATAAGAAAATTGTCAAAGTGGGAAGTCTGAATGTGTGTGGATGTTGTGCAAACGATAAGAAAGAGATGATTGTGGATGTTATGAATGAGAAGCTGGATGTCCTGGCTTAAAGTGAAACAAAGCTGAAGGGGGTGGGAGATTTTCAGTGGAGAGGAATAAATGGGATTAGGTCAGGGGTTTCAAATAGATTTAGTGCTAAAGAAGGAGTAGCAATAATGTTGAAGGATAAGCTATGGCAGGAAAAGAGGGACTATAAATGTAATTCAAGGATTATGTGGAGTAAAATAAAGGTTAGATGTGAAAAGTGGGTTATAATAAGCGTATGCGCGTCTGGAGAGGAGAGAAGTGTAGAGAGATTTTGGGAAATGTTGAGTGAATGCATGGAGAGTTTTGAACCAAGTGTGAGAGTAACGGTGGTTGAGGAGTGCAATGCTAAAGTGGGCAAAAATGTTGTGGAGGTAGTAGTAGGTAAATTTGGGGTGCAAGGGGCAAATGAAAATGGAAGCCTTTAATTGAGCTATGTGTAGAAAGAGGTTTGGTAATAAGTAATGCATGTTTTATGAAGAGGATAAATAAATATACAAGGTATGATATAGCACATAATGAAAGTAGTTTGCTAGATTATGTATTGGTGGATAAAAGGCTGATGGGTAGGCTCTAGGATGTACACGTTTATAGAGGGGCAACTGATTTATCGGTTCATTATTTGGTTGTAGCTACAGTGAGAGTAAGAGGTAGATGGGAAAAGAGGAAAATGTCAACAAGTAAGAGGGAGGTTAAAGTGTATAAACTAAGGGAGGAGGAAGTTCGGGCAAGATATAAGCAACTATTGGCAGAAATGTGGGCTGGTGCAAGTATGAGTAGTGGAGGGAGGGAGGGGGGAGGGTTGAAGAGGGTTGTAATAATTTTAAAAATGCAGAATTAGAATGTGGGGCAGAAGTTTGTGGTTATAGGAGGGTGGGTGCAGGAGGAAAGAGGAGTGATTGGTGGAATGAAGTAAAGGGTGTGATAAAGGAAAAAGTTAGCTTATGAGAGGTTTTTACAAAGCAGAAGTGTTATAAGAAACGTAGAGTATATGGAGAGTAAAAGAAAGGTGAAGAGTGGTGAGAATGCAAAAGGAGAGCAGATAACAGAGTGGGAGAGGCACTCAAGAAATTTTAATGAAAATAAGAAAAAAATTTGGAGTGAGTTAAACAAGTTAAGAAAGCCTAGGGAATGAATGGATTTATCAGTTAAAAACAGTAGGGGAGTTAGTAGATGGGGAGATGGAGGTATTGGGTAGTTGGCGAGAATATTTTGAGGAACTTTTAAACGTCGACGAAAGGGAGGCAGTAATTTCATGCACTGGCCAGGGAGGTATACCTCCCATCGTTTAGGAGTGAAGAAGAACAGGATGCAAGTTTGGGGGAGGTGCGCGGGGCATTACGTAGAATGAAAGGGGGTAAAGCAGCTGGAACTGACGGGATCATGACAGAAATGTTAAAAGCAGGGGGGAGTATAGTGTTGGAGTGGTTGGTATTTTTGTTTAATAAGAGGGGAAGGTACCTAGGGATTGGCAGAGAGCATGTATAGTCCCTTTATATAAAGGGAAGGGGGACAAGAGAGATTGTAAAAATTATAGAGGAATAAGTTTACTGAGTATACCAGGAAAAGTGCATGGTAGGGTTATTATTGAAAGAATTAGAGGTAAGACAGAATGTAGGATTGCAGATGAGCAAAGTGGTTTTAGAATGGGTAGGGGATGTGTAGATCAAGTGTTTACATTGAGGCATATATGTGAACAGTATTTAGATAAAGGTAGGGAAGTTTTTATTGCATTTATGGATTTAGAAAAGGCATATGATAGAGTGGATAGGGGAGCAATGTGGCAGATGTTGCAAGTATATGGAATAGGTGGTAAGTTACTAAATGCTGTAAAGAGTTTTTATGAGGATAGTGAGGCTCAGGTTAGGGTGTGTAGGAGAGGGAGACTACTTCCCGGTAAAAGTAGGTCTTGGACAGGGATGTGTAATGTCACCATGGTTGTTTAATATATTTATAGATGGGGGTTGTAAATGAAGTTAATGCTAGGGTGTTCGGGAGAGGGATGGGATTAAATTATGGGGAATCAAATACAAAATGAGAATTGACACTTACTTTTTGCTGATGATACTGTGCTTATGGGAGATTCTAAAGAAAAATTACAAAGGTTAGTGGACGAGTTTGGGAGTGTGTGTAAAGGTAGAAAGTTGAAAGTGAACATAGAAAAGAGTACGGTGATGAGGGTATCAAATGATTTAAAGAAAAATTGGATATCAAATTGGGGAGGAGGAGTACGGAAGAAGTGAATGTTTTCAGATATTTGGGAGTTCATGTATCGGCGGATGGATTTATGAAGGATGAGGTTAATCATAGAATTGACGAGGGAAAAAAGGCGAGTGGTGCACTGAGGTATATGTGGAGACAAAACTATCTATGGAGGCAAAGAAGGGAATGTATGAAAGTATAGTAATACCAACACTCTTATATGGGTGTGAAGCTTGGGTTGTAAATGCTGCAGCGAGGAGGCGGTTGGAGGCAGTGGAGATGTCCTGTCTAAGGGCAACGTGTTGTGTAAATATTATGCAGAAAATTCGGAGGTGTGGAGTGAATAAAAGTATTAGTCAGAGGGCTGAAGAAGGGTTGTTGAGGTGGTTTGGTCATTTAGAGAGAATGGTTCAAAGTAGAATGACATGGAGAGCGTACAAATCTGTAGGGGAAGGAAGGCGGGGTAGGAGTCTTCCTTGAAAAGGTTGGAAGGAAGGGGTAAAGGAGGTTTTGTGTGCGAGAGGGTTGGACTTCCAGTAAGCATGCGTGAGCGTGTTCGATAGGATTGAATGGAAACGAATGGTATTTGGGACCTAACGAGCTGTTGGAGTGTGAGCAGGGTAATATTTAGGGAAGGGATTCAGGGAAACTGGTTATGTATTTTTATATAGTCGGACTTGAGTCCTGGATATGGGAAGTACAATGCCTGCACTCTAAAGGAGGGGTTAGGGATATTGGTTGTTTGGAGGGATATGTTGCGTATCTTTATACATATACGTATGCTTCTAAATTGTTGTATTCTGGGCACCTCAGCAAAAACAGTGATTGTGTGTGAGTGAGGTGAAAGTGTTGAATGATGAAAGTATTTTCTTTTTGGGGATTTTCCTTCTTTTTGGGTCACCCTGCCTCGGTGGGAGACGGCCGACTTGTTTATATAAAAAAAAAAAATCCTGTAATTTATGACAAACATTTACATGGGGTATTAATTTTAATACGAAGTATACAGTGAAAAATCTAAAAGTATAGTTAAATTTTTCAAGTGCATGGTAGTTGCCTATGTAAATAAAATAAAGGTTTATAAACTGGTATGTTATGGTAGTAGGTTGGTAGACAGCAACCACCCAGGGAGGTACTATCCTGCCAATCGAGTGTAAAACGAAAGCCTGTAATTGTTTTACATGATGGTAGGATTGCTGGTGTCCATTTGTGTGTCTCATGAATATGCAAGGTTTCAGGTACATCTTGCTACTTCTACTTACACTTGTGTCAAACTACACATACATGTACAAGCATATATATACATCCTCCCCCCCTCTGGGTTTTCTTCTATTTTCTTACTAGTTCTTGTTTATTTCCTCTTATCTCCATGGAAAAGTGTAACAGAATTCTTCCTCTGTAAGCTCTGTGTTGTAAGAGGCAACTATAATGCCAGGAGCAAGGGGCTAGTAACCCCTTCTCCTGTACAAGTTACTAAATTTAAAAAGAGAATCTTTCGTTTTTCTTTTTGGGCCACCCTGCCTCGGTGGGATATGGCCGGTTTGTTGAAAGAAAGAAACTGGTATGTACCTTCCAGCCATTGCTGGTGATTCTTTTCAGGGGTCGGAACACGGGTGGATGATAGGAGAAAATTAAATTAGCCCCTTGTGCCTCTGCTTCATCCATAACCTCTTCAGTAAGGTCATTACTTAGCAACATGGTCTCAATATTCCTGTAAAATACAAATTAAATTTGGATACAGCATAAGAAAATGTTTAAAAAATGAATACTATACATATTGCACTGAAGTTATAAAAATTTATTTTTTAACACATTGGCTGTTTCCCACCAAAGCAGGGTGGCCCAAAAAAAAACTTTCATCAATCACTGTCTTGCCAGAGGCATGCTTACACCACAGTTATAAAACCAACATTAACACCCCTCATTCAGAGTGCCAGCACTGTACTTCCCATCTCCCATCAAGTCCGGCCTGCCGGTTTCCCTGAATCCCTTCACAAATGTTACCTTGCTTACACTCCAACAGCACGTCAAGCCCTAAATACCATTTGCCTCTATTCACCCCTATCTAATATGCTCATGCATGCTTGCTGGAAGTCCAAGTCCCTTGCACACAAAACCTCCTCTACCCCCTCCCTCCAACCTTTCCCTAGGCCGACCCCTACCCCGCCTTCCCTCCACTACAGATTTATACACTCTTGAAGTCATTCTATTTTGTTCCATCCTCTCTACATGTCCAAACCATCTCAATAGCCCCTGGTAAAGACAGTAACTGTGAATATGGTAGAACCACATATCTGCAGAATCAGTTTCCATGGTTTACCAAGGCCCAAAAGTAACACAAGTTTGCTTAATAATGACACCAATGATGATCCTTTAACCCTTTGGGGGTTTTGGCTGTACTAGTATGGCTTACGCCCTAGGGTTTTTGACGTACTAGTACACCTAAATTCTACCGCCCTCAAATCTAGTGAGAAAGATGGTAGGCCTACATATGAAAGAATGGGTCTATGTGGTCAGTGTGTGCAGTATAAAAAAAAAAATCCTGCAGCACACAGTGCGTAATGAGAAAAAAAAAAACTGACCGTGTTTTTGGAATAAAACAGCGACTTTGCACTGTATTTTCGTATGGTATTTATGGTTGTATTCTAGTTTTCTTAAATAACAAAAAGGCACAATACCGTGACTGGAACGATACACAAATAACCCGCACATAAAAGACAGAAGCTTACGACGACGTTTCGGTCCGACTTGGACCATTGACAAAGTCACACTAACAGAGGTGGAGCAGGACGGCTATATAGTATAGGCAGGAAGAGGTGGAGGTAGTAGTAGTGGTAGTAGTAGTAGTGGTAGTAGTAGTAGTAGTAGTAGTACAAGAATTGTATATAATACCGACAGGATGAAATGACACATGCACAACACCCGGGCATCCCCACCGTAGACGTTTCGCCATCCAGCCAGCCACTGGATGGCGAAACGTCCACAACAAAGACAACCAGACGCCGCACATGTGTCTAATTTCATCAGTAGATGTAGTAGAAGAAGAAGAGGTAGTAGTAGTGGTAGTGGTAGAAGTGGGAAATAAGGAAGACGAGCCAGTCAAATACAAAGGAAGGGGAGCACTGCAAGAGAGCTAGAAACCCACTGAGGGAGAGCAAGCGCACCGAGGTGCGTGAAAGGGGAAGTGGTGAAATAAAATAAAGGAACAGAAACACGAGACAGGAGAGAGAAAGACAACCCAGAGGAGAAAAGGAGAGAGGAAAGGGGAAGAGGAAGAAGAAAAAGAAGAAGAAGAAAAAAATGAGGATTCAGGTTAAGTCACGGGTGTTCTGAAGTTTGGAGCATTTTACAATGTAGTGGGAGAGGAAGGCATCTACAGAGACGAAGCCAGGGCTAAGGTTCATACAAGGAAAGTTGTGTATAAGAGGATTCAACTAAACGGCGACTGTTCGAGTTGGAAGTAGGGAAGACAGTTTTAGCAGAAGACCAGTCAATAGGATGGCTATGATCTCTGTCTAAAACTGTCTTCCCTACTTCCAACTCGAACAGTCGCCGTTTAGTTGAATCCTCTCTTATACACAACTTTCCTTGTATGAACCTTAGCCCTGGCTTCGTCTCTGTAGATGCCTTCCTCTCCCACTACATTGTAAAATGCTCCAAACTTCAGAACACCCGTGACTTAACCTGAATCCTCATTTTTTTCTTCTTCTTCTTCTTCTTCTTCTTCTTCTTCTTCTTCTTTTTTTCTTTTCCTCTTCCCCTTTCCTCTCTCCTTTTCTCCTCTGGGTTGTCTTTCTCTCTCCTGTCTCGTGTTTCTGTTCCTTCTTTATTTTATTTCACCACTTCCCCTTTCACGCACCTCGGTGCGCTTGCTCTCCCTCTGTGGGTTTCTAGCTCTCTTGCAGTGCTCCCTTCCTTTGTATTTGACTGGCTCGTCTTCCTTATTTCCCACTTCTACCACTACCACTACTACTACCTCTTCTTCTACTACATCTACTGATGAAATTAGACACATGTGCGGCGTCTGGTTGTCTTTGTTGTGGACGTTTCGCCATCCAGTGGCTGGCTGGATGGCGAAACGTCTACGGTGGGGATGCCCGGGTGTTGTGCATGTGTCATTTCATCCTGTCGGTATTATATACAATTCTTGTACTACTACTACTACCTCCACCTCTTCCTGCCTATATATAGCCGTCCTGCTCCACCTCTGTTAGTGTGACTTTGTCAATGGTCCAAGTCGGACCGAAACGTCGTCGTAAGCTTCTGTCTTTTATGTGCGGGTTATTTGTGTATCTAGTTTTCTTGGTCTCATTTTATAGAATGGAAGACATATTACAGAAATTGAGATGATTTTGATTGGTTTTACAATGAAAAGTACCTTGAAATTGAGCTCAAATTAGCAGAACTTTTCAATTTTTACCAAAGTTCAAAAGTAAACAAATCATGTCACGCATCCAATACACGTCAACTGGCGAGTGTAATATTCTTTCACAAGTGCAATGATATTATTTATACCATTTCTACACTAATGCAGTAGTCTGCATAACAGTAAATCTTCTATTTTTTGTAAGAATAAAAATTCAAAGTGGAAAGCCAAAGAAATATAAGAGGGGCATGGGGATGTGACTAACGAACAGAGAACTTGTTATTTTAGTGCCAGGAATGTCTGTTTATTCTGGACCCTATTCGGAAATTGGCATCTTTTGAAATTTGTGTGAAATTGGCAAAATTGCTAAATTCTTGTCACTTTATTGGATAGCTGAAATCAGTAAATGGGTGGTTTCTTGTACTCATTCGATAGAAAAAAATGGAGTTCTAGCGAAATAGTTATGACTTGTCGACTAGTACATTGGAATTGGCCGAAAATAGGGCTCAAAGTGGGCAAAATCGCCGAAGCGTAAACATCGTCAAGGTCGCTAACTTCACGAGAGCATAATTCCCTAAGTTTTCCATCAAATTCCATAGTTTTGGTGTGATTATGATTGGGAAAAGATTCTCTATCTTCTCGCAAGAATTTTTTTTTCTTTTTTTTAAATTTTGGCGACCCTGAGAACAAGTCTCTGAGAGGGCCTGGCGACACCCAAAGGGTTAAATCACTTTCTCTTTAGGCTGGAATACTGCTGTACATTAATATCTCCATTCAAGGCAGGTAAAATTGTAGAGCTAGAGAATGTATAGAGAACCGTTACTGTACATACAAGTTCTATCAAACACCTTAACTACTGGGAACATTTAGAAGCACTTGACTTGTACTCACTGGAGTGCAGGCAAGAGATGCATCATAATCTACACCTGGAAAAATCTTAGAGATCTTAGAGGGACTGGTCCCTAATCTGCACACAAATCACTCCCTACAAAAGCAAAAGACATGGAAGGCAATGTAACATACCCCCAATAAAAAGTAGAGGTGCCATTAGTACGCTAAGAGAAAACACTGTCTGGGGCCCCAAGACTTCATCAGCCTCCCACCAATCATAAGGGAAATTACCAATAGACTCCTTGTTGTCTTCAAGAGGGAGCTGGACAGATACCTAAAGTTAGTACCTGATCAGCCAGGCTGTGGTTCGTATGTTGGACTATGTGCGGCCAGCAGTAACAGCCTAGTTGATCAAGCCCTGATCCACCGGGAGACCTGGTCATGAACTGGGCTGTGGGGGTGTTGATCCTGTATACCCTTCAGGTTGACCAAAGTGCAAAAGTAGTGATATTAGTAGTTCTTCAAAGACTAAGAGAGGCTATAAAGTGCTTCCCATTCTCGACTTATTGTGAGTAATTTATCACTTCAACTTTATCATATGTATGCATGTAAACAAAACAACAATATAGAGTTTGCTATCGACAGTTTTGGGCATCTGCGGTAGGTCTTAATAATAATAATCTTTATTTACTACAAGTACAAGGTATACAGACCATAGCTGACATCAATGACATATGTACTATATAGAAAGCCACTTGTTATGCTGAGCATTTCGGGAAAATTAGGTCAATTTTGTCCTAGGATGTGACCCACACCAGTCGATTAACACCCAGGTACCCACTTTATACTTATGGGTGAACATGGACAGCAGGTGTCTTATGGAAACACATCATGTTTTTCAGCCATACTGGAGATTTGAACTCTGGACCTCAGTGTGTGAGCTCAGTGCACTAGTGATCAAGCTATGGGGGACTACTGTAGTTATTACACAAACGAATCAACTTTTATGCACAGTGCAAAAAAATTAAATAATTAAGAGTTATAAAGTATGAACAATGTGTGTAGGGGGAGGGAGGCAAGGATGAAGAAAAATGAGCAGCAATAGCTATAAAGGACTGAAAATGCTTGATCAAGTGATGAAGCAACACGAGTAATGCACGATGACAAACCAAGTGTACAGCCTCTCCTCACTTAGCAACGTACTCTTTTACCGATGACTCGGACTTATGACAAGCTCTCCAATCAGTATGAATACCAAAATAATGTACATCAGAGCTGATTTCTTCTGTTTATTACAATATACAGTACACTACTGTGTAAACATTTAAAAATATACCAGAAATGTTATAAATGGTGCAAAGGTAACACTAAAATAATATCAAAGATGATGGACACAAACCCACTGCCATTATAGTATGCTCCTTACTTAACCCCTTTTAGAGTGCAACGTGCTAGTACGTTTTACGCACCAGGGTTATTGACGTACTAGTACGCGTAAATTCTAGCGCCTTCAAATCTAGCGAGAGAAAGCTGGTAGGCCTACATATGAAAGAATGGGTCTGTGGGGTCTTGCAGCACACAGTGCATAACGAGAAAAAAACCGACCATGTTTTTGGTTCAAAACAGCAACTTTGCACTGTATTTTAGTATGGTATTTATGGTTGTATTCTAGTTTTCCTGGTCTCATTTTATAGAATGGAAGACACATTACAGAAATTGAGATGATATTGATTAGTTTTACAATGAAAAGTACCTTGAAATTGAGCTCCAAGTAGCAGAAATGTTCGATTTTTACCAAAGTTCAAAAGTAAACAAATCATGTCGTGCATCCAATACACGTCAACTGGCGAGTCTAATATTCTTTCACAAGTGCACTGATATTATTTATACCATTTCTACACTAATGCAGTAGTCTGCATAACAGTAAATCTTCTATTTTTTGAGAGAATAAAAATTCAAAGTGGAAAGCAAAAGAAATGTAATAGGGGCCTGGGAACATGACTAATGAACAGGAAATGTTATTTTAGTGCCAGGAATGTGTCTTTTATTCTGGACCCGATTTGGAAATTGGTATCTTTTGAAATTTGTGTGAAATTGGCAAAATTGCCAATTTCTGATCACTATTGGATAGTTGAATTCGGTAAATGGGTGGTTCCTTGTACTCATTCAATAGAAAAAAAAAATGGAGCTCCAGCGAAATAGTTATGATTTCTGTCGACTAGTACAATGGAATTGGCCGAAAATAGGGATCAAAGTGGGTGAAATTGCCGATGCATAAACACTGTCGAGACCGCTAACTTCATGGGAGCATAATTCCGGAAGTTTTCCATTAAATTTCATACTTTTGGCGTCATTACGATCGGGAAAAGATTCTTTATCATTTCAGGGTCGAAAAATTTTCGACCCTGAGAACACGTTTAGGAGAGGGCCTCTCGACCCTGAAAGGGTTAACGATGAATTTGTTTACCGATGAGGTCTTAGGAACAGAACTGTTAAGTGAGGAAAGGCTGTACAGTACTTTACATAAATAGCATATAACCACAAACCAAATCCAGATAACTTAAAATTTTATATAATCCTAATTTCCTTTTTTGACAGCCATCCCCCCCCTCTTTTTTTTTTTTTTTAAGAATACCTGATGTATTGCTTGTATCCTGTCAAGCATACAAATTGAACCATTTCTCACCATACTGTCAAATTTCAATAAAATCTGACACTACCAGCATTAACAGAATACAGTCCAGCAAATTACACAAATAGTATTAGTTTATTATAAACATCTTTGGCATAACTGAAAAATAATGTTGTAATAACCTACTTCTTAGTGTATGGTTCAACAAGAAGTCCTACATTATCCCAAGACTCTGCCAGGAATGGTGGGGCCAGACTGTTGAGACGTTTCACAACCTCAGAGAGATGCATGCTGAAAAGCCAAATTTATATATTACATTACTGTATTAAAAAGGCATTTAGTCAGCTATTTTAGGTGCACTCATGGAGATAATACAGTATTAAGATACTTTTGCCTTCTTAATTAAAACAGCATTTTATTTAAAATTTGGAGTCATTAAGCTGTAATGCTTGTATACTTCTGGAAAAACACCTAGAGACTGACGAAAAATGTGTTTCCTTCTTGAGTTACACTGCCTTGATAGGAAGGCGGGAAAATACAATAATTAAAATGCAGATGGTCGAGATGGAAAGCATATCAAGCAAATTACAAGTTTTTATGCTCTAAGATATTTCTTCCTATTAGTTTTGTCCAAGATGGGCAAAAATTCAACCAAAATTTAGCAGAAGTGCAGTATTAATTATGTACCTGTAATGTCTAATGTGAAGGAATCTTCCAACAGGCCAAGACAGAACACTGAAGCTCATTAGTTAAATACCCTGAAAAAAAAAAAAAAATTGTGTATTATTTTAAACCCAGATAACATGGAAATCATGAATAAAAAAAAAAAAATTTGTAACAACGTACTAATATGATCAATTTCATCAAGTAGAAAAAGGGTTTTTATATGATTATGACATACTTTTATAAATAGCCAATTTCAGATAACCAGTACCTTGAATATTAATATGTAATATTTTATTTTTTTACAAGAAAAGGGGGTAACGGGGTTTAATTCTTATTTAATGCACCCCACACCCTTTCCCAGGTCCCAATTACGAGGGAAATAGGGTGGGGCCCCCAATTTTTTCTTTTGGGCAATATGGTATGTGTGAAAAAAGGGGTTTAAAGGAAAGCTTTTTTTTTTTTTGGGTCCCCTTGCCTTGGTGGGAAGACTGGCAGTGTTAAACAGTATGGATCATACAGCAGTTATAATGGTCGCTGGCAGTTTTTGTACCCATTCTACTATTTGCTACTTGTTTTTAATTTCAGTTTTTTTGTTCAGTTTTCATTGTCATTTTGCCATTTTTTTTTTACCCATACACTGAACTGCTCTGATATTTAACCCTTTGACTGTCGAGGTCGTATAGTATATACGTCATACGAGGTACCGTGTTTGACGTGTATATACTCAAATTCTAGCGGCTTCAAATCAAGCAGGAGAAAGCTGGTAGTCCCACATGAGAGAGAATGGGTCTGTGGTTGGTGTGCACCATAAAAAAATCCTGGAGCAAGCAGTGCATAATGAGAAAAAAAAAAAGTTTTTTTTTAATTAAAATTCCGACTTTGTGGTCTATTTTCGTATAGTATTTATGGTTGTATTCTCGTTTTCTTGGTCTCGTTTGATAGAATGGATAACATATTATATAAATAGAGGTGATTTTGATTGATTTTACTATAAAAAGAACCTGGAAATGGAGCTCAAAGTAGGGGAAATGTTTGATTTTTGCCGATGTTCAAAAGTAAACAAATGATGTCATTGTTCAATAAATGTCCAACTAGCCATTTAATATGCAGTCATGAATGGGTTGATGTTATTTATACAATTATTACAGTATAGCAGTAGTCTGCATAACAGTAAATCTTTATTTTTTGTTTGAATAAAAATTCAAAATAATATCAGAGTAATATCAGAGGGGCCTGGATGTGACCGATGAACAAAGAAAATGTTATTTTAGAGCCAGGAATATCTGCATTATTCATTCTGGACCTTATTTTGAAATTGTCATATTTTTTAATTTTCGTGAAATTGGCCAAATTGCACATTTCTGACCACGTTATTGGGTAGTTGAAATTGGTAAATGGGCAGTTTCTTGTACTCAATCGATAGAAAAAATGCATTTCTAAAAAAGTAATTATGAGTTTGGTCGACTGGAACAATGGAATTAGCCGAAAATAGGGCTCAAAGTGGGCAAAATAGCCGAGGTTGCTAACTTCGCGAGAGCGTAATTCAGTCAGTTTTCCATCAAATTTCGTGTTTTTGGCGTCATTACAATCGGGAAAAGATCTCAATCATTTCATGAGATTTTTTTTTTTTTTTTTTTTTTTTAATTTTGCGACACCAGGAGACACTTCAGAATTGGGGGTTGTGACAGTCAAAGGGTTAAATTTCTATTAATAATCATCCATGCCCAAATTTTTATCCCATTTCATTATCTTATGACAACTGCTGGCTACTTTATTGTTCCAAATTGTATATTATGCTAAATAGCACAACTTTGACTATTTAAAATAAAAAGCTGCTAAATTATCAATAAAAATAATTTTTACATACTGCAGTACAGTGGAACCTTGGTTTTCATCATTAATTCACTCCAGAAAGTCTGATGACAACTGAAGCAATATTTCCTATAAGAAATACAATGTAAATCCACTTAATCCATTCCAGGCACCCAAAAGTATAAACAAAAAATACATTTTATAGAGAATAACTATAGTTTTACATACAGAAAACAATGATTAATAAATATAAAGGACTAACGAAATGGACAGATGAACATTTATTATCACTTGCCCTTACTGAAGACTTGTTGGCGTATGGAAGTCGAGAAGAGGAGGAGGAGGAGGAGGAGGAGATTATTGGTTGGAAGGGAAATCATCCTCCATAAGGACTTCAGCTATCAAGTCCTTATCCAAGGTTGCCTCCCTTCTTTGTCTTGCATGGCACTGGACCCTGCCACACAAAAAAAATCTGTCCAGAAAGGTCTGTTTCTGGTGTGTCTAAGATTTGCTTAAAATGGGACAAGGCATTGTCATTGAACATGTTGCAGACAGTTTGCAAGAGCATTGTTAGGGTGATATTTCTCCATAAAACTTTGCAACTCTCACTGCTTTGCACACGTCCTTAATCTCTGAAGGCGGCACATTCTCCCCTTTCGCTTCCTCCTCCTCCTCCTCCTCCTCCTCCTCCTCTGAACCATTTTCCTCGGCTGCGATCTGTTGCTGATCCAGTTGAAGGTGTTGCAACTCTTCAGTGGTTAGCTCTTCCCTGTGGTCGTTCACCAACTCTTCCACACACTGGCCACTCGCATCCAACCCGATACTTTGCTAGAGTTTTCTTGAATTCTGTCGTGTTTCTCACCTTCTTTATCACAGGGCTGGCACTCAGAACTTTCTTTGGCCCCATGGTGGCTTATTTAGCAGTTGCACTCAATAAACAAGCACAAAAAAACAGATTATGAAGAATGATTGAAGACCCTTAAATTACATTACTTGTTAGATGAACAATGCGGGGAGACATGATTGAAGTAAGTGGAAGATGGGTATTAATAAAGGGGATATAAATAAGGTCTTGAGGATCTTTCTCCAAGAGAACCCACAGTAATGGATTCAGATTAGACAAGTTTAGATTTAGAAAGGATATAGGAAAGTATTGGTTTGGAAATATGGTAGTTGATGAGTGGAACAGTCTGCCTAGCTGGGTTATTGAGGCTAAAACCTTGGGTAGTTTCAAATTTAGGTTGGATAAATACATGAGTGAGGGGTTGGATTTAAGTGGGACTTGCACATGAGTGGATAGAGTTAACAGAGCTTATTTCTTGGGTGGCATTAAATATTTTGTTAGTGGGATGGATTGTAAAGGACCTGCCTAGTATGGACCAACAGGCCTGCTGCAGTGTTCTTCCTTTCTTATGTTCTTATGGATGAATGCACAGGGTAATGGTCACTCGACAAGAAAAAGCCAGACTGACTCAGAATGCATGGGATGCTTTGTGTGGGCATGAGCAGGCGGACATGTTTGGTACGGCGGACCGACGAAAACCGAGAAATGAAAAGTGGGACAAAATTTTGATGAAAAATGTCTAAAACCAAATTCGATGAAAACCAGGGCAAACGAAAACCAAGGTTCCACTGTATATAGTATTGAATTTCTTTTTCAACCACTGTACATAATGCCAATACTGTACCCTTCAGTATATGTGAATAATGGGGAAAAAATTCTGGGTGGGCAAGTCAGTATTCTACATTACATTATTAACATAATCAAAAGGAAGCACTAAACCTACAAGGTTCATACAGCCTACACTACACTAGTTACGTACAATGGGGAAAAAATTCTGGGTGGGCAAGTCAGTATTCTACATTACATTATTAACACAATCAAAAGGAAGCACTAAACCTACAAGGTTCATACAGCCTACACTACACTAATTACATACAATGGGTTCACTGAAGTACAATCAAGCATACACTAAATTCCCTCAGAGATACTGTCAAACTAACACTTCAGCTAGATAACCTGTGCACTACAGCATGAAGATACAGTCCTAACCCTATTATTAGATTCTGTGTTTTTATGTAAACCATTCACAAGTGCTCACAATGGTTCATCATTAAGGACAAGGATATACGTACTCTAATTGGAATATTTTAATTTTATTACCCAAATTAAAGATTTTTAACATTAGTTGACTAATATTTACACTAATTATAACTAAGGATAAATACATTTAATTATCATAAAACAAATGAATAGTATTTCTGCAAGCACTGCATTTCTTTCATATCACTTGTAGTTATATACATGCAGTACAATACTTCAGTGAAATATGTAAATCAGACAAGAATAACCCATATCGTGGCCACAAGAATTTCTTACAATACACAAGGAATTCCACCAACAAATGGCTATCACTTTCGTGTCTCAATATTCAAAAAGTGGTTTCAGAATATTTTTGAGAAGTCCCATAACTTGACAGTTCCATCATCACTGGAAGATGCAAGTAACCCTATTACTGCTGGATTCCAGGAAACACTATTCACATCTTCTGAATGTGCCTGAGGTATTGTTAAAATAAGGTCAAACACAGGAGCATTTTTTTCCGAATTAGGATGCTCTTTGAAAATACGAATTGCATCATCTCCACATGATGTGGCAATGGCTCCTGAAAGATGGCACCAATCAATATCATAGATTGTCCGATTGTGGTACCCAGACAAAGTACACACGCATTTCCAAACAGGTTCATTGTTTGGTGTGGCAATTCCTTCAGTGTTTCCTGGTTTATATTCCTGCCAAATCTTCACGGTGTTATCATCAGAACAAGATGCCAATCGATGTCCTGAAGCGTCAAAAGCAAGACTCCAAACAGTTGATTCATGCCCATTCAAAGTGCAAAATACAGACCAGTCATCCGCATCTTCTTTGTAAAGTTTGATGCAGTTGTCATAGGAAGCTGATGCAAGAATATCAGCATTTGGATGAAAAACTACTTTTTTTACATCCTGAGTGTGGGATGGCAAGACTGATGAACACTCATACTCATCATCATCACCAACTTCCCACACCCATACGGACTTATCTCTAGAACAAGTGGCCAATAGTGACCCTGATGCTGACCAAGCAACACACTTCACTTCGTTTTCGTGACCTTCTAATGTTGCAATACACTCTATTTCATTGGCTTTACAGTCCCAGATATTGACAGTGGCATCAAAACTAGCAGAGGCCATGTTCCTTCCACAGGGAGACCATGCCACACATCGTACAGTACGTGTGTGGGCTTCACTAAGAACATTCTTGTTAATCCAAGTATCCCCTTCCTTAGCCCAAAGGCGAATAGAGCGATCAGAGCCACACGAGGTGAGGATTGTGCCCTGGGGATTCCATGATACATTCCACACTCTGTCTTTGTGGCCTGTCAATGTTTCCAGAGCAGTAGCCATCCTTCCTTTTCAGCAGTCTGGAAGAAGAAACAATGTCATGTGGACTTGTCATACTGCTCATTATATGTCAACACTGGCAATATTACCATAAACCACAAAGTGATCAACCTAAAGAAATCACTACCACTCATTCACATGATGTGTGATAAAAGATGAACGATGGTTTTTAGATGCAAACATCTAAGAGTAAAAAATTTATATATACATTGCACTACATATTTAGTTATAACAACCTGTGCTGTGCTGTAAAACAGTCATGTGACAGCAAAATCACCTCGTGTGATGAAGCATGGCAGGAAAATCAACCTGTGCAAAGGCGAGTCACTAAAACCAATCTCTGATGCGAAAGATAACCAAGCCTGTGTTGATAGAGCACAACATGAAAACCATTCAGGGTAATGGGTACATTAGGCAAACAGTTCTCACTAACCTTGCAAAATGTCATACTAGATGAAGGTAGCCAAACATTACTATAATCATAACCAAGCACTAAACCAATAAGGGTCATAAAGTACTGCAGGGTATGGTTTGCTAAAAGGTGTAATGTGCCTGATCAGAGACCAGCGATGGTAAAGAGTATAAAAGAGGTAGAGCTAGGAAGGGTGGTGAGGAATGCTAAGAGTGCTAAAGAAAATATAAACAAAGAGGCAGCCAAACAATGTTGTAGGGTATCTAATTTTAATAAAAGTTTCTTTGCATTTTTGTCCAGGATAAACCTTACCCTCTTATTTTGGATAAACTTTAAATATTTTTTATTAATATTAATAAAAATATTAATACAAGTACAGCCTCTCTTCATATAGCAGTGTACTTTTTTATTGATTCAGACTTACAACAGGTTCTCTGACCAGTATGCATACTTAAATAATGTATATTAAGAGCCGATTTCCTCTATTCTCTATTACAATACAGCCTCTTCACACTTAACAGTGGAGTACCGTTCCTAAGATCATATCGGTAAATGAATTCGTCACTAAGTGAGGAGCATACTATAATGGTAATGAGTTTGTGTCAACCATCTTTGATATTGTTTTAATGTCACCTTTGCACCATTTGTAACATTTCTAGTACATTTTTGAATGTTTATACAGTAGTGTACTGTAAGTCATTAAACAGAATAGAGGAAATCAGCTCTAATATACATGACGTATGCATACTGGTCAGAGCCCATCGTGAGTGAGTTGTCGGTAAACCAAGAGAGGAGAGGCTGTATACAGTACACTACTGTATAAACATTTAAAAATATACCAGAAGTGTTATAAATGGTGCAAAGGTGACATTAAAACAATATCACAGATGGTCGACACAAACCCACTACCATTACAGTATGCTCCTCACTTAGCGATGAATTCATTTACCCACGTGGTCTTAGGAACAGAACTCTGGCATCGAGGAGAGGTTGTAGTAATATAAATATTAATATTATTATTATCTATATGAACATGCTGAACTTCCATGAAATAAAGTGAAAGTTGTAAGTGTTATAACCAGTAGAAATAAAATGAATTAGTATGCAAAAGTTACATGTATAGGTAAATCCTGAGACTAAATTACCAACAGTTACGTAATCAACAAACCCAGATTATACAGTTATCAGCCACCACACTTAACCACATACTATACAAGGTGCTGAATGGCAGTAAAGAATAAGTGCTACCATCGCCAAAATTCAGGTTAGTGAATTAATGAATTCCTTAATGTTTCATCTGTGGTAGTGTAGATATTGTCGCCTCCATCTGTAAGTTAGCTCAAAACCTCATAAAAAGTGTGATAACTTAAGCTTCATAACTCCAGTCACCTCCATGTCTGGGTTTTTATTCCCACTGTTTGAAAGTAGTGTATATTCTTTTTTTTTGCTGTGCAGTCTCATAACTACCATGAAAATAAATCAAGTCAGTCAGGCATTGTTCCCATAAAACTTAATGATCATCTCATCACCTCAATGGAAACAAGTCACCATTTGGCTTTTTTTGGGTTATCCTAGGTAATTTACACTGCATGATAACTGTACTTATGTGTACATGTGCCTAAATAAATTTACTAATCACTTACTGCATTTACATAGACAAGGTTGAATTTGCAAAAACTGGATATACATGAACTCATAATGGCAGAGAAATTTTTTAAATGCACACCTGGGGAAATGAAGGCATTCAAGGTTAATCCAAGGAAGGGAAGAACAATTCCAGTTCCTTGAATCAACAGCCAATTTACTCTGCCTGCCCCTGAAGGGGCGGGCAGAGTAAATCAGCTGAAACACAAACATACGTAGCTTACTACAGTCCCTACAGCATTTTTTTTTGTGATGCCTATGAATGATACCTACAATAATACAAATATCTATTTTTACATGTAAAGGTTTGCAGGCCGAGCAGACATCAATGCTACATAGAAATCTGCTTATGTTGAGCACTTCGGGCAAATTAGGCAAATTTTGTCCCAGGATGCAACCCACACCAGTCAACTAACACCCAGGTACCCATTTTACTGATGGATGAATAGGGACAACAGGTGTCCTATGGAAACGCGTCCTATTTTCCAGGTGTACCAGGGATCAGAACCCCGGACCTTAGTGTGCGAATAATGACACTTAAGATAATAAAGCAGGTCGATAAAAAAAAAAAAAAAAAAAAGACGATAGAAATTTATTAAGTTAAAAGAATATTGTAGAGATATATGACTACTACATACCATGCTAACAATTCCCACATTAGACGTGTTTCTTGACACTGGTTGTCTATGTTCACCCATCAGTAAAATGGGTACCTGGGTGTTGGCGGACTGGTGTGGGCGACATCCTGGGTGTTAGCGGACTGGTGTGGGCGGCATCATGGGTGTTAGCGGACTGGTGTGGGCGGCATCCTGGGTGTTAGCGGACTGGTGTGGGCAGCATCCTGGGTGTTAGCGGGCTGGTGTGGGCGGCATCCTGGGTGTTAGCGGGCTGGTGTGGGCGGCATCCTGGGTGTTAGCGGGCTGGTGTGGGCGGCATCCTGGGTGTTAGCGGACTGGTGTGGGCGGCATCCTGGGTGTTAGCGGACTGGTGTGGGCGGCATCCTGAGTGTTAGTGGACTGGTGTGGGCGGCATCCTGGGTGTTAGCGGACTGGTGTGGGCAGCATCCTGGGTGTTAGCGGACTGGTGTGGGCAGCATCCTGGGTGTTAGCGGGCTGGTGTGGGCGGCATCCTGGGTGTTAGCGGGCTGGTGTGGGCGGCATCCTGGGTGTTAGCGGGCTGGTGTGGGCGGCATCCTGGGTGTTAGCTTGTAATCTTATGATTACAAGCATTGATCCTGATACCAACCTCTTATTTAATGACTTAAATGATTCAAACAGTTACTGTAATTACTAAACAGCAGAACAATCAAAGGCACTTCTCAGAGCTAACAACAACATAACTATCTTTAACTACAATATCAGATCTTTAAGCAAGCATTATGATGACCTCCTAGCATTACTAAATTCCTTGCATGCCAATATGTCCATCATTACACTAACTGAAACCTGGCTAAAGCCTGATACTACAGATGTCTATGCCATTCCTGGTTACACAGCCATACACAACTGTAGGCCAGACCAAGGGGGGGTGGCACTGCTATTTTACTACTCAGACCAACTAGAATGTATCACTAAAACTTGCACAAGGGGGTGAACATGGGGAATTTTAATAGCTAAAATTTAAATCCAAATGCCTACAAAAACCTCTCACAGTGATAAACATCTACAGAGTTCCACAATCAAACATTAGCCAATTTAGTCAAAACCTAGGAAGTATGATAACTGATGCATGCATGAACAAAGATCACTTACTACTCTCAGGTGACTTCAATATAAATCTCCTGCAAGACCAGGACCCACACGTTACTGAATTCACAAACACAATGAGTAACTGCATGTTGCTACCAACAGTAACAAAACCTACAAGAGTTACCTACAAGAGTTACAGAGACTAGCGTTTCCCTACTTGACCACATCTGGACCAACACCATATCCCCTTTAAAATCAGGCACAATTACAGATAATACCACAGACCACTACCCTACTTTCCTCATAACAACTCTTGGTAAAATACCCCAAGACACTACTAAAGTCACCTTCAGACTTCACAATGAGGCAGCCATTAATAACTTCACAACAGCAGTAACAAACATTGCCTGGCACACTGAGCTAGAAATCTATACAGACATTGACGAATGTTTTAATAATTTTCTAAAAAAGACCCAATACCTTTATAACATGCCTGCCCTAAAAAAACTAAACAGATGACAGCTAAGAGACTGAACAGTCCCTGGCTAACACCCAGCATTCTCAAATCCATAAATACAAAACACCGATATGAAAAACAGTACAGAATGGGTCACATAACCAGAGACCAAACAAAACGTTACTCGTCAATCCTAACCAGCTGATAAGAAGGGCAAAAAAATTGTATTATGAGAACAGATTATCCAACTTACGAGGTGTGATATAAAAAAGACTGGAAGACCCTATCAGAAATTCTGGGAACAAAAAAGATATCACGACATAGCGAAATAAAATTAGCAAAATCAGATGAACCCCAACTCCCACCAACAGAAACAGCAAACAGACTCAATGATTTCTTCTCCACTATAGGTCAAAACCTTGCCATATAAAATCCCAAGCTCAGATACCCCACCAAATGACTACCTTACTGGCAACTACCCGAAACACACTGTTCCTAGCTCCGACTAACCCATACGAAGTCTCCTTATTATCAATGCACTGAAAAACAAAGGCAGGAGATTTAAATACCTTACCACCCTTTATATACAAAAAGCGTCACAAGTACTATCACCAATCATTGCAACACTAACAAATCCATCGAATCCTCCACCTTCCTACATTTCTCAAAATAGCAAGGGTCACCCCGATCATAAAGGAGGAGACCAAACAGAGTTGAATAACTATAGGCCCAATATCCAATTTACACCTCTCAAAAATCTTCGAAAAATTAATTATAAACGAATCTACTCCTACCTCATCCCCCAAAACTTCTCAACCTGCCAATTTGGATTCAGGCCTAATAAAAATACTAATGATGCTATTAAAACACATGCTAGAAAATATATACACTGCAATAGAGAAAAAGAAGTCCCACTGGGGATCTTCATTGACTTACGTAAAGCTTCTGATACAGTTGCCCATGACTTGCTCCACGTAAAATTGTCACACTATGGTATTTAGGGGGCACCCCCTCAACTACCTCAAGTCTTCCTCCAGCAACAGAAGCCATTATGTGTACGCAATGGGGCAAGCTCTTCCGCAAAAACCAATTACAGTTGGTGTCCCACAGGGAAGTGTCCTTGGCCCTCTTCTCTTTCTCCTATACATAAATGACCTACCAAATGCTTCCCAATTACTCAACCCACACTTTTTGCAGATGACACTACATAGTCTTCCCCTCACCCGAGCCCAGTCAGTACCAATACTTTAAACACCGAATTACAGAAAATATCTCCCTGGATGAGGACTAAAACTTACACTAAACATTGACAAAACCTACTTCATTCAGTTTGGTAACAGAGCTACAGATGTACCTCTTAACATAAAGGATTCACCTATCACAAAGCTAACAGAGGGAAAATTCCTAGGAATCCACCTCGATAATACTAAAATTTTCATACACATATACAACAATTTTTTAAGAAAATCTCCAAGACTGTAGGCATACTATCGAAGTTTAGGGTTTACTATGTTCCACAGTCAGCCCTCCTGGCCCTTTATCACTTTATTTACCCCTATCTCACCTATGGAATTTGTGCATGGGGCTCAACAACAATTAACCATCTCAGACCACTAATTACCCAACAAAAGGCTGCAGTTAAAATGATAAATTCTCACTACAGACAACACACTCCACCAATATTCAAAAACACTCAACCTACTCACCATACAAAACATCCAAATTACTATTGCTCTATTTCATACATCGAACACTTAACTCTGATAATTAACCCTCCCCCCAAAAAATCTTCTTGCCAAACCTCAACAGAACACATGACCATAACCAAGGCACAGATCACTCTTTGATGTTCCTCGTGTCCATCTCACGCTATGCAAAAACTCAATGCACATAAAAGGCCCTAAAATCTGGAATTCATTACCTGTAAATAAAAAGAACACTACCCGTTTATTTAAAATTTAAGTCTCTTTCAAAGAAACACTTACTCATCAAAACCAATAAATTTCTGAATTTAAAGGGAAACCCTTTTAAAATTGTATTATCCTATATGTTACTCACAATTTACTCACAAATGTAAACCCAGGGGCCCAATCTAACTATTATTTTTTTTAAATACACTACCTAACAGAATACTCCATTCGACTGAATGTACAGCAATGCATGCAACCATATGACCTGTCTTTGTAATACTCATTTGTGCTTTATAGTTATCTGTTTACAATAATGTTTTATCACTGATTTCATCATTGCTTAGTTAATCTTAAGTTAATTTTAAGCCAGCCCGTAATGCTATGCATATAAGTGGCTTTGGCATGCTGCTCTTACCTGTATTTTTTGTACCTCTGTTTGTATGCTTAAATTACTAAAATTACTGGTGTGGGCGGCATCCTGGGTGTTAGCGGACTGGTGTGGGCGGCATCCTGGGTGTTAGCGGACTGGTGTGGGCGGCATCCTGGGTGTTAGCGGACTGGTGTGGGCGGCATCCTGGGTGTTAGCGGACTGGTGTGGGCGGCATCCTGGGTGTTAGCGGACTGGTGTGGGCGGCTTTCCCGGGTGTTAGCGGACTGGTGTGGGCGGCATCCTGGGTGTTAGCGGACTGGTGTGGGCGGCATCCTGGGTGTTAGTGGACTGGTGTGGGCGGCATCCTGGGACAAAACTGACCTAATTTGCAGGAAATGCTCAACATAACATGGGACTTTCTACATAATAGTATGTCACTGATGTCAGCTGTGATATATATACCTTGTACATGTACTTGTGGTAAATAAAGATTATTATTACCCGCCACAACAACAGAAATGACATGGTGGCCACTTTTTGGGTTATCAAGGGTAATTTACTTAAATGTTACTGTGCAATACAGTGGTCATCTACAAGTGAGTAACCGTACCCAGTCGTATAGCAACGTCAGCTTAGTAAGCTGTGGTGGGTGAACAAGCTGGAAGAGTCAGCTTGATGGAGTAATCAAGCTGGACCACAGACTCTCACCTGCACTATAAATGACGAAGAAACAGATGCTTCTTCCCTAGAAGAGCTATGTAAGGTAAAGATAAACTTCCCAGGATGAGGAGCGAGGGTAACGTGCCGGTGTACGGAGGACCAGAAGAGCGAGACGTCCACCCTTCACCAGGACTGGAGCAACACTGGTCAGCTTAGTGAAGTTGCTGTCTCATGTGCACTCAAAATATTCAAATGTTTTAAATACACCTCCATATATTGACCTATTATATATTAAATACACCTCCATATAATGACCTTATATATATATATATTAAATGCGTTACACAAGAAATATGCCTTTAAAAATAACTGAGCTTAATATATAAAAAATACATAATACTAAAACGATACACTTCCATCAGTTACAATATTAATTAAAATATTATTTTAATTAGTTTATTTTTACCTAATAAAATTTGGTATATGTTTTCAGTGCTATTGATGATAAAATAGATATAAAATTTTATTTTTACCGTGTTTGTTATACTATGCACTGCCAAGAACTAATATTTTATAATTGATAAATCTCTCTTTTTTGGCTATCTTTTAGATAAATTATAATGGTAAGTGAAAAAATATATACTTTTATATACTAATGAAAGGACCCTTGATAGCAGCATCAACGTTGTCATGGCAACCAGAGCCCTTACTGACATTAACATCTCAACTTTAACTAATAAACAAGTTTAACTAAGAAATCCCTCCTCAGTTACCATCACAGAGTGTATAATACACACAGTGGGTCTTCATGTGTGTAAAAATTTCCATATAAAGACTCCTAAAATATTACATTAACATTAACTATTACCTCAAGTTAACTGGAAGTACAAATTAACTTTTTTAATACAGTAAGACTTGTGATTAACAATCATCACTTCACTATAATGAAGGTAAGATAGGCTACATATATATTAAACCAAATATATTAACCAGTAGGCCTATATATTTGTTACTGAAGGCTGGACAACTGTCTTCCTCTCATCACTCTACTAAAACAAAAATACAAATTTCTTTACTGTGGGTCGATAGACGAAGTGAGTCTGTATAAATAGATGGCTAAAAATAAGTCGGAAAATAAAACACCAATAAATTTATAGGCCTACCCGGTAAGAATATACTACATTGCAGACATTGCAAAGACCTAAATGTTACTTAAACACCATATATGTATTTTTTTTTTCAAATTTATTATGCAGACAGACATTCCTCCAAAAATAAATGGAACTTTTTTCCAGCCATTATGAAGCAAAAAATATTTAAGTCAGATCAAAATATCAACGTTTTTAACATGGCAGAATTATATAAGGATATATAGGTTAATATATTTGTTTATGTATAACCTGAGAACAGTCATTATATATGACAGTCATTATATGACAGTCATTATATGACAGTCATTATATGACAGTCATTATATGACAGTCATTATATATGACAGTCATTATATGACAGTCATTATATGACAGTCATTATATATGACAGTCATTATATGAGTCATTATATATGACAGTCATTTATATGACAGTCATTGTATATGACAGTCATTAAATATGACAGTCATTATATATGAGTCATTATATATGAGTCATTATATATGACAGTCATTATATGAGTCATTATATATGACAGTCATTATATATGACAGTCATTATATGACAGTCATTATATATGACAGTCATTATATGAGTCATTATATATGACAGTCATTATATATGACAGTCATTGTATATGACAGTCATTATATATGAGTCATTATACATGACAGTCATTATATATGACAGTCATTATATATGATAGTCATTATATATGATAGTCATTATATATGACAGTCATTATATATGACAGTCATTATATATGGAACTCATTATATATGACAGTCAATATATATGACAGTCATTATATATGAGTCATTATATGACAGTCATTATATGACAGTCATTATATATGACAGTCATTATACATGACAGTCATTATATATGACAGTCATTATATATGATAGTCATTATATATGACAGTCATTATATATGACAGTCATTATATATGACAGTCATTATATATGATAGTCATTATATATGACAGTCATTATATATGACAGTCATTATATATGACAGTCATTATATATGACAGTCATTATATATGAGTCATTATATGACAGTCATTATATGACAGTCATTATATATGACAGTCATTATATATGATAGTCATTATATATAACAGTCATTATATATGGAACTCATTATATATGACAGTCATTATATATGACAGTCATAATATATGGAACTCATTATATATGACAGTCATTATATATGAGTCATTATATGACAGTCATTATATATGACAGTCATTATATATGGAAGTCATTATATATGAGTCATTATATGACAGTCCTTATATGACAGTCATTATATATGACTATTACTATGTATACCATTTTGATGTTCGACTATTACTATGAAACAATTTTTGCCCATATGGAGACAGAGACTTAAATTAACTGATCTGTATATTTCGACCCCCTTGTGAGACCCTCATCACCTGAAGAAGATCCCAGAAGATAGTCAAAATATACAGATTAATTAATATTTTGAGTTTGTCTCCACGTGGGTTATACCATACATACTAACATATGTTTAAATTACCCAGGACAGCCCCCCAAAAAAGGTCAAAGTGACCTATCACAGTATAGGTACGAGGTACATAATGATGTTACAGCTAACTTTCATCGGGGTCCTTGTAATATATTATTTAAACTTTGAAAGCTAAAACAGCTTAGTAAGCTTAAAACCAGAGTCATCACCAGTGTCTACACTGCTAGTAGCTGGTGAAGGTCATGGGGTTATCATAGGTGATTTACACTATGTATGATAATTGTACCTATGTGTACCTGTGCCTAAATAAACTCACTTATTGTCTTATTTTGCTGTGTCTCAATTTTTAACCTGTGGATCTTGTACTGACAGACATAATGTATGAGAAGCTTCAGTGGTATGTACTTAGTCAGTGCCTGACAGACATGGCTGTAAATAAGCAATATGTTAACAACACCAAGACCACTCAGTGTATATACAGTGACATATACATCTCTCTCAGTGTATATATAGTGACATATACATCTCTCTCAGTGCATATACAGTGGCATATACATCTCTCAGTGTATATACAGTGGCATATACATCTCTCAGTGTATATACAGTGACTATACATCTCTCTCAGTGTATATACAGTGACATATACATCTCTCAGTGTATATACAGTGGCATATACATCTCTCAGTGTATATACAGTGACGTATACATCTCTCAGTGTATATACAGTGGCATATACATCTCTCTCAGTGTATATACAGTGACATATACATCTCTCTCAGTGCATATACAGTGGCATATACATCTCTCAGTGTATATACAGTGGCATATACATCTCTCAGTGTATATACAGTGACTATACATCTCTCTCAGTGTATATACAGTGACATATACATATCTCAGTGTATATACAGTGGCATATACATCTCTCAGTGTATATACAGTGACGTATACATCTCTCAGTGTATATACAGTGGCATATACATCTCTCTCAGTGTATATACAGTGACATATACATCTCTCTCAGTGCATATACAGTGGCAAATACATCTTCAGTGTAATATACAGTGGCATATACATCTCTCAGTGTATATACAGTGACTATACATCTCTCTCAGTGTATATACAGTGACATATACATCTCTCAGTGTATATACAGTGGCATATACATCTCTCAGTGTATATACAGTGACGTATACATCTCTCAGTGTATATCAGTGGCATATACATCTCTCTAAGTGTATATACAGTGACATATACATCTCTCTCAGTGATATACAGTGGCATATACATCTCTCAGTGTATATATCAGTGGCATATACATCTCTCCAGTGTATATACAGTGACTATACATCTCTCTCAGTGTATATACAGTGACATATACATCTCTCAGTGTATATACAGTGGCATATACATCTCTCTCAGTGTATATACAGTGACATTACATCTCTCTCAGTGCATATACAGTGGCATATACATCTCTCAGTGTATATACAGTGGCATATACATCTCTCAGTGTGTATACAGGACTATACATCTCTCTCAGTGTATATACAGTGACATATTACATCTCTCAGTGTATATACAGTGGCATATACATCTCTCAGTGTATATACAGTGACGTATACATCTCTCAGTGTATATACAGTGGCATATACATCTCTCTCAGTGTATATACAGTGACATATACATCTCTCTCAGTGCATATACAGTGGCATATACATCTCTCAGTGTATATACAGTGGCATATACATCTCTCAGTGTATATACAGTGACTATACATCTCTCTCAGTGTATATACAGTGACATATACATCTCTCAGTGTATATACAGTGGCATATACATCTCTCAGTGTATATACAGTGACGTATACATCCCCTCAGTGTATAACAGTGGCATATACATCTCTCTCAGTGTATATACAGTGACATATACATCTCTCTCAGTGCATATACAGTGGCATATACATCTCTCAGTGTATATACAGTGGCATATACATCTCTCAGTGTATATACAGTGACTATACATATCTCTCAGTGTATATACAGTGACATATACATCTCTCAGTGTATATACAGTGGCATATACATCTCTCAGTGTATATACAGTGACATATACATCTCTCAGTGTATATACAGTGGCATATACATCTCTCTCAGTGTATATACAGTGACATATACATCTCTCAGTATATATACAGTGACATACACATCTCTCTCAGTGTATATACAGTGACATATACATCTCTCAGTGTATATACAGTGACATATACCTCTCTCAGTGTGTATATACAGTGGCATATACATTTCTCTCAGGTGGCCCGGTGGCCTGGTGGCTAAAGCTCCCGCTTCACACACGGAGGGCCCGGGTTCGATTCCCGGCGGGTGGAAACATTTCGACACGTTTCCTTACACCTGTTGTCCTGTTCACCTAGCAGCAAATAGGTACCTGGGTGTTAGACGACTGGTGTGGGTCGCATCCTGGGAGACAAGATTAAGGACCCCAATGGAAATAAGTTAGACAGTCCTCGATGACGCACTGACTTTCTTGGGTTATCCTGGGTGGCTAACCCTCCGGGGTTAAAAATCCGAACGAAATCTCTCTCTCTCAGTGTATATACAGTGGCATATACATCTCTCAGTATATATACAGTGACATACACATCTCTCTCAGTGTATATACAGTGACATATACATCTCTCAGTGTATATACAGTGACATATACATCTCTCAGTGTATATACAGTGGCATATACATCTCTCAGTGTATATACAGTGGCATATACATCTCTCTCAGTGTATATACAGTGACATATACATCTCTCAGTGTATATACAGTGACGCATACATCTCTCAGTGTATATACAGTGGCATATACATCTCTCTCAGTGTTATACAGTGACATATACATCTCTCTCAGTGCATATACAGTGGCATATACATCTCTCAGTGTATATACAGTGGCATATACATCTCTCAGTGTATATACAGTGACTATACATTTCTCTCAGTGTATATACAGTGACCCTATACATTCTCAGTGTATATACAGTGGCATATACATCTCTCAGTGTATATACAGTGGCATATACATCTCTCTCAGTGTATATACAGTGACATATACATCTCTCAGTGTATATACAGTGACGCATACATCTCTCAGTGTATATACAGTGGCATATACATCTCTCTCAGTGTATATACAGTGACATATACATCTCTCTCAGTGCATATACAGTGGCATATACATCTCTCAGTGTATATACAGTGGCATATACATCTCTCAGTGTATATACAGTGACTATACATTTCTCTCAGTGTATATACAGTGACATATACATCTCTCAGTGTATATACAGTGACATATACATCTCTCAGTGTATATACAGTGGCATATACATCTCTCAGTGTATATACAGTGGCATATACATCTCTCTCAGTGTATATACAGTGACATATACATCTCTCAGTGTATATACAGTGACGTATACATCTCTCAGTGTATATACAGTGACATATACATCTCTCAGTGTATATACAGTGACATACATCTCTCAGTGCATTTAGTGACATATACAAACCTCTCAATTTATATACGATGTATATTACAAAAAAATAGCAAGTTTCGGTTATAGATAAATAAAAGAAAACATAATGTGAACTTTCATATACATGTATATATATATTTCCTTGATAATGTGAGAAGTCACGAAAGTTCTTGGAATTTCGCTGTTTTTCACAATTGTTCTTCTGCATATATATGTATGTATAGTAATAATATACCTTTTTAATTAATAATTATTCGCCTATATGGCCTAAATTTTCAGATAAGTTGAGAAACATCAATGAACGTAACTTTGGATTAAGGAAGTTGAAAATTAAATCAACAGGTATTGACAATATAGGTTTTTTTTATTCAAAATGGCAGATGTTATATAAAGTCCCCCATTGAACGTAATTATTTTTTAATGTTTCAATAAGCAAAAAAAAAATAATTACTTACTAAAATGAATAAAATAATAATATAAACTTATACGAGAATAAAAAAAATAATTATGGGTGTAAATGATTATTAGCTGATGTTACTATAAAGAAAAACTAATCTATAATTTCCTTATTATTTATTTATATTTAATGTTTTGTTTCCTGAATACCGTCGAGTTATAGGCCTGAGCTTGCTACCATCTGCAGCTCATAAGACTGCCATCCCCACGAGCCCCTTTGAGGCGGGGTAGATGGCAAACCAGAGGCCTAGCTTCTCTCTACGAGCCCCGTGAGGGCGGGGAATGTGGCTAGGCCTGGGGACACTTGGTCCCAAAGATGAGGAGGTACTGTACCTCCTCCCATGGGAGACTTAAGTCTCGAGACACTCCCCAGATAGGGAGCCAAGGCCGGGTCACCACTACTTGGAAAAGACCCGGGCCGGGAGAATACCGGCGAAAAAAAAAAAAAAAAAAGAATACCGTCGAATAAAAAAAAAAACCTTATCTATCTGACCCTTAAATAAAGTATTAAAATTTTGTGAATCATTTATAACAATTAGAAATCTAACTGAAATGGGTAATGAAATTTTGCTCGTCTGTATAACTAAGTGATAGTAGACACTTGTCCTGTCTCCTGAGGAATATTATAACTAATCGGGTAATAATTTTTCAAGTCACAATGTAACTTAGACCAGCGTCAGGAGACATTTGTCCTATTTCCTGATTACCCTGAACTTTAATGTTATTTAGATCTTCCATTTTTACATTATTAATCATTTATTAGTCGTATCTATGTTTTACTTGTTTGAGTCGATAGTATTGCAGCTCTTGTTCCTCAGATCAAGAGCCACCTTCTTATTTTGAAGGGGTAACTTGTACAAACTTCTTTATGCACTAATTATAACTTTATAATTTTTTAATATAATTATTACAATAATTTATGTAACTTCGTTAAGTAAATTAATTTACAATGTACATATATATAAATTATCGCAGTTAATGGTAAATAACCAGCAGTTATTTTTAATGAAAAACCGGTCTGTCTGTTGTACTGACTTGTTATTGTGATGATTACTACTACTGCTAAGACTATTGTTGCTACTACTACTATTGTTACTACTACAACTGCTACTACCACTACTACTACTATTACTACTACTACTACTAATGCTACTACTACTACTACTACTACTACTGCTACTATTATTACTGCTGCTACTACCACGACTACTGCTACTACTATTACTGCTATCACTACTCCACTCCTGCTTATACTACTATTCCTACAACAACTGCTGCTGCCACTACTACTACTGCTACTACTGTAATAAAGTTGGTAGAATTACCGACAATATGTAAAGTAAAAGGACACAAGTGCAACTAATGTGACATTTATTGTGGCAACGTTTCGCTCTCCAGGAGCTTTATCAAGCCATTACAAACAATACATGGACACAGAGGGTATATAAAGGCTCAGAGTGAGGTGTAATACTAGTGAGGTACCATTTCGATGTTCACTAGTGGTAGTAGTAGTAGTAGTAGTGGTAGTGACAAAAGTAATACACATGGATAAATTGTCATTTTTGTGGAAATTGGTGTCACGCCCCTTGTGCAGATATCCCAGAACTAGCTACAAGCAGTATTAAAACAGAGAAGTGTTTTTGGGTATGCTCAAATGAGGAAAAACAGTGGACTAAAATCACAAGGGTATTAAAAGAGGACAACATCAAAGCTGCTTTCATAGAAAACCTGGAAGCTTTCTACAACAGATGGGAACATAAAATGTCTGGGCTGAATGGTACTGCCCTTGATACTGGCCATGTAGTCAGAAACTGTAAGGCTGGAGGTGATGTCCTGGTAGTCAGTAAATGTGGGGCTGATAGTGCTGTCCTGGGAGACAGTAATGGTGAAGCTGGAGGTGCTGTCCTGGGAGACAGTAATGGTGAAGCTGGAGGTGCTGTCCTGGGAGACAGTAATGGTGAAGCTGGAGGTGCTGTCCTGGGAGACAGTAATGGTGAAGCTGGAGGTGCTGTCCTGGGAGACAGAAATGGTGAAGCTGGAGATACTGTCCTGGGAGACAGAAATGGTGAAGCTGGAGGTGCTGTCCTGGGAGACAGAAATGGTGAAGCTGGAGATACTGTCCTGGGAGACAGTAATGGTGAAGCTGGGGGTGCTGTCCTGGGAGACAGAAATGGTGAAGCTGGAGATACTGTCCTGGGAGACAGAAATGGTGAAGCTGGAGATATTGTCCAGGGAGTCGGGAATTATACGCAGGAAGGAATACATATAAATGACCTCATAGGGGACAGGAGCCATGGGTAGGGAAACAAGTGTAGTCAAAGATAAGATAAAACCAATATTGCAAACTAGAAATACCGCAGGAAATAGCAAACAAGAGGACTCCAATAGCAATAGTGAGGATAAATTACCAAAAACAACTGGTGGGAGCTCCATTGTTGGTGCTAGGGAGGATAGAAGTAAGACAGGGAAACATGCAACCAACAGGGAATACAGTCACAGAAACCCAAGGCAAGCGGAAACCAAGACTGTGCACATACTTGCACTTGGTATCTGCTGGCATGGGAAATCTGGAAAAACAGATGGGACATGCAACTATGACCACCTAGAAAATGCCATGCCCATATGAAAACAGGAAAATGCAAACTCCCTTCCTGTAAGCTTTTTCACCCTGAAATGTGTACCTCTTCAGTACAGGAAAGACTGTGCTATAACTTAAATTGCCAGGCATACCATCTAAAGGGGACAAAAAGATACAAAAACATCCAGGCCAGGGGAAAACCTGGGTAGCCACAGCCACTCAAGAGGGAGGAGGTTTTTTAGTGCCAGGAAGAAAAAAAACTGGCAGGAAAAGGCAGAAATCGTACACCAAATCCAGTCATTCTGGAGTGGAACACAGTCGATGGCCTCCACTCCAAACCAACAGATACAGATACTAATGCCGGAAAAAAAATCCCCCCCAGTACCAACAATACCACCAGTCCGATAACATTCTTCTTTGCAAATATACAGGGTCTAAGCCAGCTACAAACAACAAAATACCTTTCATCCGTGGACTGCTTGCAGAGGCAAAGGCAATGTTCGCGGCTTTCACTGAGACCCACATAAGGATCACTTGGACAAACGAAGTATGGATCCCAGGTTACAACCTATACAGATGTGACAGAGTGAACAGGCAAAAGGGGGGGTTGGCCTGTACATTGCAGAGTCACTTGTTTGCACAGAAACTGCTTAATGCCTCAAATGACGTAGTGGAAGTTTTAGTAGTAAAGGTCGAGAACCAAAACCTAGTCTTTGTGGTAGTCTACAAGCCTCCGGAGCAACATCCCAGCAATTCCAGGAACAGCTGTTAAAAATTGACCACTGTCTGGAAAACTTCCAGCTCCTGCACCCAACATCTTGCTCCTGGGGGATTTCAACTTAAGGCACCTAAAATGGAGGAATATAGCAAATAATATTGTTGCAGAAATAACACCAGGAGGCAGCTCTGATGAAAACTCACACTCACACGAGCTTTTAAATCTCTGCACAAAATTCAATTTAAACCAGCAAATAATAGAGCCTACAAGACTGGAGAATACACTAGACCTATCTTCACTAAACAATGATGATCTGATAAGAAATGTCACCATATCAAAAACAATATACTCAGATCACAACATATTGGGTTCAGACATGTATGCATGGAGCCCCAGACCGACAAAATGAGACTAGTCATGAGGGAGCATTCACCAAATTCAACTTCAATAACAAAAACATAAAGTGGGACCAAGTAAACCAAGTCCTAACCGATATAAGCTGGGAAGATATACTAAGCACACAGACCCAAACTTATTGCCTAGACAGATTAACTCGGTGGCACTCGATGTATGCACAAGGCTTATTCCTCTAAGAAAAAGGAGGAGTAGATGTAAAATAGAAAGAGACAGGCGCTCCCTTTACAGGCGACGGAAAAGAATAACAGAGCGGCTAAAAGAGGTCAATATATCTGAAATGCGCAGGGAGACACTGGTCAGAGAAATAGCAAGCATCGAACTTAAGCTAAAAGAATCCTTTAGGAGTCAGGAATCGCGGGAAGACTAAAAGCCATAAATGAAATCGAAGAAACCCAAAGTATTTCTTCTCCTATGCCAAATCAAAATCGAGAACAACGTCCAGTATTGGCCCTACTTAAACAAGATGGGTCCTACACAGATGACAGCAAGGAAATGAGTGAGCTACTCAAGTCCCAATATGACTCAGTTTTTAGCAAGCCGCTAACCAGACTGAGAGTCGAAGACCAAAATGAATTTTTTATGAGAGAGCCACAAAATTTGACTAACACAAGCCTATCCGATGTTATCCTGACGCCAAATGACTTCGAACAGGCGATAAATGACATGCCCATGCACTCTGCCCAGGGCCAGACTCATGGAAACTCTGTGTTCATCAAGAACTGCAAGAAGCCCCTATCACGAGCCTTTTCCATCCTATGGAGAGGGAGCATGGACACGGGGGTCGTCCCTCAGTTTACTAAAAACAACAGACATAGCCCCACTCCACAAAGGGGGCAGTAAAGCAACAGCAAAGAACTACAGACCAATAGCACTAACATCCCATATCATAAAAATCTTTGAAGGGTCCTAAGAAGCAAGATCACCACCCATCTAGAAACCCATCAGTTACACAACCCCGGGCAACAGGGTTTTAGAACAGGTCGCTCCTGTCTGTCTCAACTACGGATCACTACGACAAGGTCCTAAATGCACTAGAAGACAAAAGAATGCAGATGTAATATATACAGACTTTGCAAAAGCCCCTTCGACAAGTGTGACCATGGCGTAATAGCGCACAAAATGCGCGCTAAAGGAATAACAGGAAAAGTCGGTCGATGGATCTATAATTTCCTCACAAACAGAACACAGAGAGTAGTCGTCAACAGAGTAAAGTCCGAGGCAGCTACGGTGAAAAGCTCTGTCCCACAAGGCACAGTACTAGCTCCCATCTTGTTCCTCATCCTCATATCCGACATAGACAAGGATGTCAGCCACAGCACCGTGTCTTCCTTTGCAGATGACACCCGAACTGCATGACAGTGTCTTCCATTGCAGACACTGCAAGGGCTCCAGGCGGACATCAACCAAATCTTTCAGTGGGCTGCAGAAAACAATATGAAGTTCAACGATGAGAAATTTCAATTACTCAATATGGTAAACATGAGGAAATTAAATCTTCATCAGAGTACAAAAACAAATTCTGGCCACAAAATAGAGCGAAACACCAACGTCAAAGACCTAGGAGTGATTATGTCGGAGGATCTCACTCTCAAGGACCATAACATTGTATCAATCGCATCTGCTAGAAAAATGACAGGATGGATAATGAGAACCTTCAAAATAGGGAGGCCAAGCCCATGATGACACTCTTCAGGTCACTTGTTCTATCTAGGCTGGAATATTGCTGCACTCTAACAGCACCTTTCAAGGCAGGTGAAATTGCCGACCTAGAAAATGTACAGAGACTTCACGGCGCGCATAACGGAGATAAACACCTCAATTACTGGGAGCGCTTGAGGTTTCTAAACCTGTATTCCCTGGAACGCAGGAGGGAGATACATGATTATATACACCTGGAAAATCCTAGAGGGACTAGTACCAAACTTGCACACGAAAATCACTCACTACGAAAGCAAAAGACTTGGCAGACGATGCACCATCCCCCAATGAAAAGCAGGGGGTTCACTAGCACGTTAAGAGACCATACAATAAGTGTCAGGGGCCCGAGACTGTTCAACTGCCTCCCAGCACACATAAGGGGGATTACCAACAGACCCCTGGCAGTCTTCAAGCTGGCACTGGACAAGCACCTAAAGACAGTTCCTGATCAGCCGGGCTGTGGCTCGTACGTTGGTTTGCGTGCAGCCAGCAGCAACAGCCTGGTTGATCAGGCGCTGATCCACCAGGAGGCCTGGTCACAGACCGGGCCGCGGGGGCGTTGACCCCCGAAACTCTCTCCAGGTAAACTCCAGGTATGGTAGAGCAATTAATTCGTACATGAGTAAAAGGATATAAAAGCTATATTTGTCCAACCTATTTTTATGTTACCCAAGTAATAGCTTTTATATCCTTTTACTCATGTACGAATTAATTGCTCTACCATATTGTATTACTTTTGTCACTACCACTACTACTACTACTACTACCACTAGTGAACATCGAAATGGTACCTCACTAGTATTACACCTCACTCTGAGCCTTTATATACCCTCTGTGTCCATGTATTGTTTGTAATGGCTTGATAAAGCTCCTGGAGAGCGAAACGTTGCCACAATAAATGTCACATTAGTTGCACTTGTGTCCTTTTACTTTACATACTACTACTACTGTTACTACTGAAACAACTGCTACAGAAATACCTACAACTATTGCTGAAATGGTTACGACTAATATTGCATTGACTTCGACTACTACCCCAGTGACTTCGACTATTACCCCAGTGACTTCAACTACTACCCCAGTGACTTCGACTACTACCCCCAGTGACTTCGACTACATCCCCCGTGACTTCGACTACTACCCCCAGTGACTTCGACTACTACCCCAGTGACTTCGACTACTACCCCAGTGACTTCGACTACTACCCCAGTGACTTCGACTACTACCCCAGTGACTTCGACTACTGCCCCAGTGACTTCGACTACTACCCCAGTGACTTCGACTACATCCCCCGTGACTTCGACTACTACCCCAGTGACTTCGACTACTACCCCCAGTGACTTCGACAACTACCCCAGTGACTTCGACTACTGCCCCAGTGACTTCGACTACTACCCCAGTGACTTCGACTACATCCCCCGTGACTTCGACTACTACCCCAGTGACTTCGACTACTACCCCAGTGACTTCGACTACACTTACAATAACGACTTTGACTACCAGTTGCCACCAATGGCTACGACTACTTAAACTAGTACGACCATGAAAACAACGTCAGCTACGATACCGAACACGACAACTCCGTTACTGGACAGCTACAATACCGACAACGACTACTCCCTCCACGACGATTCTAATGATAACTTCAACGACGGAGTAGGACCCGATGGCTACGAGGAAGAAGGCGGAGGCGCAGCAACTGCAGATTGAAATAAGCAATGATGATGACTGGACTAGTGTCTGCAAGAGACCAGGACTACTGGGTGAGTACCCGTTGGTGCAGAGTACTGGTGGCCCAGAGTACCTGTGGTCCAAAGTACCTGTGGTTCAGAGTACCTGTGGTCCAGAGTACCTAGGTGGTGGAAAAGTGTATTGTCTGTTAGGGAGGTGATGGAGAACCTGTGTTGTGTTACATGTGTGATGAAAAGGCTATGTAATGTTACATCTGTGATGGAGAGGTTGTGTTACAACGGCGATGGAGAGGTTGTGTACGTAGTGTTACAACTGTGATGGAGAGGTGTTGCGTTACATCTGTGATGAAGAGGTTGTATAATGTTACAATGGTGATGGAGAGGTTGTGTTGCGTTACATCTGTGATGAAGAGGTTGTGTTGTGTTACAACGGTGATGGAAGGGCTATGTAGTGTTACAAAAGTGATGAATAACCAATGGAAACAAGTTACTTTGACTTTTTTGTTATACTGGATAACTTACACATATGTTACTGTGTATGATAATTTGTGTAACTGTATCTGTAAAAGTGATGCATGTGTACCTGTACCTACAACAGTGGTGGACGTGTACAGTGAGTGGTGTGGCCCCTGTTCCAGCATGACTGGTCATCTTCGACGCATCAAACTGGAACTGGGAGACGAATATCTCACTCTCGCTTTGGTCAGTATATTTCCCTCTCACAAATACAAATAATCATCCCAATAACAACATATAATGCACTAATAACGTACCTGAATTCTTTTTCACTTCATTCATGCATATTAACTTTAAAGTTACTGTATTCCTGTGCCTTTATTGGTTAGGCTATCCTATTCATGTGATCTCTCTTTTTAGCACACTAATGTGGGTTGTGTTTCACGTAGGCGAGAGCTGATGCTATCCAAGCACTAACTAACTTCAAGGGCAAGGCTGAACCTACTTGGCTTTTCCTCGGGGTGAGTTACATTCTATATTTTCTTATGCAACCCATGCTCATACTGTGAGTGGTAGTCAACCCATGCTCACGCTGTGAGTGGTCAACCCATGCTCATGTTGTGAGTGGTCAACTCATGCTCGTGTTGTGAGTGGTCAACTCATACTCATGTTGTGAGTGGTCAACTCATGCTCATGTTGTGAGTGGTCAACCCATGCTCATGTTGTGTGGTCAACCCATGCTCATGTTGTGAGTGGTCAACTCATGCTCGTGTTGTGAGTGGTCAACTCATGCTCGTGTTGTGAGTGGTCAACTCATGCTCATGCTATGAGTGGTCAACCCATGCTCATGTTGTGAGTGGTCAACCCATGCTCATGTTGTGAGTGGTCAACCCATGCTCATGTTGTGAGTAGTCAACTCATGCTCACGCTGTGAGTGGTCAACCCATGCTCATGTGAGTGGTCAACCCATGCTCATGTTGTGAGTAGTCAACTCATGCTCACGCTGTGAGTGGTCAACCCATGCTCACGCTGTGAGTGGTCAACCCATGCTCATGCTGTGAGTAGTCAACTCATGCTCACGCTGTGAGTGGTCAACCCATGCTCATGTGAGTGGTCAACCCACGCTCATGTTGTGAGTAGTCAACTCATGCTCACGCTGTGAGTGGTCAACCCATGCTAATGTTGTGAGTGGTCAACCCATGTTCATGCTGTGAGTGGTCAACCGATGCTAATGTTGTGAGTGGTCAACCCATGCTAATGTGAGTGGTCAACCCATGCTCATGTTGTGAGTGGTCAACCCATGCTCATGTTGTGAGTGGTCAACCCATGTTCATGCTGTGAGTGGTCAACCGATGCTAATGTTGTGAGTGGTCAACCCATGCTAATGTTGTGAGTGGTCAACCCATGCTCATGTTGTGAGTGGTCAACCCATGCTCATGTTGTGAGTGGTCAACCCATGCTAATGTTGTGAGTGGTCAACCCATGTTCATGCTGTGAGTGGTCAACCGATGCTAATGTTGTGAGTGGTCAACCCATGCTAATGTTGTGAGTGGTCAACCCATGCTCATGTTGTGAGTGGTCAACCAATGCTAATGTTGTGAGTGGTCAACCCATGCTCATGTTGTGAGTGGTCAACCCATGCTAATGTGAGTGGTCAACCCATGCTAATGTGAGTGGTCAACCCATGTTCATGCTGTGAGTGGTCAACCGATGCTAATGTTGTGAGTGGTCAATCCATGTTCATGCTGTGAGTGGTCAACCCATGCTCATGTTGTGAGTGATCAACCCATGCTAATGGTGTGAGTGGTCAACCCATGTTCATGCTGTGAGTGGTCAACCCATGCTAGTGTTGTGAGTGGTCAACCCATGCTAGTGTTGTGAGTGGTCAACCCATGCTAGTGTTATGAGTGGTCAACCCATGCTAGTGTTGTGAGTGGTCAACCCATGCTCATGCTGTGAGTGGTCAACCCATGCTAGTGTTGTGAGTGGTCAACCCATGCTAGTGTTGTGAGTGGTGAACCCATGTTCATGCTGTGAGTGGTCAACCCATGCTAGTGTTGTGAGTGGTCAACCCATGCTAGTGTTGTGAGTGGTCAACCCATGCTCATGTTGTGAGTGGTCAACCCATGATAATGTGAGTGGTCAACCCATGATAATGTTGTGAGTGGTCAACCCATGCTAGTGTTGTGAGTGGTCAACTCATGCTAGTGTTGTGAGTGGTCAACCCATGCTAGTGTTGTGAGTGGTCAACCCATGCTCATGCTGTGAGTGGTAGTTAGGTATCCCTGAAAGATTACCTTTAAGTGGTTTCCTAATTTTTTCTTCAAATTTCTTTCAATTATACTAAAGCGATTTTGGGTAATCGAGGGACTGTCCTCTGATGCCGTAATGGTCTAATTTTAGATGCAAGAGACTGGTCCAGTGTATCAAATGCTTTCCGTAGGTCTATGAAGAGCCCCAGAGGATATTAATTTTTTTTTCGAGGGCTGTATATAGTAATTCGAGCATTTGTATAATACCATCATTCGTACTTTTTTCGGTCTAAACGCAAACTGGCAGGCGTTAAGTATGTTATGGGATATAAGGTAGGATTAAAGTAATTTGTGTATTGTTTGATATAGGTCTATAGTTGTTCAGTTCAGTTGGATCCACTACTTTGAGTATCGGGGTAACACTTGCTGTCTTGAGTATGGATGGGAAGGTTGAGGACCCCCAACGGAAATAAAAAAAGGACCCCAATGGAAATAAATAAAGGACTCCAATGAAAATAAATCACTGACGTTTTTGGGTTATCCCAGGTTCTTTACACATATGCAGTGTGACTTTGTCAATGGTCCAAGTCGGTCCGAAACGTCGTCGTAAGCTTCTCTCTTTTATGTGCGGGTTATTTGTGTATATGCTGCAATGTATGATAATCTATGTAACTGTATTTGTGTTAACCTAAATAAACTTACTTAACAGATTTGTTAAACAGTGTTGCAGTAATGGGTGACAGTACATGAGATGCTTTTTTATACATAAATGGTGGCAAGTTAATGAGGTCTCCTGCCTGGTTTTTAATGATTTAATGATGAGTGAGACTTCAGTAGAATTTGTTGGCTCGAAATATAGAGTATTTGGGTAGTATGAAAATTTCTTACATAAGTTACCAGTGGAAATTTTTTTTACAAAATTTTCCTAAATGTATTGCTGGGAAGGATTGGAGTCTTCTATTTTTCCGTCTTGTTGCCGAATTGTAAGGGTTTTCCATACTATTTATCCCAATTCTTCAGCAGGAACGTGTCAGCAATTTCTGAACTGCGGACTGCGGTCGATATACACCAAATAACCTTCAAGAACGCCTGACTACTTTGCACAACTCAGACCAGCGTCCACACATTAAATTCATTATGGTGTCTCCCTTCAGCGTCACTCAGCAGCTGCTTCACCTCCCCCCACCCACTCGAAATTTCTCGAAAGAGTCCAAAGAGCATCACATTTTAATACGCAATTATTATATTCATTTATATGTTCTACATATAGGAAAATTCTGTAAAAAATTTTCACAGGTGAGGTAGTCTTTCAGCTGAGTATTTAAGCTTGGAATTTTGCTAACTAGCTTTGATCCTATAGTAGAAGGCTGGATGTGAGATTCATCTGGTTTAGTTAGGTTTATCTCTGTTTCTAGACAATTTTCTAGAGTCCAAAATTTCAGAGAGGGTTTTCTAGGTCTTTTTCATATCACCTTTTATTTTGGTAACCCTATTAGCATAATACATTTGTTTCGATTTCCGTATAAGATTAGTGAGTATTGACGTGTATCGTTTAATTCGTTCTTCAGTTATCAGGCCTAATATGAACTGTTTATCATATTGGTGTTTATTATCAATGGATTTGAGAATATTATTAGTTAGCCACGGGCTATTTAGTCTCTTTACTGTGATCTGCTTCGTTTTGATCGGACAATGCGTGTTACAGAGGTTTTGGTTTTTATGTAAAAAGTTTTGACACCTTCATCGACTTACGAGTGTCTGCTAGCTCTCTCTGTCAATGTCATCTAGTGCTAATATTAAATTATTACTAATGACTCGTCATGTAGGCGAAAAGAGATCTTACTCGTGTTTTGAAGCAATTTACATAAGTTGGTTATGAGAAAAGTGGGGTAGTGGTCTGTAGTGTCTGTTATTATACCTACTTGTAGTGGAGATATAGTATTCTTCCAGATATAGTCAAGTAATGAGGCACTTGTCTCAGATTCTAGTTGGCCTAGTTATAGAAGGTAGAAGCAAGAAATTGTTCATAGTGTTTGTGAAATCAGTTACTGGAGGGTCATCTGCTTGGATGAGGCTTATGTCGAGGTCTCCTGTATCAGGTGGTGTTTATTCAACTCTGAGTCAGTTATCATGTTTCTAAGGTTATCACTGGAAGTGTAAGTATTTGTATGTGGTAATCTGTAGACAGTTTATCTGTATGATAACTATCAAATTATTAGAGTCTACCACTTCTGAATGGCTTCAGTATGTAATATCTGATGCATCTTAAGACCAAGATGCTACGCGTTGAGTTTAGTTTGTGTGTGGGCAAACACAATTGCAAGTAAAAAATAAAAAAAATATTGAAAAAAAAACGCATTTTTATAGTGCTTTTAAATTTGCTAATTGAACCCATAAATACTGCACTGATTGATGCCAGAGCCGTCCATCTGTTAGCTACAGTTTTTCTCATACCATTAAGGTTGTCGTCTATAACTTTACAACGCCTTTTCTAATCAGCTTCAAATTTCAAACTCTGGTCAACTATTACTGGGTAAAAGTTCATAGATCAGTTGACGTATGCAGGCGATCTCTGTTCAGTTTTACAGACCATGTCCGAAATTGATTCCCACGAAATTACTTTAAAGATCTTTTGATCGGCTTCACAATTTTAAGTATCGCAAAGTAATTGACTTATATTGGTATTGGAGGATACGTCCAATTCCCTGGATCAAGAGTCACCATTTTCATGGAGCAGTTTACCTGAAAACTCTAAGGAATTATGAAATTTATTATTTTAGATTCTTCTAGTCTATTGTTCCACCACTGTGATAAAACTTTCTAGGATATGTGACAAATCAAGAGTTATATTCCAGCAGAGATCAAATTCAACATGAAGAAGATTCTGTATATTTCGACCTCAATCTGAGAACTTCTTCAGCGGATAAGAAACAATGAGTAAAATTTGTTGCTGGGTTTTAGTTTTTATTAGTCACACCATAAGTATGGTGTGACTATCACTCTATCCTGTGGGTGATAGTCGCCTGGTGGTTAACGCTCTCGCTTCACACGGCGAGGGCCTGGGTTCGATTCCCAGCCAGAGTAGAATTATTATTATTATAATCAAAAAGAAGCGCTAAGCCAAGCCAGAGTAGAAACATTGGGCGTGTTTCTTTCCACCTGTTGTCTATGTTCCCCATCAGTAAAATGGGTACCTGGGTGTTAGTCGACTGGTGTGGGTCGCATCCTGGGACACTGACCTAATTTGCTTTCTATGTAGTAGTATGTCATTGTTGTCAGCTAGGACTGTATACCATGTACATGTACTTGTAGTAAATAAAGATTATTATTATTATTATCCTGTGGGTGATAGTCACACCATACCCATCTTGTGGGTGATAGTCACACCATATCCATCTTGTGGGTGATAGTCACACCATACCCATCTTGTGGGTGATAGTCACACCATACCCATCTTGTGGGTGGTAGTCACACCATACCCATCTTGGTGATAGTCACACCATACCCATCTTGTGGGTGATAGTCACACCATACCCATCTTGGTGGTAGTCACACCATACCCATCTTGTTGGTGATAGTCACACCATACCTATCTTGTGAGTGACAGTCACACCATACCTATCTTGAGAGTGATAGTCATACCATATCCATTTTGTGGGTGGCATCATAGATTACAAAGGCACAATGGGTCTAGGAACTGCGCCCCAACATTTTTTCTAGCTAATCAAGTTACAACAAAAATGTTTTGCAATATACAGCTCTCATCTGCTTGACGTGCTTTTTTTGCAGTCTGGCAAGCCCATGAGCGTGATCCACGGTGCTGACGGACCTCAGCTGCTGAGCACCATCAGGAGACTGCTAAAGGTGGAGGTGGCTGCCTTGAAGGGTCGTGGTGACAGGCAGGTGGTGAGCCTAATTCCTTCTGTCTTATTATTAGTCATGTGGAAGGGTTAAACAGCGCTTGGGGAATGGAAGGCAGTTAGGTTTGATTCAAGGGAAGTTAGTAGTTTAATATCTTTATTATGCACCCCATACCCATCCTGTGGGCGGTAGTCAAAAGATTAGAGGTACATAATGGGTCCAGGGACTGGGCCTCAAAGTTTTGATAGCTGAGCAAGTTACAGAGGTAATAAACTCACAATTTGCAAAGGCAATGAACTCCAGGTAGGTCTGGTCACAATCATGACAAGTTACAAAGGTATTTACAGATTACAGAGGTACGTAATGGGTCCAGGGACTGGGCCCCCAAAGTTTTGATAGCTGAACTAGGTACAAAGGTAATGAACTCACAAGTTACAAAGGTAATGAATCCTGTAAGAATGGTTACTTACGTTTATACATGGCTACAATCATGAACAAATTATAGAGTAATGAGCAATTCACACTTCCACACCCGGTCACAACTGTAATGAGTTATTGGTGCAAATATTGATTGTTGAGTCACACACACACACACTCACACACACACACACACACACACACACACACACACACACACACACACACACACACACACACACACCAGCACGGTTTCAGGGAAGGAAAATCCTGTGTCACAAACCTACTAGAGTTTTATGACAAGGTGACAGAAGTAAGACAAGAGAGAGAGGGGTGGATCGACTGCATTTTTTTGGACTGCAAGGCCTTCGACACAGTTCCTCACAAGAGGTTACTGCAAAACCTAGAGGATCAGGCACACATAACAGGAAAGGCACTGCAATGGATCATAGAATACCTGACAGGGAGGCAACAACGAGTCATGGTACATGACGAGGTGTCAGAGTGGGCGCTTGTGACAAGCGGGGTTCCACAGGGGTCAGTCCTAGGACCTGTGCTGTTCTTGGTATATGTGAACGACATAACAGAAGGGATAGACTCAGAAGTGTCCTTGTTTGCAGATGATGTGAAGTTAATGAGAAGAATCAAATCGGATGAGGATCAGGCAGGACTACAAAGAGACCTGGACAGGCTACAAGCCTGGTCCAGCAACTGGCTCCTTGAGTTTAACCCTGCCAAATGCAGTCATGAAAATTGGGGAAGGGCAAAGAAGACCGCAGATACAATATAGTTTAGATGGCCAAAGACTGCAAACCTCACTCAAGGAAAAAGATCTGGGGGTGAGTATAACACCGAGCATATCTCCTGAGGCGCACATCAATCAGATAACTGCTGCAGCATACGGGCGCCTGGCAAACCTACAGATAGCGCTCCGATACCTCAGTAAGGATTCGTTCAAAACTCTGTATACCATTTACGTCAGGCCCATACTGGAGTATGCAGCACCAGTTTGGAATCCACACCTAGTCAAGCACGTCAAGAAATTAGAGAAAGTGCAAAGGTTTGCAACAAGACTAGTCCCAGAGCTACGGGGATTGTCCTACGAAGAAAGGTTGAGGGAAATCGGCCTGACGACACTGGAGGACAGAAGGGTCAGGGGAGACATGATAACGACATATAAAATACTGCACTGAAAAGACAAGGTGGACAAAGACGGGATGTTCCAGAGAAGGGACACAGACACAAGAGGTCACAATTGGAAGTTAAAGACTCAGATGAATCAAAAGGATGTTAGGAAGTATTTCTTCAGTCATAGAGTAGTCAGGCCGTGGAATAGCCTAGAAAGTGACGTAGTGGAGGCGGGAACCATACATAGTTTTAAGATGAGGTATGATAAAGCTCATGGGGCAGGGAGAGAGGGCCTAGTAGCAATCTGCGAAGAGGTGGGGCCAGGAGCTATGACTCGACCCCTGCAACCACAAATAAGTGAGTACACACACACACACACGCACGCACGCACGCATGCACACACACACACACACACACACCACACACACACATGAGGGATGGGCCAGGAGCTGTGACTCGACCCCTGCAACCACAAATAGGTGAGTACACACACACACAGAGCTCAGGGGAATGTCGTACGAGGAAAAGTTGAGGGAAATCGGACTGACGACACTGGAGGACAGAAGGGTCAGGGGAGACATGATAACAACATACAAGATACTGCAGGGAATAGACAGGGTGGACAGAGATAGGATGTTCCAGAGAGGGGACACAGAAACAAGGGGTCACAACTGGAAGCTGAAGACTCAGACGAGTCACAGGGACGTTAGAAAGTATTTCTTCAGTCATAGAGTCGTCAGGAAGTGGAATAGCCTAGCAAGTGAAGTAGTGGAGGCAGGAACCATACATAGTTTTAAGAAGAGGTATGACAAAGCTCAGGAAGCAGAGAGGGAGAGGACCTAGTAGCGATCAGTGAAGAGGCGGGGCCAGGAGCTGAGTTTCGACCCCTGCAACCACAATTAGGTGAGTACACACACACACGCACGCACGCACGCACACACACACACACACACACACACACACACACACACACACACACACACACACACACACAAACGTGCGCGCGCGGTAATGTATTATTTACAGCCAGCAAAGTCAGGGTATTTCTCCAAAATGATCTGTAATATACCACTGTGATCAGATCAAAAGCCCTCATAATATAGGAGCCTCACAATTCTTTGTTGACCCTCATGCTTTGCTATCATACATTTTGAATCAAATTATTGAGGCCTCTTAAACCTGACATATTTTAGGACCTCAGAGATTCTATGCAAGCATTGGTTTGGAACGCAGCTGTAGATGAGTGGAATGAATTGCCGTTTAGCATCAATGTAGCAAGTGCAGTATTTTGATAGATTTTCAAAATACACTATGGTAAACCATACCATGGGTGGGGATTGAACTAGTGGCGAGTCATAAAACTCCAGGCCAGCGCGTAAGCCACTGGGCCAGTGGGGCCTGTGCTAACCTCTATATGGTGTATAAATATACCTAGTTGGATGAATTATAATTATTGTAGCCAGCTGGCCTAGAGTTTTACGACTTACTTGCCACGAGTTCATACCCTAACCGTGGTATGGTTTGTTTGCAATCGTGTTATTACGATTCCTTGAGTCACTACTGTAATTTGGGGCGAGTAAATTTATGAGAGTAACAGGCTGCAGAGTAAGGCACATGTATCTTTGCTAAGTGAAACATTTCGCCTACACAGTAGACTTCTTCAGTCAAATACAGAGGCAACAAACGTAGTTGCGAAGTAGCATGTAATCAGGTCATCAACCTTGAACCTGGAAAAGTGTTCAGCTCCACAGTCTGGAACAGACTGATTATATCTTTACCTTGCTACACGCTTGTTGCCTCTGCATTTAACGGATAGAAGCCCTCTATGTAGGAGAAATGTTTCAATCGACAATAAACATACCCAGCTCTCTTATCTCTAATTGCTGCACGTTTCATACTCTTCATCTCGTCGATGTTATAAACCATTTTCAATATACGAGTAAAAGGCTGCCTCCTCCAGGTGTTGCTGGACTCCCTGGTGAAGCCGGAGGAAGTTCTTGAACCTGATGAGGACCTTGATGATGTGGAGGGTGAACTACACAATTTGGGTGAGGTATTGTGGCAAAGATGTGTATGTGAGGTGGTGTGGCAAAGATGTGTATGTGAGGTGGTGTGGCAAAGATGTGTATGTGAGGTGGTGTGGCAAAGATGTGTATGTGAGGTGGTGTGGCAAAGATGTGCATGTGAGGTGTTGTGGCAAAGATGTGTATGTGAGGTGGTGTGGCAAAGATGTGTATATGAGGTGGTGAGGCAAAGATGTGTATATGAGGTGGTGTGGCAAAGATGTGCATGTGAGGTGTTGTAGCAAAGATGTGTATGTGAGGTGGTGTGGCAAAGATGTGCATGTGGTGTTGTGGCAAAGATGTGTATGAAAGGCGGTGTGGCAAAGATGTGTATGTGAGGTGGTATAGCAAAGATGTGCATGTGAGGTGAGGTGGGAAAGATGTGTATGTGAGGTGGTGTGGCAAAGATGTGCATGTGGTGTGGCAAAGATGTGCATGTGGTGTGGCAAAGATGTGTGTGTGTGGTGGTGTGGCAAAGATGTGCGATGGAAATATAAACACATATGCAGTATAATGTGATCCTTTATTGACAACGTTTTGCCCACACAGTGGGCTTTTTCAAATCACAAACAGATCTACCTGGGGTGGAAGGTATGCAAGGATTTATAGTCAGGTTGAGAATGGTGGGTCAGGTGGAGAATGCTGCATGTGATGATCTACCAAGTGGGGTTATAGAGTCTAAAATCTAGGGTAGCTTGGAAGAGATTTTAGACTCTATAACCCCACGCGGTAGATCATCAGATGCAGCATTCTCCACCTGACCCAACATTCTGAACCTGACTATAAATACTCATGTACCTTCCACCCTAGGTAGATCTGCTTGTGACTTGAAAAAGCCCACTGTATGGATGAAACGTTGTCAGTAAAGGATCACATTATACTGCATATGTGTTTATATTTCCATTGTGTCGGTATTTTATACCATTTATTTCCACTGCAAAGATGTGCACGTAGTGTGATGCAGATGTACATATATACTATCAGGCAGTTGGCAAAGATGTATATAAGAAAGCAGTAGTGCAGCATACATGTTATGTGAATGGTGGTGGTGTGGCACATGAGCTCCGAAGTGTAGTACACATGCTCAAGAAATAGTGTGGCACAGATGAGTGGGTTAATCAGCGCTCAGTGAGAGAGGAGGAGCACAGAGACTAGAGGTAACGAAATAAGGTGGTAAATACAAAAGGCAATAAATCAGTCTTGTTAAAAAATACTGTGAGAATTTTACATTAAAGGCAGGACTTTCATAGGGAAGAGGAAAGTAATCAGGTCATGGGATAGGAGGGCATAAAAATGTAGGTGGCTGTCTCTCTGATGAACGGTACAATTGATGAAAAAATATTGGGACTGGCAGCACAACCTTATAATTCCTAGTGTGCTGTTTACTCCTCCATAAGGTGATCGTGTGTTTAGCATGACTAATATGCAGTTATCAGAATACTATTTCCTACAAATTGAAAACCATTTTCAAAATTATAGTACTATTTTCCACAAATTAAAAACTGCAAGTTTTTCTCTAGCTCAAATCACCATTGTTGTCAATGATTCAACAAGTGCTGAGTTAATCGGTACTGTATAAGCAGTTTTCCAGTGTTCTGGTATTGTAGTTTTTTATTTTCAGTAATACATTACGGATCTTTATTAGTGACTTGTTTAATACCTCAACATCCTCAGTCAGGTTAAGCATAATTGGAGTTGGCCAGTAATTGTGTGGACCTGTGCACATGTGTGTGGTATATTACAAGTATTTTAATCATCAGTGATGTAACTAATACGTACCTTACTAACCCTCCATAATAGAATTCCAACTCCCCATAAATGCTTCTTCCTTCTGATGTGACTCTTTCCATCCCAACTATGAGGCCATCTTCACATTATGCCTCCTCACTTTGTGCCAACACAACAAACTGAACTGTGCAACAATAAATGTCCGTGACATCAGACGACAGCGAGGAGAATTCTGAAGCTGAGGAGCCAGTATTACAGCAAGGTGTACTCTTCATCTTACCTCACATTATCTCCCAGGACAAGGCTGAGACTTTCCTCTCTAACGTAGTAGCTGCAGGTGAGGCGAAAATATTCCATCATAGCCTATAACTGGGGAAAGAATGCATTATTGGTCTGTCAAGGTTTCTCTAGCAAAGATTACATCCATGTGGTCAATGACATTGTTACTGGAGAAACTGAGTAATGCTTAACTTAATCCAGTTACGAGCGTCTTCCACAGCACAATGCACATGCATAATGATTTGCTGGGGAGAGCTAAACTCATTGGGGTCAAACAGCACCTGAGGAAATGGAGGCATTCAGGTTCGATCCGAGAAAGGGGAACACAGGTTTAATTCCTTAGATCAAGAGCCTCCCCTCCTCATTGGCATCAAAGATCCTCCCTTAGGGGAATACAATGTACAGTATACAGTTCACTGTTCTTTTTATTAGATCATGACACCCTCTTATAAGTTTGTTATTTTTAATTAATACGTATTGTATGTAATACAATACGTATTCACAATACTGCACCAAAACCACACGGGCTGTACAACTCATTATGTGAAAACACTAAAATCTGCAGGGCTTACACAGCATCAAGGTAATGAGAAGCAATCTGGTTGATTCAAGAGGATAGCTCCAATTTCTTGGATCAAAAAACCTTTACTAGAATAAGGCACTTCCCATCTAGGGGTCATACGGTGCAGTGCCGAGTCATCTTTAATTCATCAAAAAACTCAACTCAAACAGTAGTAGTATCAACCAGTATGGTTCAGCTGCAACACTTAATATCTCCACCTCACAGGTTTTGAAATTGCTGGGCACATACAAGAAGAACTCACCCGAGAGGAGCTCCATGACTTCCTCTTTCCCCCAGAACCTGAGGAGGAGGAGCAGGAGAAAGAGGAGGGGGAAGATGATGGGGTCAATGCAAATGAAAGTGGTGAAGAGGAAGGTGGCGAGGATGGGAAAACTGATAAAGACTCCGCTGTAGATGACCCCAGCACTACCAAGGTGACTTGTGTCTGTCTTGTAATACGTCCTGTAGAGCAGGTTAGCCATAACAATTTTGATAGAAATTTGCCTCTATTGGTTATTGTCAAAACTAGCTTAATTATCATCTTTATACATGCAAACAGTAAAAACTTTATAGGTACAGCATTCAGAGAAGTATGGTACAATATTGAATTTATGTTGAAAAAGTAGTACTGCATTAGAAGAAAAGTATTGGACTGAAAATTTATTTTTAGTCTATGGTTTCTTTAAATTTTAATTTCTGCAGGTGAGGCTTGACAAAAAGTTGAATGGCAAATGTGGTTGATAGAGAATTTTTTGCCATGACTAACAATAATGGACAATTTTGTAATTGTAATAAAGTTGGTAGAATTACCGACAATATGTAAAGTAAAAGGACACAAGTGCAACTAGTGTGACATTTTATTGTGGCAACGTTTCACTCTCCAGGAGCTTTATCAAGCCATTACAAACAATACATGGACACAGAGGGTATATAAAGGCTCAGAGTGAGGTGCAATACTAGTGAGGTACCATATAGATGTTCACTAGTATTAGTAGTATTAGTATTATTAGTATTAGTATAAGAGAAGAAGAAGAAGAAGAAGCAAAGCAGAAGAAGAAGCAAAGAAGAAGAAGAAGAAGAAGCAGCAAAGAAGAAGAAGAAGAAGAAGAAGCAAAGAAGAAGAAGAAGAAGAAGAAGCAAAGAAGAAGAAGAAGAAGAAGAAGAAGAAGAAGAAGCAGCAGTCAGCAGCAGCAGCAAGCAGCAGCAGCAGCAAGCAGCAGCAGCAGCAGCAGCAGCAGCAGGCAGCAGCAGCAGCAGCAGCAGGCAGCAGCAAACAGCAGCAGCAGCAGCAGCAGCTGCAGCAGCAGCAGCAGCAGCAGCAGCAGCAGCAGCAGCAGCAGCAGCTGCAGCAGCAGCAGCAGCAGCAGCAGCAGCAGCAGCAGCAGCAGCAGCAGCAGCAGCAGCAGCAGCAGCAGCAGCAGCAGCAGCAGCTGCAGCAGCAGCAGCAGCAGCAGGCAGCAGCAGCAGCAGCAGCAGCAGCAGCAGCAGCAGCAGCAGCAGCAGCAGCAGCAGCAGCAGCAGCAGCAGCAGCAGCAGCAGCAGCAGCAGCAGCAGCAGGCAGCAGCAGCAGCAGCAGCAGCAGCAGCAGCAGCAGCAGCAGCAGCTGCAGCAGCAGCCAGCAGCAGCAGCAGAGCAGCAGCAGCAGCAAACAGCAGGCAGCAGCAGCAGCGCAGCAGCAGCAGCAGCAGCAGCAGCAGCAGCAGCAGCAGGCAGCAGACAGCAGCAGAGCAGCACAGCAGCAGCAGCAGCAGCAGCAGCAGCAGCAGCAGCAGCAGCGCAGCAGCAGCAGCAGCCAAGCAGCAGCCAGCAGCAGCAGCAGCGACAGCAGCAGCAGCAGCAGCATGCAGCCAGCAGCAGCAGCAGCCAGCAGCAGCTAGCAGCAGCAGCGCAGCAGGCAGCAGCAGCAGCAGCAGCAGCAGCACAAGCAGCAGCAGCAGCAGCAAGCGCAGCCAGCAGCAGCAACAAGCAGCTAGACAGCAGCGCACAGCAGCAGCAAGCAGCAGCAGCAGCAGCACAGCTACAAGCAGCAAAGCAGCAGAGCAATTAATTCGTACATGAGTAAAGGATATAAAAGCTATTACTTGGGTAACATAAAAAAATTTTATGTTACCCAAGTAATAGCTTTTATATCCTTTTACTCATGTACGAATTAATTATTATTATAATCAAAAAGAAGCGCTAAGCCACAAGGGCTATACAGCGTACAAATTAATTGCCCTACCATATTGTATTACTACTACTACTTTTGTCACTACTACTACCACTAGTGAACATCTATATGGTACCTCACTAGTATTGCACCTCACTCTGAGCCTTTATATACCCTCTGTGTCCATGTATTGTTTGTAATGGCTTGATAAAGCTCCTGGAGAGCGAAACGTTGCCACAATAAAATGTCACACTAGTTGCACTTGTGTCCTTTTACTTTACAAATTTTGTAATTAATGGACTTTGTCCACCGTTTCCGAATTGACTGTCCCGACAAATTTTGTTCCGTATTTCCAAAGTTCGTGGTATGGAGGGTTTATTGTATGTTCTAAATAATTTCATTTAAAAGTTAACAGCAGGCAGTATAAAAAGTTAACAGCAGACAGTATAAAAAAAATTGGTTTTGGCCAGGAATTCTCTACTTTTCTAAGCCCTTTATCACACAAGTACCGTATTGTACGATACGGCTGTCAAAGATCAATTTTGATTATGAGATTCCATCAGTTTCTACAGGTCCACATCCCTTTATCCAAAATTCTGAAATTTGAAAAGTTCCGAAAACCGATGTTTTTTCGTGGAGTGTGGAGCATCAGTCACCTCTGAAACAATACAGGCCCCAAGGGTTTCGGATAAAGGGACGTGCACCTGTACCACCGTATGTTTATAATATGCTTTCAGTCTCTATGGGTTATTCAGCACTGAAATTCCCAAAACAGATTAGCAAGACATTCAGAATTGTATCACTCTTGTTTTAGGCTACTGCTCTATTACAACCAAATGTGCCTAGTTCCTCGCCCACCCAGGTCCTTTACTTTTTCTAGATGATGCAATTGGAGGAAGAAGACGAGAGTCAGCAGCCTTCAGATGAAGAAGGTACGGGAGAAGAGACAGGTGAGGGAAGCAGTGACAGGGACACCCAGGATGACCTGCAGCACTGGGAGGAAGAACTCAGTCATGGCCCACTCTATATGCTTCTCCTCAAGTAGGTTTGGAGATCAACACACTTTCATTCCATGCTTTGTCACTTTTAGTACCTGGCTCGTACAACTAGCTTAGCCTCACTGGTTATGGCAGATATTAAAGGATGGATACAGTATTTTCTGGTGTATGAGGTGCACTTTTTTCTCATGGAAAGTCCAATAAAATCACCCTACACCTCATGTGCTCATGATTAAGATCAACGGTAGGCTTTGGGTTATGCTTTAGCAGTTGTTTACTAATGTTACGTTACAAATGATTGGAAACATCGTCTTCTATGTGGCACGTGATCAGGAACCATATATTCCGGAAAATATAGTAATTTTTATTTATTTTATTAACACATCGGCCGATTCTCATGAAGGCAGGGTGGCCCGAAAAAGAAAAACTTTCATCATACACTCCATTGCTGTCTTGCCAGAGGGGTGCTTTACACTAATGCTATAAAACTGCAAGATTAACACCCCTCCTTCAGAGTGTAGACACTTTACTTCCCATCTCCAGGAATCAAGTCCGGCCTGCCGGTTTCCCTGAATCCCTTCATAAATGTTACTTTGCTCACACTCCAACAGCACGTCAAGTATTAAAAACCATTTGTCTCCTATCAAATATGCTCATGTACGCTTGCTGGAATTCCAAGCCTCTCACACAAGAAACCTCCTTTACCCCCCTCCCTCCAACCCTTCCTAGGCTGACCCCTACCCCACCTTCCCTCCACTACAGATTTATACACTCTCAAAGTCATTCTGTTTTGTTCCATTCTTTCTACATGTCCGAACCACCTCAATAAGCCCTCCTCAGCCCTCTGGATAATAGTTTTGGTAATCCGACACGTTCTCCTAATTTCCGAACTACGAATTTTCTGCATTATATTCACACCACACATTGCCCTCAGACATGACATCTCCACTGCCTCCAGCCCTCTCCTCATTGCAACATTCATCACCCATGTTTCACACCCATACAAAAGTGTTGGTACAGCTATACTCTCATACATTTGCCTTTTTGCTTCCACGGACAAAGTTCTTTATCTCCACAGACTCCTAAGTGCACCACTCACCCTTTTCCCCTCATCAATTCTATGATTCACCTCATCCTTCATAGACCCATCTGCTGACACGTCCACTCCTAAATATCTGAATACATTCACTTCCTCCATACTCTCTCCCTCCAATCTGATATCCAGTCTTTTGTCACCTAATCTTTTTATCCTCATAACCTTACTCTTTCCTATATTCACTTTTAATTTTCTTCTTTTACATACCCTACCAAATTCATCCACCAACCTCTGCAACTTCTCTTCAGAATCTCCCAAAAACACCATGTCATCAGCAAAGAGCAACTGTGACAACTCCCACTTTGTGTTTGATTCTTTATCTTTTAACTCCACACCTCTTGCCAAGACCCTAGCATTCACTTCTCTTACAATATGGTAATTATGTAAACAAATTCTATATTGTATGAGAGTATAGTTGTACCAACACTCTTGTATGGGTGCGAAGCATGGGTGAGGAATGTTGCAACGAGGAGAAGGCTGGAGGCAGTGGAGATGTCATGTCTGAGGGCAATGTGTGGTGTGAATATAATGCAGAGAATTCGTAGTTTGGGAATTAGGAGAAGGTGTGGGATTACCAAAACTATTATCCAGAGGGCTGAGGAGGGGTTGTTGAGGTGGTTTGGACACGTAGAGAGAATGGAACAAAACATAATGACTTTGAGAGTGTATAAATCTGTAGTGGAGGGAAGGCGGGGTAGGGGTCGGCTTAGGAAGGGTTGGAGGGAGGGGGTAAAGGAGGTTTTTGTGTGCGAGGGGCTTGGACTTCCAGCAAGCGTGCATGAGCGTATTTGATACAAGTGAATGGAGACAAATGGTTCTTAATACTTGACGTGCTATTGGAGTGTGAGCAAAGTAACATTTATGAAGGGATTCAGGGAAACTGGCAGGCCGGACTTGAGTCCTGGAGATTGGAAGTACAGTGTCTACACTCTGAAGGAGGGGTGTTAATGTTGCAGTTTTATAACTGTAGTGTAAAGCACCCCTCTGGCAAGACAGTGATGGATTGAATGATGATGAAAGTTTTTCTTTTTCAGGCCACCCTGCCTTGGTGGGAATCGGCCGATTTGTTAACCCTTTGAGGGTCGACAGGCCCTCTCCGAAACTCGTTCTCAGGGTCGGCCAAATTTAAAAAAAAAAAATTATTTTCTCTTATGAAAAGATAGAGAATCTTTTCCCGATCATAACGACACCAAAAGTTTGAAATTTGATAGAAAACTTACGGAATTATGCTCTCGCAAAGTTAGCGGTCTCGGCGATGTTTACGGATCGGCGATTTTGCCCACTTTGAGCCCCATTTTCGGCCAATTTCACTGTACTAGTCGACAAAAAACATGAATATTTCGCTAGAACTCCATTTTTTCTATCGAATGGGTGCAAGAAACCACCATTTATAAATTCAACTATCCAGTACAGTGGTCAGATATTTAGCAATTTTGCCAATTTCACACAAATTTCAAAAGATGCCAATTTCGGAATAGGGTCCAGAATAAACAAGAAAGACATTCCTGGCACTAAATGACATTTCCTCTAGTCATTAGTCACGTCTCAAGGCCCCTCTTATATTCTTTTGCTTTCCACTTTGAATTTTTATTCTCACAAAAAATATAAGATTTACTGTTATGCAGACTATTGCTTAGTGTAAAAAATGGTTATAAATATTATTGGTGCACTGTGAAAGAATATTAGACTCACCAGTTGACGTGTATTGCACGCTTGGCACGATTTGTTTCTTTTGAAGTTTGGTAAAAATCGAACATTTCTGTACTTTGAGCTCAATTTCAAGGCACCTTTCATTGTAAAACCAGTCAAAATCATCTCAATTTCAGTAATATTGTCTTCCATTCTATAAAATGAGACCAAGAAAACTAGAATACACAATAAATACTATACGAAAATACACTGCAAAGTCGCTGATTTATTAAAAAAAAATGGAAAAAGTTTTTTTTTTCTCATTATGCACCGTGTGCTGCAGGATTTTTTTTAGACTGTGCACACTGACCACATAGACCCATTCTTTCATATGAAGGCCTACCAGCTTTCTCCCACTAGATTTGAGGTCGCTAGAATTTATGAGTACTAGTACGTCAAAAACCCCTACGCGTAAGACGTACTAGTACGACGAAAACCCTCAAAGGGTTAATAAAAAAAAAATAAAAAATTAAGTATATTAATTCCGACAAATGAGGAACTGCATAGCAATACAGTACACTGTTAATTGAACCACAGTTACAACCTTAGTGTAAAACACAATATGAAGGGTATTTTTTATACACAAAATTTGCCAAATGATACAAGCAAATAATGCAGTTCAAAACATCAAGACATTCTAAGCAAGGACTTGTGTTGCACACTTGTATATATATGATTAGCAAGAAGCACCTAATTTTAAAGGTTACAAGATAGATGAGAACTGCTGGTATTGCAGGGTGGAGGAGGGTTGTGTGGTGACCACCTGGTACCAAGTGTTGGGACCTCAGGACCTGGAAACAGCTTGCCGTGACCAGCCAGAGTCGTGAGTGTTATTCCCATTTATACTTTGTCTTCCTGGATAATTTATTATTTCATTTATACATTGAGGTGTACTTGGTTGACCATTCATTTACGCTCCATCTTATTTCTTCATAACTGAAATCCCAGATGAGATTTTTCCTTTTTATGGTTATTTTAATGAATACTATAGATCCTTTATACAAGCTGTGATTTACCTTATCAAACTCCTCTATTTCCTGTGTGTTGTTAAATGTTGGGATATGCATTTGTCCTGTACTGATGTGCAAAATGAATATAAATGTGGTCACTTGAATGTTCACTTAAATACTATAGGTTAGTTGCACAGTTTGGGGAGGAGGATCATGTAGTGCCTGCCTGGCTTCCTCGTGGACGTTCCCTCCAGGAGCGGCTGGCAGCCAGGTTCTTCCCTCCACCTCCAGATGCTTCTGTGCCCAGGCTACTACTGCTGCCTGACACTGATCATCACCAGGTGGAGTTAACTAACACCGTACAGTAATATAACTTAAGTCCATATTTTTAATACTGTACTACAAATTTTGTATGAATGACTAGGGAAGCATCACTTTTCTTACTACATTTATGTCCTGTATGGTATTTTAAAAATAATATTTCTGTTGCTGGCAGACTTATGGAAGAGTGTAGCCTGAAGTCAACGACACTTTCAGCAAATCAATAATGAATAAAAAGGCACAATACCATCACTGGAACAATACACAAATAGTCCACACATAGGGGAGAGGAGCTTATGATGACATTTTAGTCAAACCTGGACCATTTACAAAGTCACAGTGTGTGACTTTGTAACTGGTTCAAGTCGGACTGAAATGTAGTCGTAAGCTCCTCTCTCCTATGTGTGGGTTTTGCATTTATAAATCGGTAACATAACATGATTTGACTCATGGTGTGAACCACCTCACCATATTGTACCCCTGAACAATGTTCTTATGTTCTGTTAATGATCTATTATTTCAGGTATATGCTTCTAAACTGTTGTATTCTGAGCACCTCTGCAAAAACAAGTGATTATGTGATTATGTGTGAATGAGGTGAAAGTGTTAAATGATGATGAAAGCATTTTCTTTTTGGGGATTTTTTCTTTCTTTTTGGGTCACCCTGCCTCGGTGGGAGACAGCCGACTTGTAAAAAAGTATTTCTTTATTTATTTAGGTGTTAGAGAAGATGGGTGTAGGTGGTGTGCGGGTGCTGGCTCACACTCAAGCAACACTGCAACAAGAAGCTCTTCAAAGTATCCCCAGCCTTGCTGCCTCACAAGAACTCACGAATGCCATTGGGTAGGTCCTATCAGTCTGTATGGCACAATTGTGTTGGTTATTTTTCCAAGAGTGGCTTATATCATGTCAATACCAGTATATTATGGCATGCTTGTCTTGTATGGTAAATGGTTCTAAGCAATATTACTTTCATAACCCCTGCTATAATTCCCAGTTATCTATTTTCTGAATGACAATTTGTCATTAACCTGTACTAGTAAACTAAAGGGAGTATCACAATTTTCAATAATCAATTAGAATATGAACACAATTTTACCATTCTTGTCGGAATTTATGCATACACAACTCCATCCTGTTGTATGTAATGTTGATATGTACTAACAAATTATTGTATTAGATAACATGACCCTTTATTAATAATGTCTTAGCAGACTTGCATAATAGTTTGTTTTCCTTACATGTGTAGGTCAGTGGTGCTGGCAGTGGTTGTGACAGGGGAGGGGATAGAAGACTGTGTTGCAGAATTTTCACCCCTACACCTGAGCCAGGACACAAGCAGTGCCCAGGTTGAAGTGGAGCTCTACTTCCCGGACCTCCTTGTTGCTCATGACCATGAAGATGAACCCCAAACACAGATGCAGATTGAACAGAACAGAGAAACTAATGGAGAGTGAGCAAGTTAAACATCATTATGCACCCCATAACCATCCTGCAGGCAGTAATTAAAAGATTACAGAGAGTTACCTGTTATAGCAAGACTTTTAGACAAGGAAAGTTTTAACTTATCATAGTATCAACTGAGTATGATTTGTCAAATTATTAGGTAGAGATATGTGATGATGGTTTTGTGAGCGAGGGGCTTGGACTTCCAGCAGGCGTGTGCGAGTGTGTTAGATAGGAGTGAATGGAGACGAATGGTATTTGGGACCTGACGATCTGTTGGAGTGTGAGCAGGGTAATATTTAGTGAAGGGATTCAAGGAAACCGGTTATTTTATATAACCGGACTTGAGTCCTGGAAATGAGAAGTACAATGCCTGCACTCTAAAGGAGGGGTTTGAGATATTGGCAGTTTATAGGGATATATGCTGTATTTTTATACGTATATACTTCTAAACTCAGGAGCAAGGGGCTAGTAACCCCTTCTCCTGTATATATTACTGAGTGTGAAAGGAGAAACTTTTGTTTTTCCTTTTGGGCCACCCCGCCTCGGTGGGATACGGCTGGTGTGTTGAAAGAAAGAAAGAAGACTTCTAAACTGTTGTATTCTGAGCACCTCTGAAAAAACAGTGATTATGTGTGAGTGAGGTGAAAGTGTTGAATGATGATGAAAGTATTTTCTTTTTGGGGATTTTCTTTCTTTTTGGGTCACCCTGCCTCGGTGGGAGACGGCCGACTTGTTGAAAAAAAAATAGATTTTATATTTTGATGCAAAAACATAAAAAGGTCAATGGTGCAGGCGTTGGCCATAGTTTTCCGTGGCTCCCATCCTGGATCCAGCCCTTGGACACAAGCACGATATAGTCATGCCTTGAGAAATTCAGAACACTCAAGAGAGAAATCGTTTACAATTAATGTGCAAATATAGGATGTACATACATGCTTGATTGAAAGAAGTAATAAACAAAATCCAGCTTGGTGTAAATTATAATCTAAGCAAAGCTAATTATATAATGGACAAGTTGCATGAGAACAGAGTTCAGTAATTCATTAAAGAGAATATTGAAGGTAACACCAAGGAGATCTCTTTGTGGGGTATCTAGTCTTTATTTACACTCTTATGCCTCTAAAATAGTACAAATAACATAACACTGGTCATAGAGAACTCTAACCTCATTAATACTGAACTTTAATAAGACTATGGTATGCTTTAGTCAATATTTTGACTTTATACCAAATTCATTACTAAAATTCAGTATAAGCCTTAAAAATTTGCAACCTTGACAAAATCTTACTTTAGTCCCAAGTGCATCAGCTTGCGCAGATATTTTGGTCCCTCCCAATATCCACTGTAAAAAGAAAAAATATATAAAATTACTGTTTTAAATGAAGATGAATAAATCTTGTACAGTGGTATCTCGAATTTCGAACAGCTCCCAGTTCCAACAACTATGTAAGTGTATTTTTGGAGGTCTGAAACAGACTAATCTAATTTACATTATTCCTTACGGGAACAAATTCGTTCAGTAACGGCACTTGAACGAATTATGGCGAAATGTGAGGTACCACTGTACAATATTCTGTTGTATTTTCATTTTACATCTGTATTTTGTAATTTAAAGAAAATTACTGTATAACAAAGTACATATGTAAATAATCTGTCCCACTACATGGACACTGCTCATCCATTTCCTCCTAACACTGGGTCACCTTAATGGAGGGATTAGAGTGGTTGGTTTTTAAGGAGTTGGGAGCCTCTTCTCTATGGGGTGAGAGGGGCAACTAAGAGCCCAACATCTCTTCTGGCATAAATATTGTCTATTTCATCTTAATTTGCTAACATATTACAGCCAATGACACACAAGAAATTATGCATATAGATCGGGAGCATGAAATAGGTTTACCTGCTTTGTGATTATGATTTATATGAGAGTGAATTGGTCACAACAGTATCAAGCTGATAATAAGGTAACATTATTCATGTAAGAAATGGAATATGTTTAAAGCACCGATTAACCAAACAGTTCTAATACTTTATAAATAAAATAAAACAACTCTTCGTGTCTGTGAGAAATGGCCAGTTTGTTGAAAGAAGAACTCTTTGTGTCTTATGGCAATGTGGTGTAAATATTATGCAGAGAATTCGTAGTGTGGAAATTAGGTGTGGTTACTAAAACTATTATTCAGAGGGCTGAAGAGGGGTTATTGAGGTGTTTAATTCATTTAGAGAGGATGGAGCAAAACAGGTTGACTTGGAGGGTGTATAAATCTGTAGTGGAGGGAAGGAGGGGTAAGGGTTATCTTAGGAAAGGATGGACAAAGGAGGGTTTGTGTGCAAGGGGCCTGGACATACAGCAGGCATCTTCTTCTTTCAACAAACCGACCGCATCCCACCAAGGCAGGGTGCCCCAAAAAGAAAAACAAAAGTTTCTCTTTTTAAATTTAGTAATTTATACAGGAGAAGGGGTCACTAGCCCCTTGCTCCTGGCATTTTAGTCGCCTCTCACAACATGCATGGCTTACGGAGGAAGAATTCTGTTCCACTTCCCCATGGAGAACAGCAGGCATATGTGAGCATATTAGATAGGAGTGAATGGAGATGAATAGTTTTGAGGACCTGACAAACTGCTGAGTATAAGCAGGGTAATGTTTTGTGAAAGGATTCAGAGAAACCGATTAGTTGGACATGAGTCCTGGAGGTGGAAAGTACAATGCCTGCACTTTAAAGGAGGGGCTTGGGATATTGGCTGTTTGGAGTGACATCTAAACTGTCATATCCCAGTGCCTCTGCAAAGACAGTGATATGTGGATGATGAAAGTGTTGAATGATGGTGAAAGTGTGTGCTTCTTTTTCGGGTCACCCTGCCTCGGTGGGAGATGGCTGATATGTTGAGGAAAAGAAAAAACTTTAAAAGACCTGTGTAATTAACAAAACTTCAATTTGCAATAACCAGAGATTTGAAAAAACTAAAGCAGAGCTCTCTGATATACTACTGTATTTTCAAACATATAAAGTGCACTTTTTGTCCCACAAAAAGTCTTGGAAAATCAGCCTGTGCCTTATATGCTCAAGGTCAGGGTCAAGGGTAGGCTTTGGGTTAAGCTTTAACAGCTGTAAAATAATGTTATAAGTGCTTGCAAACACAGTCTTATGTGCTTGTGCGCCTTATATGCCCTAAAATACAGTATACAGTAGTCCCTCCATATCCACGAGGGATACGCTCTGAGATCTACCATGGATAGTAGTGAACCCTATATACAGTGGAACCTCTTACGAGTTTAATCCATCTCATGATCTTGCTCGTATCCCAATTTGCTCGTATACCGAGTCAATTTTCCTCATTTAAATTAATTGAAATGAAATTAATCCGTTCCGGCTCTCAGGAGGCACGACAAAATACTTCAATATTTCACTAATATCAACTCTACGGCTTATTTATCTATCATAATTCATCTAATATGACATAATAAACAAAATAAAATAACAGAAACCTGATATATACTCTAAAATGAATAAAATATGTCATTATTTGACAAGTGGAGGCGGCCGTAACCCCTCCTGCATTGTTGTGGTATTCACTGCCATCTAGTGACGGCCTTTCGAAGCTATTATTATAATTATTATTATAGTACATTATTATTATACTTGTATGATTATTATTATTATACATATATTATTATACATATATTATTATACTATTATTATTATACATATTATCATTATTATTATTATTATTATTACTATTACTCTTGCTTACCATTTGGAATTTTTATTCACACAAAAAATAGAGATTTACTGTTATGCAGACTACTGCATTATTGTAATAATTGTACGTATAGGTAATGTCAACCCATTCATGACTTGCGTATTGGAATGGTCACTTGGATGGTGACATTGTTTGTTTACTCTTGAACATTGCCAAAGAATTGAACATTTCTGCTACTTTGAGCTTAATTGCACGTTACTTTTTGTTGTGAAACCAATCAAAATCATATCTATTTCTGTAATATATCTTCCATTCCATCAAAGGAGACCAAAAAAATGAGAATACAACCATAAAACCCATACGAAAATACTGCTAAGGGGTGGCAAATGGCCGAGAAGTGATCTCCGTTATTTATGGTCTGATTTCTTTCATTTTTGGTGTACGTTATGGAGCATCTTTCCATCATACAGTGCCCAAGTTTCAGTAAGATAGCCCAACAAACAACTAAGAAAAAAAATATTTACTAAAAATCATTTATCATTATTATTATAATAAGAATTATATTAGGTGTGGAGTTAATAAAAGTATTAGTCAGAGGGCAGAAGAGGGGTTGTTGAGGTGGTTTGGTCATTTAGAGAGAATGGATCAAAGTAGAATGACATGGAAAGCATATAAATCTATAGGGGAAGGAAGGCAAGGTAGGGGTCGTCCTTGAAAGGGTTGGAGAGAGGGGGTAAAGGAGGTTTTGTGGGCAAGGGGCTTGGACTTCCAGCAAGCGTGCGTGAGCGTGTTAGATAGGAGTGAATGGAGACGAATGGTACTTGGGACCTGACAATCTGTTGGAGTGTGAGCAGGGTAATATTTAGTGAAGGGATTCAGGGAAACCGGTTATTTTCATATAGTCGGACTTGAGTCCTGGAAATGGGAAGTACAATGCCTGCACTTTAAAGGAGGGGTTTGGGATATTGGCAGTTTGGAGGGATATGTTGTGTATCTTTATACATATATGCTTCTAAACTGTTGTATTCTGAGCACCTCTGCAAAAACAGTGATTATGTGTGAGTGTGGTGAAAGTGTTGAATGATGATGAAAGCATTTTCTTTTTGGGGATTTTCTTTCTTTTTTGGGTCACCCTGCCTCGGTGGGAGACGGCCAACTTGTTGAGAGAAAAAAAAAATTATATTATAATTATTATTATTATTAATTTAGGGAACTGAAGCACAGATCCAGTTCTCTAGATCAAGAGCAAGAGCCTCTCACCAGCGTCTAGGAACCTCCCTTGAGGCCCACTCGCATCCTGAAATTTCGCTCATATCCAGAAGCAAAAAATCAACCAAGCAACTGCTCATATCCTGAAAAACTCACAAGATGGGGCACTCGTAAGCCGAGGTTCCACTGTATGTCATTTTTCATTTACATACATATGATAAAGTTTAATTGAAAAATTATGCAAAATAAGTCTAGAATTAGAGCTTTTGTTTATTGATGGAAAGCATTTCATAGCTTCTCTTAGGCTTTGAAGAACTGCCAGCATCACTACTTTTGCACTTTGGGGTTATTTTTGGGCCTATACAATAGACAGTGGATAATTGAAACTGTAGATACTGAATCCATGGATACTGGGGTTCTACTGTATAATACATTATAACATTTTGAAGAATAAAGACAGTACTTTCCTAGTACAGTAAATTAAAAAAAAATCTGAAGGACAAACACCTCTTCTTTGTTAAGTAGTACAAAGTTACTACAAATGCAATTAAGTAAAATTGGCAAACCTAATTTTTCTCCCACATAAACAAGATTCTTGGCCCATATATAACAATATTCAAGGAACCAACTATTCTGCTAACGAGATAAACTACTGTATCTGAAATCACCACGTCTCAACATTGTTACATAGTACTACTTTTAAAATTGTAAACTACTGTAGTATAAATATTTCTTTATAAAGGTGTCAATTTTATAAATTACACAAGTATCACCTGTACTTGCATGACATGCTTGTACTAGCTCTTTTTTTTTATATGCTAATGATGTTAGGTGAAAGAAGGGCACTAATAAAAGCCAATATGAAAAACCTTAATATTCACTTACTTCAGCAGTCCAATCCAGTACATATGTGGCATCATATCCTTTTTAAGATGAAACATAAGGCGTCGTTCCTTTGCTTGATTGATGGGAAAAGTCTCCAATGGGTTCCCATTCATATCAAACTCTGCCATAATGCACTTTGAATAACCTGTGAGGAATGACAAATATTTTTAAATAATTTTATGTACAGTCCACAAATATTTTTAAATATGTCTAGAAATCAATGCTATATGATCCTTATGGGTTTAGTGCTTAGTTATAATTTTTTTTTTTTTTCAACAAGTCGGCCATCTCCCACCGAGGCAATTATTATTATTATAATTATAATAATAATTGTGTACAGATATTTTTAAATATTTTAACGTACACAACTTTTCAGGTACCTTTGAGGAATTAAATTTTTAAAAGTATTATGTATTTGAATATCACGATCTATACACGTTCTTTTAAATGTTCTTTACTCTAGAAGTTTAGAAACTGCTCCCAGGAATTTGTTCCGAAAGAGTCAGCAACCCATATGATTGTATAAATACTATACAATGTTGATTTATTTTATATTTTAAAGTCTAATATAACTCTTATAATGTGAAAAAATAACTCAATTTCACAAATGTATACTGATCATTAACAATGTGTAAATTAAATTAAATTTTATTTCTTTGCATAATATACAATGTGTGATTTTTTTTTTTTTAACATGTTGGCCATTTCCCACCAAGGCAGGGCGACCCAAAAAGAAAGAAAAAAAAACTTTCATCATTCAACACTTTCACCATCACCGAGTCCTGGAAATGGGAAATGCAATGCCTGCACTTTAAAGGAAGGGTTTGGGATATTGGCTGTTTGGAGTGACATCTCAACTGTCGTATCTGAGCGCCTCTGCAAAGACAGTGATTATGTGTGAAGGATGGCTAAGTGTTGAATGATGATGAAAGTTTTTTCTTTCTTTTTTGGGTCACCCTGCCTCAGTGGGAAACAGCCGACGTGTTAAAATAAATATGGTTAAGTACAAAGAAAGCCACTAACATGCCTGAGCATTTCGGACAATCACTTCCAGCAAAACGGGTATGAACATTGATGACTTACTGACACTGCCCATACCAATGAATTACAGTAGCGATATTCTGACTGTCACACTGGCTCAACTACTGAATGCCATATCTCCACCAAAGCATTCATCTTCTGTGAAAAAATATATACAGTGGAACCTCGGCTTACGAGTTTAATCCGTTCCGTGACCTTGCTCATATCCTGATCTGCTTGTATGCCAAGTCAATTTTCATCATTTAAATTAATTGAAATGCCATTAATCTGGTCCAATGGAATTCCTGCATGCTTTGTGCACATAAAATGAGGTAAATATGAGTTTGTGTGATTAACTGACTGACTGACTTGCTGAATGACCGACTTGACTGACTGACTTAACTGACTGACTTGACTGAATGACTGACTTACTGACTTTACCCTTAAACTGTCCAAACGTAGATCTATGTTCATACGCGTAGCACTCCGAACGTAGATCTACGTTCGATTTTACATTCTTTCATGCTAAAAAAACGTAATCTACGTTCGGAGTGCTATGCGTATGAATGTAGATCTACATTTGGACAGTTTAAGGGTAACTGACTGACTGAATGACTTTCACTAAAGCGGACCCTGAAATGATGTCTAGAGCACCTCATGCCTTACCGTCAGTTGCATAATGTACTACAGGGTAAAACAGAACAGAAATCCATTACAGAATTTATGCACACTCCAGTACAACCATCAACTCTCCACTCTCTTCACAATCATCGACAAACACCAGCACCCACAATTTAAGGTAAGAAATACTATTATTTCTGTTGCAGTTATAGTCTTAAGCAATAAAAACAACAAAATACATCATGACAATGAACTACAATATTATATTCACTTTTGTTTTTGCAAGATCTGGAGGCCTAAAAAAAAAAAGTTGTTTGAGGGGGAAGCTCGCATCCTGAATTTTTGCTCGTATCCATAAACAAAATTGACCAAGCGACTGCTCATATTCTCAAAAACTCGTATAGTGGGGTACTCGTAAGTCAAGGTTCCACTGTACTTTTGTTTAACACATTGGCCATCTCCCACTGAGGTATGGTAACCCAATAAAAGATTTCACCATCACTGTCTTGTCAGAGGCATGCTGATACTATAGTTTATATGCCCCTCCAAACTGCAAATATTCCCACTCCTCCTTCAGAGTGCTGGCACTGTACTTCCCACTTCCAGGACTCGAGTCCTTGGAGTGACTGGTTCAAATACAGTATGTACACCTCAAATTAACAAATTTCTTTTTTTTTTTTTTTTTTTTTTTTAACAAGTTGGCCATCTCCCACCGAAGTAGGGCGACCCAAAAAGAAAGAAAATCCCCAAAAAGAAAATACTTTCAACATCATTCAACACTTCCACCTCACCCACACAATCACTGTTTTTGCAGAGGTGCTCAGAATACAACAGTTTAGAAGTATATACGTATAAAGATACACAACATGTCCCTCCAAACTGCCAATATCCCAAACCCCTCCTTTAAAGTGCAGGCATTGTACTTCCCATTTCCAGGACTCAAGTCCGGCTACATAAAAATAACAATATGTTTCCTATTTTCTTTTTTTAACTCAATGGCTGTCCTCTGCCAAGGTAGAAACCACATTCACCAATATTCACTCAGTTCCTGTCTTTCCAGGAGGGTGCTCACATGGCAATTATATTACTTTCTGACTACAGCATCCCCACACCTCCTTCAGGGTGCAGACACTGCCCTACCTACCTCTAGGACTAGTCTAGCTAACTGGTTTACCTGAATCCCTTCATAAAAGTTGCCCTGCCTACACTTCAACAGTACATCCATGCACTCCTATCAAATACTTTTTATATAATTTTTAAGCACAATGAATAATAATAATACAGTAATAATATCTATTTCTACAAGTACATGTACAAGGTATACAGGCCTAGCTGACATCTATGACATACTACTATATAGAAAGCTGCTTGTTATGCAGAGCATTTTGGGCAAATTAGGTCAGTTTTGTCCCAGGATGCGACCCACATCAGTCGACTAATACCCAGGTACCCATTTTATACTGATGGGTGAACACTTAAATAAACCATACCACAGGCAGGGATTGAACTCGTGGCGAGTGGGTCGTAAAACTCCAGGCCAGCACGTAAGCCACTGGGTCAGCTGGCTACAATAAGATTCATCCAACTAGGTATATTTATACACCACAGAGAGGCTAGAACAGGCACCACTGTGACCACTTGCCACGAGTTCAATCCCTGCCTGTGGTATGGTTTGTTTGCAATTGTGTCATTACAATTTCCTGAGTAATAAGAAATGGGTTAATAAATCTCAAACCTTTAAAGACACAGCATGGAAACAATTATCTATTTAATTTTGTCACATTATTACAACTTTAAGGAAATATTACACTCCTTTGCCTGGAATGTACAGTGGTACCTCGGGATACGAACTTAATTCATTCCAAAAGGCTGTTCGAGTGCCGATAACGAACAAATTTCTTCCCATAAGGAATAATGCAAATTAGATTATCCGTTTCAGACTGCCAAAAATACACTTACAAAAGCACTTACATAAATACACTTACATAATTGTTCGAGTTTTAAGCTGTTTGTATCCCGAGGTACCACTGTATGAAGTAGGAGTAGGGAAAGACACTTGTTTAAAAATTTTAATGAATGAATACATGCAGTAGTGAACAAAAAGAAGAGTATTTACTGTTCTTACCAGTTACAAGTGGACAAGAAGTGTAGCCATCATAGAGACTAGCTGGCAGTTTACCTGCCATTGCTAGGCTCAGGTTTTTACGCAAAACTCCACACTGGCCAGCTGCAAAATAATAGCAATAACAATAATGATGAGAATAATAACTACTATACCATATTATTATTATTAAAATAAAAAAGAAGTGCTAAATCTACAAAGGTCATTACTATACCTTAAAAAAAAATCCCAGTAAATAATAACTAATATAACTAACAGAATCATTAACATATACAGCTGAACACATACATACATACTGGCATCTACAATTTGAAGAGAAGTTGCAAAGGTTAATGGACGAGTTTGGGAGGGTGTGAAAAAGAAATATGAAAGCGAACAGAGATAAGAGTAAGGTGATGAGGGTTATCAAACGAGTTTGGTAAAGAAAAATTGGATATCACAATGGAGGGAGAGAGAATGGAAGAAGTTAATGTATTCAGATATTTGGGAGTACTAATTTTCAACGGATGGATTTATGAAGGATAAGGTAAACCATAGAACTGATGAAGGAAAAAAGGGTGGGTGATGTAATGAGGTATCTGTGGAGACAAAGAATATTACCAGGGAGGCAAAGAAGGTAATGTATGAGAGTACATGTATAGTGGTACCAACACTCTTACATGGGTGTGAAGCACGAGTTGTAAATGCCCTCAGAAACAACATCTCCACTGCCTCCAGCCTTCTCATGTCTTCAACATTCACAACCCATGCTTCACACCACATAAGTATTGATACAATTATACTCTTATACATTCCCCTTTTTGCCTCTAAGGTGGTTGATGCTGTGAGGCATCAATGTATCACCTCATCAATTCCGTGGTTCACTTCATCTTTCACAGACCCATCCACTGACAAGTCCACTCCCAAATATATGAACACTTTCATTTCTTCCATATTCTCTCCTTCCAATCTGATATAGTACTATTTTTCATTACCTAAATTGTTTATTTTCATCACCTTGCTCTTTTCTTCCTTCTTTTACATACTTCTTAAACAGTGATGACAAAACTACATATACATATTACATAAGTATAGAATATTGTTATGATCATGGGATGATATAGTACCTGAGAAAGGGAGGTAATCTGGTATAATCTGAGGAAAAGGAGGGTAGTTCTAATTCCTTGGATCAAAAGCCCTTCAGCATCAAGGGACCCCTCCCCTTGAAAACAATGATACGCACCAATAGCGGCAGCAGTTTTAGAGGTGGGAACATTTGTACAATCTCCAATGCCAAATATATTTGGAAAACATGTATGCTGCAGAGTTTCTTTGTTGACATTAAGGAAACCAGTAGCATCTACCAGGAGACCACAATTACGGAGGACATCCGGAGTGCTCATTGGTGGCGTCACGTGAAGCATTTCATACTGTGAAAACAAAAAGATATACGTACTGTACAACTACAGTACAACTATAAAAGGAAGAGTAAAAACAAAGAGAACACACTGTCTTAATTGTTGAGCACCCTTAGGTGTAATACTGTAACAAAGTGAATTAGAAAGCATGTGTTGCTTGTGAAAGCACGCACACAAGTATACTTATATGCCACTCTGCATGCACATATAAAAGCCAAAATTTAACAGAAAATCAAGCCTACCACACCATCATACATCTTCCTCAATTTATTTTTAACCCACCAGTCATCTTCCACCAAGGTAAGGTGACCAGAAAATGAACAAACATCCTCTTCAACTGGCATAAAGTATTTGATAACATGGAAAGCGCACATGGTAATACATGCAACATAGTACAACACCTTAACAAATGATATACACAGTTTACTTCCACATAAATATTATTCCAGGACCAATTAAGTTACTGAGGTATAGCAAATATTCTATTACCTAAATTGGACCAGGGTTGGGATTGGGAGTCATCTGTTGATAAATAAAAACAATTGGGATCATTTTTGGCACGTTTCGAACACAGTGTTATCAGTCATAATAGGATAACTTGTAAGAACATGGATTAAATGAGGATACCTGACCTTTATTGATGGTTCAGGTCATCATCTCAAAATACCCAAACTTGCCATGTAGTTTTTATATTGCTTTATCTAACATCATCTAACATCTGTTGGATAAAACACAAAAATGAAGAGTGTTTTGCACATTTTGTAATCCAACAGTAGTAATATTTTTTTAATGATTTTTAACGACTGAATTTTTGGTAAGGATTCACATACTCAATGATAATGAGAATTTACTTTAACAGCCAAAACTGTGTGGGGAAAATTTCAAATGTAAAGCTCGGTTGATTGCATGCATTTTATCTAAAGTACGCATTTTTAATATTTTACGCATTTTTAACTGCATCATTTTATCATAAATGTGTTTATAGGGTGCATTCGTTTTAAGGCAATCGGCATTTATTTCTTAATGATTAATAAGGTTGGATTATTGTAGTTTTAATTCTTCTGGTTTGTCTAGATTCTGAAAAACTGCTTCTTTAGAGTCTGGCTTTACTTCAATAAGGTTCTGGCGAAGGTTCACCTTTATGTTTCTTTCCTTCACAACCTGTGATTATAATAGAAAAATAAATAAGGCAAGAGGATAGAAATTATATTAGCTAAAATTATACATGTTTTGGATACACACAAGTGTAAGAAGCACATAAAAGAATTAATTTGTATTTTGTAAATATATGAACAGCTTAACTGATCAGTTTGTCATATAATTCCTTGACATACACAATCAAGAGTATAAAAAATACAATAGAAACTTATTTCTTTTCAAGAAGACATAGTAGTTAATGAGTGTAAAAGGCTTCAAGAAAAAAATTTGTGCAACTACTGTACTGCAAAATTAATAAATAATAATAAATTAAAAAATGATGCATACCTCTAATCCTGTAATTCTACACAACACTAATGTAAATCAGCATTACTGACCTCCCATAGTGCATCGGCATACTTTTTGACGCCAAAGATAACTGGCAGGGAAGTGTTGTAAATTATATTCGCCTTGTCCCGCTTGCCATGCTAGTGAATGGAAATACATACAGTACTTATGTAAATATCCACCTTACATACAATATACAGCATTTGCAAAATGGAGAAATTTTGGGATAGCCTTAAGAAGGAAATTTATATATTACAGTGGACCCCCGGTTAACGATATTTTTTCTCTCCAGAAGTATGTTCAGGTGCCAGTACTGACCGAATTTGTTCCCATCAGGAATATTGTGAAGTAGATTAGTCCATTTCAGACCCCCAAACATACACGTACAAACGCACTTACATAAATACACTTACATAATTGGTCGCATTCGGAGGTGATCGTTATGCGGGGGTCCACTGTATATGGTAAACCTATATTATGCTCCAAGAAAGACTGTTTTCAAATTAATTATTTAATTAACAATGCAAAACATTTAATGCTGATTTGTGGTGTCACGAGGCAAGTTTTACAACAAATGGTTCAATATTTGTAGAGAAACTATATATAGTTTTTTATGCCTGGTCTTAAAATAACAGCTGATAGATATGTCACCTAAAAAATGTCTTAAACTGACTTTTTTATTAAGAAATTTGATATAGTTTGATTAATTAGTAACCCAGAGAAAACAAAGATAAATTATAGTTGCGAAATAATGGCAAAACCTATTAGATCTAATCATGATAAATCTTTATAAATAAAGTACAGCAAATCACTATCTCACAAAAAAATCAGCATATGACATGTTCCCTGCCTAAACTCCATTAGGTAACATTAAAAAATCAGTCAGCTGTCCAGACAGTTGCTATCTGTTAAAAAAAAGACACATGAATTAAATTTAATGATGTGTGTGTTTACCGACCGAGTTAGCCTAGCTAAGTTAGGATTTGTTTGCAAATCTATTCTCTCACACTGCATCATCATGTACTTAAATCTAAAATACCCAGAAATTTAGAGATGCACAACTCACTCACATATGTTCAAGAAATACAAAACCTAGATACAGTATTTAATTCATAATGACAGCATCAAAATTTCTTGACAAATACTCTAACTTTACTTACTGTAAAAAAAAAAAATCATAATCACTGTACCTTATATGCTACAGTGATACACTAAAAATCATAGAAACTCTTACCTTGCGAAAATATTCATCTGATATGTACATGACTTTCTGGGGAGCTCCAGCACATTTTACTGGTGTTGCAGGAAAAGTAAAGACAGCGTTACCTTCAGAAAAGTTCTCTAGGCTTTTCAAGGTGTTCTTGACATATAATGGAGAGTAGTTTGAACATACACCTGGTGTTGAAAATGCATCTGGCAGACCTTTAATCTGATAAGAAAAAGTCTAAATTAAGATTCAATACTTTGAAAAACAAATAATTTAAGAATGTAGGTTATTATATATTCATCACATAACCTACTCATTACTATATGCAAACCTTCTTTAAAAATAATTGTAATGATTCATTACCACAAAAATAAAGTACCATACTTCATAAAGTAAGCTAAACAATAAATACTATTAATGTGACCCAAGTGAGACTCGACTCTACATAATGCTTCATTAAGAGTCAAGAAGACTAGTATTTTAAAAGCTAATCAATAAAAGAATGAGCCTGTAACATCCTCCTTTATGAAGCTAAAATTGTATAGGTGTCACAAAAGTTGGTGATAAAAGGTATAAAAACCCATACTATACTTACCTGATTATAGTTGAGCTGAAGACCCAGAGCAATGACTAAATATTCATAGCTAACTTCCTGACCATCATCTGTCATAACTTTGTTGTTCTTTGGGTCAAAGCTTACGACACACTGTTTGATCCAGTCAGCTTTCTTGGGTAGTACCTAAAATGCCAATATGCAAAACAAGATCAAATGATATTACACAGTCAAAAGTATTTCATGGTAAATGCTGTTTTTTGATGTTTAAGGCAACAATTGTAGGAAGAATATATGAATCTTATACTTTCAGCACTTTCTGAATCATATATTTTCAAACAGGTGAGGTGCTGACTATTGTATATACACGACATTGCAGTCCGACTTGGACCATTTACAAAAAGGAAGAAAAAGAAGTAGTGGTAGTGGTTATGCTGGTAGTGCAAGTAGTAGGGAGAGTAGTTCTAGAGGCACAAGAGAAAGAAAGGGGAGTGAGTTCACTAGATATTATATCTACTGATCATTTCAACAGTTCTCACAGAAAAAAAAAAAACAATGGGCTACTAGCTAAACATAAAATAACATATAAACACATATGGGTTAACAGATGCAAGACAATTTAACATCACTTGGTACTGCACATCATACTGTAGCTAACCTTACTCATTGGTTTCCCCGAGTCTTCTAGTTTCTTCATTCCTCCGCCTACAAGCGTCCACATGGGTTGGTAGTAGTGCATCTGAAAATGTTTAATGTGCAGAATAAATCTTATTTATTAATAGCTCAGGGAATCATTGACCCTGTGGAGTGGTCTAAGCCTCTTTTTATTAAAAAGAAAATTCCTGTATTACTGAAATAAGTACATTAATAGAATATACAGACACAGGAAAGTAAAAATGTGTGTAAACCAAATTTAAATAAAAGTTTATAAAATTTACCTGAAATCTTGTGTTATGAAACAGAAATAGAAGACTAGCAATTCTGCAAGTGCATAACTTTATATGCACATCTTTTCACACTCATATGACAGGATGGCAGTACCTCCAAGGATGGTTACTGTCTACCAACCTACTTTGTACATAGTATAGCCACATCAGTGAAGTGTTATTTCACTGGACCTGACCCACATCAGTGAAGTGTTATTTCACTGGACCTGACCCACATCAGTGAAGTGTTATTTCACTGGACCTGACCCACATCAGTGAAGTGTTATTTCACTGGACCTGACCCACATCAGTGAAGTGTTATTTCACTGGACCTGACCTATATCAGTGAAATTACAGTTTACATTAACTGATATAAAAAAAGGAAATCAGCTCATTTTTAGTCATAATATTAACTAATGTATTACAAAAAAATATATATTATTATTATTATTAACACACTGGCCGATTCCCACCAAGGCAGGGTGGCCCGAAAAAGAAAAACTTTCACCATCATTCACTCCATCACTGTCTTGCCAGAAGGGTGCTTTACACTACAGTTTTTAAACTGCAACATTAACACCCCTCCTTCAGAGTGCAGGCACTGTACTTCCCATCTCCAGGACTCAAGTCCGGCCTGCCGGTTTCCCTGAACCCCTTCATAAATGTTACTCTGCTCACACTCCAACAGCATGTCAAGTATTAAAAACCATTTGTCTCCATTCACTCCTATCAAACATGCTCACTTATGCTCACTGGAAGTCCAAGCCCCTCGCACACAAAACCTCCTTTACCCCCTCCCTCTAACCGTTCCTAGGCCGACCCCTACCCCGCCTTCCTTCCACTACAGACTGATACACTCTTGAAGTCATTCTGTTTCGCTCCATTCTCTCTACATGTCTGAACCACCTCAACAACCCTTCCTCAATTACAAATATAAAATTGTAAACTAGGAAATGCAGATTTACACAAGCTAAATAATCATAGATGAAAAAATATTTAGTACTTTTTATTTTTCATGTATAGTAATTCTATTAGGTAGTAGGTTGGTAGACATCAGCTGCCCAGGGAGGTACTACCGTCCTGCCAAGTGAGTGTAAAACAGAAGCCTGTAATTGTTTTACATGATGGTAAGAATGCTGGTGTCTTTTGTTTGTCTCATAAACATGCAAGATTTCAGGTATGTCTTGCTACTTCTACTTACACTTAGGTCACACTACACATACATGTACAAGCATATATATATATACACACCCCTCTGGGTTTTCTTCTATTTTCTTTCTAGTTCTTGTTCTTGTTTATTTCCTCTTATCTCCATGGGAAAGTAGAACAGAATTCTTCCTCCGTAAGCCATAGGTGTAAAAGGCGATTAAAATGCCGGGAGCAAGGGGCTAGTAATCCCTTCTCTTGTATAAATTACTAAATTTAAAAAAAGAAACTTTCGTTTTTCTTTTTGGGCCACCCTGCCTTGGTGGGATACGGCCGGTTTATTGAAAGAAGAAGAAGTATAGTAATTCTGTTGTCACTATACCAGCAGCCTCATATAATACAGTTGTACCTCGAACTTCAAACAGCTCCCAACTCGAACAATTATGTAAGTGTATTTTTGTAAGTGCTTTTGTAAGTGTATTTTTGGGGGTCTGAAACGGACTAATCTAATTTACATTATTCCTTATGGGAACAAATTCATTCAGTAATGACACTGTACTAAAATATTATGAGTGTCAATGAAAAACTAATGACAAAAATGTCCTTTTATAATGAAAAAATGCTGGCATACAATACAGTGGAACCTCGATTTTCGTTTCCCCTGGTTTTTGTCGAATTCGGTTTTCGGCGACTTTTTTCGTCAAAATTTTGTCCCAGTTTTCATTCATTGCCTCGGTTTTCATCTGTCCACCGTACCAAACATGTCCACCTGCCTGCACCCACACAAAGCATCCCATGCATTCTGAGTCAGTCTGGCTTTTTTTTCACGTCAAGTGAGCATTACCCTGTACATTCATCCAAAACATTTTGTAATAATCCAATGTTTTTTGTGCTTGTTTATTGAGTGCGACTGCTAAATAAGCCATCATGGGGCTAAAGAAAGTTCCGAGTACCAGCCCTTTGATGAAGGCAGCGAGAAACATGATAGAATTCAAGAAAGAACTCTTAGCAAAGTACAAACGGGGTTGGATGCGAGTGGCCAGGATGCGGAAGAGTTGGTGGACAACCACAGGGAAGGACTTCTGCGCCAGCCTTCGTTGGGTTTGGACGTCTCTCTCTCACCTGAGTATCAGTGACAAATTTCCACCGTTCTCTCTGGGACGCTTGTCCTCATTTATTTTGCTCGCCGGGCACTCTACAGGAGGGGTACCTGTTCATCGGCTTACTTTTAGCCAGCTCCATTTTTTCCGCTCTGAGGAAAATTCTTTATAGGTCTTTGGCGGGAAGCCGGTTACTGAACTCAGGTGGGAGTGTGGGCATCCTTCTCTGCTGGGGCTTGGCAAGGGGGTCCACCAGATCTAATTGGAAACTTCAAGTTTCTGTCTCTGTTTACAAAGGAACTTTTGTTCCTTTTCTCTCAACCCCCAGCCTTGGGCAACAAATCTTCCTCGTACCATCGAGAAGTCAGGCTCGATACGGCTTATGCTGTCAGTGGCCCTGATAAACCCAACAAAGAAAGAAAAGAAAGAGCCACAGAGAACTAACCACTGAAGAGCTGCAACACCTTCAACTGGAACAGCAATAGATCGCAGCTGAGGAAATTACTTCAGAGGAGAAGGAAGAGAGAGGGAATAATGTGCCTTCTTCAGTGATTAACCCTTTCAGGGTCCGTCCCGTAGATCTACGGCTTTATGTTCAGGGTCCAAACCATAGATCTACGTCATGAGCTCAGCTCACTCTGATAAACTGTGAGTGGTACATTTGGGCCTAGATATGAGAGAATACATATATGTGGTATGTGTGCACCACATAAAACAAATCCTGCAGCACACTGTGTACAATGAGAGAAAAAAAACTGAAATCATGATTTTTCGATTAAAACAGCGACTTTGCAGTGTTTTTTCGTATGTTTTTTATAGTTGTATTTGCGATTTCTTGGTCTCATTTGATAGAATGGAAGACATATTACAGAAATAGAGATGATTTTGATTGGTTTTAGCACTGGAAATGGCTTGAAACTGAGCTCAAAGTAGCGGAAATGTTAAATTTTTGCCGATATTCAAGAGTAAACAAACGACCTCACACGTCTAATACACGCCAGCTGGTGGGTCTAATATACATTCACAAATATGGTGATGATATTTATACAATTATTACAGTATTGCATAACAGTAAATCTTCTATTTTTTGGTGTGAATAAAAATTCATTATGTGAATAAAAAATCAAAATGGAATTTATTTGTAAAGCCTCAAAACGTAACTAATGAACAGAAAAAGTGTTAATTTAGTTCCAGGAATACCTACATTGTTTATTCTGAACCCTATTTTGAAATTGGAATATTTTGAACTTTGTGTTAAATTGGCCAAATTAACAATTTCCGATCACTTTATTTTGTAGTTGAAACAGTTGACTTGGCGATTTCTTGCGCTCAATCGATAGAATAGAAGTAATACTAGTGAAATAGCTAAGAATTTGGTTGACTGGAATAATGTAATTGGCCTAAAATGGGAGTCAAAGTCGGCAAAATCGTCGATTCGTAAATATTGCTGACACATCAAAATTCGCGAGAGCATAATTTCGTCAATTTTCCATCAAATTTCGTACTTTTTGTTTTATTACCTTCACAAAAAGAATCTCTACCATTTCATAAGAAAAAATAACAAATTTTTTTTTTTTAAATTCTTGGACACTGGGGCACCACTTCAGATTTGGGCCTTGGACCCTGAAGGGGTTAAGGACATGTGCAAAGTGGAGTGAGTTGCAAAGTTTTGTGGAGAAATATCACCCTAGCAAAGCTGTTGCAAGCCATGTCTAACATGTTCAATGACAATGCCTTGTCCCATTTTAGGCAAATCTTAAAGATGCCAGAAACAGACCTCTCTGGACAGATTTTTTGTGCGACATGGGTCCAGTGCCAGTAAAAGACAAAGAAGGGAACTAACCCTGGATAGGGACTTGATACCTGAAGTCCTTATGAAGGGGGATTCCCCTTCTAACCATTAACCTCTCCTCCTGCCTCTCCCCTCCTCATGTCTCCCATACGCCAACAAGACTCTTCAATAAAGGTAAAAGTGATATTAAATGTTCATTTATCCATTTCAAAAGTCCTTTATATTTATTTCTCATTGTTTTCTGTATGAACAACTATAGTTATTTTCTATAAAATGTATTTCTTGTTAATATTTTTGGGTGTCTGAAACGAATTAATTGGATTTACATTACTTCTTATGGGAAATATTGCTTCAGTTGTTGTCGAATTCGGTTTTCATCAGACTTTCTGGAACAAATTAATGACAAAAACCGAGGCTCCACTGCATATAAAAAAAACTTTTCCACAAAGAGTATCATGTCCAAATTCTTATGAACTCATTAAATTATTAAAAGCAAATAAATTTTGTACTGTATATACAATACATAATACAATATGACAAGTAGTGCAATAAAAAAAACTTACATCAGCAGGTTCAATTACAGCCACTTTTCCCTTTCCAAGTTTGGAAGAGAACTTGGCAGCCATAGTACAGCCCCCAGCACCACCACCCACCACCACCAGTTGATAACTGCCAGATACAAAAACATCAAATCTTAAAAACAAACACCCATATCTGATGTTCACTTTCATTAGTGTACATATTTATGGAAACTAAAATGATCAGCACTCTACTCTCTCTTTTTCATCTACATTTTCATTCCATTACAAATTCACATTTAGAAAAACTGGAAATGTATATCACACATTCAAGAAATCTCTAAACATAACATACATTTAGAGAAATCCATAGATACCAAATAACAAGTTAGGCCAGTTCCTAAAAATAATCAAACCAATTAAACATTTGATAATGACAGTGTTTTAAAAACTTACAAGAGAAGTTGTAAAGTTGATGAAGTTGAAAGGGAACCTATAGAGGAACAAGATAAGTAAGTTTATTTAGGTACAGGTACACAGAAGAACAATTATCATACAGTGGTACCTTGAGTTTCGAACAGCTCCCAACTCGAACAATTACATAAGTGTATTTTTGTAAGTGCTTTTGTAAGTGTATTTTTGGGGGTCTGAAATGGACTAATCTAATTTACATTATTCCTTATGGGAACAAATTCATTCAGTATTGGCACTCGAACAGCCTTCTGGAGCGAATTAAGTTCGCAACTCAAGGTACCACTGTACATAGTTTAACGAATGGAGATGAATGGTTTTTGGGATCTGACGAGCTGTTGGAGTGTGAGCAGGGTAATATTTTGTGAAGGGATTCAGGGAAACTGGTTAGCCGGACTTGAGTCCTGGAAATGGAAAGTACAATGGCTGCACTTTAAAGGAGGGGTTTGGGATACTGGCAGTTTGGAGGGACATCTGAACTGTCGTATCTGGGCACCTCTGCAAAGACAGTGATTATGTATGAGTGATGATGAAAGTGTTGAATGATGACGAAAGTTTTTTCTTTCTTTCTGGATCACCCTGCCTTGGTGGAAAACAGCCAACGTGTTAAAAAAAAAAGTTTAACGTACGTGTCAATTACCTAGGATAACCCAAAAAAGTCACACACAATGGCTTATTTCCATTGGGGTTCTTGATGAGTCCCACCCATTCTGCAATTTGTTTGCAATAGTGTTATTACAATTTCGTGAGTCACAAGATGTCTGATTGGAGAGAACTAGTACAATATCGAGGAAAGAAATATATTTACATATCTGGTAGCCTTGATCCACCATGAGGCCTGGTCACAGACGGGCCGCGGGGGCGTTGACCCCCGGAACTCTCTACAGGTAAACTCCAGGTAAGTGTATAGATCAGCAAATCGAGTCACCAAGGCAAATCGTTGAAATGATGAGAAAAAGAATAGCTGGAGCATTGGAGTCTATGGATAGAAAATAGTTTGTCAATGGATGCAAAGGGAATGCACTTAAGAATACAGCCTCTCCTCAGGTAAGAGACGTATTCATTTACTGATGACTCGGACTTACGATGGGCTCTCTGACCAGTATGCATACCTAAATAGTGTATATTACAGCTGATTTCCTCTATTCTGTTTATTACAATATATGAACAGTGCATTATAAATGGTGCAAAGGTGATATTAAAACAATATCAAAGATGGATGACACAAACCCACTACCACTATAGTATGCTCCTTGTTTAGCAACGTGGTCTTAGGAACGGAACTCCGTTGCCAAGTGAGGAGAGGCTGTAATGGTAAACACTCTTTTGTATTGGTGTGAGGAATGAACTTTGATGCAGTGAGGAGGGTAGGCGCAGTTGAGAAAGGTAATGGGAATGAAAGTTTAAAGTGACAGGATTCTTAAGAGTTAAATGACTTAAACAATGGTAACAACTGAAGGTTGCTTCTCAATGAAAATCAGATATTACTGTATATTTTAAGACATATACTTAATATACTGTACTGTACAGTGGAACCTCAGTTTTTGTATGCCCTGGTTTATATGTAAAACTATAGTTACTCTCTATAAAATGTATTTTTTGTTAATATTTTTGGGTGTCTGGAACAGATTAATTGGAGTTACATTATTTCTTACAGGAAATATTAACAAAAAAATACATTTTATAGAGAATAACTATAGTTTTACATACAAACTAGGTAATACGAAAACTGAGGTTCCACTGTACATAGTATATTGTAAAATGTAGATTAATGCCAGAATTCTGCCCAGCAGTTGCAAACTATGACCTCTAAAAATAATCATATACATATGCATCACAACTTCAGAAAGTAGTGTGTAAATGATGTAATTTTGTTATGCCAAAATTAGCTCACTCACCTTTTACTGGCCTTGTAAGATGTAGAAAATGCAGCATTCTGAAGAATTACTTTTGAGTTACAACTAGCCACAAGTAGACAACCTTTACGGAGAAACATTCTTGTCAAGGACTGGTGACTAAGCTGTAGATATAATACAATAAGCAAAATTATTAAAAATACAAATAGAGTAAATAAGTAAAGTAAAACAGTATCAAATAAAATCAAAGTTTATTCTCTATAAGGATTACAATGCGGGGTTTACAGATTTTGATTATTGTGTGGTTTACATGTAATAAAATACTAATTACAGAGGGGGCCAATAGAACACCTAGCAAGACTAGGCATTTCAGGCAAACTTAGATTAATTCGTAACCCTAAATTATTACAAATTGTGGAGTAAGTTGATTAAATACTAAGTGACTAAATACTAGTTTGTGAATTTAGCAATGTGAATGCTTTTGTTTTGGCACAATACATAGTTTCTATATTGGAGTATCACAGACAAACTTGTGACTAGTTAGGAATTATTATTTTAAGATTAAGATACGCATTTCTGTGCTTATAGTCAAATGGGTGAGTGAGTGAGTGTAAGTGTGAACCACCAAGTGGTTTTTATGTAGTTAGTTGACAGGGTGTATTAGGGAGATAAGATGTTTTCTAACGGTAGTTTTGAAGGTAATGAATGTGTCTGCAGTTCTAGAGTTTTCAGGCAGGGTGTTCCAGATTTTAGGGCCTTTGACATACATTGAATTTTTGTAAAGGTTTAGTCGGACATGGGGAATGTCGTAGAGATGTTTGTGTCTGGTGTTATGCTTGTGGGTCCTGTCACAACTATCAAGAAAGCATTTTAGGTCAAGGTTAATATTGAAATTTAAGGTCCTGTATATGTAGACTGCACAGTAATAAGTGTGGATGTTCTGAACAGGGAGTAAGTTTAGATCTATGAAGAGTGGGGGCGTGTGTTGCCAGGGATGGGATTTAGTGATTATTCTTACTGCGGCTTTTTGCTGAGTTATTACATATTGGCTTTAGGTGTACTGCTGCAGTTGAACTCCAAGCACAAATAGCATAGGTGAAGTATGGATAAATGAGTGAATGGTATTACCTGGAGTTTACCTGGAGAGAGTTCCGGAGTCAACGCCCCCGCGGCCCGGTCTGTGACCAGGCCTCCTGGTGGATCAGAGCCTGATCAACCAGGCTGTTACTGCTGGCTGCACGCAAACCAACGTACGAGCCACAGCCCGGCTGGTCAGGAACCGACTTTAGGTGCTTGTCCAGTGCCAGCTTGAAGACTGCCAGGGGTCTGTTGGTAATCCCCCTTATGTATGCTGGGAGGCAGTTGAACAGTCTTGGGCCCCTGACACTTATTGTATGGTCTCTTAACGTGCTAGTGACACCCCCGCTTTTCATTGGGGGGATGTTGCATCGTCTGCCAAGTCTTTTGCTTTCGTAGTGAGTGATTTTCGTGTGCAAGTTCGGTACTAGTCCTCTAGGATTTTCCAGGTGTAATAATCATGTATCTCTCCCGCCTGCGTTCCAGGAATACAAGGTTTTGGAACCTCAAGCGCTCCCAGTAATTGAGGTGTTTTATCTCCGTTTTTGCGCGGGCCGTGAAGGTTCTCTGTACATTTTCTAGGTCAGCAAATTTCACCTGCCTTGAAAGGTGCTGTTTAGTGTGCAGCAATTTTTCCAGCCTAGATAGAACAAGTACCTGAAGAGTGTCATCAGGGCTTGGCCTCCCTAGTTTTGAAGGTTCTCAAATTTTCCATCCTGTCATTTTTCTAGAAGATGGGGATTGATACAATGTATGGTCCTTGAAGGTGAGATCCTCCGACATGATCACTCCCAGGTCTTTGACGTTGGTGTTTCGCTCTATTTTGTGGCCAGAATTTGTTTTGTACTCTGATGAAGATTTAATTTCCTCGTGTTTACCATATCTGAGTAATTGAAATTTCTCATCGTTGAACTTCATATTGTTTATTTATTTATTTATTTATTTTATTTATTTATTTATTTATAATTTGAGCACACTTACAGAGGTACAAAAAAAAATACAGATAAGAGCAGCATGCCAAAGCCACTTATACTATGCATAGCATTACGGGCTGGCTTAAAATTAACTTAAGATTAACTAAGCAATGATGAAATCAGTGAAAAACATTAATGTAAACTGATTACTATAAAGCACAAGTGAGTATTACAAAGACAGGTCATATGGTTGCATGCATTGTTGTAAATTCAGTAGAATGGAGTATTCTGTTAGGTAGTGAATTTAAAAAATAATAAAGTTAGATTGGGTTTTAGGTTTAACATTTATGTGATATAATTGTGAGAAACATTTAAGATATACATATTTATAAGGTTCAGTTATTCAGTATTTATTTGGTTTTGGGTGAGTAAGTGATCTTTGAGAAGAGACTTGAATTTATAAACAGGTAGTGTTTCTTTTATATTAACAGGTAATGAATTCCAGATTTTAGGGCCTTTTATGTGCATTGAGTTTTTGCATAGCGTGAGATGGACACGAGGAATATCAAAGAGTGATCTGTGCCTTGTGTTATGGTCATGTGTTCTGTTGAGGTTGGCAAGGGAGATGTTTGAGGGGAGGGTTAATATCAGAGTTGAGTGTTCTATGTATGTAATAGGTGCAGTAATAAGTATGGATGTTTTGTATGGTGAGTAGGTTGAGTGTATTGAATATTGGTGGAGTGTGCTGCCTGTAGTGAGAATTTGTTATCATTCTAACTGCAGCCTTTTGTTGGGTAATTAGTGGTCTGAGATGGTTACTTGTTGTTGAGCCCCATGCACAAATTCCATAGGTGAGATAGGGGTAAATAAGAGAGTGATATAGGGCCAGGAGGGCTGACTGTGGAGCATAGTACCGTATCTTCGATAGTATGCCTACAGTCTTGGAAATTTCCTTAGAAATTTGTTTGTATATGTGTATGAAATTTGAGTCTATTATCAAGGTGGATTCCTAAGAATTTTCCCTCTGTTAGCTTTGTGATAGGTGATCCGTTTATCATTATGTTAAGAGGGACATCTGTAGCTCTGTTACCAAACTGAATGAAGTAGGTTTTGTCAATGTTTAGTGTAAGTTTGTTAGTACTCATCCAGGTAGATATTTTCTGTAATTCGGTATTTACAGTATTGGCTAGCGTGACTGGGCTCGGGTGGGAGAAGACGTATGTTGTGTCATCAGCAAATAGTGTGGGTTTGAGTAATTGAGAAGCATTTGGTAGGTCATTTATGTATAGGAGAAAGAGAAGAGGGCCAAGGACACTTCCCTGTGGGACACCAACTGTAATTGGTTGTGCAGAAGAGTTTGCCCCATTTGCGTACACATATTGGCTTCTGTTGCGAGGTATGACTTGAGGTAGTTGAGGGAGTGCCCTCTTATACCATAGTGTGATAATTTTACGTGGAGCAAGTCATGGTCAACTGTATCAAAAGCTTTACGTAAGTCAATGAAGATCCCCAGTGGGACTTCTTTTTTCTCTATTGCAGTGTATATATGTTCTAGCATGTGTATAATAGCATCATTAGTATTTTTATTAGGCCTGAATAAAATTGGCAGGGGTTGAGTATGTTTTGGGAGATAAGGTAGGAGTAGATTCGTTTATGAATTAATTTTTCGAAGATTTTTGAGAGAGGGTGTAAGTTGGATATTGGCCTATAGTTATTCAACTCTGTTTGGTCTCCTCCTTTGTGGATCGGGGTGACCCTTGTTATTTTGAGTACTGTAGGGAAGGTGGAGGATTCAATGGATTTGTTAAAGAGTGTTGCAATGATTGGTGATAGCACTTGTGACACTTTTTTGTATATAAAGGGTGGTAAGGTATTTAAATCTCCTGCCTTGTTTTTTAGTGCGTTGATAATAAGGGAGACTTCGAAATGGGTTAGTCGGAGCTAGGAACAGTGTGTTCGGGTAGTTGCCGGTGAGGTAGTCATTTGGTGGGGTATCTGAGCTTGGGATTTTATTGGCAAGGTTTTGTCCTATAGTGGAGAAGAAATCATTGAGTCTGTTTGCTGTTTCTGTTGGTGGGAGTTGGGGTTCATCTGATTTTGCTAATTTTATTTCGCTATTTCGTGATATCTTTTTTGTTCCCAGAATTTCTGATAGGGTTTTCCAGGTCTTTTTTATATCACCTCGTAAGTTGGATAATCTGTTCTCATAATACAATTTTTTTGCCCTTCTTATCAGGCTGGTTAGGATTGACGAGTAACGTTTTGTTTGGTCTCTGGTTATGTGACCCATTCTGTACTGTTTTTCATATTGGTGTTTTGTATTTATGGATTTGAGAATGCTGGTGTGTTAGCCAGGGACTGTTCAGTCTCTTAGCTGTCATCTGCTTAGTTTTTTTAGGGCAGTGCTTGTTATAGAGGTATTGAGTCTTTTTTAGAAAATTATTAATACATTCGTCAATATCTGTATTGATTTCTAGCTCAGTGTGCCAATCAATGTTTGCTAATGCTGTTGTGAAGTTATTAATGGCTGCCTCATTGTGAAGTCTGAAGGTGACTTTAGTAGTGTCTTGGGGTAATTTACCAAGAGTTGTTATGAGGAAAGTAGGGTGTGGTCTGTGGTATTATCTGTAATTATGCCTGATTTTAAAGGGGATATGGTGTTGGTCCAGATGTGGTCAAGTAGGGAAACACTAGTCTCTGTAACTCTTGTAGGTTTTGTTACTGTTGGTAGCAACATACAGTTACTCATTGTGTTTGTGAATTCAGTAACGTGTGGGTCCTGGTCTTGCAGGAGATTTATATTGAAGTCACCTGAGAGTAGTAAGTGATCTTTGTTCATGCGTGCATCAGTTATCATACTTCCTAGGTTTTGACTAAATTGGCTAATGTTTGACTGTGGAACTCTGTAGATGTTTATCAATGTGAGAGGTTTTTGTAGGTATTTGGATTTGAATTTGGCTATTATATATTCCCCATGTTCATCTCTTGTGCAAGTATTAGTGATACATTCTAGTTGGTCTGAGTAGTATATGGCTGTGCCACCCCCTTGTTGGTCTGGCCTACAGTTGTGTATGGCTGTGTAACCAGGAATGGTATAGACATCTGTAGTATCAGGCTTTAGCCAGGTTTCAGTTAGTGTAATGATGGACATATTGGCATGTAAGGAATTTAGTAATGCTATGAAAGATTTGGTTGATGTCCACCTGGAGCCTTGCAGTGTCTGCAATGGAAGACACTGTCATGCAGATTCGGGTGTCATCTGCAAAGGAAGACACGGTGCTGTGGCTGACATCCTTGTCTATGTCGGATATGAGGATGAGGAACAAGATGGGAGCGAGTACTGTGCCTTGTGGAACAGAGCTTTTCACCGTAGCTGCCTCGGACTTTACTCTGTTGACGACTACTCTCTGTGTTCTGTTAGTGAGGAAATTATAGATCCATCGACCGACTTTTCCTGTTATTCCTTTAGCACGCATTTTGTGCGCTATTACGCCATGGTCACACTTGTCGAAGGCTTTTGCAAAGTCTGTATATATTACATCTGCATTCTTTTTGTCTTCTAGTGCATTTAGGACCTTGTCGTAGTGATCCAATAGTTGAGACAGACAGGAGCGACCTGTTCTAAACCCATGTTGCCCTGGGTTGTGTAACTGATGGGTTTCTAGATGGGTGGTGATCTTGCTTCTTAGGACCCTTTCAAAGATTTTTATATGGGACGTTAGTGCTATTGGTCTGTAGTTCTTTGCTGTTACTTTACTGCCCCCTTTGTGGAGTGGGGCTATGTCTGTTGTTTTTAGTAACTGTGGGACGACCCCCGTGTCCATGCTCCCTCTCCATAGGATGGAAAAGGCTCGTGATAGGGCTTCTTGAAGTTCTTGATGAACACAGAGTTTCATGAGTCTGGCCCTGGGGCAGAGTGCATGGGCATGTCATTTATCGCCTGTTCGAAGTCATTTGGCATCAGGATAACATCGGATAGGCTTGTGTTAATCAAATTTTGTGGCTCTCTCATAAAAAATTCATTTTGATCTTCGACTCTCAGTCTGGTTAGCGGATTGCTAAAAACTGAGTCATATTGGGACTTGAGTAGCTCACTCATTTCCTTGCTGTCATCTGTGTAGGACCCATCTTGTTTAAGTAGGGGCCCAATACTGGACGTTGTTCTCGACTTTGATTTGGCATAGGAGAAGAAATACTTTGGGTTTCTTTCGATTTCATTTATGGCTTTTAGTTCTTCCCGCGATTCCTGACTCCTATAAGATTCCTTTAGCTTAAGTTCGATGCTTGCTATTTCTCTGACCAGTTTCTCCCTACGCATTTCAGATACATTGACCTCTTTTAGCCGCTCTGTTATTCTTTTCCGTCGCCTGTAAAGGGAGCGCCTGTCTCTTTCTGTTTTACATCTACTCCTCCTTTTTCTTAGAGGAATAAGCCTTGTGCATACATCGAGTGCCACCAAGTTAATCTGTTCTAGGCATAAGTTGGGGTCTGTGTTGCTTAGTATATCTTCCCAGCTTATATCGGTTAGGACTTGGTTTACTTGGTCCCACTTTATGTTTTTGTTATTGGAGTTGAATTTGGTGAATGCTCCCTCGTGACTAGTCTCATTATGTCGGCCTGGGGCTCCACGCATACATGTCTGAACCTCAATTATGTTGTGATCTGAGTATATTGTTTTTGATATGGTGACATTTCTTATCAGATCATCATTAATTAGTGAAGATGAGGTCTAGTGTATTCTCCAGTCTAGTAGGCTCTATTATTTGCTGGTTTAAATTGAATTTTGTGCAGAGATTTAAAAGCTCGTGTGAGTGTGAGTTTTCATCAGAGCTAGCTGCCTCCTGGTGTTATTACTGCAAAAATATTATTTGCTATATTCCTCCATTTTAGGTGCCTAAAGTTGAAATCCCCCAGGAGCAAGATGTTGGGCGCAGGAGCTGAAAGATTTTCCAGACAGTGGTCAATTTTTAACAGCTGTTCCTGGAATTGCTGGGATGTTGCATCCGGAGGCTTGTAGACTACCACAATGACTAGGTTTTGGTTCTCGACCTTTACTGCTAAAACTTCCACTACATCATTTGAGGCATTAAGCAGTTCTGTGCAAACAAGTGACTCTGCAATGTACAGGCCAACCTCCCCCCCCCCTTTTGCCTGTTCACTCTGTCACATCTGTATAGGTTGTAACCTGGGATCCATATTTCATTGTCCAAGTGATCCTTTATGTGGGTCTCAGTGAAAGCTGCAAACATTGCCTTTGCCTCTGCAAGCAGTCCATGGATGAAAGGTATTTTGTTGTTTGTTGCTGGCTTTAGACCCTGTATATTTGCAAAGAAGAATGTCATCGGACTGCTGGTATTGTTGGTACTGGGGGGGATTTTTTTTCCGGCATTAGTATCTGTATCTGTTGGTTTGGAGTGGAGGCCATCGACTGTGGTTCCACTCCAGGAATGACTGGATTTGGTGTACGATTTCTGCCATTTCCTGCCAATTTTTTTTCCCTTTCACTAAAAAACCTCTCCCTCTTGAGTGGCTGTGGCTACCCAGATTTTCCCATGGCCTGGATGTTTTGTATCTTTTTGTCCCCTTTAGATGGTGTGCCTGGCAATTTAAGTTATAGCACAGTCTTTCCTGTACTGAAGAGGTACACAGTTCAGGGTGAAAAAGCTTACAGGAAGGGAGTTTGCATTTTCCTGTTGTCATATGGGCATGGCATTTTCTAGGGTGGTCATAGTTGCACATCCCATCTGTTTTTCCAGATTTCCCATGCCTGCAGATACCAAGTGCATAGTATGTGCACAGGCTTGGTTTCCATTTGCCTTGGGTTTCTGTGACTGTATTCCCTGTTGTGAGAAGAGCATTTTGTGGCACGTAGTATCATATCTTGGAGAGGATCCCAACTGTTTTGGATACTTTTTTTGATATGTGTTGGATATGGGTGCTGAAATTCAGGTTGTTGTTGAGGTATAGTCCTAGGAATTTGCCCTCATTATGTCTGGCAATTAGAGTGCTGTCAATCTTAATGTTTAGTTGTGCAGCACCTGCTCTGCTACCAAACATAATATAGTAGGTTTTGTCTGTGTTAAGTGTAAGTTTATTGGCTGTCATCCATGTTGATATTTTGAGCAGCTCTTCATTAACAATGTTGTTGAGGGTTGCAAGATTAGGGTGAGAGATAACATAAGTCGTGTCATCAGCAAAGAGAATGGGTTTCAGGTGTTGGGATATGTCTGGAAGATCATTGATGTAAATGAGGAAGATTATTATTATTATTATAATCAAAAAGAAGTGCTAAGCCACAAGGGCTATACAGCATAAATGAGGAAGATCAGGGGTCCAAGGACACTTCCCTGTGGAACTCCAGTATCAAGTGGCCATGCTGATGATGCTGTGTCTTTAATGGTGACATACTGATATCTATTAGTAAGGTAGGATTTGAAATATGCAAGCGCATGGCCTCTTATAGCATAATGGTCAAGTTTGTAGAGTAGGATGCCGTGGTCTACGGTGTCAAAAGCTTTTCTTAGGTCAATAAAAATTCCTAGTGGATATTCCTCATTTACAAACATTCTTAAATTACTTTAATGTACATGAATATCACATTAAAAAGTGAACCAGGTAAATGCAAAAATACTATAATAGAGTATTTACCAACACACAAACACACAAAAAAATATAGTATACATGTCTATGATTTTAAATTAACATATACAGTAGTATTTATAAATGACCAATGCTGTCTCATTCCATGTAAATATTCCATTATCACCAAGTTGCCGAGCTATTAAAACTTTGGGATGTGGTCCCTGGACCCATTATGTGCCTCTAATCTGTTGACTACCGCCCACAGCATTGGTATGGGGTGTATAATAAACTTATTAAACTGTGACACTAACTCTATACAGAAAATTCTTAAATTACCAAAATACACTGCAATATACATGTACTTGTTTATCATAATACTAAAGAATAAGAAAAAAGATGAAAGTGAAACAGCTTAAATAATATCATGGTTACAAAACTGCTAACAAATTAGATGCTTCCATACATTTATTTATTTTAGAAATTTTAGCATACATACAGAGGTACAAAAAAAATACAGGTAAGAGCAGCATGCCAAAGCCACTTATATGCATAGCAGTACGGGCTGGCTTAAAATTAACTTAAGATTAACTAAGCATTGATGAAATCAGTGATAAGACATTATTGTAAACAGATAACTATAAAGCACAAATGAGTATTACAAAGACAGGTCATATGGTTGCATGCATTGCTGTTCATTCAGTAGAATGGAGTATTCTGTTAGGTAGTGTATTTAAAAAAATAACAAAGTTAGATTGGGTCCTAGGTTTAACATTTATGTGATATAATTGTGAGTAACATTTTGGACATACAATTTATAAGGTTCAGTTATTCAGTATTTATTTGGTTTTGAGTGAGTAAGTGAACTTTGAGAAGAGACTTGAATTTATAAACAGGTAGTGTTTCTTTTATATTTACAGGTAATGAATTCCAGATTTTAGGGCCTTTTATGTGCATTGAGTTTTTGCATAGCGTGAGATGGACACGAGGAACATCAAAGAGTGATCTGTGCCTTGTGTTATGGTCATGTGTTCTGTTGAGGTTGGCAAGATGTTTGAGGGGAGGGTTAATATCAGAGTTAAGTGTTCTATGTATGTAATAGGTGCAATAATAAGTATGGATGTTTTGTATGGTGAGTAGGTTGAGTGTTTTGAATATTGGTGGAGTGTGTTGCCTGTAGTGAGAATTTGTTATCATTCTAACTGCAGCCTTTTGTTGGGTAATTAGTGGTCTGAGATGGTTAATTGTTGTTGAGCCCCATGCACAAATTCCATATTCAAATTCAAATTCAAAGTTTATTCTCTATATAGATTACAATGCTGAGTTTACAGAAATTTGGTTATTGTGTGGTTTACATGTAGTAAAATAGTGATTACAGAGTGTACCACTAGAAAGCTTAGCATGGCTAAGCATTTCAGGCAGACTTAGTTTTATTCTTAATTGTAAAATATTACAAATTATGAGGTAAGTTGGTATTATGGCTAAGTGACTAAATACTAGTTTGTGAGTTTAGCAATGTAAATGCTTTTGTTTTGGCACAGTACATAGTTTCAGTATTGGAGTATCACAGGATTCATTATTTTAAGATTGAGATTAATATTTCTGTTTATGGTCAAATGAGTCAGTGAGTGTAAGTGTGAACCACCAGGTGGTATTCGTGTAGTTAGTTGACAGGGTGTATCAGGGAGATAAGATGTTTTCTAATGGTAGTTTTGAAGGTGATGAATGTGTCTGCAGTTCTAGAGTTCTCAGGTAGGGTATTCCAGATTTTAGGGCCTTTGACATACATTGAATTTTTGTAAAGGTTCAGTCGGACACGGGGAATGTCGTAGAGATGTTTGTGTCTGGTGTTATGCCTGTGGGTTCTGTCACAACTATCAAGAAAGCGTTTTAGGTCAAGGTTGATATTAGAGTTTAAGGCCCTGTAGATGTAGATTGCACAGTAGTAAGTGTGGATGTACTGAACAGGGAGTAAGTTTAGGTCTATGAAGAGTGGGGGGGTGTGTTGCCAGGGATGGGATTTAGTGATTATTTTTACTGAGATAGGGGTGAGATAGGGGTAAATAAGAGAGTGATAAAGGGCCAGGAGGGCTGACTGTGGAACATAGTACCGTATCTTCGATAGTATGCCTACAGTCTTGGAAATTTTCTTAGAAATTTGTTGTACATGTGTATGAAATTTGAGTCTATTATCGAGGTGGATTCCTAAGAATTTTCCCTCTGTTAGCTTTGTGATAGGTGATCAGTTTATCGTTATGTTAAGAGGTACATCTGTAGCTCTGTTACCAAACTGAATGAAGTAGGTTTTGTCAATGTTTATGTAAGTTTTTTGTCCCACCAGGTAATTTTTTT